>JBAMNC010001225.1:32500-640000 GCA_037902135.1 Cetoscarus ocellatus
TGTCACTACAGGTGTGCCCCAGGGCTCCATCCTGGGGCCGCTCCTCTTCATTGCCTACCTCCTCCCCCTCGGCCATATCTTTCGTAAATTCAGGTCTACCTCTCCTGCAAACCTTCTTCCACACTCCCGCCCCCCTCCCTTATCTCCTGCCTATCTGATATCAAATCCTGGTTCACCTCCAATTTCCTCAAATTAAACTGTGATAAAACCGAGCTCCTTCTTATCGCCACTAAATCCACACTGGCTAAAGTTGACAGCTCCTCTCTCTCCACCGACAACTTCCCAGTTTCCCCCTCCCCACAGGTTAAGCGTCTGTGTGTCATCCTCGACAGCACACGGTCTTTTCTCACATTAATAACATCACCTGGTCCTGATCACCTTACATTCACCTCCTCCCTCACTCCTCACAGTGCCTCCATTCTAGTCCACAGCCTCGTCACCTCTCACATCGATTACTGTAATTCACTCTTCTTCAGTCTCCCACAAAAGTCCCTCCATAAACTCCATCTGGTCTAGAATTCAGCTGCCCGCAACATTACTAACACCCCTTCATGTCATCATATCACCCCCATTCTTCAGCACCTCCACTGGCTCCCGGTCAAGCATAGAATAGAGTTCAAAATCCTTCTGTACGCCTTCAAAGCCATCCACGACCTCCCCCGCCTTATCTGTCTGACCTCCTCCACATCGCCATTCCAGCTCGCTCCCTCAGATCCTCCACCCACCTCACTGTGCCCACTGCCCGCCTCAGCACCATGGGGAGCAGGGCCTTCAGTCGCTCTGCTCCCCGGCTCTGGAACTCTCTCCCACCAGACCTCTGAAACCTGGACTCCCTGTCTCTTTTCAAATCCAGACTTAAAACCCACCTGTTCAGGTCTGCTTACCCCACTTGACAATAACTTGACTCCTCTTCCCATTTCCTCTCTCTGTCTGTTGTGCTTCGCTACTGTTGATTTTATTTTTATTGTTGATTTTATGATTATTGTTGATTCTATTGTTATTGCTGATTTTGTTGTTGTTGTTTTAATCTTGTACAGCATCCTTGAGTGTCATGAAAGGCGCTGTTAAATGAAATGTATTATTATTATTATTACAATTATATTTTTGGCTGTTTGTTGTGTTATTGTTAATATTTTATCATTTATCTCAACCTATTTATTTTGTAAATTATTAAAATCAAATATAATAGCATCTTTTATCTGAGTGTACTATTTTCCCACTCTTGTTTTTATTAGTAACTGGTTAAACAAATTTAAAGTTTATATCGTCTTCTGGTCTTTTAAGGAGGAGGATAAGGGCCACCAAAAAACATTTTTTTTGAAATTGACATTTTTTTAGAGGTTGAAAATAATTTTTAGACATAGACAAAAGTCAGGATTCAGATTTTTTTTAAATCTCAGAATTCTGACTTTGAACCAGAATTGAATCTCATGAAAGTCTCATCATGTCACCAACAAGCACATGAACTACATGCTGATTCTAACAAAGGATAAATGTTTGAGGAAAGCAGAAAGAACGGCTCCAGTCTACACCTGAAAATGGATTCAAAACCAGTTTCAAAACTCAATCCTGATTTTAAAGGAGCAGAACAGAAAGAAATGAAAACTTTAAAGTGATCAGAAAAACACAGGTCTGTTTCAAACACATGTTTAAAGTCATCAACACAATAAAAACATGATCCTGTTCATAATGCAGATGTGACATCAGGCTCATTCATGCTAAACTGATTTAAGAACAATAATAATGTTCAATCATGAAACATAAGGCAGTGCACAGTCCACTTCTGTTTCTGTCTCAATGTTTCAAAGAGGATTTTCTCACTAAAACAGAAACACTTCAGCACTGAAACAGTCTCAACTCTTTGTTTTTCTCATGATAAATGTTACTGTCTTCAATCTGGACATGAGCTCATCCAATATTGATCACAGGCTTCTAAATCGTATTGATATCCAATCATGGCAGGAATATCAGCAAATATCACATCACTGTCCCACTGATACAGAGACCTTCAGTGGTGATATCTTAAGTGGGAGAGACTTTAAAGTCCAAATGTATGGAAAGATCTTCTGAGTGAAAGTGTGTCTGAAGGTGTGTATGTGTGTGTTAGTGTCAGGATCAGAGAACGACAGCCGTCCTCTGTCCCAGTCCAGATTCACCCTGATCCTCTGAGGACGTCCACTCACTGGCAGAACAGTGAATTCACATGACGGGCTCCATGATCTGTATTTAACATAATCACTGTACTCTATTCTCCATAATCCAGAGTCAATGTTTCCCTTCCTGTCTGCAGACTCCTCACACACACCCACAGCCCACCATTCGTTCTCTCCGACCTCGACGTCCCAGCTGTGAGTCCCAGAGTTGAAGCCCTCAGAGCCCAGGACAGAAAACCAACCAGTGATCCTCTCTGGATTATCAGGAAGCTCCTGCTCCTCTCCTCGTCTCACAGAGGTCAGAGCGTTAGACAGGATGAGGGCTGAACCAGCAGTGTTTGGGTCCAGAATGACTGGACTGTAGGAGACCAGGTCCTTCATCTTGGTCCAGATGTTGAAGCTCAGGTTGCCCAGGTGTTTGGCCACATGGATCAGAGCTCCTTCAGGCAGCTGTGGATCCTCCAGCAGGGGGCGCTGCTGGACTCTCTCCACTGCAGCCTTGTAGTTTTTCAGGAATGAGACGTCTGCAGCTGTCAGCTGCTCCTCTGTGGCTCTGACTGTTTCTGAAAGAGCTGCTATCTCTGTGCTCAGGGCCTCCATCTTCTCCTTCAGCCTCCGGCTCTTCTGCTCCTCTTCCTCCCTCAGAGCACAGATTCTGGCCTCCTCTTCCTCTGACAGAAACTCATGAAGCTTCTTAAACTGCTCCTTAATCTGTTGCTCTGTGTCTGCAGCCTGGGACTTGATGTGTCCTCCTGTTATATCCCACTTCTTCTTGATTTCATTCAGGTTCCTCAGTTTGTCCTTTAAGACCTTCACTGATTCCTGGAGCTCGACTCTGAGATCTTGAGCAGCTTCATCCATGGGTCTGAACCTGTGGTTGGAGTGATTTTCAGAGTCTCTGCAGACCAGACAGGCTGGCTGCTGATGATCCAGACAGAACAGTCTGAGTTTCTCTGAGTGCAGGCTGCACAGATCATCCTCTGAACAAGAAGAAGCCATTCTCCTCTGAGTGAAGCTGAACTGACGACAGGCAGACAGCTCCAACAGCTCAGACTGCTGAGGGGACACTTCCTCCTCCATAGGGTTCTCAAACTTACTTTGACTCCTGTGTTTTATAAAGCTCCTCTCAGTCTGCAGGCAGGAACTGGTCACAGTGGGAGTGTGTGTGTGTGCTCAGAGAGAAAGACCGTCTGTTTCCTGGTTTGTCTTATCAGAGTCATGAACAGGGTGGAGCATCATCAGACTGTTTCAGGTTCAAAGTTCACTCCATCAAGAGATCATAAAGGTGGAGCCCTTTGGCACACTGAGTCATCAGGGTGAGGGTTCAAACAAACTCACATGGTGTCAATAGTGTTTGCACGCTGACACTGAACCTGTTGATCTTCTTTCTAAGAGCAGTTTGATTTTCTGAGTTTCTCACGTCCATCATTCATGTTAGTTTGATCTCTGACTGCTCAGAGCAGCAGTTCTGAGTTTGCTGTAGATACTGAGGCCTCTCAACAACCATGCAGGACCAGCTCTAGTTACAGCAGCACCCTTTAGCCTAGATTATAATCTGGTGCCCCCTTCACCCCCCCACCAGCTCTGCAGTAAAACATCCTCTGAGAAAAAGTTCAGAGAACGATGAGAGTAATGAGAGACTCATTAAACTCAATGTTGTATTTTTATCAGTCATAAAGCATTATGTTTCGTATATTTTTAGATAAAATGCAAAACAAGAATCAAGACCTGACAACATAAAGTGAAACCAGCCCATCAGGCAAAAGGTACAGAAGTATCTGCTGTACCACCAGACTGCAGAACAGCTTCTTTCCTGTTCTGCAACCTGTTGCACAATGACAAATAAACGTCCTTGTATGTATATAGACACACACACACAAACACACAAACACACACACACACTTATATCTTTAAGTTATTTGTCTGATTTAAGAAAGGGTACTATCTGATTTGGTGCACTCTGGTTGTCGTGGTTACTGTTGGCTGAGTGATATTTGAGGGTTTTTCTCCGTTGATGCTGTGCTCATGAAGTCCATGCCATGCTATGCCACAAGATGAACATTAACATGTTTGATGAGCTAAGAAGAAGAACTTCTCATGCTTTTCTTTATCCACAGCTCTAAAGTATATCACCTGAGGTTTTTTACTGACAAAGTACTCGCCATCACATGATTTAATAATGTTCACCACAGGAGGTGAGGATCCTCAGCTGATGTTATAAAGAAGCCGTGATGTTACAGCAAATGCAGCAGCTTCTGCAAATCATTCCTAAAGTTAAACATTAACATCTTCAATGATGAAGCACTGAGGACAACAGATCATATGCACAATAAAAACCTGAGATCTAATTCTAACAGCTGGTGTGACAATTCAGAACAGAGAACAAGGCGTGCCAGGACTTCTTGTATCCCACTAGAGAATCTGAACTCATTGGCCTGATCTTCTTCTTTTGTGGATTTAATGCAGATTGTGGATTAGATTGATTTTGTAGATTGTACCCCTGACTGCTTATTTATTATTTATCAATTTTCTTTTCTGTGTTTTACCTGTTTTATTCATAATTACTCTTTATTTGACCTCCTGCTCAGCTCTTTAATGACTGATGCTCTTCATGGAGCTGTGTCTGATCCTTCAGTCTCTGCTCTTTGTGGTTTAAGTCCCTTTGCTTTTCACTTTTGCTCAGGATTTCTCTCATGTCTGTGTGGTTTATGTTTTTATCATGTCCTTGTGTGCAGATGTGCTGCAGACCTAATGTCCTTCAGGATGATAATAAAGTACAAGTTTATCAATGTTGGACAAGTTGTGATGATTTCTGCTGTCAGTGCCTTTTTTCTGCTCCTGCTGCCTTCTCCCTCCCTGGGAGAAAGTTTGTCTACTGGGAGCTGGGGCTCCCTGCTGGATCACACCTACTGCTCATCACCACAATCATCTAACCTACTTAAGCCTGCTGCAGGCCCCTCACAGTGCCGGAAGATTCCCACTCATCCTAGTAGTAGTACTGTTGGCCAGCCTCATACTCTTTCAAAAACCTTTTTGATCCTGATTTTTTTCTTGTGCCTGATTCATGTTTTTGGCTTTCTACTTACCTCTGTCTCCTCTTGTTTCTCCCCGTGTCTCCTTGATCCTGATCACTTGCCAAAAGCTCACTTCATCTCTGAATCTGTTCACCATTTTGCCTTGTCTGTTTGAAAAATAAATTTCTCATGTGCAACTTTTGTTGAGTCTCAGTTCGCTTTTGGGTCCTTCAAAAATTCGAGGGACTCGTTCCCTCACACACGTCTTATCATATTTGTGTAAACAAACTCATGAAGAAGAGGGACTTTCAACCCCCTGCTGGTGTCTACCGCGGACCACAGGGGACACCAGACAGCATGGTAACTTATAACAACGTAACACCTGCAGAAGAATCCGTGATGAACTCTAAATGGATGCAAAAAATCCCTCAATCTGGGCACAAAAGACTGAAATGCAAGTTGATTTCTGCTGTAAAATGTTCATTTTAAACTCACCTTGTGGCCTGTAACTGGGACGATCTGGCTCCTCCTCTCAAGTCTCCAAAACTCTAAACACATTTTCTTCTTTACACACATTTTGTAATTCAGAACAGCACTTTTACGATAAATGCACTGGACACTGTTTTCTGCATAAGACACAACAATCTGACATAAAGTCACATTTGCGATTTTGAAACACTGCTTCCTTATCATTTGTCTGTTTTTTGCTTTATATTTTTCTGCAGTTTTCTTTTTCAGTTTACTATTTTCCAAGCATATTTTGTAAATATATATGCCGTGCATATGTTGCACTGACTTGATAGGTGAAAAATAGAAAAATAAATGTTTTAACAGAATGTGTGTATATCTGCTAATATTTCTCTGTGTGTGAACAATATGAAGAATTTTCTACAATCTGAACTTTTTGAGTATTATGCCAAAGCATATTACGTAAAGATGAGAGTGCTTTTCATTCTGCCCAACAGCGTGTAGTTGGTTAGACAAGAATCTGGTCATATGAATGAAGTGTGTGCCATTTGGTGCAAAAGTTTGTGTTTGATAATGCTATATGTAGTTTTGGTTGTAGTGCTTCATTTTGCAGGATATATGAGATATTTTGAAGTTTGGGTGCGTGGTTTTGTAAATTGTGTTACAGTAAGTACTTTGGTATAACCAGCCTAGTTTGCAAAACTGTGTTTTAGCAATTGTAAAAAAAACTGTTATAATTGTTACAATTTCCTTTGCAGTATGAGTGCAATGTGTGATGTCAAACCTTGGAGGCTACTCTTACTGTAAAACATTTTTTTTCTCCAGTTTCATACACAATTGTATTCTGTCAGCCAGACAAAAAGACTAGTACAGTTATCATTGTCAATAAAGGACTGGGCTCAGACTGAGAGATGGACATGAGGGACATTTCAATGGTCCTCTGCCATAGTGACAAAACATCTGGACATTTTGACCTGCAGTGCTCACACAATGCCAAAGGGACGATGCATTTTGGGGGCACTGACTATTTACATGAAAGAGGATTTAGTTTTGACACGTGAGTGAAGTGTTCTGGGAGAGATATGTGCTTTTGCAAGAGAGCTATGGTGTTGTGCTGAACTGAAAGACTGTTACGCCAAATGATCTTAGAGTTTTGAGAATGTAATTTCTGTTTCAAGAAATGAGCCAGACCAATGGAGAAAAACTATAACACATCTTTACTGGAAAGGCCACGTTATTAGGTACACCTGTTCAACAGCTTGGCAACCCAAACGGCTAAACACCCAATCACATGCAGAGGTCATGGTCTGACGGCGCGTCACTGCCCCCTGCTGGTGGGCGGAGGGCAAGAAAGTCACAGGAGCTGGCAAAAATAATATTAATAATAATAATAATAATAATAATAATAATAGTTACAGTAATATTAATTACAATAACTAAAACTATAATAACAAGTATGATACTAATAATAGTAATAATAAGAACAATAATAATAACTTTATTTATAGAGCACCTTTAAAAACAGCAAATAAGAACAGACTTAGGAACAATTCACAAAGGAAACAAACCAGGGACACTAAAAACTCAAACAACAACCTGAAGAACCCAAACAATGAAGCACCAGGAGAACTCAAACACAACAAGCAGGAGATACAACACAGAACACCAGACAACATCAGGCAATGTGAGACCCCAGCTAACAGAAATGAAGCCAGGAGGATCGATAATAGAGGGAAATACAAGCTAAACAGATTTTTGTGATAAAATAATAAAAAATAAATGTTTCCCCTTCTTCAGTTTTAAAAGGAGCTCCTCAATGCTAACCAGGATAAAGAAGTCCATGACGCTCTGAGACCTGACAAACTCTGATTTATACTGGGGTTATAATTAAAGGCAAATTCAAGAATAAACTTTTTAGTTATTATTATTATTTTTTGAACATTTTTAGGTAATTCTAGTTATTTATTTAGCTATTTTTTGTTGTATATTTTTACTGTTTTACTAAACTTATATTTTTGGCTGTTTGTCATGTTTTTATTAATCTGTTATCATTTATCTGTCCTATATATATTGTGAATGACAAAAATCAAAAATAATTTCAGTATCTTATTTCTGCGTGTATCATTTTCCCACTCTTGTTTGTTTTTGTTTGCTGGTAAAAAAACAAAAATCTGAAGTTTATATTGCCTTCTACTCTTACACAAAGGAAGATTAGGGCCACCAGAAAACATTTTTTTAGAAACTGACATATTTTTTTTATAGGTTGAAAATATTTTTTAAGTTTATGAAAAAGTCAGAATGCTGTTTTTTTAATCTCAGAATTCTGACTTTGATCCAGAATTCTGAGATTAAAAATCTGACTTTTTTGCAAACTTTAAAAAAAAAAAAAACAACTTCTTTTCTCAGTGGCCCTAATCCTCTTCTGTAATTCTTTTACTATTATTCATTGTTTATATATCTATTTTTTTTTTTTTCAGAAATACTTTTGTTGTATCTGTTTAAGTGTCTTAATCATCTCCAGTGTTTTTCTCATGATGATCTCATGATGGCGTTTCCTCACTTCCTCTCTCTCACAGCTCTTTTTCTTGCATTGACAAGCGGTCGGTCAGTTGGTTATTTAATTTAAAGTATTTATATTTGTACCCAGCATCTATTAGTATCTGTCTGATTCAAACACAATGTGAACAAAACAATGAATTCAAAACAAAGATTTTTAGTCCAGACAGAAAAACTTTAATGAAAACACTTAGTTAAAAGAATTTCAGCAGCACTCACACACACACTTATTTTGACACAGTTTATCCACATGAACAAACTTCATTTCTTTTCCTCACTGCTGATTACACTCGTTGGCCATGCTCTCCTTAGAGCTCACGTAAATGGCCTCGACCTTTGGCTTCTTCCGTCTCTCCTCTCTCTTCTGCTGCTGGTTCTCCTCCATCTCTCTCCTTTTATCATCCGTTACCGGAGAGCTGAGGAGGAAATCAGAAATACAGGTTTAAATCAGCCGTATTGGATTAAACGACGACTAAAGCAACATCTTAGATTTGTGGTCAGAGTCGTGGTGACTCAGGTGTTTAACTCAAAGACTGATGTGTCCTTCAAGCTGAAACCTTCTCCTCTGAAAGGTTTATCTCCTACAGTCTCATTTAGGGACAGGAATCAAAAACCAATTCCAGCTGAGAATCGATAACCAACAGCTAAAAGGATCAACATCAGATCAATGAGCAGAATCACTCCACAAGCTCCTGACGGCAGGAGAACCAGGAGATCCTGAGCCCATCACAGGTCCACAGATCATCTCTTCACACTGACCTGGGCATCACCACAGGCTCCTCCACGCTGATCTTCACCGTCTTGGTGGGCCGTGGCTCCTCAGAGGCTGAGACAGAGTGAGGAGCATCAGCACTGATCAAACATCTGAATTCAAGCCTATCAGACACCAGGTCTTCTTCTTCATCAGCTCCAAAGGTACCTACCATCAACGTTCACGCCTTGTTTGGAGGAGAGCACCTCAGCCGTAGACGTGCTGACCTCGGAGGCCTCGGTCTTCGTCTGTGTGGCGTCCATCTTCTCAGAAACCACCTGGTCCACTTTCACGGCTTTGGTTCCCTCAGAGGACGGGCCCACGTTAAAGGGAAGCTTCTCTCTGCGTCTCTTCTGGATCTGATTCTTCTTCAGCTCTGAGGAACCAGAGGGAGTCACAAGAACATGGAAATGGTGAAAAGACTTCAGGTTTACGGTTCCTCACGTCTGAAGGTGGAGAAAATCATCTGACTGGAAATTTTAAAAAGGAAAAACCTTACAGTGAGGCTTAATACTACGACAGAGGATTCGGCCATGTTAAAAAAAAAAGTATGTTTACAAAAAAAAAGGTACAAGAATAAAGTCGAAAAGTTATGAGAATAAATTTATAAATCTAATTAAATTAAGATAGAAAACAAACTTTATTCTGAAAGGATGTACCAGAGCATACATTTCCTCTTCCAAAAAGGAGACAGTTTCCTCCAAGTCGGTGTGGTTCTTGCTTCAGAAAAGCCCCAGTTTCTTACAGTATCTTTTGCAGGGTCCTAATACTTATAATAATGTGATGCTGATGTGCCAAAAGAAGAAGTATTTCCTTAATTGTGAAACCTTTACTAAAGTATAACTTCACTCGATGCTCACATTCCTCATTTTTGTATAGGCAGCTGCTGCTCTTCTGATAGACTCTACAGACTAAAATAAGGAGTTTATTCTCAGAAATGTATGACTTTTTTTCTTGTAACTTTACGATTTTATTCTCTCAACTTTTCAACTTTATTCTGGTAACTTTACGACATGCGCAAACCACCACGGAGGTGCTTCTCAGTATGTCAACAAACCAAAGCCTCTGTTTACGAGTAGAAGAAGATTGTTACTTAGGATTATGGCCGACTTTATGGGAGAGGACGAGGATGATGTCTTCAGGACTGACGCAGATTCAAAACCGTATCTGTTTAAACCAGAATATACGGAGGAGGATCTACATGGACTGTAGTGCATATGTGGTCTAGCCTGATAATTTTTAATTATCTACTCCTGTTTATTTATTCTTATCATTTATTTATTCATTCATTTTTTTGCATTGCTTTGTTTGCTGTCTAATGATAATAATAATATAAAAACATAAAAACCATTATTATGAGAATGTTTTTTGCTAAATTAAAATTTTATTGTATAATTTGCCCCAGTTTTTGTGCCCTTTTTCTTGACATTTGCTTTGGGGGCCTGATTAAAAATAACATAATAATAATTTAAAAATAAATTATCATATTTACATTTTGGTTTATTTGAAATATTATGTTATAACTTGTCTGAGTGTTTGTGCACTTTTTCTTGGTGGCCTGATTATTTTTAATTATCTGATTTTCCATTGCATTTCTTAATATCATTTATTAATTTATTTGTTTTTTGTAATGTTTGGTTGTCTGTATTTAATTTGTTTGCGCCTGTTTCTTGACATTTTCTTTGGGGGCCTGATTATTTTTATTTTTCTATATTTCTGTTTTATTTATTATTTATGTATTCATTTATTCTTTGTATTGTTTGGTTTTCTGTCTTAAATTGTTTGCCTGAGTGTTTCCTTTTTCTTGACATTTGCTGTGAGGGTCCAGTGACAATATCTGACGTACCTGCACATCCGTCTCCACCAGCAGCTCCAGTTTGGCCATGTCTTTCTTTAACTCCTCCAGGGGACGAAACTTGGAGGTCACAGACTCCTGCACACAGACATCAGGCAGAGGACACTCAGGTTTGGGACATTTTAGAAAAGACATACATGCTGTTGATCTAATTTCCTCCCTGATCACGAGTAAATCCTCTGGTGCCCCCACAAACACATGAAAACACAGCATCAGAGAGATGGGACCTGAAGCTCTGTTTCTGTATCTCATTCACGTTTGTGCTTCGTCCTGTGATGTTCCACCTTTATTCTCTGCCTGCTAAAAAAGACAAACTATGAAGTTCCACCTTTAATAGGGACCTGCTGCCACCTCTGACCACCCCCGCTGTTCACTTTTTATATCTAAAATCAGCGTGGACTTCCTGGTTCAGCTGCCCACGAAGCTTTAAGGGACCACTTGAAGTGCAAAAGAGGAAGTCCAATGTCAAGAGACACTCCCTGAAACAGAAATGTTGATTTTTCAGTAAACACCCCAAAGAAGAGGTAACACTAAGTACACAGTGAAGGCGGGCAGAGGGGGCAGAGGGTCAGTCGCTGCTCATTACTGCTTATTTTTCTTTTTTATGTTGTTGTTAAGAGGCCCCCAGGCAGAGGATTTTTTTACACTGCCTCTTCAAACAAGGGTTGCTTGATTATGGCAAAAATCATAATCATGATTATTTTAACAGACATTAAGAGTTTCCCAATCATGAAACATGATTAATCACTGATTTTAAAATCAGCACCACATGCTCCCAGAACGTATATGCTTGTGACACTACCATTTCTAACACAGAAGAATGAGCAATACAAAGAAATATACCTGTAAAAGTAAAAAAAATAAACGTAAAGCTGATAATATAAATAAAAAAGTGTTCATGTCTTCCTGTGCATGCGTTGGTTCTCTTAGGGCACTCCAGCTTCCTCACACAGACAAAAAACATGCTCATTAGGTTGACTGGTGACTCCAAATTGCTCTTAGGTATGAGTGTGAGCGTGAATGTTGTCTGTCTCTCTATGTGGCCCTGCAATTGGCTGGTGACTGGTTCAGGGTGTACCCCGCCTCTTGCCCAAAGTCAGCTCAGAAAGGCTCTAGCCCCCTGTGACCTTGAAAAGGGATAAGTGGTCTAGATGAAGGATGGTTGGATGGATTATTGCCCAGCTCTTCTTCAGCAGCTCTGCTTGCACATTAATGCCTCTTCTTTAAATCCATATCTTTGCCTTTATAACCTCCGCTGTGCTCTTACCTGCTGCTTTTTGCTCGCAGCCTTCATGTCCTCCTTTATCTGCTTCATGGCCTGTTTGAGCTCCTCAGGACTGAAGGATGGCTGCGTCTCCTCCTGATCCCTGAAACAACAAATAAACAAACAAACATTTTAAAGTTATATTTAATCTAGACAGGAGCTGGTAAACTGAAGTACTACAGGAATATATACTACATTAGAGCAGGTTCAAACGTCTACATGTATTTATGAGTAACATAAATTAATAAGGTTTGATACGGAGACAATAAGACAATAAATAGATGATAGGTGATAGATGATGGATGACAGTTGAGGACCTGGGGGATTTTTGGGGCAGCCTTGTACCTGTGCTCCTTTGTTGAGTATTTGAGCTGTTCGTCACGTCCTCTTCCTCACTGCCTCCTCCTTCCTCTTCTTCTGGGTTTTCCACCAGAGTTAAGGCAGAGTCAGACTGCAGGGAGATTCAATATTAGATTTCTGAAGCTCAGCATTTTATCATTACAGAAAAGTCATGTCATCAACCTGCTGTTTACACAGAGCTTACTCACCAGATGAACTGTTTTACACACCCATGTGATATATGTCACGGCCCATCTCGACATCAAACTAAGTACAGCATTCATGAACTGAAGACTAGGGAAGCACTATACTGGATTTTTGCTGATATCTGATATGACTACATTTCTGAACTCATTATCGCCAATACCGATATTTTTCATCAAGAGTAAAGAGTCTGTAGATTATGAAAAATGACTCGTTGCTTCAATGTGAGAGCCTATTTGTGTGAGGAAGAGATGCAAATCAAGTAAACAGCATTTAACTCTTTAAAAAATGAACATCTTGATTTTTAAATGTACCCGTGCAGTAGGGCTGGGTATTTCCAGCAACCTCACGACATGATACAGATCCTGATAAGTGCAAATTATGGACATTTATTATACCTTTAACAGAATTCTCGACAACTTAAATTTTGTTTTTTTTTCTTTGCAAACATAAAAAGTTTGTTCTACATCTCAAGACACTCAAACTTAGGTCCTCAAAGATTTTAGACCTAAGTTAAAATTTCGAACGTGTGCTTCATCGTGTAGTTTGGCTTCAACTTTAACTGTTGATAAAATTACCCAAAGCAGGGCTTGACAGTGCGAGGAGGTACTTGCATTTGCTACTAAAAATATTACAGTGCGAGTTTTGATTTGCATTTGGTAGCACCCGTGCAACTACAAGAAATGACTGTTCAAAACATGTTTATGTTGTGTTGCATACGTTGAAAGTTGTGGCCGGTGGTGTCCTTGAACGCAGCTTCAGCTGAAAACATGTTCAGCTTTGAAACATTTGTTTTTTTTACCTAACTGCGCCGCTAGCTAGCCTTCAGTACACCCGACATGCCTGCACCACCCCACGCGCGGTACAGACGAACACAAGCAGGTGCAGGAGTAGGATCGAATTCCTCAACTGAAGACCCCTCCAAGCTGATCCGCATCAAGTCTTAGGTTGTCGAGACTGCAAGGCTGCTTCTTGTGGAATTCTTGATCCGGTTTTGGGCTGAAAAACCTCTCTTACACTGGGCAGCCAAGATCGGCAGCACCAGCATTGCTATAATCCTTAGCATGTTGACGTAATTAATGTTGGCTACGTATAGATGCCCAAAAGTGCAGTCTGAATAACTCAGAAATGTAGATATAAACTAATGTATATCAAACCATTTATTAGTATAGTTGCATATTTGTTTTGATAAATTAAAGGTGAGTTGAAATTGATTTAAAATATGTTACTTATTTACTACTCATCTTCTTAAAGTGATATATTATGCCACAGTACAATGAAATGCCCATTTTTAAACTGCATTTCATTGCACTGTGGCATAATATATCACTTTCAGAAGATGAGTAAAAACAGAGCTTTCAATATTACAAAATCACAATTCAAGCATTGTATAGTTGCGTATTTGTTTTGATAAATTAAAGGTGAGCTGAAAATTATTTAAAATACGTTATCTTCTCCCTTAGAATATACTGCAGTGGACCGCTGGCTGAGTCGGACCAGATTATAAAAGCTGCTGAGGTGATATCCTTTGTGTCTAAAGAGACTGAGCAGACTTTGATTTTGCATTTACAACGAGTTGGGTTGTAACTAATTGGTTCATTTCATTTGAAATTAAAGGACATTGACCCGGCCCCTCCCCTCAAAATTCAAGCACCTTCTGTAAAAACTACCTGAAAGTTGTAAATTAAAACACAGTTGAAATCAGCTTAAGTCTGCTGGATAAAAGTATTGGGTTAGGATTACTGGTTAATAACAGACAGTTGTTACAGTATTATTCTCTTTGCACTCATTGTCTTTGGAGAATTTTACTTGCTATTTTGATAATACTTAGTTGCACTGTGCACATGGATATCACTTTAAAAAGCTAGTGTACTAGTGTATGTTTTTTATTCAAATAAATTGAATAATTCTGCTTACAAATGCCTCCTCATTGACCGCATATCACTGTATTAAAGAAAAACACACTATTTGGTAACTTTTCATCGTGCTACTAAAAATATTTGTGTGCTACTAGATTTTTCAACTTGGTAGCACCCGTGCTACTTGGGAAAATGTTAGCATGTTAGCACAGCTGTTAGCATATGAGGTCATATCGATTCTGCAGAATCTGTATTGATACACATATCAGCAAGAAGTGTGTGACGAAAATTTTCCGTATCGATATTTTGAGCACAGGCCTACTGCGCAGTGACGATGAGGTGAAGCAGTTTGGTGCAAATGTGTATTTTGCTGATATTACTGTGGATATATCGGCTGTAAATATCTGCAATAATGTCAATATCAGCTGATACCTATATTCAACTTTTTAGGCCAATATCTGCCAATACTGATATTGTACTGATAATATCATTCATTGCTACTGAAGACCCTCTCAAAAAGTACCTTCAGCGGTTTCCACACCCACAGCTCGGTTGCTTTGTTCTGTCTCTGCTGTAGAAACACCACAAATGTTCACATTCCCTCTGGATTGATTTATGCTCACACAGCAGTATGTTGAAGCAGGTGGAGTCCATCAAAGGGCCTGAACCGGCCTTACGCCATAACGCCACAGCCAGCGTTTCTATTGGTGCGTCCCATTTCCACTAGAACTGGGAGAGGGGAGTGGGAATGTCGTCACATCCCAGCTACACGCAGTCCAGTTAGGAGCTGGTAAAGTCGGGGTAGTTGAAGAACGTCTGTCTTCAACGAGGAAATTCCAACCAGCTGGGGCGTTCCTGGTGATGTGATCGAATTTGCAACTCGGACCATCCCAGCTCAGAGATCAACTGGCATGCACCGTAAGACCCAGAGTAACGCTGTGGGTTTTAAGGGAGACAGTTTTTTTTTTAATGTCCCTAAGATTTTACAGAGGAACACATTTAGTGTTCCCACATGTTGCTTGGTTGGGTTGTCTTCCTTTGTCTGGTAAAACATAAACCTGGTCAAAGTAGTAAGTGAGGTGATCTAAGTGAAGCAGTCTCAGCTGAGTCATTCAACTTTACTGTCCAGATCACCCTCTGTTTGCTGAACTTGATCTTCTTCCTTCTGGCCCTCGAACCAGGACTAGGTGTGCCAGAACTTCTTGTATCCCGCCATTGCCAAACAAACGTCAGCTTGAACATGTTCTGGTCAGACATCATCACAAATAATCAGGCCTTCAGGAAAACATCAGACGTAAAGACCACCAGAGAGGACTGTCCCTCTACAGCCCGTCCTGCTGTGGAGCCCCTCTGTGTCCATCAAACTGTGTCCCAGCCCCTCTATCTAACAAAGTTAAGAGCACATTAGAAAACACATCAAACTCTTGACTGCAGCAAGTATGAGTCCCAGATTGAATCTCATGAAAGTCTCATCATGTCACCAACAAGCACATGAACTACATGTCTGTATGGTTAATGCTTTATCATGTCCTTGTATGCTGATGTGCTGCAGACCTAATGTCCTTCAGGATGATAATAAAGATTGAGACAGATGATGATGGCGTTGGCTCAGAGAGAGCCTGGGTACATCCCTCTGATTTTAGACCAAGACTCAATCTCGCAGAAAGTCCCTGCAGAGCTTCACAGCTAAGAGAAAGAAATGCTGCGTTTTGAAGGTGACTCTAAGGCTCCAAGAGTTTGTGTGTTTGTGTGTTTGTGTGTCCCAGCCCCTCAATCTAACAAAGTTAAGAGCACATTAGAAAACACATCAAACTCTTGACTGCAGCAAATATGAGTCCCAGATTGAATCTCATGAAAGTCTCATCATGTCACCAACAAGCACATGAACTACATGGATTAATTATATTAATCCTCCGTTAGGCCTAGCCTAAATAGGTGTGAGCCTAGCTCACATATTGGGTGTGGGCCTAGCCCACATATTCAGTGCAGGCCCGGCCTGCATCCTTGATCAAGGGGAGAGAAGGAAGACACAGCAAACCAGTGTGTAGTAGAGTCAGTCCTTTCTCTCGGTTTATTTCAGGAAAACACAAGATATATATACAGTGTGACAGACAATGATTTGTTAGAGACTTTAGCTCTTCCCCCTGCTCTAACATGTTGACTAATGACCATAGTTAAATTGCATTACTTTCTAAACAAGTTATGTAGGAAAACACATGTGGACCATGATTGGTTTATCTATGGCTTCTTGAGCACACACACACACAGTATATATGCCCAGAGTTCGTTAGGTCAACCTATGAATGACTTCCTAAGTACACATACACACATGCAGTGCATATGACGGTAATGCAGTAATTCAATTCAGCGAAGACCTGCTGGGCATATGGCCATTATGCAGCAATCCAATTTTATCAGAGTTCCTGTTCTTGTGCACACACACGTAATGCATATGACAAGAGTTTAATTTGATAGCAGGGTTGAAGGTTTAATATTTTTTATACCATTTCCACCCTTTTAATTCTTCAGAATTACGTAAAAGTAAAGAGGAGTATGATATTATATGTAAAAGTAACAGAACAAATATAGAATCATCAAACCAAAAAATAGAAACATATGGAATGGCACAGGCCAGGGGATGCTCTCAGATGTTGATGGGCCTTACAGGCCATCACTCGAACCTGCGTAGTATCCCTGGCTATTCTAGTTATCTAATCCACGTTTTCAGAGATGACAGTGACTCTCTCTCTGCAAGCATGACTACGGCACACTTCTCATCCTCCTCTGGTTTGCTTTTACTTGTTGCTTTTTTCCTCATGCAAAAAAGATATGTGGAGTCCAATCCAATCTGCCAATGATCTCAGATAGCCATCTACCTCTGCCTGGTGCATCGTTAGTTCCTATCCACTGAACACATTTTTTGGTAGCTTTGAGGCAAGTTTGCATCTCCAGAACCCACTCTGATACAGAAGAACTTAGCAACCTTCGCTGCTGGGCTCTCCTGAACTGGGGGCTCGAATTGTAGCTGCTTGAGTGTGTTACGGGGTCTAGGACACTCTACTTCCCAGAGTTGGTGCATGTAGGCAAAGTTTTTGTTTATCATTGACAAAAAGATGCAATCTATCAAGTAAACTTTTTTGGAGACCACAGGGTAGAACTTATCAATGTGTATTTAGAGGGTGCCTGTGTTAACAAGAGGTATCTTCTCTTGTTAACGTATCTGATCTTTTAATCATAGCATGGGTCTCGCAGTCATCTACAGCTACACCTACAGCTTCATACTTCACAGGGACTGCAGATGGAAATTAGCTAGAAAGCTATAATCTGGTGCAGAGCATCTCTACTCTGATGAGTTTAATGTGTTTTTCTGTGCCTGGTCCCTGACAAATAACAATAAAAATAAAATAAATAAATATTTCTATCATGGCATTAAGCAGATTATACGATTGTCCGGTTTCAATCCTAAAGGGCGAACTATATTAATCCACCTGGTTTCAAATGCTTGTAGATTAGGGTTTTTCTCTTTCAGGTGGCTCTAGTGGTTGTGCTGCAGCAGGGAATAATGAATACCCAATATCGTTACACAAAATACAAAACATGAAAACATTTCAATCACATTGTCACACTGTTCACACTAAAAAATTTAAATAAACCTTATCCTATGTATTTTAATAACTTGTATGTGTTGAGTGCTATGGAGACAGCCAGTCAGTTAATATGAGGTGGACCCCATTAACTGATTTGTGTGGTGGGATTTCAACCTAGTGTTGGCACCGTTAGGTTTCCAGCTGAAATCAGGTCACCAGTGACACTGCCTGTGTAATGTTATGTGAGTGTAATGTGCTGGGTGTACAATTTAAAAAGTTGAGTCCTTTAGCATTTGTTGCACACTTAGTTTTAGGGAAAAGTGTGATTTGAAGGTCTGTTGTCACTGCCCAAGGCACGCAAAGCCTTGTAAGAACAGTGTTGGCCGTCTTCAGCATGTTTCTTTGGTCACTCGTCAGTGAACCAGCTTATTGAGGCATTATTATGGCCTCTAAGTGTCAGCCTTAGGCTGAGGAGTTGGATTGATGTTTCCAGGGAGCGCTCCTTTTAGTTATGTTAAGTCTAAGTCTGTGTCTCTGTCTCAGTCTGTGGGGGTCTGTAGTCGGTTATTCTTCTAGGATGTCAATAGTCGCTTCTTTGATGTGATGGTGATGGATCCAAGGTGCTTTTCCGTCTCCACTTCTTTACCCACATGTAGTCACCTGGCACCAGGTCGTGTAGGGGCCCCGAATCAGCTCTGGTCAGATCAAGTCTGGGCAAAGAGAAGATATCTGCCAGCATCTCATAGTATTTCCCCAGTTATAAATCATGCATTGATTGTTAGTGAATCAAGCCACCCTGTGGCCCCATTGTTAATACATATTTAGTTCTTTGACATGCATGTGATTCAATAAAAGCCATCAGTCAATTATGGCCTGAACTCTGAGCTCTTTTTATTTGTTGCAACTTCCCCTGCGCAGTTTTCACGTTGTGCCCAGCACAAATACCACACTTAAGGCAGACTCCTGCCACTTACCTGCTGTATTCCTGAGCAGTGCCAAACCCCTCTAATTGAATTTATCATTTTATTTTATCCATCATGATTTTATGTGCTTTTTCTGCAGCTTTCTATACCAGGGCCATAGAAAACATGATTCCCTTTCAGATTCCTATATTCCATTTATTAGGGTTGCATATTTTTCAGTGTTTTGAGTTCAGTTTTTTTTTTTTTTTTTGCTTGATTTTAATGTCTTGTACTGAGGTACCAAAATAATCCTGAGTTGATACAGTGTCTATGCTTTCAGTATTTATTAGCTTTTTACTTTCAGCTGCCTTTTTTTTTTGTCTCTTTTTGTGTGCTACACATTGTATCACTGTTAGTTCCTGTTCTGGGTTAAAGGATTGCATCCAGCAGTTTTTGAACTTCTTCACTATTTTAGATGTGTTTGCCCATGGCCGTTTAACAAATTTTAAAACAATTTTCAGTGGTCACTACAGTGTACCCTACCTCTTTACCACCCTTTTGATTCTGTTCAGCATCAACCATCTACAAACACCGTGCTGCCTGCATCCAGAGGGATGTCAGAAAGGTCACACCAGGGCTTACTCCTGTACATAATATACCTGCTGTGTGTCTTTTTTAGTTTTTCTCTCCTTCTCTACTCTAGCCTGGTGCTCCTCCCAATGTTGAGCCTGAGTTACAAGGTCATCCCACCCCATAGTTCTCCATCCCACTTTGTGTCGCATGATTAAAGCCTGCATTTCTTGATTTAACCTGCTAAGCCCAAGTGCTACACAAGCTGCCTCAAAAGAACCTATAGGGCTGGAACCAAACTGACCTTTATCCTGTCCTGTCTGCTGCTCATATGCTTTGAGGAATTTAGCCAAAAACAAAGGAGCACTTTCCCCAGGTCCCTGGGTCATTTGCATAACACTCTGAAGTCCTGAGTATTTACCCCAGGTTTCTTTAGCAAAGTGAATTATTGCTTTTACCATTTCCTGGTAACAATCATCTACTTCCCACTGTACATGCCCAGATATAACTTTCTCCACCCATTTGTAATCATCAAACAACTTATTCCATTTGTAGCCTTCATCTTTACTTATCATACTTAACAACTTTCTGCACTCCTCTCCTGTCAGTCTCCACTGTTTACACAATGAAATCCAATTTTTCTCAAACCCATTAATTCCATCTCTGGGGTCTGGCACTGTCCTAGCAGCTTCCTTCATCTCTGTCCTGTCCCATGGTCTGTAAACCTGTTGTATGCCATCACCTCCTGCAACCTGATACATTGGAAACTGCCCTACTGGTTGCATTAACTGTATCTGCTCTATCAGTCTGGCTGGTGGCTCAGCTGCATGTCCTGTGTCTGCCCTTGTAACTGGTTTAGTTGGAGGTGATAGTTGATTTAAGCGATTTATGTCCCAGGAGTTGTCTGGGGGTAATGGAGGATAGAGGTTTGCTGCTAGTGTTAACTGTTTTTGTTTATCAGGTGTTGAAGTGATTACTGCATCTGTCTTTTGTCTGCTAATCTGTTTATATAAGCAATCCTGCTCACATTTTATCCCTGCATTGCTGTCTTGTAAATTTGGTCCTATCACTTTTTGAGCCTGTAGTGATTCTGGCATCAATTCTTTTTCTTTTTGCATTTATTTAACCTGAGATTTGCTTCTCGCTCCCACTGTGTTAAACAGATAAAGTCCTGTATAGTTAGTTTTACTCTTTTTGGTTTCTTTTTATGTGTAGGCCATTTACCTTTATGCAAATCTTCCATATTTTTCCTCAGTTGTTGTAATTGCTGTACACTCAAACTACCCCCTTCTGGAAATCCTAATTTCTTCTCCCAGATAGGAACCCTTTCAGTGCTGCCTGGATATTTTTTCTCCATAATGACACATATTGCAGAAACATGTTTACGTTTACTCTTATGCTTAGATCTACTTAGACCCATTGTAGTAACTTAAGTAATAAGAGGTTGGCACTTACCAGGAAAACGACTCAGGAAGGCTGTGGTTCGGGTCACTGAGGACTCCAGGAGCAGTGCCTCGGGCCGCGCTGACTGGCAAGGAAGTCTCAATCCCACACCTCTTCTTCACAGCAGCTGGTCTGTCTATGCCGCTGGAAGGATTGAAATGTGCGCACAAAGTGGAGATTTAATTCCGTTGTTCAGCCCGCGGTCCGATGACGATGCTCTGAAATCCCACTTCTGACACCAGAATGGATTAATTATATTAATCCTCCGTTAGGCCTAGCCTAAATAGGTGTGAGCCTAGCTCACATATTGGGTGTGGGCCTAGCCCACATATTCAGTGCAGGCCCGGCCTGCATCCTTGATCAAGGGGAGAGAAGGAAGACACAGCAAACCAGTGCGTAGTAGAGTCAGTCCTTTCTCTCGGTTTATTTCAGGAAAACACAAGATATATATACAGCGTGACAGACAATGATTTGTTAGAGACTTTAGCTCTTCCCCCTGCTCTAACATGTTGACTAATGACCATAGTTAAATTGCATTACTTTCTAAACAAGTTATGTAGGAAAACACATGTGGACCATGATTGGTTTATCTATGGCTTCTTGAGCACACACACACACAGTATATATGTCCAGAGTTCGTTAGGTCAACCTATGAATGACTTCCTAAGTACACATACACACATGCAGTGCATATGACGGTAATGCAGTAATTCAATTCAGCGAAGACCTGCTGGGCATATGGCCATTATGCAGCAATCCAATTTTATCAGAGTTCCTGTTCTTGAGCACACACATGCAATGCATATGACAAGAGTTTAATTTGATAGCAGGGTTGAAGGTTTAATATTTTTTATACCACTACATGCTGATTCTAACAAAGGATAAATGTTTGAGGAAAGCAGAAAGAACGGCTCCAGTCTACACCTGAAAATGGATTCAAAACCAGTTTCAAAACTCAATCCTGATTTTAAAGGAGCAGAACAGAAAGAAATGAAAACTTTAAAGTCATCAGAAAAACACAGGTCTGTTTCAAACACATGTTTAAAGTCATCAACACAATAAAAACATGATCCTGTTCATAATGCAGATGTGACATCAGGCTCATTCATGCTAAACTGATTTAAGAACAATAATAATGTTCAATCATCAATCATAAGGCAGTGCACAGTCCACTTCTGTTTCTGTCTCAATGTTTCAAAGAGGATTTTCTCACTAAAACAGAAACACTTCAGCACTGAAACAGTCTCAACTCTTTGTTTTTCTCATTATAAATGTTACTGTCTTCAATCTGGACATGAGCTCGTCCAATATTGATCACAGGCTCCTAAATCGTATTGATATCCAATCATGGCAGGAATATCAGCAAATATCACATCACTGTCCAAATAATCAATATTGACTCAAACACACTGATTTACATCCCTAATATCTACACACACGTATATTTATATTAATACAGAGATTTATCTGTGGTGTTTGTCTCATCCTTTAAAAACTCGTTTCACTCTTAAAGGAAGGTCAAAGGTCATTTCTCCTAAACAAATATTTTTCAGCTGCACCTGAACATCTCTGACCACTGCTGCAAGAAACAGAAGAGTTTATGTTCAACCATGAAACATCATCATCATCATCATTATTATAACCATCACCATCATCACCATCACTATCATCAGCATCACCATCATCATCATCACCATCATCATCATCATCATCATCATCATCACGATCTGTACCTTTACTGTCCCACTGATGCAGAGACCTTCAGAGGTGATATCTTCAGAGGAAGAGAATTTTTTGTCCAAAAGTATGGAAAGATCTTCTGAGTGAAAGTGTGTGTGAAGGTGTGTATGTGTGTGTTAGTGTCAGGATCAGAGAACGACAGCTGTCCTCTGTCCCAGTCCAGATTCACCCTGATCCTCTGAGGACGTCCACTCACTGACAGAAAAGTGATTTCATATGATGGGGTCCATGCTCTGAAATTATTACCATAGAACTCTATTCTCCATAATCCAGAGGCAATGTCTCTCTTCCTGTCTGCAGACTCCTCACACACACCCACATCCCAGTATCTGTTCTCTCCAACATCGACGTCCCAGCTGTGAGTCCCAGAGTTGAAGCCCTCAGAGCCCAGGACAGAATAACACCAATGAGTGATCCTCTCTGGATTATCAGGAAGCTGTTGCTGTCTCTGTTTTAGTCTCACAGAGGTCAGATCTTCAGACAGGATGAGTCCGGAACCAGCAGTGTTTGGGTCCAGAATGACTGGACTGCAGGAGACCAGGTCCTTCATCTTGGTCCAGATGTTGAAGCTCAGGTTGCCCAGGTGTTTGGCCACATGGATCAGAGCTCCTTCAGGCAGCTGTGGATCCTCCAGCAGGGGGCGCTGCTGGACTCTCTCCACTGCAGCCTTGTAGTTTTTCAGGAATGAGACGTCTGCAGCTGTCAGCTGCTCCTCTGTGGCTCTGACTGTTTCTGAAAGAGCTGCTATCTCTGTGCTCAGGGCCCCCATCTTCTCCTTCAGCCTCCGGCTCTTCTGCTCCTCTTCCTCCCTCAGAGCACAGATTCTGGCCTCCTCTTCCTCTGACAGAAACTCATGAAGCTTCTTAAACTGCTCCTTAATCTGCTGCTCTGTGTCTGCAGCCTGGAACTTGATGTATCGTCCTGTTACATGCCAGTTCTGCTTGATTTCATTCAGGTTCCTCATTTTGTCCCTTAAGGGCTTCACTGATTCCTGGAGCTCGTCTCTGAGATCTTGAGCAGCTTCATCCATGGGTCTGAACCTGTGGTTGGAGTGATTTTTAGAGTCTCTGCAGACCAGACAGGCTGGCTGCTGCTGATCCAGACAGAACAGTCTGAGTGTCTCTGAGTGCAGGCTGCATAGATCGTCCTCTGAAGAAGAAGCCATTCTCCTCTGAGTGAAGCTGAACTGACGGCAGGCAGACAGCTCCAACAGCTCAGACTGCTGAGGGGACACTCCCTCCTGGTCACAGTGGAAGTATTCCAGTATTCCCAGTATTCCCTCCTGAAGCTGTGGTCTCTCTCTGAAAGTCTTTCTGAATGTTCACAGTGAAAAGCTCCTTCTCTCTCCGTGTGTGTGCTCAGAGAGAAAGACCGGCTGTTTCCTGGTTTGTCTTATCTGAGTCATGAACAGGGTGGAGCTTCATCAGACTGTTTCAGGTCTGAAGTTCACTCCATCAAGAGATCATAAAGGTGGAGCACTTTGGCACACTGAGTCAGAGAAAACAAAAAGACAAATGAAGTCAAATTGTGTCAATAATGTTTGCACGCTGACACTGAACCTGTTGTCCTTCTTTCTGAGAGCAGTTTGATTTTCTGAGTTTCTCACGTCCATCATTCATGTTAGTTTGATCCCTGACTGCTCAGAGCAGCAGTTCTGAGTTTGCTGTAGATACTGAGCCCTCTCAACAACCATGCAGGACCAGCTCTAGTTACAGCAGCACCCTTTAGCCTAGATTATAATCTGGTGCCCCCTTCACCCCCCCACCAGCTCTGCAGTAAAACATCCTCTGAGAAAAAGTTCAGAGAACAATGAGAGTACTGACAGACTCATTAACCTCATTGTTGTATTTTTATCAGTCATAAAGCATTATGTTTCACATTTTTTAAGATGAAATGCAAAACAAGAATCAAGACCTGACAACATAAAGTGAAACCAGGCCATCAGGCAACAGGTACAGAAGTATCTGCTGTACCACCAGACTGCAGAACAGCTTCTTCCCTGTTCTGCAACCTGTTGCACAATGACAAATAAACGTCCTTGTATCCTTGTATGTATATACACACGCACACACACACACATTTATATCTTTGAGTTATGTGTCTGATTTAAGAAAGGGTACTACCTGATTCAGTACACTCTGGTGAGTGATATGTGAGGGTTTTTCTGCTGTGCTCATGAAGTCCATGCCATGTTATGCCACAAGATGAACATTAACATGTTTGATGAGCTAAGAAGAAGTACTTCTCATGATTTTCTTTATCCACAGCCCTAAAGTATATCACCTGAAGTTGTTACTGACAAAGTACTCACCATCACATGATTTAATAATGTTCACCACAGGAGGTGAGGATCCTCAGTTGATGTTATAAAGAAGCCGTGATGTTACAGCAAATGCAGCAACTTCTGTAAATCATTCCTAAAGTTAAACATTAACATCTTCAATGACAAAGCACTGAGGGCAACAGATCATATCTTTATGACTTTAGCCACAATAAAACCCTGAGATCTGATTATAACAGCTGGTGTGACAATTCAGAACAGAGAACAAGGCGTGCCAGGACTTCTTGTATCCCACTAGAGCAGGGGTGTCAAACTGATCCAGTAAAGGGCCACTGTGGCTGCAGGTTTTCATTCCAACCAAGCAAGAACACACCTGATCCAACAAATCAACTGTGTGAAGACAATCCAGTTGATGAATAATTTGCATCAGCTGTGTTCGTGCTTGGTTGGAATGAAAACCTGCAGCCACAGTGGCCCTTTACTGGATCAGTTTGACACCTGTGCACTAGAGAATCTGAACTCATCGGCCTGATCTTCTTCTTTTGTGGATTTAATGCAGATTGTGGATTAGATTGAATTTTAGATTGTAATCCTGACTGTTTATTGATTATTTGATTCTCTTTGCTCTGTTTTACCTGGATTATTCATCATTACTCTTTATTTGACCTCCTGCTCAGCTCTTTAATGACTGATGCTCTTCATGGAGCTGTGTCTGATCCTTCAGTCTCTGCTCTTTGTGGTTTAAGTCACTTTGCTTTTCACTTTTGCTCAGGATTTCCCTCATGACTGTATGGTTTATGTTTTATCATGTATCATATCACATATTACCTAATGTCCTTCAGAATGATAATAAAGTTGAAGTTTATTGATGTAGGACATGTCTTATCATATTTGTGTGAACAAACTCATGAAGAAGAAGAGGAGCTTTGAACACTCCCTTGTGTCTACAGCGGACCACAGGGGACACCAGACAGCATGGTAACTTAAAACAACACAACACCTGCAGAGGAATCCTTGATGAACTCAAAATGGATGTTAAAAACCCCTCAGTCTGAGCACAGAAAAGACTGAAAAGCAAGTTGATTTCTGCTGTAAAATGTTCATTTTAAGCTCACCTTGTGGCCACTTTATTAGGTACACCTGTTCAACAGCGTGGTAACCCAAACAGCTAAACACCCAGAGGTCAGAGTGATTTGAGATGATAAACAATACCTAAAGTGACCACTTGTTGCAGCCAAGGTCTGCGGTAGACCATTTCTGAACACACATGTCAAACCTTGAAGAGGATGGGCTACAGCAGCAGATGACCACACCAGGTGCCACTCCTGTCAGCTAAGAACAGGAAACTGAGGGTACAGTTCACACAGGCTCACCAAAACTGGACATCAGAAGATTGTTTAAGTGTCTCCTGGTCTAATGAGTCTGCATCTCTGCTACACATTCAGATGTAGGCTCAGGGTTTGGTGTGAACATCATAAAGCATGGATCCATCCTGCCTTGGATCAGCGGTTCAGGCTGCTGCTGGTGTAATGGTGTGAAGACATTTTCTTGACACACAGCCCCACAGTCCCACCTGAGCATGGTTTAACCCCCACAGCCTACCTGAGTACTGTTGCTGACCATATTCATCCCTTTATGACAACCAAGAGTTAAAAAGCTCTGAACGTAACAGGAGGTCCAACCTTGAACTGGCAAGGTGTACCTAATAAAGTGGCCAAGCTAGTTGTTAGTATGTGTTGATATCTTCTATAAACCACCTTATCTGACTGACCTCCATGACCCTCATTACAGTAATCACGGTAAAATAGCCCGAAGAACCGACTGAGTTTGTCTTTACATCATGTTATTACACTACAGTGAGTCTAAAACCTGTCAACACAGCGAGCTGGTGTTGTGGGTAACATGGTGACCGTGTTATCCTGTGACGTTGAGCTGAGAGCCCCTCTGTTTCTCATGGTTACATCAGACTCTTGGAGCCAGCAGCGCTCCACACGAGGCTCATTTATATCTTAGAAACACACAGTTATTAAAATACCAACAAAACGCTTTTGAATCGTCTTTGGAGTCCGCTTCAACTACGACAGTTACGACGTAAACCGGCTGAAGTCTCCAGTTAACACGGTCACCATACAGCCTGTGACATTACAGAATTAGCAGCTGCTTTTAAAGGGTTTAAGTGTCACTGACTCACCTTTGAAACTGAACCGAAGAAGATGGACGCCGTTAAAAGAAAATTCAGTCGTTAAATTTCACGCAGACTTCCATCTGATGACTGCTGTCACTGCGTACTGGCCTCTGATTGGTCCACGTCAGTCTCCTTCTTCTACGTAGTTCAGTTTGTAGAGCTCACGGTCTGACGGCGCGTCACTGCCCCCTGCTGGTGGGCAGAGGGCAAGAGAGTGACGGGATCAGGCTGTGAGCAGGTAAGGTGAAGATAATAATGGCCCAATTGATTAGCTCCTGTTTGTGGGGCAATAAACGCACCCAGATTAACCGATCGGTCCTTCAACTTCCAAAAAATAAAGGCAGGTAAGCACTTCCCAACTTTCGCAACAACTACTGGGCTTGTAACATTCATCAGCTGCTCCTCTGGGACCCGTGCAGAGGGTCGGATGAGTGTCCCCAGTGGGTTGATTTTGAGGTCTCCTCCTTGCGATGTTCGCTTTGGTCACTAGTTTGTTCTCCTCTACCTGTTTCTGCAAAACAGTTTACTTCAAACCCAGTCGTAACAAATACACTAAGGATATGGACTCAATTCAGAAAGGCCTTCGGTATGCACACAGCATCCAGCCTCACCCCAATACTTAATAATTATCTGTTCACTCCCTCCCTCTCAGACCCTGCCTTTCGACTTTGGTCAGATAGTAAACTGAAGGTTGTAAATAATCTTATCTCTGGAGATTTTTTTACTCCTTCACTGACCTGGCCACAAAATTTTATCTTCCTAACTCACACTTGTTTCGCTTTTTCCACATTAGGCATTTTGTTAAATCCTTCTTCCCTCACTTCCCTAATCGCCCTCCCGAGTCAATTATGGATCAGTGCTTAAAACAGAAATTAACCCAAAAATGACTTATTCCAATCATTTATAATTTAGTTTTTAATTTGTCTTCTCACCGTCTGACACCCCTCCGTACAGCCTGGGAACAGGACCTTGGGAGCAATGGGAGCAGATACTAAGCTCTGTGCACACCTCCTCAGTGTGCGCTTGGCATGGTCTTCTCCAATGTAAATTTTACATCGGGCTCATCTTACCAGTGCCAAGTTGGCTAAAATCTATCCCGACAGAGTAGATGCATGTAATAGGTGTAAACAGTCACCTGCTGATTATTTCCATATGTTTGCATCCTGCCCGAGGCTGGCTGAGTTTTGGACAGAAGTCTTTTGATACATTAAGTAAAGTCTCAGGACTTGTCATTGACCCAGAGCCCCTCGTGCCCTCTTCGGGATGACCCCTACTCATAGAAGGCTCATCCTTTTGAAGTGGACCCACTCTCGACCCCCAACCCATAACAGCTGGATCCAGGAGATGTTGCGATGTATCTCATTGGAAAAGATTAGGTTTTCTTTGAAAGGTTCTACCATTGAATTTCACAAGACCTGGCAACCCTTCTTGGATCACATAGACTCTCTGACTATTACTGCTGAGGCTGATAATTAATTGCCCCACCCCTACCCTTTCCCCGTGTGTGTGGCTTGTAGTGAGTCGTCTTTTTTTTCTCAGTGTTACATATATATCATTGCAATTATATAATTGTATGCTACAGTCTATCTCGATTCAATTAATAATCTCTTTAATTCCCCTCTTTAATATTTGCCTATCTTAATTTTACTCTCTCTTTCTTTTTGGATTTTGGTGCACTTCTGTGTAACTTTTCTGTTTGTTAGTTATGTTTGGGTGAGTTTTTTTAAAAATTATGATTGTAGTGGGTGGGATAATTTGGAACACATTAACGCCACTGTACTGCACAACAGTGTTGATAACTCATGTTTAATTTTGTGCCAAAAACATTAAAAGATGTTGGACAAAAAAAAAAGATAACAATAATAATAATAAGTATGATACTAATAATAGTAATAATAAGAACAATAATAACTTTATTTATAAAGCAACTTTAAAAAACAGCAAATAAGAACAGACATGGAAAAAAAGCACAAAGGAAACAAACCAGGGACACTAAAAACTCAAACAACAACCTGAAGAACCAAAAAAATGAAGCACCAGGAGAACTCAAACACGACAAGCAGGAGATAAAACACAGAACACCAGACATCAGGCAATGTGAGACACCAGCTAACAGAAATGAGACCAGGAGGACCGATAATAGAGGGAAATACAAGCTAAATTAAGACATTAATTGAAACAAAGAAAATAAAATAAATGTTTATTCCTTATTAGTTTTAAAAGGAGTTCCTCGATGCTCCACAGGACAAATTTCTCCATGACTCTCTGAGACCTGACAAACTCTTAATTATACCGAGTTATAATTAAAGGCAAACTCAAAAATAAACTTTTTAATCTGCTCCCCGCCCGTAAGGTAATTTATTTATTTAGCCATTTTTAATTGTATATTTTCACTGTTTTATTGAATCATATTGTCGGCTGTTTGTTATTATTAATCTTTTATCATTTATCTCAACTTTTTTATTTTGTGAATTATAAAAATAA
The DNA here is from genome assembly GCA_037902135.1 of Cetoscarus ocellatus. Taxonomy (NCBI): domain Eukaryota; kingdom Metazoa; phylum Chordata; class Actinopteri; order Labriformes; family Labridae; genus Cetoscarus; species Cetoscarus ocellatus. Next base: position 62,156 of record JBAMNC010001225.1, read on the forward strand.
AATATAATTTCAGCATCTTATTTCCAAGTGTATTATTTTAAACTCTAGTCTTTTCTGTCTCTTCTAGCTTTTAACGGAAGAGGATCTGGGCCACCAAAACCCAGTTTTTTAGAAATTGACATTTTTTAGATGTTGAAAGTATTTTTTTAACTCCTTGAATAGTCAGTATCTGACTTTCGTGCAAACTAAAAAAGCAATTTCTAAACCTTTTTTCTCAGTGGCCCTAATCCTCTGTATTTTTCTTTACTTTTATACCTTGTTTGTGTATCTATTATTATTTTTTTAGAATTACTTTTATTGTGTCTAATGTTTAAGTGTCTTAATCATCTCCAGTGTTTCTCTCATGATGATCTCATGATGGCGTTTCCTCACTTCCTCTCTCCCACAGTTTTTTTTTTTCTTGCATTGACAAGCGGTCGGTCAGTTGGTTATTTAATTTAAAGTATTTATATTTGTACCCAGTATCTATTAGTATCTGTCTGATTCAAACACAATGTGAACAAAACAATGAATTCAAAACAAAGATTTTTAGTCCAGACAGAAAAACTTTAATGAAAACACTTAGTTAAAAGAATTTCAGCAGCACTCACACACACACTTATTTTGACACAGTTTATCCACATGAACAAACTTCATTTCTTTTCCTCACTGCTGATTACACTCATTGGCCATGCTCTCCTTAGAGCTCACGTAAATGGCCTCGACCTTTGGCTTCTTCCGTCTCTCCTCTCTCTTCTGCTGCTGGTTCTCCTCCATCTCTCTCCTTTTATCATCCGTTACCGGAGAGCTGAGGAGGAAATCAGAAATACAGGTTTAAATCAGCCGTATTGGATTAAACGACGACTAAAGCAACATCTTAGATTTGTGGTCAGAGTCGTGGTGACTCAGGTGTTTAACTCAAAGACTGATGCGTCCTCCAAGCTGAAACCTTCTCCTCTGAAAGGTTTCTCTCCTACAGTCTCATTTAGGGACAGGAATCAAAACCAATTCCAGCTGAGAATCGATAACCAACAGCTAAAAGGATCAACATCAGATCAATGAGCAGAATCACTCCACAAGCTCCTGACAGCAGGAGAACCAGGAGATCCTGAGCCCATCACAGGTCCACAGATCATCTCTTCACACTGACCTGGGCATCACCACAGGCTCCTCCACGCTGATCTTCACCGTCTTGGTGGGCCGTGGCTCCTCAGAGGCTGAGACAGAGTGAGGAGCATCAGCACTGATCAAACATCTGAATTCAAGCCTATCAGACACCAGGTCTTCTTCTTCATCAGCTCCAAAGGTACCTACCATCAACGTTCACGCCTTGTTTGGAGGAGAGCACCTCAGCCGTAGACGTGCTGACCTCGGAGGCCTCGGTCTTCGTCTGTGTGGCGTCCATCTTCTCAGAAACCACCTGGTCCACTTTCACGGCTTTGGTTCCCTCAGAGGACGGGCCCACGTTAAAGGGAAGCTTCTCTCTGCGTCTCTTCTGGATCTGATTCTTCTTCAGCTCTGAGGAACCAGAGGGAGTCACAAGAACATGGAAATGGTTAAAAGACTTCAGGTTTACGGTTCCTCACGTCTGAAGGTGGAGAAAATCATCTGACTTTAAAAAGGAAAAAACTAACAGTGGAGCTCCATACAAACAGTTCTAGTGATTATTCATGTTTTCAGACTAAATGTGAAATATAAAAGATCTCAGTTCAAATCTCCTGTTTCAACATTTAGAGGCTTCTTTAATCAAACTGTAACGCTGAAAAGACGGCCAGCAGTAAACCTAAAAAACTAACCTGCTGTCCCCTTACTACAGGTAAATAATAACAATAATAATAATAATAATAAAGCTAGTTTAAAGGAGGAGATTAAATCTGTCAACATAAATAAACTGCAGACGTGGATCTGGGAGGTCCAACATGAAGTTAATATAGTTTAGATGGAGCACAAATTCAGCTTTTAGGGGTTAAATGAGATTAAATTATGAGACGGAGAAAATCTTGGTTTGATAACAAAAAGTAAAACATATATAAAAAAAAGTTGCACCTTAAGAAGTTTTAATACAGATGAAAAATTACCTCTACAAAGTTTTTTACTGGTGAAAATGACATTAATAAAACAACAATACACACAAATGTACATCTTTGACTTTTCCACATTTCTCGATGTATTTAAGTGTCACTGATATTATTGCAGAATAAAAACTGAGGGACAGTCAATCTTGACCAGAACTATCACTTTAATATTTTACTTCCATATACCTGGTTGTAAAATTCTCCAGAAAACATAAAAGATGCACTCAAATATTTTAATTTATTTATCATATCATCAATCTGAATCTGAAATCGAGACTTTTTGATCATCTTATGACCTTTGAACTCTTTCAGTCAGATTTATGGCGGTTAAATGTTGAAGCTTGTCTTTAAACATCCTGTAAAATAATGAGTAATGGAGAGTTGAATTGTTCTGAACTCCTGCTTGTATCAGAATAAATGAAATGAAAGTTCAGAGGTGAGTTGGGGTGTTTTTACCGTTTGGCTCGTATTTGTGCTGAAGCTCCTCCACCCGCAGCTGCAGTTTGATCTTGTCGCTCTGAGCCTGCAGCCAGAAACACAAATATAAACACAGACCAACATGAAACTGTCAAAATAGGATTCTTAAATAGTTTTGTATGAGAAGAGAAGAAAGGACAGTTTGTGCCCACAGGGAGCTTTAAGGAGGAAAAGTCAGACGCTGTAAAGGATCGTACTGGAGCTCACTGTCCGAGTGTTTTAAGGCATTTTGACCTGGAAGTGGGTTAATTACTCTAATTTACTGTTTACATCAATGTCCTTGGACAGAATGTTCCAAACACTCATTTTCATGTCTATGTTGATGATCCTGTTATTCATTGGTGCACGAGCTCTCATAAACCTTCAGCATGGTTCTGATCAAGTCCAGGATCAGCTCAGTCAGCTGCAGCTTCCTCTGAGAAGAGAAACTAAACTCGTGTTGTTTGAATCTACAAGAGCAACTAAAGGAACTCTGTCTGAGAAAATGGTTAATATAGACCAGGGGTGGGCAACTGTGGGCCCAGGGGCCACATGCAGCCCTCCTGCACTCTCAATATGGCAATAAGGCTTTCAGTTCCTATATGTACCAGAGCTATGGGCCTTTAGCAGCCCCACTTCAAAAACACGTACTGACCCTTTAACCTTAATATTAGTGAAGTATGGACTGTGAGGATCAGCTGATACAGACATACTGACCTGTTGTTTATTCGGACATCCCTACTCTGACTTTCACCTCAAATAAAGAGAGAAAAATGGACTAAAGGTAAATCTGCACCTTCAGCTCTTCAAAGTGCTCGACCACACAGTCACTCAGAAAAACAGCGAGGGTGTCCCGTTACCACTTTGAGCTGCCGTTCAGACATGAAGAGCTTCCTCTCCAGCTCCAGGGCTCTCTGACTCTCAGACAGAGCTTTCATTCTCTGCAGCGAGATCTCGTCTCCGAGGCGCTCCACGTCCTTCCTAAACACACGCACACAATCCAGTCAGGCGAGCACGCAGGCGAATAGAAACGAACACTTTCTAAAGTCAGATCTTTAACTGCTGAAGGAGTTTAGAAGAACGAGAAAACTACGAGAACCTTTGAAAGAGTAAAAATAAAACAGTTTTGTCCTTTTCTTCATGGATTACTGGTGGAACTGAACCTTTAACTCAGGATTTTATACCACAGGTTCAAGGCGATATTACTCATCTTTTTTCTTCAGTTTTATTAATTTTTTAAATAATTTATTTATGTATTCCTTTGTTTTGCATTATTTGTTTTTCTGTCTTTAATTTGTTTGCTTGAGTGTTTGTGCCCTTTTTCTTGACATTTGCTTTGGGGTCTGATTAAAATAACACAATAATAATTTTAAAAAATCATATTAATATTCTGGTTTGATTAAACTATGTTTATTTAATAATTTGAATTTTCCTGAGCCTTTAAAAGTGAGTTCAGTCCCTATCACACTTCAGTAGATATCTTGGCTGTTTCTATCGCTGATGTGACTTTAGTATTTTTGTTCTTGATTGTTTGCTCATAACAGCTCTCAGGTGGATTTATGTGAAACTGATCAAACATCAAGTCGTTCCTGATTAAACTGCTTCTATGAAAGTTTTGGGTCAGTTCACAGTCGTAGGAATAAACAACAAAACCTCAGCCTTAAAACCACAACAGTTTCTTCTGAAGCTGATAACACTCAGGGGGCCTGATGGGGAGCTCTGGGGGGCCTGATGTGGCCCCCAGGCCCCCAGCTGATGGTCACTGCTCCATGACACTTCAATAAAACAGTCTGTTGTCTTAAAGCTTCGATAATCGAGCAGCACAGACTGAAAAATCAAACTCACATGGAGTTGTTGAGCTTCAGCTGGAGCAGGTCGGTGTAGTACGTTGGATCGTGTCCGCCGCCGCCGCCGCCCGGTGGAGCCGGATTAGCGGGCTGAGACTTCATCACCACCTGAAGGAACATGAGCACCATCACGTTAGACCACAACGTCAAAAATTCATCTTTATAATCTTTGCTCAGAGTGGAGGTTTGATCAAAATTAAATCAGCGTTTGAGGACATGGCTGTAAATAGAGATGTCAACCAGCCTTCAAATAACATGTAACATAACATATAAACTTTATATACACTCAGAGGCAATGAAAACGCAACACTTCAAATTTTGGTTATTTTTGCTCAGGATCTGAGTTGTCCAATTTGAGTTCTCAAGTGACAATTGGAGTCACAATGGGCACCTTGTTACACATGAATGGTCATCATGTAAATCAACATGTTGAGTTGTACTCTTAATACATATTGAGTACAACATATGGGATTAGGAGTTATGCAAGTGCAGTTGTTCAAATGAAGGAGTGGTTGTCTTCCCTATATAAAGGCATGATAAAAGCCACACAAGAAACATTGTCAAGTGTCATCATGCCACGTCTGTCAACTGAACAAAGGAACAGGGCCCTTGGTATGCTAGAGCCCGGCAAGTGGCTCACCGTTTTGGGTGTAGTACCTCCAGCGTCACCAGACTTATACAGCTGCACCATGAAACCGATTCTGTTAATGACCGACCACGTCCAGGACGTGAACGAGTGACAACCCCTCATCAAGATCGCCATATTGTTCTGCAGCATTTGCGTGACCGTTTCAGGTCCATGAGGAGACTTTGTACTGCCTGTGTGAATGTTCGTGGGGGTCACACCCGATACTGACTGTTTTTAAAGTTGATTTTTGAACCCGTGTTCCATTCAGTGTTGTTGTGATTTTTAATTTTCAACTTGTGCTCATTATGTTTAATGCATGTGTTCATTATTGTACAAGTCAGCCAAATAACACATTTAATTCATCAAAATCAACCCACCCAATATATTTAAATCGTTAAAAAAATAACGTTCAGTTAAAAAAAAATAATTGAATCTAAACTGGTGTTGCGTTTTCATTGCTTCTGAGTGTATATATACATATATAAATATATATAACACATTCATACATACATACTAAATTATTTTCCTTCTTTGTTTTTATTTAATTCAGATTTTTTTCATTGTTTTTATTCATTTATTGCATTGTTTGGTTTCTATCTTTTACTTATTTGCCTGAGCGTTTGGTATGTGTTTGTTTTTGTTCTGTACTTCCTGGCCCAAATAAAAAATAAATAATTATAATGAAATTAAAATTAATAAAAAATGATATCTTCCTTTTTTTCAATATAAATTCACATATATTTTTTTACTATTATTTCTTCTGCCTTTCATTTATTTCCCTGAGTGTTTGCACCCTCCATGTGGTGTTACCTGTATATACTTTTTTTCTGCTCTGCCTCGCCTTAAAGAAAAATAATATTGATCAGATTATATAGATATATATTTTCAAAAATACAATAAATTGCTTCTTAAATATTATAATACAGCAACACTTTAAACCTTGGTTTTAATGTTTTACATAATATATTTATTTATTTTTTAATTTAACCTTTATTTGGACAATTTGAAGAACCTTAAAGATCTTGAGAGTCCACACAACACCAGTGTTAATGTGCTGGATTTAGCACAATGCTGATTTTAATCCCAAACATAAAAAATAAGTTTATGCTTCTTCCTACTGCTTTTCCGACATCATATTTTTAGACTGTTAATGTTTTTATATTTATATCTTTTTGCTTCTTATTACTCACATGTTCCAACTAAAGCCTTCATTCATTTATTTAAAAGAGAAACAGAAAACCAGAGACGCAGACATAAAACACAACAATACCACAAACAGTCACAGTCCCAGTAAAACCAGCACAGCCCTCTCACCTCCAGCTTCTCCAGCCGCTGCAGTTTGGTGATCAGGTTTTGGATCTCGGCGTTTTTCTCCGACAGCATCGACTGCAGCCTCTCCAGCTGAGCCGGGTCGGCCCGGGTGCCCTGCAGCTGCATCAGGGTGGCGATCTGGACCTGAAAGACAAGCATGTGATCAGAAAACCAGAGGGAACTGGTCCGAGTCCACCGGCCAGCCCTCAGAGGAGTCTGACCTTCATGCGCTGCAGCTCCTGTTTGCTGAAGGCGTTCTGTTTCTGCAGAGACTCGTACTGGACCTTCATGCTGATCAGCCGTCGCTCCATCTCGGCCCGTTTGTCCTCGAGCTGCAACCAAACAGCAAATTATTCAGACTTCACAGGGTGAGGGGAACCATCTCACAGACGCTGGTTTGGTTCGTACCTCAGCAAACAGCGAGTTCCCTTTGCTGTTGGGGTCCTGGGCCTGCTGCTGGATCTGCTCCAGCTGGATCTGCAGGTCCCTGAACGCCTCACGAGATTTCTGAGGAGGAACAAACAGACGCAGAGATGTTGGTGCTGTGGTCTCACGGCTGATCTGACAGGACAATAACTTTGATTTAGTCCTTTTCACTGTTGAATCTCCTCTTTATCGGCTCTCTGCCATATTTCATTACCCTCATGTCCACATAAATCTGAACCAGTGAACTCTGGTTTCACCCTAAATAAACCCAGCTACTGCAGTGGCTTTTCTACAACGCTGGAAAAAGACACAATCCTGGATCATCAGATCCAGAATAGAGCCAGGATCCAGACCAAACTCAGCACAAACATGGAGGTTGTTATCCTGCGTGAACACAACAAGCTTTGGGAACATCACTTAATATTTTGATTTTATAAAAAAATTACTGAATGTCATAAATGGGATTTCCCATTATACAGTTCAATGGGTTTTTTTTTTTACGTCGATCTGGATCAGATCCAGATGAAATTTGTCTTGATGATAAAGACATGGACCCCATATTATCCTGTGAAATTGGAAGCAAATCCATTCAGAAATGGCAGAGATATGAAGATATGCCCAATGTTAACTTATGGGATTTTTGGAAATTTTGGGGATTTTTTGCATCCAGAAAAATACAAGTATCACCACCAAAATCTAATCATTTATAAGTTGGGCCATTACCAACATCTCCTGGAAATTTCAGTTAAATCCATCCAGTAGTTTTTGTGTAATCTTGCTAACAAACAAACAAACAAACCTCCTTGGTGGAGGTGATAAACAGAAAGAAACTGTATCTCGTGTCTTTGACATTGACATTTTCTGAGCCACAGACTTAATGCTGTTTTAGAGTTGACAAAGCCAAACGGCCGCTGCATTACCTTTAAGGCGTTCAGACAGGAGCTGGCCTCCCTCTCACACTCCTCCTTCTCCTCAGTGATTCGCTCCAGCAGCTTCTGCAGGTTCCCGTTGTTCAGCAGCAGCTGCGTCTCTTTGTACTCGCTCTCCTGCAGCTTCTGCTCCAGCTCCACCTGCGACACGGGGACAGGTATCAGACCTGACCCGATGAGGACAGAGACGGGACACCGTGTGGACGTGAAAGCTTTTATGGGACATCCGACGACCTCCTGGAGGGCTAGAGACGCTTCCCTCTGGTTTATTACTCAAACTTTATTTCTAACGTGTTTATTTCTGATTTCAGACAGCACATGTTTATCCAGTCTGCACTGACCAGTGATGTGAGAGAGAAAACACAGAGGCAGTGAAACGTGGATGAAGCTGTTCGATTCTCTGCAGTCTCTTTGGGTCAGTGGTGTTGCACCTACTCAAAAAGAGTCTAGAGACAGAGGATGAGAAGGAGCAGGAGCCAGAATGTAGACATATTAACATATATATATATATATTTTTTAATTTATATCTGAAAATTGTTAACTGTTTGATAACCTGTGTGCCTTTTCACCCTGTGTACTGCAATTCAATGCTACTGGAATCTTAACTTCCCTGAAGGAGTCTCCCCAACGGATTAACAAAGTTCTATCTAATCTGAATTATTGATGTTTGTTACTCTCAGGATTACCGCCATGTTTGCAGTTCAGTTCTAACACTGCAGGTGGTTGCATACAGCCTGAGGTCTTTCTGCCCTCTAGTGGTTTGCTCCAGTAAAACGCGTCACATGCAGGCGAGTGTATAAACAAATCGGACTGAGCCTCTAGGTCCTCCGGAGCACCCCTACTTTCAGTTCCCCGATCAGTGCAGGAGAGCAAGAGAGAATCAGGAGGTTTCCAGACTGGGCAGACCAGAGCCCAAAACTAAAAGTGAACATCTGTAAGGGTTTTCAGGAGGTAAAACATCTGCTGTTTGGATTCAGAATGAGAGCTTTATCACGGCTCCACGTCGTCGGCCTCACCTTTGTGTTCTCCAGCTCCATGATCTTCATCTGCACCTCCATCATCTCAGACGTCATGGAGTTCTGCGTCTGCTCGCTCAGAGCTCGCAGCTCCTCCATCTTGTTGTTCAGGGTCTCCGTCTGCAGCTCCAGTTTGTGTTTGAGCTGCTTCTCGCTCAGCTGGGACTCGTCCAGAGCCGACTGCAGCTTCAGCCTCTGAGGGACGGACGAGAGCATCAAAGTTCAGACCCTCCTGCGGTCACTCTAACGTAGGGCTGGGCAATACATCGATTCAATGCATTAATCTGAAATATTCTGCAGAAGATTTAAAAGCTAAAAATCAAGATTTTTTCTTGACTTACTCTTATTGTAAGTTGTTTCAGTGTTTGAAAATATAAATACTGAAAATGTACAGTTTTCATGATGGTCAGCCCTCTCAGGTTTTGCACTTTTATAGGCTTGTATTTGATTTTTTTTAAATAAGATTAAATATTGATCAGCGAGTTTTATGTTAATTTAATGTAGACAAACCTGCCTACGTTTGAACTACATGATCAACATTTTATGGCACTCACTTTAACTTAAAGAGGGAAATTCTGTTTGATTTGGGAATATATTTTAACATAAAGGCAAAACTGGATTAATGTCATTTTAGTGTTGCTGGGAGTTTTGTTTTTTTCTTCGAGGAAAAAAACTCAATTAAAATTGTAAAATCAGAGGATTTATTTTTAAGCCATATATCGTCCAGCCCTATTCTAATGATATATGTGTTTGGTAGCCTCGAGGGAAGATGCAGACGTGAGAGTAGGGCTGGGCGATATGGCCTAAAAATAAAATCCCAATTTTTTTTTCCACAAAACTTGATTTACAGTTTTGATCATTTTTTTTAGTCTAAAGAAAAAAAACCTCCAAGTGCTACAAAAATACGAGAATCAAGTTTTGCTTTTGTGTTATATTTAATAACAAATACAAGCCTATACAAGCGTTTGTGCAAAAGCTGACAGGACTTACCACCATGAACACTTCACATTTTCAGTATTTGTAATTTCAAAAAATGAAACAACTTACAATAAAATACTTTAAGTTGAGAAAAATTATTACAAAATTATTGTATTTCCGTTTTTTTTGTAATTATTTGTAATTTGTTAAGCATGTAAATTCGGTGACATGTTATCTTATAAATTAAAGACAGTGGTAAAAACGATGCTATTTGATTTCTTATATAAACGTATGTTAATAGCTGATGGAGGGGGTCGCCACGTTTGGTAGGCCTGCTCCACTTTTTAGAAAACATGAGCTCAAACAGTCTGTGTGACGCAGCCACAGTAAACATTAGAGCACAAAGATGGAAATCTGAAGGTTCCTGAGAGGTTTTTAAGGCACAGATTTGTATAAATGTTCTGGGAACTTCTGGGATCAGCCTGAGCTAAAGACTTAAAGGTCAGAGGTTATATTTTCATTGACCTTGAGGTCTGACTCCTTCAGCGCTGCGTTGTGGACCCTCTCCAGATGTTCCTGCTGCCTCTGGAGCTCCTGCTGCTGCTGCGTCTTCACGAAGTCGAACTCCGACTGCAGAGAGTCCAGCAGGCGGCCCTTCAGCTCCACCTCCCTCTGTAGGGAGTACTTCTCCTGCTCCAGGACCTTCAACACCAACAGGAGGAGACGTCAGAGAACTTCACCTTCGGCTAGGAGTCTGAGTATTTCTGCTGTGAGTATCATACCTCGAGCGCGTTGGTCATCTCCACCCTCTGCTCGTCCAGTCGGTTCTGCAGCTCCACCTGCTGCTCCAGGAGGTGGAGGCCGGCCTGAGCGGCCTGGTGGACCTGCTCCTCCTTCTCCCTCAGCTGGCTCCTCAGCTTCTCAACCTCCTCCTCTGCTCCCATCTGGGAAGAGAATTCAGGAAGAAGGTTCATGAAAAGTGTTACATTTACAGCACTTTTTATAGTCTTTTACCTAAAATATTGTTTAGTTTTAGTAATTTTGTCATCTAAACTGTTTTAATTTTAGTCTAGTTTTAGTCGATGAAATCTGCTGTAAATTTAGTCGACTAAATATGAAGTGTAAAGGGTAAGGCATTTTTATGTTTCCTTGAATTTCTGAAGTCATGTTTTACACTTGGATAAAATCAAACATCTGATAACCCTTTATTGAATGCTAGTAAAGTCTGAATGTCTAAATGAACATAAACAAATTGAACTTTTGTGTGAAATGCAGTCACCTTTATTTAGGCTACCTGGCAGAGCATCTCAGTTACAATACCAGAACTGACAACCAACAGTGAACCTGCTCTACATGAATATATCAATTCATAAAGAGAGGAGCTCTGATTGGATCGCTCCACAACTTATCCCACCACCACCAAGCTAAGACAGCTGTGATTGGATGTCCCTGTCAGACATTTTAGTCTAGTTTTTATTTGTTGATGAAAATGTAAGTTCATTTAGTTTGAGTTTTTGTCCATGTGCACTTGTTTTTATTAGTTACTGTCGAGTTTTCATCAGGGGAAAAAAGGTTGTTTATGAAAACTATGACGAAAATGATTAAACAACAAAATGAACACTTTTCTCACCATCCCTTTTTTCTATTAACTGTGACCAAACCAGATTTTTAGACTTAGATTTTGGACTTTGATTTTAGACACACACAGCAAAACATAATGAAGTTTCAATTTAGAAACAGCTGTTTTGGCATAATACTGGTCTGGGTGAATATTCTGTAGATCAAACATCTTAGTATATTCACTGCAAATCTGCAGTACACTTCATTTCAGCGAGGTGTAAAAATACATAACGATACTTCACTTTGTAAGGAAATGAAAACACGACAAATCAAAAGCACAAAAAATACAAATACACTACAACTAATTACTGAAACACAAGACAAATAAAAGACCAGCAGAAAAAAACAAAACCATTAGTCAAAAAACAGCATGAGCTATCTAAAACGCACAAAATCTGAACATAACAACGTATACAAAATAACATATCACAACAAATCAAAAATATATAAGCAAAAAGTCTGAAACCACTGATCTAACAAATGTTACACATATATCTGGGTAACAAAGCAAACGTGAGAAAAATGTAGAGACAGGGGTTTGGTATATTTTGATATTTGAACACTACTTATGCATTGTTTTCTTCAGGTAAAGGCTTTTATGTTGACCTGATTTTTTATTCTATAAATTGATAACATACGGTGTAAGATAAAGTTGAAATACAAACTCATTATTAAGTTATTCAATGTAATTTCTGTTAAAAGACATACTTAAACATTGATAGGACGATTCAAATAAGACTTTTCGCCGGTTTTAGCATAAACTAAATGATTATAGTCATTGAATCCTGGTCAAACTCAGACGTCTGGATTTTTCCTGTCTGACGTTATTTTCCTGTAATGGCGGTTTGTTATTCTAACAGTTACCTTTTTGACTGCGTCACAAAAAGACGAAACCCTGAATCACAAAGTCCGATAACTGTAGACTGTAAACCGTCTGACTGGTGCTAAACACGGACTTTATTAAATACATAAATATCTAATAAACACGTAAAACTTACCTTGACGATGTCAATGTTTGACAAACCGCCCTGTGTTTGAATCCAACCTCTCCAAACTACCGCGATACTACAGAGATCAAACGAGAGTGGCCTGATTGGCCAGGACAAGGAATTTCAGTGTTGCCAGATCTGCTGATTATAAGCGACAGACTTGGCAGGAAGAGTTCAGCGTGTCCAGATTGGCCAGGCAGGGGAACTTCAGTGTTGCCAAGTCTGCTGATTATCAGCGACACTGGGCTTGTTTTTCTGTGAAGTTCTTACAAATATTCTCCTAGCTGTTGCGATATTTGAGGGCTTGTGTCTAACATGTATTACTTATTTAGGGTTTGCTTTGCTCCAAGTATGATTACCTATTTATCCCCTTAGCTCTTTTCAATTTAGTACAGATGTTAAATTGCAGAATTTTTTTGCAGAGGCTTGTCAAAAACAAACAAAAATGCAGTAAGGATTTTTTTTGTATTTTGAAACAATTTTCTAAGGTCGAAATTACATATGTATCTCTTTCACATAAAAAAGTAGAACAATTTTTTGCATATATTTACATATTACATGCATTTACCAGCATGTTGTAGACTTAAAATCTTACAGTCTGGCGTTAATCCATTTATTAATGTATCCATCCATCATCTGTACCACTTATCCCTTTGGGGTTCACAGGTGGCTGGGGCCTGTCCCAGATAACATTGGGCGAGAGGCTGGGTACACTCTGGACCTGTCTCCAGGCAATCACAGGGCAACATAGAGAGACAGACAACCATTCATGCTCACACTTACACCGAAGGGCAATTCAGAGTCACCAATTAAACTAATGAGAAAGTTTTTGGTCAGTGGGAGGAAGCTGGATCACCTGATAGATAGCCGTATGAAATGATAAAGGATAAGGGATTAATAGGTGTAGATACTGGTTTAAGACTGAAGCTTGACTGGTGGGGAGGAATGGCAGGGTTTTCAAATTATTTTTTACTTTCCCCTGCAGCTTTGACTTATTCAGCCCTTTTCATCTGCAGAAAGTTTATGGATTTTTAAGGCCCTTTTGTAACAGCAGGAACTTTCCCCCACAACTATGGACTTACTGAACTTTCTCACTGGACCACAGACCTAATTGGCCCTTGCCAACACACCATGAGACTCATTCAGCCCCTCTGACAGCAGGAACTTTCCGCCAGATCCATTGATCTATTAGGTCCTTTTTGACAACAGGAACTTACTTCCTGACCAACAGATTTAACAGGCTTTTTTGATACAGGAATTTTCTCGATGCTACGGACTTCTGTGCGTGCCCTTTTCAACCACAGGTACTTTTACCCAGAACCACGCAGCTGTCGACCCTTTTTGACAAGCAAGAACTTACTTCTGGTACTATGGTCTCGTCAGGCCCCTTTTGACCCAAGGAACCTTCCACCAGAACCATAGAAAAATGCCTCTTGACTGAGGAAAGTTACCCCTTGAACTAAGAACTTTATAGGCCCTTTTTGACTAATGGAACTAATCCCTAAAACTACGGACCTGTTCGTGCCATCTCAAGAAGCAGGAACTTACCCCAGAACTCTGAATTTTTATGGCCCATTTAGACAGCAGGAACTTTCCCCTGACCTATGGACTTTTTTGACTCTTTTCTGCAGGGACTTTCTCCTGGAACTATGGACTTGTCAGGCCCTTTTCAACCACAGAACTTTCCCCAGTATTATGGACTTATTGGACCCTTTTGACCACAGGAACTTTTCCCCCAGGACTACGGATATTTTTAGGATCTCAGTGTTTTAGCTACCAGAGCTAATGAAGCGTTCCATTTAGCCGGCATAGCTCGTCCGACTTCCCAGAGGGAAGTTCAGACCAAAGGTGGCGTTCCCGGTGATGTAATATCTGAGTTTTGAGATGAACTGCACCACAGGGCCTGGACTGAGTCCTGGGTTTGAGGATTCACCCCCCTAAAAATAGCTTTCAGGGGGGCTGAAACTACATCACTACAACAACTACGGCATTTATGAACACGCCTCATGCTCCAAAGTGCTTCAAACGTAAAAAATAAAACAGGAACAAACAACAGAAGCATAAACTTAACCCACTGTTTGGAGCCTCGGTCTTTGAAAAAGTCAAACAGAAACACAGTTTACGTCACACCATTTTAATTAAAACTTCATCACATTTCATATTTTACCCAAACTTTCATTTCCCGTCACCCGGAGATTCATCCGAGAATGATTTTGTTTGTGATCTGCCATCAGCTCCGGATGCTTCCTCAGGTGATTTTCACAGAACAGACTGAAACAATAGTGTTAATATTTTATTCTAGGACGAGCCGAACACCAGGAGGAAGCTGCTCCAAGCGTCCTTCTCCTCATATTTACAGTTTTCTTGTCAGGCTGCAGCAATGGAGGCGTCGTCCAGCTGTCGACCCTGAGGCTGAGGACAGAGACAGAGTTAGTCTAAAACACTGAACAGGTCTACGCTCCCTCGGTGAGGGGTTCGATTCCCTCACCTTGACGAAGATGCGTTGAGGCAGGAAGCGTCTCAGTGAGTGCGTGTTGGTGGTGGGGCAGCGCGGCAGGCTGATGTTGAGCTGCGGTAGTGTTTGGTACCCGGCCATCAGCGGGTAATAGTTATACAACATCTGATGCTCCGAGCCGGGCAGGATACGCAGGCGGACCTTCGACAGGGAATAAGGGGGAGAGAATCTTTGATTCAACTGTGGAATAAAATATTCTAAACAGCTTAAGGTCCTGGTAACCTGTGCTAATTTTGTTGACTAATTATTTTCATCAGCAACCCTTTTTCCCCTGATGAAAACAAGACAGTAACTCATAAAAACAAGTGCACATGGACAAAAACTCAAACTAAATGAACTGACATTTTCATCAACAAATAAAAACTAGACTAAAATGTCTGACAGAGACTTAATCCAATCAGATCTAATTTGGTCATGTAGAAAGTAGAGACAAGTTAGGAATATATCCAATCACAGCTACTTTGGTTGTGTGGAAAGGTTGGATGAGTTAAGAGGGACATCCAATCACAGCTGCCTTAGCTTGGTGGTGGTGGGATAAGTTGTGGAGCGATCCAATCAGAGCTCCTCTCTTTATGAATTGATATATTCATGTAGAGCAGGTTCACTGTTTGTTGTCAGTTCTGGTATTGTAACTGAGATGCTCTGCCAGGTAGCCTAAATAAAGGTGACTGCATTTCACACAAAAGTTCAATTTGTTTCTGTTCATTTAAACATTCCAATTATTTAACCCTGTAATACCGGTGTACACAATGACATCACCAACTTCTGTTAAAAAATGTAATATTCATTGGGCCCAATGGCTAAAACTGGGCACTAGAATACTTACAGAATGGTCATTTTCTCTCTTGTGTATGAGGACATTTTTGGAAGTATGTACAAATAAGTCTCTGAATGGAAACATTTCATTTCCCTCAGGAGAAGAATATAAATGCACAATATTATCACCTTTCTGTAAAGCATCAAAGTGGTAGGAAATATGTTTCCTGCCTGTTTTATTTGTTTTACAAATAAAATTTAAATTATAAAAAGAAATAATGCAGTAATATTGAAATATTTTCAGTATATTCAATGCAAAGTGGAATTTTCTGGGGGGTTATCACAGCTTTGGTATGTCAGTGATTAGTAACAACACTTCTTTTTATTTGTAGTTTTTCTGCTCGGTCAGATTATAGAAGCAGCTCCCATAGACATCCATTATGATAGATGGAGCAACAGACAACGGCAGAAAAACAGACGTTTTTCTTTTTATTCTGACCATCATATCAGCGTCTCTGCACACTGAGCTCCATCAGTCCAGCTTGGAGCTTT
This sequence comes from Cetoscarus ocellatus, assembly GCA_037902135.1. Classification (NCBI taxonomy): domain Eukaryota; kingdom Metazoa; phylum Chordata; class Actinopteri; order Labriformes; family Labridae; genus Cetoscarus; species Cetoscarus ocellatus. Next base: position 78,173 of record JBAMNC010001225.1, read on the forward strand.
GCAAAATGATCTGCTGGACTGCAGACTCTGCAGGATTAGGGCCTTCGCCCGTGAAGGGCATTGTTGTGAATATTTCGGAGGCGACCTTTGGCACACCCTTGGCTTCAGTGTGTAAGATTAAATCATGAGTATAATGCCTCTCACATCCAGGTCAAGGTCATCCTGGAGGACATGCTTAGCCGCCCTCATGAACTGCCACATGATATTCTAACGATAACAGAGACCTTGGAATAAATGAAATAATCCAAAGTACCTGTTTGAGTCCAGAAAACATGAAGGCATCCGATGGCTCGACCGCCATCTCCACTTCCTGCACCAGAGTCGTCCTGTTCTCGATGTGGTAACGGACTGAGAGGGACTCCCTCACTCGCCCGAACGACGGCAAATCTGCACAAAGACCAAGAGACAGAGACGAGGACGGGAAGAGTTAAACAGGACAGACTTTATTTTTCTGAAGGCGTCATGATGTGAACTGAGTAATTCGTTTACTGACCTGCGTGGATGTAAAGGGGGACAGACTCCAGGATGATGTGAGGTAGCGTGACTGCAGTTTGGATCAGAGGGCTGTCAGCGCTCGATGACTTCCTGATTTAAGAGAAAACACGAAGAAGAGTTACAGGCTGATTTAGACATTCAGCAACACAGCGCTAATGTTGACAGCACCTTTAAATTTAGTTGAAGTTTTAGTCTTCTGCCTAAAACATCTTTTAGTTTTAGACATAATTTAGTCAACTGAATTGTTTTAATTTAAGTCTAGTTTTAGTTGATGAAATTTCACAACATTTTAGTCGAAGAAATCTACTGTAGGATGATCGGGGAGCTGACAGAGCAGCAGCCCGGGATAGAGAGGTGCAGGAATGAGTCCTAAAGTGCAGAACAACTCCAGTTCCCACGTCCCACAGCTTTTTTAAGATTAGTTACTGAAATAAGGTCAGTTATGAACACAAGCAAACAAGATTTGCCGAGGCATTTCTGACATTTTGAGCAGAGTTATGATCAAAACTGTAAAACTACCTTTCTCTTTCCAGAGAGTGGGTGGAGAATGAGGCCTAAGGTTGAGGTTATACACAAAATATATGTGATGGAAAAGTGAATTTTCTCTTTCTCATTAAACCAATCTGGCCAGATTTTATCTGAGATTTCCTTCACTGGAAGAAAAGGAACCATCGTTCATAGCTTCAGAAGCTGTAATGTTCTGTTTCTGTTCTTTACTTTATTTCACTTTTCTTTAAATTAGCATTTTTATTGAAGTTTATAAACACAAGACTACAGCTTTATCACTGATTATATTTCAGTTTCATGACTGTGTCTGAAGGTTTAACAAACGGATAAAACAAAATAAATAATATTAAACAGATAAAATGAACAGAGCTTCTCTAAATCAAACAAGGCTATTCAATTTGAAAAAAAGAGAAATAACCAAGTTAGTTGGCGTATATAAAAACAAAATGAAAAAAAAGTCTGTATCCCTACATGGATTTTGGGACTGCAGTGTTGGGTTGGTTTTAATATAATTAACGAAGGTTTCCAGATTTTTCAAACACATGTTGTTTGGCTTTCTGGATGTATGATATTTTTTCTAATGAGAGGTTTGACAACATCTGATCTACCTGGGTCTGTTAATGTCTTTCCAATTTTGTGCAATACATTGTTTTGCAGACATGGTCAATAAATGTACATTCATTTTTAGTGTAACATGTTTTACTGTTGACAGTATCCTGCTTGTGCAGCAAGTTTACATGCTCGAAAAGGAGTAGACAGAAGTATAATTTAATTTTAATTTTATTTAATCCTACTCCTTCTGTTACCTTCTACTACAGTCAAGTTTGTAATTTTTCTTTCAAGTCAAACTGCCATGTTGTGGTGCCATAACAGCTCGAAAATAGATTTTACTCTCACCAATTATCAGCATTGATCCAAGAATACATTAAAAAAATCGTCTTTTGTTATTTTTATAATTTTCTTATTACTTTTATTATTAACAATATATAAGCATATTTTTCATTTAATCACTTATTCCACTGGATTGGTGTCCAACATGTTCTGAGGATGGAGGGGGAGGGTCAAAATTAAAATATAAGCATTGCTATACCTGTATATCTGTATCTATGCACGATTCTATTGATGCTCAATAAAAGACACTGTTGGAAAAATCGTCTTTCAGTGAAGAGAGTCGGCTGGATGCTGACCTCTGGGCTGACCTACAACAATAATTCATCCCTGCACCACTGCTTAGAGGACCGTTAAGTATGACCTGTCAAACTCTGTTATTGATTGGGCTGTTGGTGTCCGTACCTTCTCCACGATATCAGATACTGTCCCGTGGCAATGGTGCTATTGCTGTGCGTCTGCGGTGGACAGCGGAGACAGAAACACTCGCTGGCACACTCTCCTGTCTGCAGAACAACTGAACACACAAACGAGGAACTCAAATCAAACTCCTCTTCTTCAGTTACAGTTTAAGTCTGAAATAAATCCGTCTTAGTGACTGAACTTTTCTTCTACCTTCCTGTATCTGCGACTGCAGCTGAGGCGTGTTGCTGATCACGGTGAGCAGCTGCAGGGACGAGCCGACCAGCTGCAGAGGCCACGGAGACGAGGACAAGATGTCCGTCATCAAGAGGAAGGGGATGTCCAACGCCACCCGGTCCAACGGCTCGAACTGAAAAGGCACAAAAGACCGCCGTGAGACAGAGACAGAGAAACGTCATGATGCCGCTGCGCCGGACAGTGAAGTCCATCAAATCTGCCCTGCAAGGATCTTGTCAGTGCAAATAACTCATCAGCCAATCACATGACAGCAACTCACAGCCGTTAGGCATGTAGACATGATCAAGACGATCTACTGAAGTTCAAGCCGAGCATCAGGGTGGAGAAGAAGGTGATTTAATAGTTTGTCTGAGTATTCAAGGAACTGTTGATCTACTGCGATCTCCAGGGTTTACAGAAAATGGTCCAAAAAAGAGGAAATATCCAGTGAGTGTCACTCCTCTGGGTGAAAATGTTGTGTTGATAGCAGAGGAGAGTTGCCAGAGGGATTTGAGATGTGAGGAAGAAAACAGAAAAGCACTCAGAGAGCGCAGACCTCTGCCAAGCAGCCCAGTTACAGCAGTGGCTTTTCCACAACCCCTGAAAAAGGTACGAATCTGGATCACCAGATCCAGACTAGAGCCATGATCCAGACCAAACTCAGCACATACATGGAGGTTGTTATCCTGTATGAACACAACAAGTTTTGGGAACATCACCTAAGATTTTGATTTTATATTATTTATTGAACGCTGTCAATGGGATTTCCCATTATAAAGTTCAATGTTTTTTGTGATGTTAATCTGGATCAGATCCAGATGAAATTTACCCTGATGACAGACACATGAACCCCATTTTATCCTGTAAAATTGGAAGTGAATCCATTTAAAAATGGAAGAGGTATGATTTTTAAATTCTGCCCAATGTTAACTTATGGGGTTTTTTTTTTTAACTTTGGGATTTTTTTTGCATCCAGACAAATATACAATTCACCACCAAAATTTAATCATTTCTAAGTTGGGCCACTTCCAACATCTCCTGAAAATTTCAGCAAAATCCATCCACACTGAACTCCAGTGTCCTCCATGAATCTCTAATCCTTCACCAAACTCTCTCAGGATATTTCTCCATCCTTCTTTTAATGACTCGTTTTGATTAAACTGTGTGATCCACACCAATCCCCTCACGGTCCGCCATCATTCAGAGGCTTGTGGACATTTCAGACAAACTGGACCACTCCTGAGGCACCTACCGTCCTTTTTCTCACTTAGAGGAGTAAATCAGCTTGAAGCTCAGATGATGACAGAAGAGAATCAGGCCAATCGGCTGCTTAGCAAGGCTACCTCAGAAACACAGTATAAAAGGTTGTAAATGATGATGATGAGCTTTATTTAACCAGAAAAACCTCGTTGAGATTTAAAACCTCATTTGCAAGAGCATCCTGGCTGAGACAGGCCGCAGTACAAAGTTACAGACACAGATACAGAAATATCAGCCAATCAGATCAGAGTCACAGAGCAGAGCATCTACAGCCTGAAGCGTTTTCCTCCAATGACTTTAACACAAAATAGATTTAAAGAGAGCAGCTCCCTACGACCAGATTTTCCTGCAGCAGATTCCAGTCTGCAGGAGCAGCAGACCTGAAACTTCTTTTATCCATTTACTGTTGAACTTTGGGGACAGGGGGCAAAAGCAGATTTTGTGACTGAGTCACAGAACGAAGACTGAAGCTCCCAGAACTTTTCACATGAATACAGTTACTCAGGTAAGAGGGAAGCAGGCCAAGTGTAGCCTTAAAAACCAGGATATGGCACAACCAGCTCGCTCATACTGAGAACAGTGATGAGTTTAAATTTGTTATGAAGCTTAAAGCTCCATGATGAACACTATCCAAAGATTTAAGGCTTTGAGAAGATGCATGCAGATATAAAACATCACAATAATCAGTCAGAGGCATGGAAACAGCAGCAACAACCAGCAGTTACAGACCTTGGTGGACACAAACTTGACGGACATGTCGAATGGGATCACCGTCTCGATGGTGACCGTCTCATCCTGGAGGAATAAATGAGGAGGGGAAGAATTAAGAACATCAAAATGAGCAGTCTGCTGTGACTCCATCTGAGCGTTGGAGATTGTCTCTACCTTGTGACATTTGCAGACAATCTGTCGTCCCTCCACTGAGGTGTCGATGCTGTAGGCCACATGGAACAGGAAGATCCTGGGACCACAAGACCCACACTTCACATAGACGCTCTTCTCCAGCTGCAACAAATATTAGGACTGGAGTCTTTACTTCTGTGGCAGCTGAGGGAACAACCTCCATTATGTCAAAGATCAACAGTAAAATCAAGAACTGGATCGGGACGAGTATTTCCATCGACCCCACAAAACAATAAACATACATTATGGACATTGATACGCCTTTGACAGAAGCACAGACATTTGTGCAGCAAGTATGAGATTAAACTGACCGTTCACCTCAAAGAAGTGAAACCTGAGAGTAATTTAGACATGTAGTTCAGCTTCGACTGCCACTATTTAAAGATATAAGACAAGACTAGAAAGCACACGGAGAGCAGAAACCTCCACCAAGGTAGCTCACATAGTGCTGTTACATCTATAAGCAATAGTCCATGATAAAGATGGATATTGATGCAAATATGATATTGAGCAAAAACAATAGTTTGCTAATGGCAGTTAACGGGATCACCACTAAAATCTAATCATCAAAGTTTGGCCATTACCAACATCTCCTGAAGATTTCAGCAAATTAGTCCAGTAGTTTTTTGTTATCTTGCTAACAAGCAGACAGACAAACATACGGCTGCAAAAACGTAACCTCCTTGGTCGAAGTAAAAAGATAATCCTTTACTGATCCCCAAAGGGAAAGCAAGCATTCAAGATCAATACAGAACATATAATATAAGACATATAGATCAATAAACTGTAAAAATAGCAAACAAAACAGAATAAAGCAGAGGTATTTAAAATGACTAAAATCAATGCAGTAAACAACGACTGTACTAAGGTAAATTTTTTGTAAGTTTTGGTAATTTGATGTCCCTGATTTCTCAGTAAAGTCAGTCTCACGGACAGGTATCATACAGCATGTGTGTACCTTCTGTCCAGGTTTCAGATCTCCCAGAGGAACGTCAGGGAGCAGAGCAGGGGCAGAGTCGTCACAAACCTTTGAGCCATCGAGCGTCACATGCGTGGATTGGCCCAAATTGGCATCTTGACCTGGACGAGGGAATAAATAGAAAACATCAAATAACCAGTTATCATCAACTTTAAATAAAAATCTGTGATTAAATCTTGAATCTGAGACCAAACAATAAAAACGCATTTTTATTCAGTAAATCCTGGATCCTACTTTTTTAAAGTTAATTTTTGGGACATTTTGTGTCTTCATCGAAAGGAGAGAGAGTGACAGATTAGATTAGATTAGACAGAACTTTTTTAATCTTTTGGGGAGACTCCAGCAGCATTCTATAGTGCACAAGGTAAAAAAGACCACAGGATATCAACAAGAAAAAACAATCTGCAGATATAAATGAAATATAAAAATAAAAATGAATAAAATAAAATTGCGGACAGGCTTGTGAAGGGGTGCGAGAGAGAGTAGAGAAGGACTCCCTGTGAACAGCAGTGTTAATTTTGTTGACAAAATATTTTTGTCATGTTTTTCATCAACAACCTTCTTTTCCCTGATGAAAACTAGACAGTAATTAATAAAAACAAGTGCACATGGACACAAACTCAAACTAAATTAACTGACATTTTCATCAACAGATTGAAAACTAGACTAAAATGTCTGACAGAGACTTAATCCAATCAGACCTAATTTGCTTCTGTTCATTTATACATTCAAACTTCACTAGCATTCAGAAAAAGGTTATCAGATGTTTGATTTTATCCAAGTGTAAAACATGACTTCAGAAATTCAAGGAGACATAAAAAATGCCTTACCCTTTACGCTTCATATTTTAGTCGACTAAATTTACAGCAGATTTCATCGACTAAAATGTTGTGAAATTTCATCAACTAAAACTAGACTAAAATTAAAACAATTTAGATGACTAAATTATGACTAAAACTGAAAGGTATTTTAGGCAAAAGACTAAAACTAAAACTGAAATTAAATTGCCAAAATTATCGCTGGCAAACAGGCCACAGGCCGGAGTTGAACCCGGACCGGCAGAAGCATGCTTGGGGCGGTGCCTGGTTGCCCACCACTCCACCAAACCTGCACCTCAGTTTTGTTTAATTTTGCTGAATTTGTCAGTTTTTGGGTCTTTTATTTGAGGTTGTGATGTGTTTTTTTGAGGCTGTTTTGTACTTTAAATGTCATGGTACCTGGTTTGAGGCCAGCTGTCAGTTTGACATCCTTCGCCACACCCTCCTCCTGTGATTGGACGGTGAGGCCGATGCAGTACATCTCGTTGTGAAGAGCCGGCGGCTGGTGGCTCAGCTGCACGGAGATCTTTGGGACTCTGGAGATGATCCTGAACAAAAAGGAGACACCAAATATTTTTATGTCTGTCAACAAAAGAGGCTGATACTCCATGATCCAAGACTCCAGGGCTGAGCCTTACATGGTGCTGTGCTGCATGGTCAGGCTGTCCCAATCCAGCTCCTGACGGGCCTCCAAGCTCCGCCCCCATCGCCGGGATGACCTGCTCGCCTGCAAGGCTTCATGGGAAGAGGCTGCGTCCCCACCCGCCCCTCTCCAGCTCACAAACACGCAGCGGCCTCGATCGCTGCCCAGCATCACCTCGATCCCCGTCATCTTAGGAAGCACACAGAAACACCTGGTCAGACCGGGGTCTCACCTCAACATACAAGCGTTCAGTCACTCAGACCTCACCTCGATCTTCTTGCCAACATCTTCCGTCTTCGCCACGAAGCTGAAGCTGAAGCTCTTGGTTTTCCCGGGCAGCAGACTCATGCTCTCCTGACCTGCAGACTCCACCACACACCACTGGTTGTACTCCTGAACACACAATCAGGGTTACTGTGTTTGATACAATCATCAATTATCTATAACGAGGGGCAGGAGCCAATCACAGCTGACAATGGGATGGAGAGAGAGGCAGGGTACGTCATATCGGTCAATCACAGGGCTGACATTTAAAGACAAACAACCAGGCACTCTTACATTCAGATCTGAGGGATATTCAGAGTCCATCAGAGATCTTTTTCCTGCTTCGAACACAGTGTTAATTTTGTTGACTAAATGTTTTCGTCAACAACCTTTTTTCCCCTGACGAAAACTAGACAGTAACTAATAAAAACAAGTGCACATGGACGAAAACTCAAACTAAATTAACTGACATTTTCATCAACAAATAAAAACTAGACAAAAATGTTTGACAGAGACTTGATCCAATCAGACCTTAGGAATAAGAAAGTTAGGAATATATCCAATCACAGCTACTTTGGTTGTGTGGAAAGGTTGGATGAGTTAAGAGGGACATCCAATCACAGCTGCCTTAGCTTGGTGGTGGTGGGATAAGTTGTGGAGCGATCCAATCAGAGCTCCTCTCTTTATGAATTGATATATTCATGTAGAGCAGGTTCACTGTTTGTTGTCAGTTCTGGTATTGTAACTGAGATGCTCTGCCAGGTAGCCTAAATAAAGGTAAAACTAAAACTAAACTAAAATTAAAACAATCTAGATGACTAATTTATGACTAAAACTAAAAGACATTATAGGCAAAAGACTATAAAACTAAATTAAAAAGTGCTGTCAAAATTGACACTGTTCAAACGTCGGCTTTGAGGACTTTACTAACCAGAGCGATGATGAGGAGATATTAGTTTAGTCAGAATTTTTATTTATTTATTAATTTAACCTTCATTTAAACAGATAAGCTCCATTGAGATCAGGATCTCATTTGCAAGGGCGATCTGGCCAAGAGGTCAGCAGCACACGTCATACTAAATACAAATACCAGAAAAATTAAGCTAAAAAAATTAAAAACAACAAATATAGAATGTTAGGCCTGATCAGTGTTTGCTGACCGAGGTGATCAAATATGCTTAATTGTTGATTTTAAAACTGTATCACATTTATTAATCCAGCTTCACATTTACATTCTGAACACTAAAAACAAATAAAATCAAACAAATGAAAAAGATAGAGACACATAGACAGTGAAAACTCACTTAAAGAGGAAATAAATGTTTGACTAAAAGTTTATAGAGAAGCTCCCTACAGAAGATTTTGGTCATTTTAATCACATTTTAAAACTAGGAAATATAAATGATTAGAAATGCATCATCCTCTTCAACAAATGAGACATTCTGGGGGCTTTTTTCATCATATTGTTAAGACAGCCTGCATCATACCGAAACTGATCTTTAAACCAGAGCTTGTCCAACAGTTTAACTTTGATTAAAACTCTCTGTTCTCACAAAACAAGACATCAAACTAAAACTGAAACCAGCCAACACATGACAACATTGAGGGCCATGTAGGGAATAGACCAGGTTTACCTGGTTACTCAAACTGACGGCCAGCTTGTTGAAGGAAACCGGATGCGGGCAGTCCGCTCGGAGGAAGACCTGGAGCTGGATAGGCTGGTCTACATGGAAACTCGGAGACTGGAACTTGGCTTTACACTGAACTGGAGACAAGAGACAAGAAAATGTAAGGAAGAGGCAAAGTTTCTACTCAACTTTCATCAGAGTTTATGAAGCCAACATAACATTTTGGGCTCAAGAGCAAGAGGAAAAGCTCAGTTTAATGAGCTAAACATGGAATTAAAGCCAATTAAAGGGACTTTTTCAATGCAATGATAAAAGTGCTTGAGGTCTTTTCATTACAAATAAAGTAAATTTACCTTACCTACCTATGATTTTTGCTTGAAATGCTTCAAGACAAAATCATCCAAGTGTTAACAATTCATGAGATTACATACATTCTGCACTCTTCTTTCCTCTTGTCCTCCACCTCACAATCAACTACAATAAGGGTTAAAATCATAAAATAATGAAAAACATTCAGAAGTTTGATTGATGGACTGTTGGTAAATATAGATGCACTCATTGTTTTGGACTAATATGAATAACAAAACTTATTCCTTAATTCTCACAGCGTCTTCTGAATCAGTTAGACAAACACAATGCCAGGATTTAACAGCTCAACATTTCAGAGACACATCTACAAGTTATCAGCAGAGGGTCGATGGTTGTCCAGAGGGACCTGGTGCAGGCCTTCGTTTACTTACTGAAGGGGATGTAGTCCTGCACCTCTATGGTCAGCTCATTTGATCCGGCCAGGGCCATGCGGTCGCTCCACAGCGACCTCGCAGCGCTGACGGAGGATGGATCGCAGTCCGGCTCGGCCTCAGGGACCTCGTTCTGAAAACATCAGACTTGTTTTTAAAGAAATGGCTGTGATACTGCAAAATAAAGTACTCCTTAGACAGAAAACAGGTTCATCTGGGGAAATAATAAAAGACAACTTTAAGTGCAGGCCATTTATAATTAATAGGTTGCAGATATTTTGATAAATGCTTCGTTTAACCCCAAGAAAAGTCGTGAAAATTCAAGTATTTTGTGCAGTATTTTAAAAGCTCAGCCACCTTTTACCGAGGAGAACACATCGTACATTCATCTTTTTTAGGAAATGAAACAGATGCCACAGCTGCAATAATATTTCTAAAAATATTCATAAACTGAAATAAGTTTCACTCTCTGAAATGAGCACAGCTAACGGATGTAGTCAGCATCTTCTGCATGAAATAATATTTAGGTTAATAAGATATTAATCCACAAACATTTCTCACAAATACAGATGAAAATCTCAAAATGTGCTTAAGTATTGGACAGAGCAATAGATTCCACCACGTTCAGCTGTTAAGACGTGTTATTCTTTGCATGAATGCTGCGTGGAACTGGACACAACAACAACATCAACAGAGAAGCAGACAATAACACAAAGAAAAAACAGGATGAAGCAGATTTATTTCCCACACATGATCCGATCACCACTTTGCCGAGTACCTGCTCAGGGTGAATTTCACTAAAAATTTTCTGTTGAGTTTTTAATTTAGTTTACATAGTTCACAACAAAGTTGGCAGTAAAAAGAAAAAACTAAGTAAGGAATTCTGCTGTTTCTGTTCACATTTGCAACACACCCTGAAAAATCCAGTTTTCAGAGGTTTTGAGCGAGTGTGTATGTTTCATTACTGCAAGGGATGCATGAAATTGGATTTCTGTTGATATCTGATATTTCTGAAATAATTTTGAAATAATTCCTCTAGAGCACAAAGTCTTTACTTTGTAAAAACGGACTTGTTGCTCTCCATACGAGAGTCTAATTATGTAACAGACATAAAATAAGAAAAACAACATTTAACTCTTGAAAAAATTAAACTCTTGATTTTTAAATGTACACATGCAGTGATGATAAGGTGGTGCATTTTATGTATTTTGCCGATATCGATATCATTCTGATAATATCGTGCATCCCTAATTACTGCTGTGTTCGCTCTTTGATGTCTTCAACATTATACAAAGAAGGTTATTTGTCATTGTTCAATAACTTACACAATGACATTAAATTGTGGCTCCAAAACAAAACAAAAACAAAACCCTCAGCCATGGAGGAGGATATTAAAACAGATGAAGTTTTACTCACCATCAGGACTTTGAGGAGATTTTTCTCAATCCTTGACTTCTGCTCCTCCTTTAAGGTTGAAGCTAGAAAAAAAAGACGGGCATAAGTAAGTTTAATACTGAAACTTAATGATTTATAATTTATAATCAGTCCTCCACACTTTAAGAATTCTACCACATAACTGTAAAAGTCCTTGGACTCTTCTACTGCTAAAATGATTCAGAAAAAATCCAGAAACTCATTGTTTTGTTGTCTGACAGAAAAGCTCCTCATGAATTAAATCCATCAGTTAAAGTCTGATGATATGGTTTATTGCTGTCCTGCAGGTGTGAGCGTGGAGAAACATGAGTTAGTTTTTAAAGCTCAGCTGCTTTGCTCCGCCTCAGTTGGTATGTCAGGTTACTATAAGTCCTGCTCCCATAAGAAAATATTATTGTTGTAAGAGTTTTACGTTTTTGCTAAAGTTAAAACTCAATCTTTGTTGTCAAAGCACTGCGTAAACTGTTGTCTTTAAAAGATCTTTCTCAATAAAGTTATTGATACCTGTTCAGGACTGCATATTCCATTTTACAACAACCTGTATTTACATCCCTGCATCTGCTTTGTCTGTTGTGTTTTGCTGATTTTATTGTTCTTTTGTAGATTTTATTGTTGTAGTGTTTTTTCAAATTTGTACAGTGCCCTTTAGTGTCCTGAAAGGCACATTTAAATCAAATGTATTATTATTATTATTATTATTATATTATAGTACAGCTTTCTGACTGAAAAGTACCAACAGACAACTGCCTCCCTCTCTCCAGTCAGAGGTGGGCAGCAGTGAAAGGCCAGCAGCAGCTTGGTGCCCCTCGTTTCTCACCTCTGCCCAGCAGCTCCATGCAGTAGATGATGTAGTCTTTAATGCTGGCCATCAGGTAAGCACAGCGCAAGGCCGTGGTCAGTATGGCCGTGAGGAGGCCCCACCATCTCTCTGTGCGATAGTCACACATCACGTAGTCCAGCAGCCTGACAACAAAACACACAAATGATCAGCGGACATACTTTCCTTTTTTAGCTCAGTATTTGTGAGGAAGCGGCGACGTACTTCAGCGCTTTGGTGTAGTCTTTAGCGTGGTAATATTCCTCCCCCATCTGTACCACTGCAGGGGGGACAGAGCGAGACACATTGATGTTACTGAGCTCAAACAATGAGGAGCAAAACCACAAAACAGGTCAGAAATATCTAAAATGATGCTGGACGACGTTGCTGACTTTCTTATCCCATGATCTTCAGCATGTTACACCTGAGCTCCACAATCATCCTCTCTGTGAGAGCTAGGACTGCCCGATTATAGCCCAACTCATCATGCTGAAAAAATAAATAATACACTTTTTCATCTTGAAACACATGCACAACAAGCATTTATCCAACCCACTGTGAATGTCTTGTTGTGGACATCGTACTGCTGTGCGATTTTGGCCAAAAACACAACAAACTTATGGACAAAAGTAAACCTCAAATGCAACACACTGACAGTCAAATCTAGATTTTCTTCTTTTCACATCCGGGGAGACTATAACTGTAATCCAAACTGAAACTCAATGAGTTTCCCAGCCCTTATAAGAGCTAGTATTTGTTACCACTGCCAAATAGGTTATGTTTTGGTTAGTATGCTAACAGGATAAGTCAAAATAGTAAGAACAGATTTTGGTCACATATTCAGGGAATGCTGGTCATGGCACAAAGAAGAAGTGAGTGGTGCTGATCCAAAATCTGGATTTGGATTCTTAAGTTATTCATCCTGATGCCTTTGACAGGTTTCTAGTTTATCCCTCCAGTTTTACTTTACCCTTAAAAAAGATACAGACTAAAGAACCAGATTTAAATTTGTAAAACTAGAACCAGAATTGAGGCCCAGTATGGACCCCTGATGTGAGTGAGATGAGATGAAGAGAAACTGGAGATACTCACTGAGGTGACTCTTCATTCGAGGGCACTTGTACTTCTTGAACTGGGCGACAGCGTTACTGAGAAGTGCGATGATCAGCTCCTGCAGAGGCACAGACAGAGGAAAGTGCTTGAAAAGACCTATAAAAACTTGTTTTCTGCTATTGTTTGTGTGATTAATTTTACTTTTGGCTTCTGGTTAAGCAAACAAATCAACTCAGCCTGCAGATTTTAACTGTGATTTTTTTAATGCTCAAGACAAAAAGATGATTTTTGTACTTTAACACAAACCCCCTGACAATAGGGCGCAAACCAGCACCAACATCTGCGCTGAGCTTTAAGAAAATAAAACTTTAATTCAATAACTGTCCTTTGAATAACAGAGACAGAGGAGGGTTTTATTTTTAAAGGATGACCTGATCCTCAGATATCAGCCTGTGTAGCTTTCACCGCTGTGATGAACAAAAAGCATCACACGAGATACACTCTCTGTTAAACCTTGTGCTCATGCACTCGTCAACCTGAATATCCGACTGTGCACGATGTGTTTAACTGGAGGACAGTCGAGGCACACGAGAGCACTCAACTTCCTGATGTGTGAGGGTTCAGCTCAAAGTCAGAACTGACTTCCTCCACACTCAAAGACGTGTACTGGATTAATTAGTAACTGTGTAAACAGGTTACCTGAAGCCAGCTTCCTCCACTCTCAAAAGATGTAGGCATTTATTAAGATACCGTGTCACCAGGTGACTTTTAGCCCTCTTTGTCCATGCTCTAAAGGTGTAGTGGTTTATTCAGTTACCATGTCAAAAGGCGACTTTTGGCCAACTTCCTCCATGCTCAAAGGTGTAGCAGATTAATTAGTAACCGTGTCAACAGGTGACTTTTAGCCTACTTCTTTCACACGCAAAATGTGCAGCAATTGAAATAGTTACTGTGTCAAAAGGTGACTTTTGGCCAACTTCCCCTGCTCTGAAAAGGTGTAACAGTTTGATTAGTTATCTTATCAACAGGTGAGCTTAGAGCAAACTTCCTCTACACTCAAAAGGTGTAGCAGTTTATTTAGTTAGCATGTCAACAGGTGACTTTTAGCCAACTTTAGCAGCTGATTAAAATGGAGTGAGTGCTTGTGAGTGTGTCATTATTTGTGGTTTAGAAACAAGCCCATGGTTCTCCCTGATCCTGCGTTATGGCGAGTTATCGTCATCACAGCAGTGGTCCTCATCTCTCCCTGCTTCTCTGCCACAGCTGGTCTTTGACTACCTCATATTACATGAAACCAGACCTTAGCACAATAAAGGTTGGGGACCACTGTTTTAACATATGCTTAAAAAACTAAAAACATTCTTGGACTTTTAACTAAAGTTTGTTTAGGAAACCAAACAGTAAGATTGTGTTTGCAGGCATTCGTGTGGTTTCTCACTGAATGTGGGACGTTCCTCTCTTTATTCTGAAGGGCCAGGATCCCGTTCTTCTCCTTCTCTGCATCTGGAGGATCAATGCCTGGAAACACACAATTACACAAATCATACTTTACTGATAAGAGCAAACTCTGTGACGGAGACACTTCATGTTCTGCTCCAAAACATGTCTGTTTTTACAAAGACTTAAACTGGACATGTTTGATTCAACATACTCTGGTGTCCTTGTCTCCAGGGTCTCTGACCGTAGAAGTCCAGAGCTCCAGACTGAGTTTCCAAAGGTTCAGAGGAGGGATTATTTGCTCCAGCCTAGAACAACATCAAGATTCAATTAGTCTAAAATCACAGAGAATCACAACTCAAAAGGAAGCTTGCAGAACATCTTTTTTAATTTACTTTTTCTTTACTTTCTGTTATCTCCTCTATTTATTATTACAAAATAAATATATATTATTATATTTTTTGTGTTATCTTCTGTTATCTTTTATTTATCTTACTTTATTTTCTTTTTCTTTACTTTCTGATTCTTAATTTCCCTGAGGGAGTCTTCCAAAGGGATAAATCAAGTTCTATCTAATCTAATCTCTGCAGATTTGTTTCTGTTCTGGTGCTACTCTCCTGTTACAGAGGTGAGACAGGTATCCTCCTCACCTGGCAGAGCAGGTGAGCCTGCTGCTTTCTGTCCTGACTGTAACAGGCCGCCTGCTGGTAGTAAAAACCAGGATTCTGTGTCTGGATGGCCGTCAGACCCAGCTTAATGGCTTCATCAAACAGCTCCCCGAACGACTGGAACCTGATGGAGAAAAAAGGTCAAAAGACAGTTGATGTAGGATTTAAGAAGATGATAAACAGGTCTGTCTGAGTTTGTTTGGAATATAAGAACATGTGTTTTTAAGATGTTTGAAGCTTTCAAAGCTTTCATACACAGCAGAGGTGTTGGAAAAACTGATTCATCCCAGAATCATAGACAACAAGCTAAAGGAGTCATTACTGTTAGTCTCTCTGCTTATCACTTCCTCTGACTTTGTCAGAGGAAGTGATAATAGGATGTGACGCTCTCTTCAGAGACTCTCAGCAGATTTGATAAGAAAGAACTGAAAAATATAAATGTGGCAAAAAGGGTGCAGGAGTGGTAGTAATTGTGGCTAAATTTTCCACAAAGAAGCGCCTAGTTAACAACATTTAGAGAGTGGATTCAACATTAATGCAGCACGTCACTAAACAGCCAAAGTGACGTGTGTTTGACATTGTTACCACTGAAAACCTACAGTATTTAGGCCTGCTTTAGCCCACACAGAAATTCCACATAAGGGAACTGTTAAAGAAGTGGATCAATAATCAGCATCGATAATGGCATTCTCAGCCCCAGCACTGATGTGTGTGTCTTACTGTTTGGACATCCATGCGGCGTGTTCAAAGGCCAGCTCAGCACTGCCGATCTTCTTCTTACACAGGTCGATGTGTTTCCTAAACTGAGCGATAGCATCCAGAGGAGTGTTGTGCTGGAAACAAAGACGGCAGATCTAACAGGACGACAAAGACAACAAAAAGATTTAACATTCGTTCTCGTGCTGAGTAAAAACAGCAGCATAACGTTCATAAATTATTCAAAACAGCTGAATCATTTAAGCTACTATATTTGTAAATTTGTCTGCCATCCCATAGTCTGAGAAGAATTAGCAGGGCTCCTTGGGACATAACATGTCGTTGGATCTTTTCAATCAATTAAAGTTTATTTGTCTTGCACTTTTCATACAAAACCCTGTAGCACAAAGTGCTTTACATAAAAAAGAAATAAAACACAAAAATTACAGAAAAATACAAAGTAGAGATTGAATGCAATGAAAATACAAGACCCCACCCACCCTCAAAAACCACACACAGCACATGCACACACTTACACACACCAAGACAATAAGAGGAGATTCTGACAGAAAACAGAATTAGAGGACTGAGGAAATTAAAAATGATGAAAACACAAGAGCAAAGACTAAAATTACATAACAAAAAAAATCATGATGCATAATAAAATCTTCTAAGGTAGGATAATGAAAAGAAGATCGATTAACAGAGAATAAAATTCCAAAACAATAAATCTGAACTGAAATGAAGAAATAAAACAGACTAGGAGGATTAAAATAAATCAATAGATAGGATGAAATAATAAAAATAATAACTATAATCAGCAAATAGCCAAAAAACGTAGGTCTTGAGTTTTCTTTTAAAAAATTTCTGGCCTAACATTTCAGTTTGCTCCCCTTGGTTGTGACTTTGGTCTGTCACCAGCTCTCTCATTAACTTTAAATGCCCTTGGATCAAACTAACTTTAATGTTATTAAGCTTAATGCTTCATGGTAATCATGAACTCTTCCTCTTGAGCTGTGTTTCCACCAGGCCGTCTACTCCAAGGAGGTTTGTATCACGTAGACGTTCTTACAGCAACAGCAGAGAACAGGAATCAATGATTTTCACGACCAATCAACAGACTGCAGGATTTTTGGCTCCACCCTTCAGAGTTGGTCCAGTCCGCCCGGCACCCCATCCCTCAGAGAGAAGCGGCACGGATCAGCTATTTGAGCACCTCAGTCTTTATCTGACAGCGGAAACACCAAACTGAACCGGACTGCTTGGTGGAAACAGCATCATAGAGCTCATATGGTCTCTCATTTCTTTGCTGTGGTGGCCATCTTATAATTAAAAAAAACAACTACAATGAAAATAGAGATGTGGGTGAAAAACATATCCACATGAGGAGAGACTGGAGTACTAAAGCCTATTTTCAGGGCTGCACTCACTCTTAAAAGGCATTCAGAGGCTTTTGCTTCAATCTTTAGTACCAATGAAAACAGAAACGTACCTTATAGTTGATGAATCCTGCCATGGTTTTAATCTCCAGCATGTTCGTCTCATGTGCTCTGAGCTCATGGACGAGACTGTATGCAGTTCTGTAGTACCTGTGGACACACGAAAAAAGAGCAAGGGTTGATTGGACGATTGTTTCGTCAATCAGATAATGTAGCAGGCAGGCTCTACTGTAAAGCACAAAACGTGTGCCACTTCATTGAACAAATTACTGCCAAAACATGGTGGAGGTGGAGCGGATATATCCTTTCTATCAACAAGTGCTTCCAGGGTTGTTTTTTTAATTAGCTTCTACCTCGTCCTGATCTGCCTGATTATAGACACTGCTCAGGCGGATCCAGCTGCACGGCAAAGTTAACCAACACTTGCTGTAATGCTTCATATTCCATAAAACTATCAGTCTAGAGCAGCCTTTCACAAACAGTGCGCTGCTAGTCCAACAAAGCTACTCTGTGAGCATCCCTGGTTTGTAATTGAAGGTGAAATTAAATAAAAAAGATCAACATCAAGCTAAAAACAAAGTATTTCTGTGTCAAATAGCCAAGGCAGAAAAATAGAAGAAGACGGTGGCAGGTGAAAGAGAGGGTAACAGAGCAAAATGCTGAACCAAAGAACTGCAAAAATGCCGTTGGCCAAAAGGAAAGTTAATGTGCTGAGATCGACTGGTGGAACAGTCACATTTGTTGCTTTTAGGGATGCATGATATTATATAATTTTTGCCAATATTTACATCCAGTGTATCTGCCATACTTATCAGCCATACATAGCCCATATATTGGCGGTAATATCAGTAAAATACACACACACAATACTGCTAAAATCATCATCTGATGTGCTACATATGCTTTTAAGGGATCAGTACAATAATCACAGAATGTGGGCATATGCGTGGTTTCTTGCTTGCTTTTCTATTTACTTTAGCAATTTTATTTTATATGCACTTCATATATGCACTGCCAGGATGCTTCTTGCTTCTGATGATCTTTTATTAGCTTTTAATTCTCTTAATGGTCTTGGTCCAGGCTATTTATCTGATTTGTTTTTATCATATGAGCTTGTGAGAGCCCTCAGGTCTTCAGGTGGTGGTTTTTTAGTTGTGCCAAAAGTCTTAACAAAGACTCAGGGTGAGGCAGCTTTTAGTTACAACGGCCCAAATCTGTGGAGCAGCCTGTCTGCAGACCTGAGGGCAGCACAGAGCGTCTGCAAACTCAAGACCAACATTTTTTATCCCACTTTTGAATAATTTCTTCCCATTTTGACATTTTAACATGTTTTATTGAATCATACATTTAAGTTTTGTTTTTTCATTCTTACCAAACAGTATTTTATTATTTATTATTTAATGATGCACTGAATGGCACTTAAGTTTTGTTGTATTTGTTAGAATAAAAATAAAGCTATTCTGATTTTTACAAATTTACTCTATCGCCTCACTCATCATCACTGCACGGGCACATTTTAAAGGCAAGATGATCATTTTTTAAGAGTTAAATCTTGTTTTTCTTTTTTTTACATCTTGTTCCTCACATAAAAAAGCACTCACATTGAAAGCAACAAGTTGTTTTAGTAATGATGAGACTCTCTGCTCTTGACGAAAACACTGGTATGGGTGATAATATTCATCCTAAAACTTACTTGAGAGCATTCTGCGTGTCCTGTTTGAGCTCGCTGAAGAAGGCGATTTTAAACTGGTGCCTGACAAACAACAGCTGGAGACAACAGAGAGCAGAGGGGACAACAGAGCACTCAAGTGTTTGTCTTTTATTCTAAGTTCTTATATCATGCACTGGATTAACAGCAGACTGTATGACTTCCTCCATGGCAGCGGTGTGTTCATCCTCTTACCTGATGTGTTGTCTTGTTCAGGAACTCTTTATGTGACTTGACTCGACGGATCTCTGTGTAGTAATACGTCTGAGCGTGTTCATAAAAAGCATTCTCCAACCTAAAAGATCACAGCAAATAAAAAACTAAAATAAACTCTGATATTATGAAGACGTAACATCAGCGTAGTTCAATTCTGAATTTGCTAAAAATAACTCTGATTCATTTAAAGCTGTGAAGAAAACTCGCATTAAAACAACAAACTTCAGGGCAATCTGAATCACAGATTAACACAAATGAAAATGTTGAGCACATTTTACAGCCTTTATGCTAATATATCACACATGACTCTTTGAATATGAAGCACAGGGACAAGGAGGCAGATTTAAAATTATCAGAGGAAGTGTGGGGAGAAATTTGGAGTTTCCAATGATCTTTAACCAAGTCAATGATTTGGAGGGAAAACTGCTGGAATAACATCATAAGATATTTTAAGACTCCACTCCAATAAAAAAATAAAATATTAACGTGTCCTGCTGGAGACAGTGTGGTTCGAGGGAGGCAAAGCTCTTTCATGTATTTTGGGGATGCCCTAAATTAAAACCATACAGGAGAGAAATACATAAAACACTGAACTGTGTTTAAAATCCATTTACCTATGAACTTTGAGACTCTGTGTTTTGGTTGAACTCAACTAATGAATGAAGGAAGGGTGTAACGTTATTACAGGCTCTTCGAGCAGCTAGTAAAAAATCCATCACCAGAAAGTGTTTGAATCCATCACCTCCTACACTGGAGGAGTGGGTCGGAATAATTCTTGAGATATACAAAATGGAAAAGCTAACTTACTGTCTGAGGATTCAAAAGACAAATTCAACCAAATTTGGGTAAAATGGATCGATTTTATTACCCTGACACGTACAGACTTTGGTAACTACGTCTGAATCTAAGCCAACTTCATATATCTGTTTGAATATTATCCAAGCCTTGGTTTATTTGTTATTTATTCAAAAAAAGAAGAGGAAATGGATGTTGTAAAACAATGCTGCAAATGATTGTATTTTTGTACTCAATATTTTCCTTATAAAAGGACAATGAAAAAAAAATTGAATATGGAAATAAGGAAAAATCACTAAAAAGTTTGAAAATGCGTCTAAATAATAGATCTAAGTGGCCTCACTTCGGCTACACATACCTTATAATGTAACCCACTAAGTGGTCGGTGTGTGGGAGCACAAAGAGACTTTTTCCGGACAGATCGCAGGCGTTACAAAGAGCTGCAGCTCTCTCTGAGGCCACCAGGTCTTCTCCTGGAAGAAATGATGAGGAAAAAGGACAGAAACAGATGAAGCCTCTTAAGAAGGTTGTAGTTTTATTATGTATTGAAGGCTATTTTTTTTAACTTCCTTTTTATGTTATTTTTTTCACTCAATACAACAGAGTGGAAACTATTTCCACTTCATAAGCTATACACAGATTTTTCATCCTTCAGCGTTCTCACAATTAAGTCTCAGTTTCCAGTGTCGCTGTTCTGATTCAATGAGTCAGTTTTTACATTTACAGTTAGGGGATCAGCTTGATACCACTTTCTTGTTATAGTCAGAATTTTAACTAAGTATTTATCTTTCCTTTGCACATATTTTTGTGAGAAGATTCCAAGGTAAGTATGAATGCCCTCAAAGGCAAATTATATCCCAATATTTTTGTTATTTCTGTATTTATTTTTTCCCAGTAAGTGAAGATTTTTGAACATGCCCAAATACATGGCTATGATTAATATTAGTCAACCACAGACTCCAACATGGGATAATATGGTTCCAATATTTACTTTTGATTTTAGGTGTTATGAAATAGCAGATATGATTTTTTCCAAATATTATGCGAATCCTCAGTTGATATTTTTTTTCTAAATTCAAGTGAATGTAAAGGTTTCAATACAAAAAGCCCAAATGATTCAGCGGCGATGTTTACCTGGAGGTAGAGGGGTTTTCTTCTGGATGAGGACCACAGCCACCTTAGTGTTCCTGCCCTGAAGGCTGGTCCTGAGTCAGCAGAAGGATAAAGAGGTGAGAACTCGGGCTTCACCAGTATGACGGGGTTCAGGGGCCAGCACGGAGCACTCACACTACACAGATGAACTCATGTCCTTAAAGGGATATGCCAACATTTTTTTTTTGTTTTCCTGTCTCGCCTCACTCCCTAGTCCATGACAAGCAGATAGACACCATTCTTTCAACTATGTGTGCAGTAACAAGGAAGAGACATGCAGAGCTCACCCACTGCTAATTCGCTTAGCTCAAACACTGGGAGTCAATGGGTAGTGTTAGCCTGCCTCTACCTAGTCATCAGATAAACTGTTCAGCAACTCTAAATAGCCCTGTGTGCTTGTTGTGACTCGTTTTTACCGCAAGACACAAAAAGGGTCCATGCCCTTCATCAGACATCGGCCTCTGACCCTAAACATCACATTTCTGCTGATAATCTTTGTTAAACCTGACTTTAGAGCAGCTTCTGGCATGTAGATCTATGTCTCTTTTTCTTTTTTATGTCTAGCTCCCAGTATTTAATATTTTGGGATGTGCATGTTTTTTTCTCATTTACAAGTCACAGGTAGCTCAAGACACTGAGCTTTGGGTTAACTTAATTTTCAATCACAGGCTGGTCAGGAAATTAAGTTTTAAACATTAGAAATGATAGATGACTGTTCCTGTGCTACTCATGTGAATATCATAAAATTATATTTTTATAGAAATGAGTCGCTCCACCTTTCCCCTTACCTGACTATCTCCACTTTAGTGGCACACTCAGACTGTTTCTCTTTCCACTGTGGGTCGTCCCAGTCCAGCTCATAGAAGAGGACGACCAGAGCAGGAACCAGGTTCAGGTGCTTGTTCATCCAGCCGGTTTTCAGGATGCCTTTAGGAATGTACCACTCATACGACGTCCTCTACACAAACAGAAAATAAAACTGACTCTTTAGAGACCGTAAGAAAACAAAGCTTGAAATACATGAAACTCTGTTTATTCAGTAAATAAATAATCTGTCAGTAAAACAAACTCTTAAAACACCTTTAGTGGCTGATAAACTTATGCTCCTCACCTTAGTGCGACACTTGGGGTACTCGTGATCCCCTGGGAGGACTTTGAAAGAGATCGGGACTCGGTCAGCTCGCCGGTTGGCACAGAAGGCGTCCCATATGGCCCGGTGCACGGCGTTATACACCACGTCCAGCCCGGTGAGAGCCACAAAGGCCATGGGCCGACAGCAGAGCTCCGGAGGAAGCTCCCACTGTGAACCCGCCATCGTGTTGGTTTGACTGACTTACCTAAAAGCAAGACGGGATACGTCACTGTAAGAAAATATTTTATTAATTTATCCAGCATTATAACATATTCACCTGGGGTGTGCCATAGTGAATTTTTGCCAATATCTGATATGTCATATTTCCTGACTTATTCCAGCCAGTGAGGATATATACACATATTTATTGTAAAGTAATGTGTTTTTTAACAGTGTTCTTAAGTGTGTTTGACATTTTAGTATTTGGAAGGCTCATGGGATTTTGTTATTACTACTTTGCCCTAAAACTTAAATACGCATAAATGTGTTTAGCAGTGCTCCTGCACGTTTGTCTTGTGTTTCTGCAACATTTTCAGGCTTTTATGTTTATTTTTTCCTTTTTTTCCTCTAACAGTAATATTTTATATATATATATATGTATAAGGGATGCACAATATTATCTGAACAATATCAGTATTGACATTTAATTGCCTAAAATAGATGGTTATTGGCTTTGGCAGATAAGAACATTTTTCCTGATATTTACGGCAAATATTTTGACCACACAAATTGGCGCTAAAAATTCCAGATATATGCTGTAACATAAGCAGAATTTACAAATGTACCATAATGGTTTACCTCACCATCACTGAATGGCTACATTTATAAATCTGAAGTGTAATTTATTAAACAATAAAATGTTGTTTTTATTGCTCCAATATAATTCTAGTACAAATGGACTTTAACCATGAAAGAAACAGGTCAGTTCTAGTTCAGTGGAGCTTTTGATTAAATAATTAATAACAAAGTTGATTATAGTGAGTTCGGAAATACTGACATATTGGATAGCAGCAAAAATCCAGTATCATGCATCCCTAATATGTATGTACTTTACGGTGTTCCTTAATTTTAAAATGTGATATTTGTATTTACGAATATTTTTTGCTTTACTTGCGTACTTTCAACTTTGCTTTTTGTATTTTCAACAGGTAGTACACGTGCCTCACAGCAACAAAGCTGCTGTTTCAATCTGTATGCTGGGCAGGGCCTTAATGTGTAAAGTTTGCATGTTCTCCCCGTGCATGTGTGGGTTCTCTGCAGGCACTCTGGCTTCCTTCCAGAGACCAAAAACATGCTCATTAGGTTGATTGGTGAGTCCAAACTGCTCTTAGGTGTGGGTGTGAATGCTGTCTGTCTCTCTATGTGGCCCAGTGATTGGCCAGCAAATGGTTCAGTGTGCAGCCATCTCTTGCCCAATGTCAGCTGGGATAGGCCAGAACCACGAAAGGGACAAGTGGTGAAGACAATTGAGGGATAATTGTGGTGTGACCATGTGTCTGAAAGTGCTATATAAATTAACTTGTATTTCCAAGTTCACAGTGTATTGACATAATTAAAGAGGTTTTGGAGAGGGTTTAAATAAACTTCATGACCTGATAATGTTGTTTAGGGGTGCTCTTGTGTGCTTATCATGTTCATATTTTGCAGAGCTCTGATCATGTTTGCAGTGTTTTTTTTTTTTTTCTCCAGTACTTTTCTGTCCTTTGCCTGGTTTTCTGCAGTTTTCTTATGTAATGTCTGCATTTAGAGCTCACTGTTGCAGAGTAGATCGGATTGGCTTTGGTGATTTCATCAGAAATCCTGACTGAACCTCCAGGCATGCAGGACAGAGCTCTTATAGAAAACAACCTGCAGGTCACAAGATCTCACGGTTAGCATTAGCTTAGCTGGATTGAGCAAGTAGCAGCTAACAGTGACAGCTCGCTTGTTTACATACAGGAATAACACTGATATAACAGATACCACTCACATAAAGACCTATTTAGGACACGTGATAGTCTCATGAGTGTGTAATAACAGACTTATGTTGAACACTTGTCATCCTTGTCAGGTAAAAACACGGATACAGACACCGTTAGGACGAAAGCGGAAGTGAGATTCCGAGTCGGCTAAAGCTACTGCTAGCATCGCTGTTTGCCCGTTTAGCATCCTTAAATGAGCTGCTTTAAAAACAAAACCTGAAGTGTGACTCCAATAGACAGAAAAACATACCTCTGGTGCATTTCTTCGAGCAGAACAAACCGGTGTGGGGTCCAGCTGGCCTGCTGGAGTTAGCCGGCTAGCCGCAGACGTCTACGAAGGTGACAGAGAGCTGTGGGCGAGGTCTGAAGGTCTGAAGGAAAATCAAACATGAACATAAACGCTTCAATAATTTATTATAACACCCGCTGACTCTGCTGGAGAGGAGAGTCAGCCTGTCAGTTATCGATCTGTCAGGCTTAGAGGCAGAAATAATCCAGCAGAAGAGGCTGAAGCAACAACTCCAGCTTATTGGCAAAGTCCAGCAGCACATCCGGCGGACCTTTCAAATTAAAACGATTACAGTGTTTTTTGTTGAGGAAATAAGATTTAAAGCAGTGGTTCAACATTTTTTTGTCTTGTGTACTCCCTGAGCCTTTTTGTCATACCATGACTACTCCCTAACTCATACGAGTAGATGATTCTTCAAAAGTAGAACGTAACACAACTGATTATAAAATGAAAATATTTTATTTTGTCTCCTTCATTTGAACATTCAATTCTCAGAAATGTTCATCTTTTGAACTCAAATTAAACATAAAATAAATAAGATAGAAGATAAATAAATAAAACACCTAACAAAATAGTTTCTTGGCTGGCTCCTCTGAACCCTCTCCTGAATCCAGAGTAACTGGATATTTGCCATTTGTCCATATTTACCTGGCTGCAGGTAAGCAGCTGGTTTCACTTTGGCTCAGTTGTGCCACACGTTATTGTCTCCCCAGGAAAACTAGTTGTAGCGTACACATGCCATTTCATTGACAGGCTTTTCTCAGCACTTCAAGTTGGAAATAAATGATTAAATGTTTCCACGTACCCCCTGCAATGTTCTTGAGTACCCCTAGGGGTACTCAAGAACTCCTGGTTGGGAATCACTGATTTAAAGTACCCCCTTCAATGTTCTTGAGTACCCCTAGGGGTACTCAAGAACCCCTGGTTGGGAATCACTGATTTAAAGAACCCAATTCCTGGTGAGTTTAACCGTTTGCATCATGTCTTGGGTGTCCATTCATTTTTTTTACCTTCGCCAAGAAGGTTATGTTTTTGCCGGTGTATGTTTGTTTGTCTGTTAATTGTTTGTTATCAAGATTATGCAAAAACTACTGGACAGATTTTGCGAAAATTTTTAGGAGATATTGGTAATGGCCCAACTTAGTAATGATTTGATTTTGGTGGTGTTACGTATATTTGTCTGGATGCAAAAAAAATCCCCAAATTTACAAAACTCCCATTAGGTAACACTGGGCAGAATTTTAGAAAATCATATCTCTGCCATTTTTTCATGGATTTGCTTGCAATTTCACAGGATAATATAGGGTCCATGTCTCTGTCATCAAGGTAAATTTCATCTGGATCCGATCCAGAATGACATCACAGAACAACATTGAACTTCATAATTGGAAATCCAATTGACCACATTCAATGATTCATATAAAATCAACATATTTAGTGATGTTCCATAAACCTGTTGTGTTCATCCAGGATAACAGCCTCCAAGTATGTGCTGAGTTTGGTCTGGGTCCTGGCTCTGTTCTGGATCTGGTGATCCAGAATTGTATCTCTTACAGGGGTTGTGGAAAAGCCACTGCAGGAACTGAACTGCTTGGTGAAGGTCTGCGCTCTCAGAATGTTTTTCTAGTATTCTATTTTATTTGAATAAAAAAATGAAAAAGGTCATCTGTAGAGCAGTGATCATCAACTGGCAGCCATGGGGCCACACCAGGCCCCTACAGCATCCCATGTGGCACCAGATTACTATCAGATGTTATCAGGGTAGTTTTTTGTCATCGAATTCCTATCATTTTAAAGCAAACCCAAAACAATTGCAATGCACAAGTTAGTTTGGGAGGTCATGATTTTTATGATTTGGTGAACTAATGAATAAACTAATGAAAAGGACACTGATAAGTACTTCTGATTTATAAGTGTTAAAATATTGTAATAACATATCTCTCTCCTCTTCATTCTTAAATTACAGCTCTGGATTATTGCTCTAAATAATTGTTTGTTTAATAAAGTCACATTAGCCATCTGTTGGCCTTTCACTGAATACCTGAGTCTTGGTCGGGGACTGAATCACCACCAGTCTAGACAAATCACAGACTGGTTCACTGGTTCAGCTTATTGCTGATGCTCCCTAGTGGACAACATTTGTTATTGCTGCTTTAAAGTCAAAAGTTTCATAAGTTTGATTCATTTCTGAAATGCATTTTAAAGCTCAAATATTTAAAATTAAATTATTTCAAAACTATTTATGACTCTGTAATTCTGGTTTTATTCATTTATTTTCTTGTTCTTTTTCTAGCTGACTGTATTCTGCTGTTTACTCTTGGATGGCCAAACTTTCCATCAAGAGAAAAAGACTGTTCCTGCTGGCAACTCAAATGAGCCCTGGAAGAAGTGATTTGAAAAGCCTGTTATTTTCCTAAAAATATAAAATTTGATGGACACAAGCTGAAATATTAACATTTTTCTCAAGAAAAACAGAATTTTTACATTATAACTCATCTGACTATACGAATAGCCTATAATTAGCTGGAATTAATTAATGAAATAAGCTTAAAGCTATTTTGTAAGATTGTGCAGTAAATTTAATGTTGTGTTTATGTGGACTTGTGTAATACTGTTCATTCTTAGTTTATCATCATCTTATGAATAGAGTATCTTGGAGTGCCTATATTTAAATGTATGTAGACATTAGATTAGATGTAAAAATAGTAGTGATAGTAGTAATAGACATAATATTACTGAGACCAAGGATTAGTCCAAATGAAGATCAACTTCCACCTTGTTATCTTGACTCTGAAGCGTGTTGATCCAGGAGACCACCTCAGAAATCATCTTCCTGCATCAGACTCTCTTTTGTTGGACTGAGATGGATCTGCAGGCCGGAGGAATCTTCCACCAACAGCTGAAGAAGTCTGCAGGAGCTCTCCGATGGTTTGTTCCAGCAATCGAGTGATGATTTCAATGTGTCTGAGCTGCTGAATGGCTTGTTTAGTTTGTAGGTATTTGTAAGTAAATCGTAAAAGTTTGGGGTTTCAGTAGTTTTGTCTCTGTGTTGTCTGTTGCTTGGGTGCATTACTTAAAAAAAAAAAAAAAAACGTAACATTTTTACAGTTTTCAGAGAATTTTGTTCTTGTGTTTGGGACCATTTTGTAACTTTAATTTATATTTCCTGTTTTGTTTTGCTTCTGTTTTGTTTCATTTCAAAACCTTTGCAAACCATATTTATTTTTATTGAAAGCATAGTTTGAACTTCTTAGGTAATGTTGGACACACATCTGGAACATTTGTTTCATTAAAACATTTTTTGGAAAGGTTTTTGGTCGCTGTTTTCTTTGTAATGTTTGGTGTTGACTTTGTTTTGCTTTTGTGATTATACCCCGTGATAGAAGTCTGTACCTTGTTGGTATGATTGTTCAAAGACCGAGCATGAAAGAAACCACCTTCCTGAATTCGGTCTGCATTTCACACTGTTTTACCCTTTTTCTGAACATTCTTGTTGTCCATTTCAATGTGGAAAATACCATTTGAATGTCATAAAACACACAGGAACAGAGATTGTCTTGAAATAAAGTCACAGCACAAACAATATTGTTAATTTTTGTATCATTTTACTCAGAGCATTTACAAACTGAGTTTTTTTTTATATTGTTGCAAAAACCCATTTAAACTTTAAAAACTTTTATTAACCTTGTTGCCGTTGGTTTCCAAATGGTGTGAAGCTGAAATCAATTTTTTATAATTTTTGGGGGTTGTTGTTGAGGTCATTACCTGTAAAAAGTTGGTGCAGAATGATTTTTTTTTAAGGGGTAGTTCAGTTTTCTTGAAGTGGGGTTGTATGCGCTCCATATGGCCACTAAGTACATTGGCTGCAGAAGAAAGTTCTCTCCTCTCCCTCAGTAAGCCACAGCCTGTAAGAGTCTGTTACGCCAAACCAGCCACAAACGGGGAAGTATTGTACCAAATACAAAGGGTATTTTCTCCACCTACGAGAACTCCCATCAAACAATACCACAGTTCAAGAGTAGGCTACCTAGAAATTTTTGGACTTTAAACTTTTTAACTTTCTGAAAAGTTAATGCACTCAAAAAATTTCTAGGTAGCGTACTCTTAAACTGTATTATTTTTTGATGGGAGTTCTTGTAGGCAGAGAAAATTCCCGTTGGATTTGGTACAATACTTCCCTGTTTGCGGCTGGTTCTGCATCACAAACTTTTACAGACTGTGGCTCACTGAGGGAGAGGAGAGAACTTTCTACTGCAGCCAATGTACTTAGTGGCCATATGGAGCGCATACAACCCCAATTAAAAAAAAAAAAACCCTGAAATAACCCTTTCAGTTAGTGAATCTTTTTAGTATTGGGTTTGTGTGGTTTTGTGTCTTTGTTGCCTATTGATTTGCAAAAAAAAAAAAAAAAAACTTCACACTTTTGGCATTTCTTTTAAATGTTTTATTTTACTGTGGATTTTGTTGGTTTTTAGTTTAATGGTTTTTAAGTTGATGGTTTTTATTTTGCTTGTTTTTCCTGCTTTGCTTCCATCTCAAAACCTTTTTAAACCTTCAGTATGTACAATATTAACCAAAAGCACAGTTGGACTTGTTCCTAGGCAACTTCCAGAACTTTGATTTAGTTTCCCAGAGAACATTTGTGAACAGTCGTTTGAGTTATTTTATTTGAATTGCTTTAGACATCAAAGTGGTTTGCTCGTGTTATTCCCCAACATTGAACTCTGTACCATATTGTTCACATAGTTGTTCAAAGACAGTCAAACCTGAAAGACACCACCTACCTGTGTGAGGCACAAACGCTGTAGGACTGACCTCTAACGACTAAGATGGAGGTCAAGCTGCAGGCAGGAGGAGCCATCCACCTGAACACAAGCCAAGGCCAGTCAACAGGAGTCCCCCGATGACGGATCAGAATCATCTGCTCTGCATTTGTTACTGTATTAAACTGTTTTATTGTAACCCTTTTTCTGAACATTGTTGAAAACACAATTTGATCTTAAACACGAGAACTGGTTGTTTTGAAACAAATGAACAAAAACACCATTGGCATCATTTCACTCACTGCATTTTCAAAACTTTGGTCTTTTAAAATTCCATTAATCTCATTTAAAATCTGTTTAAAAACATTTTAAAAGATGAGTTTTGTTGTACATACTGTTTTTATTGTGACAATTGAAAGCTTGAGCTTTTCTGTTCAAAACACTTTGAGTTCAAGTTATTGCTTCATTATGACAATGTTGTTCAACTATTTTTTTTAAACAGTAGGTGTAAACTTTGTTAGTTTGTTATTCTCCCACTTTAACTGTTGACATGATAATGGATGCACCAACTTTTGTCTTTTTGTGTCTATTGGTCATGGACTTAAGAGTGAGAAGAGAAACGAAAAAAAAAAAAAGTTGGCATACTGCTTTCAGGAAATCACCTTCCTGTGACCACACACCTGTGTCTAACTTGTGTTTTATTTAGGTAGACCCCTCCAATGGTGGGTAACATTTGTCAGAAGGAGATTTAGGTTGTTTTGTCGTTGTTTAGTGTGTAATAGGCAATAGCATTTTCTGAATTTTAAGGTTAGTTGTTTCAGAGAAGCATTCAAAGAAAACTTGACAACTTGATATCTGCCGTTTTAAAGAAGTTGTCGATTGAATTTAATTGAGGATTAAATGAGTTTGTCTTCAGCCTGCTCTATTGTAAAGTGTCATGGCATAACTGTTATGAATTGGTGCTATACAAATAAAGATTGATTAAATGTGGTTTTTGGTTTGTTATTGGTTAAACAATGAAAAATATACAGACTTATCAAAAAAGAAACCAATTCTCTTGTATTTACCAAAAAATTAAGTTAATTATATTAGCATGGTCTTTAAATAGAGCTTGGTTAAAAAGAAACACTTCAACAGGTTACGGTATAAAGTGAAGTTGCTTATACACAGTGTGGGGGCATTAATGTTGTCTACCAAACAGCACTGTTTAACCCAATGTTAGCAGCTTCAAGAGGCTCTACAGTTTGTTTTGAAAACAATTCTTGTAAGTTATTGGTTTATTATTGGCACCTATCAATACTTAGTTGATTCTTTTATTATTTAAATATATTTAGTTTTTTAAATGAGCCGTTGAGAACTGCTTTGTTTTTGGTAGTTTTGTGATGCTTGACTGAAATAATTTTAAACGTGTTCTTTTTTGCCGTTATTATAAGAACTTATTTCATTTCTGTTATTTTTTTGTGATGCTTGATTGAAGTAATTGTTCTTTTTTGGCACATTATATTTTTTTAACAAAAGATAGTCATTATAAAATTCTCAGAAAAAAAGGCTCCAAGGCATTCTTTAAATACCTTTATTTTTATGGCATGGTCATAAAGATCAGTTTGTGTCTGAGCTACTGAATAACTGGGCCACAACAGACTCCAGCTGATCAGGCAGCAAAGACGCCTTACTGTGCGAGAACTTGAGCACACACCGGGACAACAGGTCAGTGTCCAGGCCCCGACTCTAGACCCACTTGTCATGCTTACATTTATAAGCATGATCAGATTAGTGTGGACCTGCAGGCTGCAGGAACATCCAACCCCTACAGAAGAAAAAGAGAACGATGAAAGAATTCTGGAAAATGCTTTTCACATAGTAAACATAATGCAGACAAAATTAGAAAAAGAATTGACTTACCTGCTATTGGCTTTGGGTGGACCATAAGACCAGAGGACCCATGAGCAGTGGACACAGTGCCTAACTGCTGTGACCCTTGGCAGCAGTGGAGCTAACGTAGCGTGAGGGGATCGCATGTATGTGGCTCGAGATGGTAAAGGAAGCTGGGCACTCTTCACTTTATGCTCTGTGCAGGTTAAGTGGATAAATGTCAGGTCAGAAATTCCCCATTCATCATTCCTGACAGCTCATCTGCACCACCAGCAACGTCAACCCAACGCCATCAATAGGCGTTAACGTGCCAAGTTTAAGGGCGCAAGGGTGCAGACCTTACGCCCCAAGGCTCCGGAGGCAAGGGACACCAACCCCTTTCAGCTGTGTTACCAACTGCCGTAACCAGTGGTGCCCGAGGAAGGCAGCATGCATCGCCCCAGCAACCAGACCAACTCCGAAGCATGTTTGAATTGGGACTTGAGCCGGCCACTCTCCTGTCATCATCCCAAGCCCTTACACACTGAGCTACACTGCTGCCACTGGGCATTAAAGAGCCTTGAGGGATTTTTAGTTTTTAGTTTTAGTTTTAAACTGTGGTTAAATTTAAAACAGAATAATCTT
The DNA here is from genome assembly GCA_037902135.1 of Cetoscarus ocellatus. Taxonomy (NCBI): domain Eukaryota; kingdom Metazoa; phylum Chordata; class Actinopteri; order Labriformes; family Labridae; genus Cetoscarus; species Cetoscarus ocellatus. The sequence continues at coordinate 109,993 of JBAMNC010001225.1, forward strand.
CACACCGCTAGTTGCAACTAATCAAGATCATACCATGTTGAGGTGCCTTTCAAGCCACTAGTTCAAGTTGTTTATTAGTCGACTCTGACATTTGCATCAGCCTTATTTTAGTATTTTTTCTGAGCCCTGCAGAATAGTGGGACTTGGGAAATTTAAGCCCATGAACACTCTGGACTTCTGGAAAGGTGGTCCCAATCAAGAAAAACTTTGGCAATGTATTAAATCAACACTGATTTATTCCTGCTTTTTGCATTCATTTTGTTTGGTGTAGTTTTAAGAAACCTATTTGACTAGCCTGCTTTTTTGACAAGACCAACTCACCTGGCTGGCTGACTTGGTTACATCTGCTTTTGGATAAGTTTTTTTTTCCTAAAGTGAAACAAATGAAACTTAAATTTACTTCTATAAGTTTTCTATCCACAGATGGATGTATCAATAGATTTCAAGTTATGATTTACCTAATGTGTTAAAGATATACTGTTTAACTTTCAAATTGAAATTTAACCTTCAAAAAATGACAATTTGCTTTCCACCTTCCAACCACTCTAACAGAACAACAATCCCTCTGAAGAAAAAAGACTTGCTTGATGCCATCCAACCATTTTAGCACAATAAAAACCATACCTCTTATGAGGACAACACCTTTGCTTAAAGCCATCCAACCACTCTAGCAGAAAAAAAATAATCACTGATGGCAGAAGGCATTTGCTTTCTACCATCCAACTTCTCTAGCAGAACAATCCCTTTCATGACAGAACATTTACTTTCCACCATCTAACTCCTCTAGGAGAAAAACAATCTCAAGACAAAACATGCTTCCACCATTCAACTCATCTAGTAGAATAATCCCTCTTATAAAAAAGGACAAAACTCACTTAAAGCCGTCCAAACACTCCAGCACAAAACAATCCCTCTAATGAGGACAAAACTTTTGCTTAAAACCATCCAACGCCTCTACTAGAACAATAATCCCTCCTATGAGAACAAAATATTTGCTTAAAGCCATCCAACCACTCTAGCAGGAAAAAAAAATTACTGATGGCAGAAAACATCTGCTTTCCACCACCATCAAACTTCTCTAGCAGAACAATCCCTCTTACATTTGCTTAAAGCCATCCAACCACTCTAGCAGGAAAAAAAAAAAAAATCACTGATGGCAGAAAACATATGCTTTCCACCATCAAACTTCTCTAGTAGAACAATCCCTCTTGTAATATTTACTTAAGGCCATCCAACCTCTCTAGCAGAACAATCCCCCTTAGGACAAAACATTAACTTAACACCATCGAACAACTCTAGCCAAAAACAATAATCACTGATGGCAGAAAACATTTACTTTCCACCATCTAACTCCTCTAGGAGAAAAACAATCTCAAGACAAAACACATGCTTCCACCATCCAACTCCTCTACTAGAACAATAATACCTCTTATAGAACAAAATATTTGCTTAAAGCCATCCAACCACTCTAGCAGAAAATAATAATCACTGACGGCAGAAAACATCTGCTTTCCACCACCAAACTCATCTAGCAGAACAATTCCTCTTATAATATTTACTTAAAGCCATCCAACTTCTCTAGCAGAACAACAATCCCCCCTAGGACAAAACATTAGCTTAACACCATCGAACTTCTCTAGCAGAAAAAAAAGATCACTAATGGCAGAAAACATATGCTTTCCACCATCAAACCTCTCTAGTAGAACAATCCCCCTTATAATATTAATTAGAGCCATCCAACTTCTCTAGCAGAACAACAATCCCCCTTAGGACAAAACATTTACTTAATACCATCCAACACCTCTAGCAGAAAAAAAAATTATCACCGATGGCAGAAAACATTTACTTTCCACCATCTAACTCCTCTAGTAGAAAAACAATCTCAAGACAAAACATGCTTCCACCATTCAACTTATCTAGTAGAATAATCCTTCTTATAAAAAAGGACAAAACTCACTTAAAGCCATCCAAACACTCCAGCACAAAACAATCCCTCTAATGAGGACAAAACTTTTGCTTAACACCATCCAACGCCTCTACTAGAACAACAATTCCTCTTATGAGAACAAAATATTTGCTTAAAGCCATCCAACCACTCTAGCAGAAAAAAAAGATCACTGATGGCAGAAAACATCTGCTTTCCACCACCAAACTTCTCTAGCAGATCAACAACCCCCCTTAGGACAAAACATTTACTGAACACCATCCAACCACTACAGCAGAAAGAAAACAATCACTGATGGCAGAAACATTTGCTTTCCACCATCAAACTTCTCTAGTAGAACAATCCCTCTTATGAGAACAAAATATTTACCTAAAACGGCGCAGTGTGTAGAAACTGGCATTTTAGTGACATCTAGTGTTTAGATTTTGGAATGAGCCCGTCCGTTACTAAAACATCACTAAACAAGAGCCGGTGAAGACCAAAAAGGATCATGAACAACAGTTATTAGGTGAGGGTTTTTTATTCGTATTTGTAACGATCATTTTTATAGATTATAGGTCAGTTAAGATGATGATTATAGGTTTTGTAAACTTTTAGTAACACAAGCAAACATTAGCGTATTCAAAAATCACGTTTCGCTCTTGTCCCCAAAACCCACCAGTAGACAAAATGGCGGATTGTTAGGTCAGCCTCCACAGAAGGGGAGACCCACGGTACATAAATATAAAAAGCTTTTTCTAACTTAATAAAAAGAAAACAAACGTTTTATGGGGTGATTGTACACCTATTTCGACTGACTTCACAGACAAATAGAAACATTACATTCTATATTCACCGTTTCTGTTTGGTGAACTGCTGCCAACTTCTACACACTACACCTCTAAAGCCATCCAACACCTCCAACAGAAAATAATAATCCCTCCTATAACAGTTGCCTTTAACTATCCAACCTTAAACAACATCCCTGCACTATGGAGTGATGGATGAAAAGTGACCAATATTTCTCAAATTATGCATCGCAAAATCCTGGCAGCGACACAAACCTGGTAGCGAATATCTAATATTTGACTTCATTATCAATGTACTTTTACTTATCTACAAACATAATTTTATCGATGACCTAAATATTTGATTACATAATAGCACATTTTATGTAAAATAAAGTGACCTGTCAGTCATTCATGGACCCTTTCATACCCTTAGGATATTTTATAGGTTGAATGCTGCAGACTTTTTTTCACATTAAAACACTGAAAAGAATTCAGTGTAAATAGATCAAGATTAGAGTAATAACCAATGTAATTTCATCTGTTTCATGAAATTCAGACTTTTAATTATGGACACCAAGACTCAACTTTCTTCTTGGGATTTTTTTTAACTGTAGTTTATTAAGTTTTGTTATAATTGTCATAAAAATATTATTCAACGATTTGATACTCCCATCTGGCATGAAGTATGAAGCATGAGATTAGTTTCAGTTTTATTTTTTAATGGTGATAGAAGAGTTTGCAATCATCTTTATCAAGTCTTATCAATAACTGAATCATAAGGGTTTCAGACTGAAGTTTGTCATTGTTGGTATTTGTGGTTGCCAATGCAATAATTTCACTTTACAGTGGACACAGTGCCTAATGGCTGTGACCCTTGGCAGCAGTGAAGCTAACGCAGAGTGAGGGTATAGCATGTATGTGGCTCAAGATGTTAAAGGAAGCTGGGCACTCGTCACTTTACGCTCTGTGCAGGTTAAATGGATAAATGTCAGGTCAGACTTGGGAGCACATCCTGGGTCAGAAATGCCAGATTCATCATTCCTGACGGTTCATCTGCTGCACCCCCTGCAACGTCAATCCAACGCCATTAAATAGGCGTTAACGTGCTAAGTTTAAGGGTGCAAGGGTGCAGACCTTACGCCCCGAGGCTCCGGAGGCAAGGGACACCCACCCCTTTCAGCTGTGTTACCAACTGCCGTAACCAGTGGTGCCCGAGGAAGGCAGCGTGCACCGCCCCAGCAACCAGACCAACAGATTACACAATACAGACAAACACAAAGACAAACAGAAAAAAAACAGCCTGGATCCTCCTCGGGCTGAGGAACCGTCTCCTCCAACAGTGGCACAGGGACAGCCTGCAGATATAGACCGGTTCATTCATTTCCTGAATGCAGAAACAGAGTTAAACTGACATCCAATCTAAATCAGTTAAGTAGAAATCTATATATAGATGGAGAAGAGATGGAAAGATGGATGGACAGACCAATAAGAGATAGACAAGAAGGATTTAGGATCAACTGATTTCAACACATAATTCAAATGTGTAACAGATCTGTTTAACTTTCAATGTGAAGTTTAACCTTACACATGATTAAAATCATTCAGCTGAGCATGGCTGGAAAACACTTGCTCCCTGCCATCTAACCATCTAGCAGAAAATAATCCTTTTAGGACAGAAACAGTTGCTATAAGAACAGTCTTTAACCATAACACCCCTATGACAGGAAAAATATTCCTCATTAGGACAAAAAACAGTCACTTTCTGTTATCCAACTACAATCTTAATATAATTTCTATTATTAAATACCATTAAAATTTTATTTTCTAAATATGTATAATTTGATTACTTAAAACATTAATTTCATAAAAAAAAATAAAAATCACTGACCTGTTGGCTTGGTTAATGGACTGTTTCAAGTTCGTGACGTCATTGGAAATGTGTCTTCAGTTATCCGTGCAGTTAAAATGAAATGAAAATTGGCACAGCCGAAAATGTGTCAACGTGACCCGTACGGAAACCCGCCGCCAGCGTGGGGTCAAATCTGGTGTTCTTTAAAATATTTAAGGTAAGAAAATCCAGGGAAAAATGAAGTTCTTGCAAATTTTTTGCTTTATGTTGATGTGTTTTAATCGTCTTGATGCAAATTTAATTTAAAGTACTTTTAAAATGTTACGTATTAGTTTAAAGAGAGCACTTAAATGTTAAGGTCATAGGTAATCTACTGGGTTTTCATTGGAGCATTTTCTAAATGCCATTTTGTGGTAGTTTTACCTCGGTTTAGTAGATCATTAAAAAAAGTATTTTGTTGAAAATTTGTCAAAGGTATTTTGTTTGAAAATTCGTCAAGGTATTTCGTTGAAAATTCATAAAAAGGTATATTTTTGTTGAGAGTTTGTTGAAAGGTATTTTGTTGAAAATTTGTCTTTTTTAAGTGTGTTAGTAAAGTCCAGCTGAAAAGATGGGTACAGCATCTACAAATAGTAACTATGGCAACTTCGTAAAACTGGCACAAGCAGAAACACACCAGTGATCTACTTTGCCACAGAAAATGCAATCATGCAACTAAAACTTCAACTATGGTACATGACACCAGGTCCAATCCAAGTTTTAGTCTAAACCTTTTAAAACAAGACTATGTGAAGGTCCAGCTGAAAGGTTCCAGCGAAGGTCCACCTGAAAAAGCTGCTGTGACTGTTCCCTCAACAACTACTACAACAACAACTACCACAACAACAACCACCACCACTACTACATCAACCAAATTAACTACAGTCACAGCAGCAGCAGCAAAACCAGCAGCAGCATCACCACCCGCGACACCCCACGAGAACCAGCCGTCCTCCACTCTTGGCGAGCCGCCCGGTGCGCTCATTCAGCAGCACGGGGGCTGCAGGCTCACCCGCCCTGGAGGACGGCTTGACTCTTCAGATGGGGTGAGAAATAAAATCTGTCCTACCATTGATGATCAAAAAAATGGACTCCTTCCTGCGATTCCTCCTTTACAACCTGAAAATCAAGGATAAACACAGTTCATCGTTTTGCATCACGGCTCATTTTTCAATAAAATACATTTCTCCTGACATATTTACAAAGTTTGAAATCTTTCTCATCTACACACTGAAGGATCCGAGTTTAGTGTTTAGAAAGTGAACACATCTCCATTTTAACACCAACTTCCTCTATCAGGCAAAATATCACTGTATTTACAACCATGAATTAAACTTAGTTTTAAGGTGGAAATATTAATGGACTTCTTCACAATTAAACTTCAAACCTCATTTGTGCACTGTAAAGTTATAAATATGTACATTTGTTTTAGTTATACTTACTTGGCTTGAATGGTTTTGGAAAACAATGCTGGTATATATGTACTTAATGAAATAAACATTTAGATTAGTTTTGTGTTGAAAAGGGAAACTACAAGATAGTTTCATTTTTAAGTGCATGAATAAAATGTAAACTTTTTTTTTCCATTTTGGGGTCTTAAGTGACTTTAATTTATTTCAATCCACTTATTCAGAGGGAAGCATATAGGGCTTGAACCCTTATTGTTTTCTAAAGGTCCTGTTATAGGTTGGTGCCAGAATGAGTCAAAAAACACAGAAGTTAGCATTAAGCACTTCCTGGTTAGCACTGGGATAGCATAAAGGATAGAAACCTGAAATAAGTCCTGTGATGAACATGCATACAACATTGTAAGCATGTAATCCAAAATAAAAAAGCGTCTGATGTTTCCTGATTCTGAATTTAAAGTGTTGTGTGTTTTAAAAAACAGTAGCTAACTGCTAATAAGGACTACAAAAATGACCAAGGACTGTACCTTCTGATTATTTATTAATTCACACACTATTGCCACATCCACAGCTGAAAACATAAATTACATTGGCACATTAGTATTATAAGACTCTACATTAGTCAGAGCACTGACAGGCAGCAGCAGCATGATAAATGCTGACAGGGGGAAAATGTCATAAGACCCACTGCTCAGGCTGCTTAATTAAGGAAAAAAAATAATCAAACCTGCAATTATTTTGATATTGAGATTATAAAACAAGGTTTCTCACTGATTTTACCACATGCAATAAGACTAAATTGCACTTTAATTGAAAATGAGTGAAAAAAAAAAAACTAAAAATAAGACAAGTGCAGCATGCCGTGTAGCACAGTAATCCTTTTAATCTCAATTATTCAGTTTTCATAAATGTGAGAAGCAGCAACTGGAAATGAAACTGGATTAAATGCCCAACTCTACCCACTGCCCAATATGTTGTGTAGTGTAGGCCTGTGACTGGGGCAGCGTTATCAATAACTGCACTCAGGACACTGAGTCTGTTTTCAGGTCTCCAAATACTGCGGGTAGGCTAAACATAGTACAAACATTTAATTTTTATTTAATCAGACAAAGAAACTGAGATTAAAAATCTCTGCATAACTAAGTGTGCATGTGGCACAGTCAGTCATGTGATTCAAAGCATGTCATGATGCCAATTATGCCAAAATGAATAGACCCCAAAGTTTCCAACTTTATTTTCTTTATTGATAACAGATGTTAGAAGTCACCGTTAGTAGCCTTCTCAGTGACTGCTGTTTTTGCAGTCTTTCCTGCACATAAAAAGTAAAAGCTGAAGCAATGATGTTGGTTAAAGACGCACCAACATTTGTTTACCTGTCTTGCTTCACTCCCAAGTCCATGACAAGCAGGTAGACGCCATTCTTTCAACTGTTCATGCAGTAACGAGAGACAAAGCTCACCCACCGCTAGTTAGCTTGGCTCAAACACTGGGAGTCAATGGGTAGCACGCTAGCCTGCCTCTTCCTACAGTCAGATAAACTTTTAAGCAACTCTAAATGGTCCTGTGTGCTTGTTGTAACTTGTTTTACCCCTTTGTTACATCATCTATTTCATATTATCTAATCCTAAACAGTTTTGTTTACTTACTTCCGCAGTGGATTGCACAAGAGATGTGACGTTTGACGAGTCAAGTCCTCTGAACAGCTCTGAAGTGAACAATGAGAACTGATTTGCATTAGTGAGTGAGCTGTTTGTTTGTGAGCCACTCTTAAATTTACAGGCAATTTGCAGTAAAGAATGGCTCAAAACAAAGTGTCTGTTTAGGAGTAGAGGATAATATGAAGATAACATAACAGTGAAAAAAAAAAAAAAAAAATCACAAGAAGCACACAGGACCATTCAGAGTTGCTGAAGAGTTTCTGATGACTGTAGGCAGAGGCAGGCTAGCCTATTGAACCCATTGACTCCCAGTGTTTGAGCTAAGCCAATTAGCGGTGGGCGAGCTTTGTCTCCCATTACTGGATGCACAATGGAAAGAATGGCATCTACCTGCTTGTCATGGATTTGAGAGTGAGGCGAGGCATGAAAAATAAAATGTGTCCCTTTAAGGAGTTACTGTGTTAAATTAAGACTCTCAAACATGTCGCTACATTCCCCTTCCTCTGTGTGTATTGAGATCCAATTTAAGCTGTTGCATACTACAAAAAGAAAATTAACTTTGAAATTCTATCCATCAGTCTATGGAGATGGAAACAAATATTGCAAAGTCACTTTTCACCAGTATCATTCAGCCTGAACCAAGTGTGATTTTAGCCAGGCTTTCATTATTGATCTTAAGAGTAACCAAAAAGCCTCTCCATTAACCAACAGTGAAGTGACTGCATGGCGTGCTTTAGGTCACGTGACTAACAGTACAAGTCCTGCAACATTACTGTGAGCTCATTGCAAAAGCAATTGAAAAAACATACATTCAACAAGGACTCTTGATTAAACCTTACCAAAAATATTGCTAGTTTGTGCTCTGAAATAACACTGAAAAATTCACATTTATGAAATCTCTGCATCAGAATTTGATGAGCTGCAGCACAATTAGTCCCACAATATTTTTCAGTTTCTTTGTTTACAAAGTCGAGCATTATGGCTCTCTGTACTGATATGACACTCAATGTAAAATACATTAAAAAAAATAAATCACTGTGATTGTAGTTTTGTTAAAATTAGGCATTTTTCAAAAGACTTATGATTATTATTATTATTAGCACTACTATCATTTATCACAATAACACTGATATTTATGCCATTACCTGTTTACCTTGAAATCCCTTTTATATTTCACTTTTAGTGAGTAAAGTTGAATACAATCACAAAAGTCCTGATTGACTAATTTACATCACCTTCACACAAAAATCCATTGTTAGCCTTGACTGACAAATTAACCCTCTTAGTCATTTTAAAGAAAAAAAAACATGTCTAAACAAACTTAAATCACAGAAGCAGCATTAACAATTCAGAAATGATTTTATTAACTACATTTTATTGTCACTCATTTAAATGAAATTAGTGGGTTTACATGGACAACAGTTTAATGGAGCACTCATTTGGCAGTTTTTCAGTACTATAGTTTGAACAGAATAGAGTTAAAGAATTCTGATGAGCAGGTTCGATATTACAATATCATGTTAAATTTGTCTAAATAAAAGTTTACCTGAGCCCACCCCATATATGAAAAATAATTTTTGGACTTGAGCATAATACATTTATTTTATTATATTTAAGTGTCAATCTGGGCTCTTGCTTTAAAACGAATCATTGTTACGACTCTCCACCAGATGCCGGCATTTTACCATCGGAAAAAGACAAGTATTAAACACTGCACATAAATAATGCATGAAAATCAATATTGCTGCTAATCACTAACATATCCCTGATTGTAATAATTCAAAACAAAATATACATTGCATATAATGTATTCAACATAATTTACTTTACCAGTTTTTCTTTCAGCTAAAATATGGTGACATGATGACAAGGACCTGATATATGATGATGAGCATGATTAGGGCTAATATTTGTTTTAAAATTAAGCCCTAAAAGTTGTCAATAGCAATTTACAATATCTTTCCATATCTACCTCAAGATAAACATTTTATGCTTGGTACAAGGTTGAGTATTTGACCCTTGGCAGAAAATGTTGACAATACATCAGGCTGTAATAACCCAAAACAAGAAATATACTTAGCATGTAGGATATTGAAAATATGTATTTTTTCTTCATCTGTAAAAAATGGTGGCGTCATGACATAATCCAGCATTCAAAGGGTTAAAATCTTTAAACATTAATTTGCATTTCATATCAATAAGGCCAGACGTAGGTGAAAAAAGCTCAATGAGACTAGAATAATGTACAATATTTTGATAGCTAGCTTTTAAAAGGGCATATTTTTGTGAATATTGAGAGTGACTGATATTAGGCCCGGCCTTCGTGCTTTTCCATGAGAACTGATTTGAGACTTCATTCCCTCTGGATCAGTAAGGATGGGCCCAAGCTCTGGTCACATTTTGGAATTCATAGCTTATTAATATTTAGTGTAAACAGTTCAACATCTACCATTGTGAATGGTTATTGTTAACATATTTGGTATCCTGTTGATCTTTGTCAAAGTCTGTGCTTAAATTAAACACCATGAGTAACAGATTGCACAAACACTCACTTATACCTGTAATATATATTAATTATATTAATTCAGTTGGGAAAAACTTAATTATAATTTGCTATTCTACCAAAATAATTGCCGCAGTGATCACTAAATGAAGTGCTTTTCTTGTTACTTGAGTAGAGGCACAGAGTGCTACTTTTACTTGTGTTAAAGTAAAATAATATCCAAGTTATTTTACTTTTTTGGCACAATAGTTTTGTACTCCTTGTACCCCTGCAGGTTGTTAAAGTGATCTAAAATCACTGTTCCCTCGAGCACACAGCTTCATTCACCTTTCGGTTTGGAGGAGCAGGCCGAGCCGCCTGGAGTCCGAGCCGCCGGAGTCCGAGCCTCCTGAAGTCCGGAGAGTCAGCTGGAGTCTGTGAGCCGAGGGCAGAACCTCCAGGGCTGTGAGCAGAGGCCCACGAGGAAGTGCCAACGCCTGTGGGTCCAGAGTGTTCACTCAGGACCGTCTGCAACAAAAACATGAAACCTTCATCGTATGCAGGCCTGAATACACATCTTTACAGCCTGGTTCAAAAACAGCTTCAGTCTTTAACTATAACAAACCTGTGTGCTCTCACTTTGAGGAGGGATTTTTTTTTCCTTTAACTCACTTGTGGATCTGCATACAAAATCCCAGCTACCTAAAAACAGCTCTAAAATAACTTTTTCCACCTAAAATGAGTCTTTAAAATTGACTTCAGCCTGAAACACACATCAAATGTTCATTATGTTTTGGGATTTTAGCCTGAAATACACACATTTTAAAATTGTATTTTGGGAATCAACCTTTAAAAGTCCATTATGTTAACGCAACTCAACTGTTTTTTTAAATTGTAATATCTATGCTATGCATTAAGGATTGTTATTGTTTAAATTATAATTAGGCCCTGAGATGGGTAAATGTTTGGCAGCAAAATTGATTTTGATGCATTGTGTTATTTTGCAGGCACCCTTGCAGAGGACAGTTGATTTTGAGGCAGCTTTGTATGGGGAAATATGGCCGTCTACTGGACAAATATAAAACATTTTAAAATTGAAAATTGATAGCCAGCAGTCACAAATGAACTCCTAAAGCTGAACATTAGTTTGACATAAATGTGCAAATTAAAACAGACATTTTCAACAAGGAACATATGCTTTTTTTTTGTTTTGCCATTTTTTGCTAATTTAATTCTAACAGAATATAAAAATGAACATCCTCTAGCAAGTTTGACCATTATTCACTCAAAACAGCCAAAACGGTTTAAAATAACTCATTAGGGTCTCTTAATGGTAAACTGCTGAACAAGGATGGTAGAGAAAAGTTCTGGCTGATAGGGAAAGTGCATATAAGGCTTCTAATATGATGGAAATTATCTCAAAAGAAAACCACTGATTATTATCTAAAAACTCTAAAAGGTGTCTTTCCAACTCATTTAATTGAACAGACCTCTGATACATTAAAAAAGGATATTCTGGATGTTGCACAGTGGTCTATTTTGGGCCTTCTTGCTAACAAAAACAAACGGTGTTAAAATCAGGGATGGGAAATATTGAACACTGGGAGGGACCAAACTTCTGTATTGCCTTTGGGCCATTTTATGCTATGAAGGGTGCTTGAAGGGTGCATTAAAAAACATAAAGGGATCATAGAAAAAAAAAGACTTCACATTTTTAAGTATCTAAACTTAAATGTAACTTGCAAAAATCAATCTGATGGGCTAAATACAGGATTTCAGCCTGTTTCAGTCACTTTTTGGTGAAGCTAATCTAAAATTGACTGGTTTCAAAGGCATATTTTCTTTTCAAATGTATGCAAAGGAAATTTAACATTACTTAAATTAGTCAATTTTTAAAGCTCTCTTGGCAGATTTTGACAGGTTTTCATAAATATACACTTTTATTCATTTTAAATTGACTGGCAACTAAGAGGAGGAGGGTTTCATATGGCCCTTGGGCCAACCCTGTGTTAAATCCTGCTGCTTGTGCGCTGTGAACGAAGACGGTTACCAGCCATTACCTTTGAAATAAAGTTCAATACAGTTTCAATGTCTATTTGGAATTGGTTGAAAGAAATAGGGGGGACTTGGTGACCAAAACAGCGTTAAATCAATGATTAAATGTCCTATTACAGCAAAATATTACTATAAAACTGCCTGACCTGATTTTACAAAAGTGTGAGCAATTCTTCTCAGAAACAAAATTAAAATTTACTCCTTAAATGGAGAGAAACCTTCAAGATCTTACAAATGTACCATGTGCTAAGCCTTTAATCTTTAATTAGGGTTATGACACCAGAATGTAAACTTGATACAATACCAGAAAAAATGCATTGATTGACATCTGTATCAATGTAAAGGCAAAAAATAAAACTATAAAATTTATTAATAGTCCTCAATTTTTTGTGAATTTTTAGTGGAAAAAAAATTAGATCTATGGACCAAGTCTGAACAGAAGACATTTGCATTGAACCTTTAAATTTTAATTCCTTGTTCCTTTAATTTCATTAAAGGCCCTGGAAACCCACACAGGTGTTGGTGAATTAACCCTCGATTAGACCTCTTCTCAGGACTGTGTGGTTGACTGAGTTTGACCGACAGCTCCCACACCCTGTGAAATCTGTTGAACCTGTAGGAGGACAAATCAGCCCGTTTTATTTCAGCTGGTCACAGTCAAAATGTCACTGCAGCCTTACCTGTGTTCAGCCTCTCCCCGGTCTAATCAACCATTCATTAAAAACACCTGCATGGGTGACCAGAGCTTCTGCAGCTCATCTTTCTCTACATGTTGTTTAAATAGTAAACTCTGGACGATTGTCTTAAACATTTTATTTCCCAAATAAGGTAAACAATTACAAGAGCATGATTGTGAACTAACATATATATATATATATATATATATATATATATATCTATATATACACACACACACACACATATATATATACATATATATATATATATATATATATATATATATATATATATATATAAATAAGAATACATATTTCTTAAAAATCTAAATAAATCACCGTTTTAACTTTTACATCACTTTAAATGTTCTTGTCTGCATATTTTAAAACCAAATAAAGTAATAAATAAAACACAGCCTCAGGAATGACCATCTGAAATTGAACATGAATTATTCGTCTAACTTAAACTTTAAATAACTGCAGCTCTAGGCCAGCTTCATTTTCTCTATAAATACTCCACCACTGTTTGCCTCAAGAACATTTTTCATAATTGTGCGGTAACGATTTAACATTTGCTCCGAGAAAAGCCTGCTTTGGCCGCCCTACACCTTTAACCCGGGTTCAGCTCATTCTTTGCCTGTGTGAACAGGGTCTGAAGTCCTGAGTTAAAATCTAAATGTAAATCCGTTTGGAAGCTTGAAGACTTTCAAGAGTACTGGATGAAACATTTATATTTGTTTTGCAGTATTAGTCCCCCAGCATTAGCTGACGTTATGTACAACAGAAAGTTGAAGGAGACAAATGCTGCTAAAAGCTTTTAAACAGCAGCCTTAACACGGGCACATGGGTCAGAAAAGTTTAGTAAAGCTCTTACCTTTAGCACAGGTGTGTCGGACAACTCCAGACTGACGGGGAGGGAATTTCAGCCATCTCTTAAACCTGCTTTTCATTTTTCATTTTGCAAATGAATCCATTTCTCTTCATTTAATTGCAGGTGAGGCTTCTACACCTGAACCTAGACTGGTACTAACTAAACTAAACTAAACTAAACTAAACTAACTCCTGAGCTCCGGCAGCGTGTGCGTGTCTGCCGCCCTCTGAGCCAATCGTCTGATCCTCTTGCGTCCTCTTCGCCTCAAAGGTGGAAATGTTTGGAAAGACCACGCATTTAACCACTTCACGGCGTGGCCGGTTCACCGCCCGGAAATTGAGTGCTTCGGTTCCTCCGATGGATCACACCTGCAGACGCGGCGGGGGCGGAGGTAGACAATTAAGCACACCTGTGCAGCGCATCCACGGGTGGGTGTGAACAGGCTTTGGTGAAGATCCGGGGCTCAGCCCAGGTGAGAGATGGATTATTTAACATGTGCAAAAAAAATGGTGTTTTTTTTAAAATGATACGGCATCTCAGCTTTCAAAGTCTGACCACCATTACACTGATAAATTAGTCTATGCTTTAATGAAGCAAAATAAAACTATCAATCAACAATATCAACAATATCATCAACTATCAACAATATCACTCAAGGTCAACTGCTGACTGAAGACACATCCAACCACTGGTCCAGGGAATACACCTCACATCCACTAAAAGCAGAAAATATAAAACAAGAGGGCTACTAAGTTTGACTATAGGAATAATAATAATATATAGAAGAACAAAACAAAATGCTTTTTATTCCACTACATGTGATCCTGGCTGGCACCTCTGCTGTCTCTTCCTGCTCTGCTATATATGTGTATATATATATATATATATATATATATATATATATATATATATATATATATATATATATATATATGTATATATATATATATATATATATATATATATATATATATATATATATATATGTAGAGTTAATTTTTTAGCAAACCAGCAGAGTAATGTTAAACACTTTTCAAATAAGATTAACAAATCTGAATCATCATCTGTTTCATCTCAGCTGGTTTTGTCATTCTGTCCAGGTACTTTTTTTTTTTTCCGAAAAAACTTCCCGATATCCATTTTTTTACATCAGTCTTCACATGCAGCAGCTCAGGCAGGCGCAGTATGGCTACTTTACGCAGCTGCTGCCCCTCTGTTAGACCCGGTACTGCATGTTACTTCCAAGAGGCCCCCCCCCCTCAGATGTAAAATCCAGATTTGGGGCTTTCAGAAAACATCCTGGGCTTGAGCCCAAGTAGCCACCCCTTAACCCGGCCCTGGTTAAACAGCTAATGAAGAGTCAATGGGGACTGTGACTCTTTTAAGTGATTCGGATCTTTTGGCTCAACTCAGTGATGAGATCCGACTCCCTTCCAAACGACTCTTCATTTTGTATACCCTTTTGGCATCATTAAATAATCCAAATGTATCTAATAAATGTATATTAGAATGTTTTTAGAATTAAGTGTATTATTACAGAAAAAATGTAATTTTATACAAACCCTAATTCAAATGAGGCTGGGGAGTTGTGTTAAACGTAAATAAAAACTGAAACTTTGCAAATCCTTTCAACCTTAATTCAATACAGTGACAAGATATACAATGTCCAAACTGATTACCTTAATTGTTTTTTTTTTTTTTTCAGATATTCACTCTTTTTTAATTTGATGTGACAACACTTTCCAAAAAAGCTGGGACAGGGCCATGTTTACCAGTGTGTTACATCACCTCTTCTTTTAACAACACTCAATAAGCGTTTGGGAACTGAGGACGCTAATTGTTGAAGCTTTGTAGGTGGAAATACGACATCTCCATTTTCATAACGGTACCAAACTAGACGAAACCACGAGTCAAGGGGAGAGAGAGGGAGATATTATATAGCTTTATTTCCATTTTCTGTAACAACGTACTACCAAACAACACTGTTCTTGTGCACTACTTAAAATGTAATCTTATAATTTTCTGCTGTAAGCTCTGACAGCACATTGAAGGGATAGTTCAGTATGGTGTTGTCTCCTCTCCCTCAGTAAGCCACAGTCTGTAAGAGTCTGTTATGCAGATATAGCCGCAAACAGGGAAGTATCGTACCAAGAACAGAGGGTATTTTTGCCGCCTACAAGAACTCCCATCAAAAAAATAACACCACAGTTTAGGAGTACACTACCTATGCATGCTTTTAAGTGCATTAACTTTTCGGAAATATAAAGTTTATCTGGAACTAACCGACTCACATCACATATTCCTCCGCGCAGCACTTCCGCGAGCCGCTGAATCACTCCGCCTCCCTCTCAGCTGATGTAAACATAACTAGCTAGCGGCTTCAGATGCCGGTTGTAGCCTCATTGATAGCAGATTATTTAACACATATTTTGGAGATGGGGTTTTTGTGTTGCTTCCCTGGATGCAGAACAGATGTGTATCATGGAGAACTAATAGCTTTCACCGTATTCCTCTTCGTAACAAGGGCATGCGGCAACATTGTACACAGCAAATGCCTGCATCTCTTGTTACCTGACAGTGTGTACATATCTGTGTACATATCTATATATTTATATATCTATATACAATTTATATAAAGTCATGGCAAAATCTAAATATATTCTTGCATTTAGGAGATGGTATATTTATATTATTACGTCAGAATAAGCTAAGCTAAGATTGTGTTGTAGTGGTAGTTAGAAGCTAGTAGTGGTTGTGTGTGTGTGCGTGTGTGTGTGCGTGTGTGTGTGTATAAGAGAGAGAGACACACACAAGTAGCCTGCAGTGTTACGGTAAACAGCCTCCTCTACTCTGCTTGTTTGTCTCTGACAGATCATTATTACTTACTTTGAGGATAAACTCTCATTAGGTCCTTCAGGTTTGGGACGTTTTTTCCAGTTTATCTTCGGGAAGTTGAAGAATGTCCACAATACTCCGGGATTCAGAGGAGCAGGAAAATCTGTATGATGAGTGATGCAGATGGCGTGAGAGTCTCCAGTATCCTCTGACTCAGACAGATCGTCTCATGGCAGCAGCAGCACTCCGGGTCCGTGGGCATTGAGTCGCAGTTCATACACTCTCACCACTGTGTATTTCTGAGGTAGCGTACTCCTAAACTGTGATATTATTTTTTGATGGGAGTTCTTGTAGGCGGCAAAAAGACCCTCTGTTCTTGGTACGTTACTTCCCTGTTTGTGGCTATATCTGTGTGACAGACTTTTCCAGACTGTGGCTCACTGAGGGAGAGGAGAGAACGCTCTACTGCATCTAAGGTACTTAGTGGCCATATGGAGCTCATACAACCCCACTTCAAAAATACTGAACTGTCCCTTTAACAGCTCCTTGTAGTAAAAGTCAACAACACATTTTAACAGTGAAACATAAACTTATGGCTTCAGTATACAGTAGTGGAACAGGATGTGCATTGTTTGCCAGATAAATAGTCAAACTCACCTGCTTAAACCATTTCCCTTCATTTTTCCATAAATACAAGCCAGCAATGCAGTGAGGATAAGACAGATAAGAGGGATCCAAAGTCCCATTATGTAAACTGTTTGTCTTTAAAGTCATAAAAGGTAAATTCACTGATTTTGAACATGTCTTGCCACTGTCAAGAATGATTTTGGAGTCTGTGACATCTGTTCATGTATTAATTATCGGATAAAGGCACTGCTAAAATGGAGTGAAATTTCCATTTAAACTTAGGCACTGTACAGTTCAGGTGTCCTACAGCGATGTGTTTTGCAAGTTGTTCTCAGAAGGTCTGTGTTCATCATTCCAATATTCAGAGTGCATAAAAGGTAAAAGACTGCACTAGAAATGTGTTTATCAAGCTGTATTTTACTAGCTTAGGTTAGAAGTTCATTATTTTTAAAAAATATCTTTATAATGAGACAGTACATCAGAACTAAAATCTGGTATACTTATGTGGATAAACCAACTACTGTTTAGGGTATTGCCATTGTTTGTATGAGGCAGCATGAATAAATAATAGAAAATGAGCACTCCTTCAGTTTTATTTGTTAATTTGTGTTGAAGATAATTATTTTTCAAGCAGGTTAACTTTAAAATGATCAAAAAATTAACTGCCTAAGATTAATAGAGTACCTTTAAGTGATTTTTAAAAAGTTACCTATCAAATGATACTCATCATAATCAAGTCTAATGTAACTTAATTTCTTGCCTACTTTTACATTGATGCAAACTAATTTCTTATCTGCTTTTTTTAGAATCGACTTAATTTTGTTACGTTACGTGAAGTAAATAATAATAGGTTGTACCTACTCAAAAAATCAGTACGTTCATAAAACAACAAAAAAAAAAAGGAAAATGTTGCATCAGTTTTTTTGAGTTAAAGGTGCAGTGTGTAGAAACTGGCATTTTAGTGACATCTAGCGTTCAGATTTTGGAAAGCCCGTACTAAAACATCACATCACATCACTAAGCGGCGAAAGCCGGTGAAGACCAAAAAGGATCATGAACAGAGCATCATTTACAACAGTTACGAGGTGAGGGTTTTATCATTCATATTTGTAACTATTCTTTTTATAGATTATAGATCAGTAAAGATGATGATTATAGGTTTTTTAACCTTTTAGTAACAAAGCAAACATTGGCGTATTCAAAAACCGCATTTCGCTCTTTTGTCCCCAAAACCCACCAGTAGACAACATGGTGGATCGTTATGTCAGCCTCCACAAAGGTGAGACCCACGGTACATAAATATAAAAAGCTTTTTTTAACTTAATAAAAAGAAAACAAAAGTTTTATGGAGATAACAGTACACCTATTTAGACTGACTTTACATATTATATCCTACATTCACCGTTTCTTTTAGGCGAAATGCTGCCAACTTCTACACACTACATCTTCAAGTAACAGTTTTCACTGCGTAGTATCATTTAAAATTCATGCACAGAGGTGTTGAAGAATTAATGAATATTAGTGGTGAATAGGGCGGCACGGTGGCGCAGCAGGTAGTGCACGTGCCTCACAACAAGAAGGTCCCCGGTTCGATTCCCGGGTCCGGCAGGGCCTTTCTGTGTGAAGTTTGCATGTTCTTCCCGTGCATGCGTGGGTTCTCTCCGGGCACTCCGGCTTCCTCCCACAGACCAAAAAACATGCTCATTAGGTTAATTGGTCACTCTAAATTGCCCTTAGGTATGGGTGTGAGCGTGAGTGGTTGTCTGTCTCTACATGTTGCCCTGCAATCGACTGGCGACCAGTTCAGGGTGTACCCCGCCTCTCGCCCAATGACAGCTGGGATAGGCTCCAGCCCCCCGCAACCCCGAAAGGGATAGTCGGTATAGAAAATGAATGAATGAATGAATAGTGGTGAATAACTGAGATTCCAGAATCAGTTGAAATGATCCTGATGGTGGTTTTGGGCATTGTTGAGCAGCCCTATGCAGAATGAGTTTTGAAAGAGGCTTTGTGTGGCCTGGACTTCAGAGGATGAAGAGGTGAGGTCTATAAATAAAAGAGATGTGAGCAGCATGTTTGAGTGAATATGGGGCAGTGTGGGGCTCAGCTGACTCTCGGTGCACAGACAAAGTCAAACTTCCAGCCTATGGAGCAGACAGATGCCTCCCAGCTTCCTGTCATCCTGCCCCCCTCAGCAGACCCTCACATCCTCCTCCAGCTCCAGGAACCAGAGGACACGGAGCAGCCCCCAGCCATGGGACCGCAGCCCACCACGAGGACCACCGAGGGGGTCCGGGCTCTCTCCCTGCCTGACTCAAGGTGAGCATCATGGCTGATTGTGTCCGTCTATGCGTCTGTCTTCGTGAGTACGCATTTAACCTTGAGGGGGCAGGAGAAAGAGAGACCTATGTTTGCGCACTAAGTGATGGTACCCCCTTACCCTGGGTGGTCCCGATGTGCCCACCAAGATGACGAGGCTTGGGTGTCATTGACTTGGGGGGGGGGGGGGATGATGCAGTGATTCAGCGTTACTGTAGTTAATGGTACAGAATACGTGATGCTCCTATGAAAATACGGCTCGCCAAACCTCCTTGGAAAATCTCCGAATTTTATATTATTTGCCCTTTTAGGTTATAAATGTGTACTATACATTCAAAGTAACCACATGTTGGAATACGGTAACGTTGTCTATTTAAGTCGGCTTCATTAGATATTTAAATGTTCACTTAATATAATGTTTAAAACCTAAAAATGTGTCACGTGCTACCCGAAGTCCTCAGCCAGGATGGACTGTACCTCCGTTGGCTCGCTGCGCAAAGCATGCATAAGGTAGGCTAAATTTTTTTAGATACATTAATTGATGGATTTTTTGTTAGCCGAATCAAAGGTCACAGGAATATGATGAAAAAGCAGTATTCATGAGTTTTAGTAATAGCTCTATAACCGCGTATTAAACGGTTGAAGTATTATAGGACATTTTTAAAATGGGGTCTGGTGTGAGTGATCTCCCTGAACACGAAGTAGGAGCCTGACGTTCATACGCACAGTCATAAATCATTATACATGTCCTTGTGGTGGTTCCCATTGAAATACACTATAAATAGCCCCACGAAAGGCCTCTAGATAAGGCTGTGGATGCAGTTTCGGACCCCTCAGGGATCCAAACTGTGGACTTTTGACTTCTGAGCATGGATGTGGTCTGGCCTAGATTGGAAATGAGGAGCAGCAGAAGGAGAAAGTTTCCATCTTCCCCCTCTGCAAGTTAGTCAAATATTTATGAGATGGCTCTCATGTTAACGCTGCAACATGGGGACTATTTTACTCATTTGTGCGTCAATTTGCATTTAAAACCTTTATCAATACTTTATTCTTAACCATTTTGATTAAGGAGTTTGTGGTGATTGAGGCACAAAGTTAATGAGAGAGTGTGGCAAACGAAGTTTATTATTTTTATTTATCCCTAAACGTAGTAAAAGTACATTTTGTCTGCTCCAAATTAGTTTAGTAAATTCTATTATTAATGTGGGGGAGCAAGACAAAATGGCCATAAATGATTCAGATACAGACACTTAAAGGGATAGTTCAGGTTTTTTTGGTGCCACTGAAAGCCGTGTAATTCCCCCACTTTTACGGTACACAAAAAACAATGTTGGCTGGACTATACGCTTTAGTAAGATTTTTTAATGTTTAACTTTTCCCCGATGAAGCCCCTATGTTTGGAACTATTGTGTGATGCCTCATATGGGCTGCGTATCCTTCCGCCTGCTGCTCTTCCTTCATCAGATGTTCAGGGTCGTAGGTCCCCAGAAGAAACAACAAACATGGCAGAAGGGGAATCCTGATGTCTGTTTTCACAACAGCAGGCTTAAGTTGGAGAAAACCACATCACACGATGGGAACCGGTACTGCCACCGTTTGATTTGCCTTTTTTTTTAAATATGAGATAAAAACAGGAGTGAATGATCTTCTAAATATCCAAGAATTAGACTTATATCAGTTTGTGCTCTAGTGATGAGAGGAAAGCCGCTGGCAGAAGGATGCAGAGCCCATATGTTGCATCACAAAATAGTTCCAAACACAAGAAGTTTGTCAAGGAAACGTGAAACACTGTGAAGAAAATTTTGAGTAGTTTTATCCTATAAGTGGGTTAATAGAGAGGCTTATGTTGGCACCATGTATTGCTTTGTATCCCCTAGTGTCCATGCATGACTATCTCCCCTCAGGAGCAGAGCTGGACCGCTGATTATTGGCGATTATATATCACTTGTATGAATCTCGAGGAACCAGAACTATCACTTTAACATAGAACTTTTATTCAAGCTAGGCTCTGTAAGAGCTTACACAGAGCTGGTGCAGCCTAAAGCAGTGCATAACCTGATAGTATCACCATTTTATAGACTATTTTGAAAGTACATTTTCATCACATAAAAACACAATGGTCACATGATACAGAAATCATTTGCACAATGTCTGATTTGAAAACATATTGTAGCGTAGCACCTTATATATACAATGGCAAGGCAGTAAGAGTGCTAGGTGGGCATTATTATGTAACCAAACCTAAAACGAACAGATAAAACAAAACAAACAAAAAAAAGAAAATGATCACAATTAACATACTATGCATCCAACTTGCTATTGATATAAAAGAAGAAGACTCAGTAGGTATGTGATTTGACATGCTCTATGAAAGGTAACCATGCGTAGTGAAGTTTTGTATCGAGGTTTTGAAGTGAATATCTTATTTTTCCTAATTTCATAAATGATAAGATATCCTTTATCCGTTTGGTGTGAGAGGGTGGGTGGGGGCTTTCCCAATGCCTTAAAATCACACGCCTTGGTATTAAAGTATTTATGTATTTATGTACAACACTTTGTTTCAGCTGTGGTTGTTTTTAAAGTGCTTTATAAATAAAGATGAGTTAAGTTGAGTAAAGTGAGGAAGGCTTTAAAATCAGAGGCAGGACAGATTGAAAATACGCGGTTGCAGGAGAAGTTTATTTGACTTCAGGCAGAGAAGCACAAACTCAAATGTGTGTCTGGACATTTGAGTTTGTTGTTTTCCATCTTCAAACTTCTGTTCTGCAACCATCACCACACTCTGCTGTTGGATATGGAGCTTAAACTCTGCAGCTTTCTTTCCCCGCTGTTATCAATATGCTCACAGTGGCGCTAACATAAATCATGGATATAAATGGATATAAATTCTGATCATTGTGTAAAGCTCCCCCTGCAATACTTAACCACTTCTCTCTCATTTGGTGGGGACTGCTTCCTGCTGTGAGGAGAAGTGTGAACAAATGTGTCAGGGAATTACCCGGGCAGGCTACATTATCCTGATCATATTGCTGCATGAGTTCAAGTGCTTTCGAGAGGAAAAAAGACATTTTTCTTTCTCTACTGTAGAACTGATTTTACCAACAGTCTCTGAAAAAAAAACACTGACTTTTTTTTAAAACTTTTCATTTATTTATTGCACAGTACACACACAAACAGGAGATGCACTCCCAGTACACTTGTATATCTTCACATATCTTTTATTAGACCGTTTTCCGCTAATAGATAAACATCATCACTTATACTTAACTTATGCTGTACATTACACAAGTGCATTCAGGGTAAAACACAACTGAAATTAACACAAAGAAAGTAAATAAAGTAAATAAAATGTGAGATGATTACTGGAGTTAAGGCGTTGCATGTATCACTATTTCCTGTCTATTTTGAGCTTTAACCTTGCAGTGACTTCTTCCATGATTAAGAAGCTTTAACTCTGATATAATCTCTTATAAGGTTGGGGGGCAACCAGGATGCTGTTCTTGTTTTTTTTTTTTTTTTGCTATTAAAAGCGAAGTTCTCAGTAAGGAAATAAAGTCCTCATTATTGATATTATCAGGTACTACACCCAGTATAGAGAGTGAAGGGTTTAAGTTAATTTTGATCCCCAAGAGTTGTTGAATTTTCTTTTGAATATCCTCCAAAATTAAGAAGTTTTGTGCAAGGCCAAAATATATGTGTGGAGTCCCCACTTACCCCACAGCCCCTCCAGCACAGCTCAGGTGCATTACTGTGTTTGGAAGTGACAGAAGGAGTATTAAAGTAATCACCTTGCCCTTCCAGTCAAACTCTCTCCACACTGAGCTGTTAGTTTGTGTCTCAGTCTGTTTGTTGATGTTGGCCGTGCTGACGTCCTTGATGGCCTGCTAAACTCCATCACTCTCTGCACCCCTCTGCCATGTTTAAAACAGCTTAAGCCCCGCCCTCTGTCCTCTGTCGTGACGCAGGTAAACTATTATAGACCCCTGTGATGTCAGAGGGGCCTGACGTTCATCCTCCCTGATCTACCCAGCCTTCACCTCTCGGAGTATCACTGCAGTCTGAACACTAACACACGCTGAGGTGATTTAGTCGAGGTCATGAAAATGCTGAGTCATCTCTGCCTCCGTCAGCGGTCTGCGTGTGTTTCAGAGCAGCTTCCTTCCTCCCTGCTCCGTCGTTGGGCTCTGCTCCTCATCTTTTGTTTGTTTTGTGTTGGTCGAGGATCCCTGGGTGATAATGAAGATACTCGAGCACCTCTCAGTCTTTCTTTACACCACAGGGCACATCATTCACTCACTGATGGTTGGAGTTTCTCTGTCAGAATCAGCTAACACATCTCTGCTCTTTCATGCATTCACACACCGCTGACGCAGCAGTGGGAGAAACTCAGGGTTAAGTGTCTTGCCCAAGGACACATCGACATGTGACAGTCAGAGCAGAGCTTGAACCCTCGATGTTTGAATGAGCCACTGATGCCTCAGTCTGAGGTTAGTGTGAGCTTCAGATTGATGATTGATAAGTAGGGATGCACAATATCGGATTTTCCTGATGTCTGATATGTTGATATGTCTGATTTCATTGTTGCCTTTAATACATTTTACTTTTAAGTATACAAAAGTGGATCTTTAGTGATGACATTCTGCCTAAAATTTCATTTAATTCATTTTCATTTTCACTGTTTATTTTATTTATTAATAAAAGAAAGCCCTTCAATACAAACAAATGAAATGGAGCAGAAAGAAGATCTACCCCCTCTTTACAAGACACTAATTTACAATGTACAAAATAAAACACAGAAACTTTAAATCAAATCGCTGCAGGGCCAAGCAAGACCTCACTTCCCTCTATAAGAAACATGGCTTCAATTTATCTGAAAGAGAAGGTTTAAAAAAGTAATAAACCTGAAAATACTGCACAGACAGAACAAAGCTTTGCTCTCAGATCTCATCATATCTTCTTAACATGATGGTGTTTAATTCTAATTTTATTTTAAATATGAAGTTGGATTTAGATTCTTTGATTTCTACGTCAAGATTGTTCCATAAAGTCACTCCTCTCACAGAGGTTTAGAAAAATTCAGCCATTACATGGGATGAAAATAGATTTTTTTTCTCAATAAATACAGATTTTAAAAAATGCAGTGCAGCCACATAAAGGGATAAATCTCCAGGACATCCTCTCTTAAAGGGTTAGTTCATGTTTTTAAAGTGAGGTTGCTGGAGGGCTCCAGTAAATATGAGGGCTGATAAGTGACCTAGCTTTGTCCCTGGGGGGAGGTATTTGTGGGCGGACAGTAGCTGGTACATAGCAGCGCATGGTGTCACTGAAAGTCTGTAAATGAACCAACTTATAGGTTTCAGTTTTTTTTACTTATTAAAAGAAAAGTATTTCAGCTTTTTAGGGTAGATGTGAATAAGCTGAAATGGGTTCAAGAGTTCATTTTACTGCAGTAGATTATTCAGAGAGTGGATAAACTGTCTTATTACATACTGATCAGATAGCAAAGAACAACATAATAAAACATAGTGATTCATAAGGTGAAATAAGAGTTAAAGAATAAAACGAAAAGAAAATATAAAAAACTGAATCCCATCCAGATATGAATAAAAATTTTAGATGAAAATGTCAGCAAAAATGTTCTCCTGCCCCGACTTCAGTCAGTGATCTGCTGATATCAATATTGTTCTGATAATATTGTACATCCCTGTTAAACAGGTTCATACATCCGTCTAAACCGAGTTTTACATATATATAAATCAGCCACTTCTTTTAAATCTGAGCTGCATTTCCAATCGTTAATCCAGTCTTACAGTGACTAAATTAAAAAACAGTTTGAAGTTGTTTTCTGAGTTCAGGTCACGTTTCAGAGGGACCGTGGTCTGATAAATGTGTGTGTGTGTGTGCGCATGTGTGTGCGTGCATGTGTGTGTGTGGGGGGGTGCGTTAGAGGACACTGATAAGCAGCAGGAGGACACCTCTGATAAGTCTACATGTTAGCTAAGACAGTGTGGGCACACATGTTTATGTGAAGCTTTAATGCATTGATCTTATATAAAATCCTCTTTTTTAATATTTTATTGTGTGAATATGCAAATGAATCCATGACCTGTTTCTGTACAGAGTGAGGAGTCCATCAGAGAATCATGTTTTCATCTTAAAACTTGTGTATTTTTATAAAGCTTCACGTGTGTAAATGTTTTTTTTTTATTTTACTCATTATAATTTTTTTGTCTCACTGTCGTACAAAAACCTGCGGTGCACGTCTCTCTGTAGAGATAAAGGAGGGGCTGAACAGGCTGAGCAGGAGGGGCATCCATGCAGCTTCTTATCCAACACACACACTTTTACACCCACGTCAACCCCAGTTTCCCTCTTTTTTTAAGTGTAGTTTGTTTTTAGACGATAATTCCTCCTGGACTAACGTGTTTGGATCTCTGGCTTTAAGATGGTAAGAGCTGTGTGTGTGTGTGTGTGTCAGCTTTTACAGCCAGACAAAGATGTGTGCTGATGTTTTCTGCTTTTAGAGGAGGGACAAGAGTTGTGGTGAGGTTACATTAAAGTTTAGATGGTGCTATCAGTCAATTATAAAATATAAATCAAGGCTGATCTCAAGAGTTGTGATAATTTTATCATTTTTAAATGTGTTTTTAATGTTAGAAGTGTCTTTGCATTAAAGATAAAATTGCATCACCATGTTTTGTTTTTAAATAGTTGTCGCTTACAAAATGACCCATTTGTTCACATTTTAAGAGATACTTTTAAGATTAGTTCAGTCTGTACTAATTTATTGATTAAAAATGTAACACTTATAGGCCAAAGTAACCTGACACACCAGATGGAAGGTTCAGTATATTTCACTGAGCCCAAGAGTTTGGGGAGGGCAGAACCTTTCGAGCATATCCTGCAGGTGATTGGACGATCACATTCATTTTGGGCCAATTAGATAATGTAGCAGGCAGGTGCTACTGCAGCAGTGAGGACAGAACCACTTTGTAGAACAAACTCTCAGCTAGGGTTGTCAAAAGTATTGATACATCAAAAGTATCAATACTCAAACGCCATATCCGAATACATTAATAATTTGCCCAGGTATCGATGCTTCCTCAGACAAGTGTTTGCATATTTTTGCTATAGTTAATTTGAGATTTTTGGATTATTTTCACTAAGTTAAAAAGAAAAATATCTAAGACAACCTTAAAATGTTGTCAAATGGTGTTAAATTTGGGTTATTTATTTTGCATTTTTTTGCACTAAGTAAAATCAATGTGAATGTCTTGTTTTTTTATTGTTTTTTTCATTTTCTGATTATTTAGCTAACATCTGTGGTTCTGTTGAGAAACCATGTTTAGATTGAAAAAGTGTTTTTGAAATTTTCATGTTAAAAACATTTTTTGTGCATTTTTAAGTATTTGTCATTTTAGCAGTATGGAAAATGGTATCAAGGATTGCATGTTTTTCTGGGTATTGATATCGAGTTTGAAATTTAAGTATCATGACAACCCTACTCTCAGCAAAACGTTTCGGAAGTTGAGCAGAAATATTATTTATATTGAAAAGTGCTTTCATTGTTGTTGTTTTTTTCATTTAATAAAGAAATGTGGTCAAGATCTGATAAAACTGCTGCTGAAGCTGTTAGCATCTATTATTCACCTTTAATCGTCTTTTCTCCTCTTCCCAGTGAACTATTCTGGAAAATAAAGAGTTAATTTGTGTGATTGATTACAGAGGTTCAGATCACCTCATGTGGATCTCTTCCTCTTTTTCTCCTCTTCCCTCAGATTGATTATTGATGTTGAGCCGTCTGCAACAGAAGACGCAGAGATGATTTGAGCCTAAAGAAAGTCGGTGAGTTCTTTCCCTTAATGCCGAAACGGCTTCTCCAGATGCAGAACTCATCATCACAGTCTTCCTCACACTGCAGCATAACTGCCTCTGTGCTCGGGTCATGCAGGTGATCAGTAGACACTGATGTAGAGATCCATCAAACCCGTTATTTGTTCATTTAAAGCTGGTCAAATCTGATGAATTAGTGGATTTCAGGATTCTACAATTTATGTTTTCAGCTTACAAGAATACTTTACTAACATACAGAATAGAGAAAGTCTTTATGACTTAAAGGGAACAGAGATCTTTAAAAAACGGGATTAACAACCAAACTGATGAAAATAATAATCGCTGTTAAAGGAGCCAGTTTACGGAGAAACCAAAGAATCTAAATCAAACTTTATATTTAAAATTAGAATAAAAACCATCATTTTGAGCTGAGATCTGAAAGCAACATTTTCTTCTGTCTGTGTTGTAGTTTCAGTTTAATCTTCCTTTTTCTGATAAAATGTAAATTAAATCTCATTTTATGCAAATGTAAAATGTTATTGTTTGTTTTGTTTTTCTGTGCTTGATTTTCTTGTACAGTCACTTTAAGTGAGGGCTTCTCTTGCCTGCAACTATTTGATTTAAGTCGTTGGGTTTCATTATTTACATTGTTAACAATTGTCTTGTTAAAAAGGGGCAGATTATATAAGATTATTCTTCTTTCTGCTCCTTTTTATGTTTTCTTTTCATGATGACAAAAGCGAAACCAATTTTAAGGACCCAAATGCAGGTCATGAGACGTAAAGCAGTTCCAAAAAAGCTTGGTTTATTAAACAGGTCAGGTTTGGTACACAGAAGACAGTGTACCAAACAGGTCAGTCAGACAAGGCAGAGGTATCCAAAAACGCTGAGGCATAAAGGCAAGGTCAAAAAACAACGCAGGATCAGATCAGACGTGGAACAAGACCAGAAACAACGCTGGAGCGTGACACTGAGGTACAAACGAACTGGCAACAAGACAGGGGAAGACACAAGGTTAAATACATGAGGTGAATGGGGGTGATTAGACACAGCTGGGGAGGAACAATCAGGATTCAGGTGTGACAGCACCAGACAGTAAGCAAAACCTACAGAGACAAGGAAAGACAAAATAAAACAGGAAGCACAAGACAAGAAGCAAAACATGTACACAATACAGGTAACTTAAGCAGAAAAACGGGATCATGACATGTAATGAAGTATTGAAATTACTGAATTATTCATCACTTTTTCAAAAAGTCTCTGAGTATTGAGAACATCATCTATACCTGCCTATACCAGCTGACAGTGAGCAAGAGGCGGGGTAGATCCTAAACTGGTTGCTAGGCAATCGCAGGGCCACATAGAGAGACAGATAGCCATTCACCCTCACTCGATAAGGGCAATCAACCAGAGAGCATGTTTTTGGTCTGTGTCTGGAGAGAACCCAAGCATGTGTGGGGAGAACATGCAAACTCCACAAAGAAAGGTCCGACTGACTTGGCATTCGAACCAGCAACCTCGTTAATGTGAGGCAGGTGCACTTCTGCCCCTCAACAGCACAGTGACACGAAGCTTTAAACACTTTACGTCTGTTCTTTCTTGTTTCTCACAAAAGGTCGAACCACATCATGAGCGAGTCGGAAGCCACGGGGGTGGCGGAGAATCCCCCCCCCTACATGATCTTCGTGGTGGTCTTCCTCTTCTTCCTCACCGGTCTGCTGGGCTTCCTGATCTGCCACCTGCTGAAGAAGAAGGGTTACCGCTGCCGCACGGGGGACATGGACGACGACGACGAGGCGGAGGAGAAGCTGGGAGGAAACGCAGACGGTGAGTTCAGGAAGGCAGAGGCTAAAAAGGCGTGAGTGCAGAGGGTGTTTGAGTCAAAATGTGGTGTTACGGGGGGTCATAGGGGTCAGAGGGGTCATAGGGGGAGCACCAGGTCGGGGGGGATTACTAAGGATAGTGATGTTACTGCCAGTCACTGAGTGGGCGCTCCGCATACAAACACAGCAGTTCTGTTCAAACGTGTCTGCCGTGTTCACAGCGAGGGAAAAATGTCACAGGAGAGTAAAGATAGTTTATATATTTATATATTTAAACAAGCGCAGTGAGAGCTGTCAGCATTTTAAGGATTATCTGCTTAGGTTTATGTTTTTGGATTGATCACATGATTTAAAAAGTTGAGTTTGATGTTTTTTTTGTATTTTTTTCTTGTTTGTTTCAGACAGTGAAGAGGAAAACCAGGACACAGTGGAGCAGATCCTCAAATGCATCATTGAAAATGAAGGTGACACATATTTAATTAATTTATCAGGATTTTTCTGTAAATATTCTATATTGTGGAGCTCATGGTCTGAGTTTAGTTTTGATATCTTGTTGATACTCATGATAGAAACTTTAAAAATGAAGCTGCCCATTTAGAGTTTAATATACCCAAAGTTAACCTTTTTCAAAATAAGAAACCCTCCGATTTTTATTTCGGAATTTCCAAAATTGGAAAATGAGTCAAACAGCTAAATCCCTGTTGTGTCAAATTAAGTTCTTCTTCTTGTATTTTCCAGCCAACATGGAAGCCTTCAATGAAATGATCGGGAAACAAAACGTCTGCGTCCGTCATGACCCCAGGTAAGCTCACCTTCATAGTTTTATTCTACTTTTACTGCCAGTTGGTTGCATTTTAGTTTTAATGAAATTTAATTTTAGGTCTGTAGCTGCTAAACCCCATGTTAAGGTGGAGGGCTTAAAGCCATGACAGGGGGCAGGAAAAGGTTGGACAAAAGTAATGTGCACCATTTTGTTCTGTTGTCAAAGCAAGACAGATTCTGTGCGAGGACTTACAAGGTTTTGGTAACACTTTCAATGAAGCCCCCAAAAATCAGGCACTGTAAACATTATATGTGATTTTAATGCTGTTTAATAATATCAATCAATCAATTTTTATTTTTTTTTAATTTATTTAGCACATTTCATACAAATTGTATTATTCTTAATAGTCTTTTATTATTTATCTCAGTCTATTTATTGTTTGAAACATTTATAATTATAATATATATAAATTTCATGGTTTATATTGTCCCCCCTTATTTTACTGTAATTCCTTATATCTCCTTTGTTTTCTCATTATAAACTCAAAATAGTTTTTACTCAGTTCTGTTTATTGAGGTCTTTAATAAAGTTTTTTCTTGTTTTTGTTCAATGTGGGTTTTCTGTTCAAATTCACTTTATCTATGCTTGTCTTTTATGTTTGTTTTTGTTGTTTTATCCCTTTAAAGCACCTTGTGATACATTTTTTTGTATGACAAGTGTTTGATTGACTGATCATAAAAATGTTTATAATACGTTAATAATACGTTATAAAGGGAGACTTCACAGAAAGTGTTACCAGAGTTTTGTTAATATTTGCGTGTTGGACCCCAGGAGGGTTAGCCGATGCATTAGCTGGTGCTAATGGGATCCTAGTAAAGAAGGAAAGAAGGAAAATCTTATTTTAAACAGTGAGATAGCTGTTTCCTAAAGATGGGGGGAATTGTTGTCTCAGTTTTACTCAAAATTAGTTCAAAAAGTGAAATTACTACTTTGCTGTATTACTGCAGGAAATCATGGCGACTGAAACAGAGAATATAATATCACAGTGTGCTGCACCTTCTCTCAGAAACTCAGCTCTGATGGACCTGTCATTAATACAGGCTGATTATAATACTTTATTACTATTATGTTCATATTTATTTAAAAAAATACATCCTGGAACACTGAAAATTGTTAGTATTATTTTTGACACCACTAGAGGGCAGTGGGAAGTTCGAGGCCCCTACTTTAAAGACACTTTGCTGTAAGTTGTTCATCATAATAACATCATCTTCATCATCATCTTGGTGTCCAGGTTACGTAAGGAGTCCATTGGCGGCATCCCTCCCCATCTACACACCGTCCACTCAGGAACCGACCACAACTCGTGCCTCCTCTGTGCCCAGGTCAAATCTAAAAAAGGACGAAGGCAGAGCAGAACTCCCCGGTTCAAGCAGCGACCTGGAGAGCAGACGGTCTTCTCTGTTGGAAGGTAACCACACACCATCAAACAACAACGAAGTGACATGTTGGTAGCAGAACCATTTAACCCTGAGAGCATCTTAACCATTTCAGGTTCCGGGTCACCCACACCGATAAGAAACCCCAGGGAGGTCCAAACCCATTGGCCAGCTCAGGAGACCAGCTGGACCAATCCCAGGACAGCGAGGAGCGCAAGGAGGGCGGGTACAACCTGAGGAGCATGTTCAAGGATGTCAAACCGCTCTCAGAGAACACCAACGGGGTTGCCCCAGCTGTGGGCAAACGCAGGAAGAGTTTGACCATATTCGGGTTGAGGCGGGGGAGCGACCCGGTGGCTGTCAAAGCAGCAGAAGGGACAGGAAGGGAGGGCGGAGGTGTTAGATTCGCCGTTCAGCCGCAGCCGGCGGTCCTGGAGGAGCTGTCCCGAGGAGAGGACCTCTCTAGTCCTGGAGTCAGACCAGGAGCTGGGCCATCCAAGAGTGAAGTCCCTGCTTCACCAAAACCAGAGGCTAAAACTTCAGGTGCTGAAGCTCCTCCTGTGGCTAATGATGTGAAGGCTGCTCCTGGGGATGGCACCAAACGAGGGGTCTCGGTGGGAACTGGTACGAGTCCTGGGATTACAGCAGTGTCTGCCCCTAATGCTCTTCCTGCTGCTTCATCTGGACAACCATCGAAGGCAGCAGAGACACCGGCAGATCTCAAGAATATGGTCTTAAAGTATGACGAGGGCTACGATCCAGGGCCGGTTCAGACCTCCACACCCATCGCCCCCATGTATGGATCCTTGATTCCAACTGATCAACCTCAATACCAGGCGAGCACAGATTACCCAGTCACCCAAACTCCTCCTGACAGAAGCTTCAGCTCTGATAACGAAGCAGGTTTTGGTGCTAACCTAGCCTTAATAAGCTTAGGGTCATCCCCTCCATCTTCATACCAAATCAGGTCCCAATCTTCAGTTTCCTCTTTGAAAACACCTACCTCACCTTTGGCGATCACACCAAGCCCCAAATTAGGCTCGAGAAGTACCGGCTTTTCCCCGATTCTCACTCCAAGTCCCAAACTCCCATCAGGACGGGCTTCATCCTTTGGAGTAAGTGCTAGTCCTTTACAAGTCAGGACTCCATCACCTGGTTTTGCCCATGGTCCCACCTTGGAGGCAACGCAAGTATCCCCTTTAACCCCGTCTTCTCCTGCAGACCGGAGTCTTCCTTCTGAGCGTTCACCTCGTTTGACGCTAAAGTCAGGAAGTGTGGCTTCAGCAGAGCAAGAAGGAGCCAGCATCCCAAGGACAGACGAGAAGAAAGAAGTAAAGAGACCTGGGATTCTCAAAAAACCCAAACCCTTATCGGTTGAGAGATCTCAGCTTTCTGAGGACAGGCCCTTCAGTTTACTTCTCTCGCCGTCCAGTCCTGCGCCCCAGTCCACGTCCTCGCCTTTGGGGGCCAGAATAAGCAGCGTGACCATTGTGAAGGCCAGCCCTGACAGCAAGAGGGAGTTCTCCGTCGTCACCATGGTGGAGAACGAAGAATCCTCGATGAAAGAGCAGGAGAGAGAGGCTCCTGAGCTTGAGTCTGGAACATCGGGAATCAGTCCTGCTGGTGTTGGAGAGCCTGAGAGACAAAGTGGTGGGACTTCTGAGGCAGAGGGACAAAAGATGGAGGGAGTGGAGGACATTAGAGACTGCAAAGTGACGCAGGAAGGAGATGGATGGAGTGAAGAAGAAAAGACGCTGGACTTTGAGTCAGAACTGGACTGAAGTTTGAAGTCTTACATGAAAACGGTGAAGACTTCAAATTGAAAGAGGCACCACCAAGCAGACAAAAAGGCATTTAGAAAAAATAGAAATTATAAAGCTGCCTTTAATATTCTAACCACAGCACCCAACACAGCAGGACTGGACCAACTGGTTTATTTATGTAAAGTAATCAGATAATCGCTCACTTCTGGATGAAGAGCTTGAAGATCAGCTGTTTGACAACACAGAACTAATACTTCACATTATAAATGACAGATTATTTGTCCTCTTAATGCCAAGTTTGACAGGAATATGCAGCCATTTTTGCGCCTCTGTGAGGTTGTACAGAAGCAGAGTTGTAGTTTGAACCACAATATTTATACAATTTTAAAATACTTCCCAAATCCGACCCCCAAATCTAAAAGTTGTCGGCCCAATCTGCAGCATACATAGCCCTAGCTTCTGTGCCGACTCTTTCTGTTCGCTGTGTTTTTGAAATACAATTAAAAAATCTGAACTATACCTCTAATGCTGACCTCAATATTGATAAAAATATTATATCAGTGTTTTTGAAATTATGTTTGCAGCTACTGCAATAATTCAGTGTATATTTATGATAAGTGACATGGTAAGAATGTAAGAGCTGCCATCTTTTTCTCTTTTCTTATCCAGTCATCGTCCTGTTTGGAATCAGGATGAGCAGCACAAGCTAACTCTCTCTCAATAGCCAGTTTTAACCATTGGTCCCAAGACCCTGAGACTGAGGCCCTGTCCACACGGAGACAGAGACATTTCTGATTTTAAAAAGTTTTCTGTAAACATTGAAACCATTTCACGTGCATTAGCTGAAGGATGGAAACAAACAAATCTAGATGTGTTGTACTTGTTCTCGGTGTCCTCTTGCTTCTGCAGCAGGAATGCAACACCGTAATCTGCCATTGTTTGTATGGTTGTTGGGGTTAGTTCATTAGTTTAAGGAATAGGCAGGGCTATGAGATTTTAATTTCTGAAAATGGGGATGCTGGTTTGGCGGCGTGGTAAGCAACCATGCATGTACAGTACATGCTTCTGCTGGGTGGGGTTAAAATCCAGCCTGTGGTCAGCCTGTAGAGTCCTCCCCTACTCTCCCTCACCCCCCCTCACAAGCCTATCCACCGTCTCTCTCTTTCCTATCAATAAAGGCACATGAAAGAATCCTAATAATTTCTGAAAATGAGCATATTCATGGTAAACAACGAAACACAAAAGCAGCATTTTGAGATTAATGCAGCGTTTCTGCAATTTCAGGCTCCCAAAATCCCGTACCCATGTGGAAGAAACACCCATACGATAAAAAAAACAGAAACTATGAAACTCGTCACCATGTGGATGGCTCCTAAAAAGAAGGATGCTTTTCTTAAAGTAAAAACAATTTCAAACCTAGAAGTGCCCCGAGTGCCCCCAACATTGTCGGCGAGTTACAGTCAAAAATGTGAAAACCGCACCAAAATGGAACAGATAACAAGTCCTTGAAGAAATTAATGGATGTTGTTTTTAAACCTCGGCAGACTCCCTCACTGGACGTCCTCCTGAGGGAGTTAACCAGACACAGCACAGAGGTCAGAGGTCAGGAGTGTTTCCTCATCTCTATGGGAAACAAGCCTCCAGTCTGGTGACCCAGATCACTCTGTATGCTTTCTTTGGCCCCGAAAGTTCAACCTTCCTGTTTCATTCTGAGAGAAGGATTTGATCATCTTTAACTCTCTTTAGCCTTAATTTGATCTCTCTCAGTGAGTTTATTTAGATTTTTTCAGCATTTGTTTGTGAGTTTTTATGTTCAAAGATGAACGTCTCTAATTACCTGTGTCTCCACCTGCTGGTCATTAAATGAATAACATCAACACTTCAGAGTGAGTGATTATCACAGTTGAACAGTTTTTCATTAGTACAAATGTTTTTGTGTACATGAGACTCTTTGGTTTGTTTTTAACAATTATAAGTCTATATATTTAATCCATCATGTGGGTATATGTCACTGCAATAACAAAACAGTGTACAGTTTAAAATAAGGTGTTTTAATGTTACAATTAGCAGCCATATTTTCAGCTCAGACGTCTGTAAAACTCTGGTGTTATTTTCTACAACACTACCTGCTGTAATCATGTTATATTTTAGTGAAGAGGGTCAGGCCTGGTCACAGAGAAACAAAGAAATGTGGAGAAAATATGAAAATATACTCTTTTTTTCTATAACTAAAACTGTGAACAGAAAATCAATCAGCACATTTTCAAGGCAGGTGCAACATTTAAAGTGTCACACATGTCATTTCACTCAATAAATTATCTGCTGTCATTAAAATGACAATCTCATATTTTTTAATATCACAAGAAATATACTTCTTTTGCAGCACAAAAAAAAAACTGAAGAACACTGCAAACTGCAAATGAAGTCATCAACAAGAAACCAGATTAACACACCACGAATGCATTATCAGTATTTTTTTAGTTTGTCACTAACATGGCTAGTGTACACACACACACACACACAAATTTATACATACACACACACATATATATATATATATATATATATGTACATGTATATATACATATATAAATATATATATATACACATATATACATATATGTGTATATATATCTATATATATATATACATATATACATGTATATATATATACACATATATACACATATATATATAGATATAGATATACACACATATATACACATATATATAAATATATTTATATATATTAAAGGGCAGGTTTTAGTGTTGCTTTGAAATAAGCGGTTCTGTGCTGTTGCTTGATGCAGTTTGAAGTATATTTATAATGAACTAGGGATGCTCTGTCATGGAAAAAAAAATCATAATCATGATTTTTTTTTTTTTTTTCAATATTGCGATTATGATTATAAAGCAAAGTTACTCTCTGATCTTAAAACATACAACACATGCTTTCATTGACATATATATTTTGGACACAACCATTTTAACATTTTAAAAGCAGGCAGTACATAGAAATAGGTGTAAAATAGATATGCCCCAAAATGATTCTCATTAGAATAATAATGGAAATAGAAAAATTCAGCGTGTCATGTTGCTCAGTGATCTTTTAAACTCAGTTTTCATTACTGTGGAAACCATAACTGGGATCACAATTAAATTTACTTAGTTTAATTTCCCAGCTCTACAATGAACCAATACCTTCGCACTTAGAAGGGCAACAAAAAATCTTAAATGTAATTATAATCATCCTTAATCAACCCTTCAGACTCACATCATGTGAAGCAGCAGAACGTGAAGCCCTTGTTCCAAAGCAGCGTCAAAAACCAGCAGGTGATCCAACAGGTAAAGAGTCCAGTCCATGAGGGCGTGGACCACAGTCCAGACTGAAACACCAGAGGATGAATGTAAATATGGAGATGTATCATAATTTTAATCAGAGAAATAAAATAAAAGATGTAAGCTTTTAAAACCTGTGAGAGTGTTTTGCCCTTCTGTCTGTCCACCATCTAACCATCCATCCATCCGTCCATCTACTCCTCCACGTATCCATCCATACATGTATATATATCTCCATCTTTTCATCCATTTCTCCATCCATTCATCCATCGGTGTAAACCCTCCACCCATTCATCAATGCACCCATCTATCCATCAAGGGTTCAGCTTTCCATCCATTGACCCCTCCACGCATCCATATTTAGATTGTTGTCTTTTCAACCATTTAAAATACATCAAGTAAAGTGAGATTGAACAGGCACATCGGACACTTATTGTCTTCTTTTTCACTGTTACAATAAATATGGCTGATATCTGTATGAAGAGCTCCAGGCGAATGCTAACGCTAGCTCTGCTGAACAGACAGACATTTACATACATTTACAACTATAAATATATGTACAAGCTAAGGCACAAAGACAGAGTTCCTTTGGTCCAAACATGAGACATACAGCAGTCCTGGAGTCTTCAGAGGGTAAAGTCTTCATCTTAGGGCTGAGGAGGAGGAGGAGGAGAAGGCTTCTGTGATGGAGGAGGAGGAGGGGCCCGACACTGAAACATCACAGAGAGAGGAAACAATAACTTTATTTATACAGCACCTTTTAAAACAGACAATTACGAAGTGCTTTGACAGTTAAGGGCAGAGAATAATTATGAACATTATTAATCGGGTCAAAAACAAAATGAACAGGAAAAAAAACAAAAAGGAAATGACAAAGCAAACAGTTGCTGGGACTGCTGTACATAATAATTATAATAATGACTTTATTTATATATGAGCTTTATAAACAGAAGCTTACAAAGTGCCTAAGGAAGAAAACAAGGACAGAAACCCGGGGAACAATAAAATGAGAAGAAACTCTGAAGTCAAACAGAGAAAATCCCAAAAGAGTTGAACAAAATGCAAACTCAGAAGGTAAAGGGAATTAAAGCAGACAAACTGCAGTAAACTGGAAACATTTAAAGTACTAAATGAATATTCTTCATTAGTATGATTAAAATGTCAGCATAAGGGTATTAATAATAAAGAAGTTTTTGAAAAACGATGATAATGATGTTAAAAAGACAACTACACAATTAATAGATCAATAGTTGACGACATCACATCAGGGAAATTCGAGTTAATAAGGGAAAAAGGGAGTAAATTAAAACATGAAAAGGTAAAACTGAACTAAAAAAGATGAGAAATCTGTGAAAGGAACAAGAGCAGAAGAGATCCAAAGTAGATTGCTAAATAACTGTGAAATAAATAAACAGATAAAATAGCATAATATACAAAATGAATACATTAGTATAAGTGCAAATAAATCGTCATGTAAAAGCAAGTCTATAACAATGAGTCTTAAGAAGTGATTTAAAATATGCCACTGTTCTCCTCGGGCAGGACGTCCCAAAGGTTTGATCACCTTTAGTCTTAAGCCTCGACTTCGGAGCAGCCTGGAGGCCCCAAAAGTTCAGATGTGTAATTTGGGGCCAGATCTGTGAGGGCTTTAAAGTGATCAGTAAAATCTTAAAATTAATCCTAAAACAGGAAGCCAGAGAAGAGAAGCGAGGACAGGAGTGATGTGATGCCGTCTGTTAAAATTAAAGAGTTAAGTAACTCATCGTTAGAGAAAACATCACTTACTGGTCTTAATCGTCCACTGAAGGGATCTGGAGAGTTTCTGCTGCTGCCTTCAGTGTCTTGATCAAACAAACAAGCAAAAGTAGGCGATGACCTGGATTAATTCATGACGCAGTTGAAGCGAACAAAAATCTGCTCAGAAGGGCCTTAAAATTTTTAATTGAACAAGATTTTTTTTTTTTTTTTTAAATAACACATAAGAAGAATTACAATTACTCCCCAAATCTAAATTAACAGCCAGAAAGTGTTACAAATATGAATTGTTCATAAAAAAATTAAAATAATAATAAAAATATAATAATAATAATAATAATAATAATAGTAACAATAATAATAATAGTATAAATAACAACAACGATAATAATATGAACAAAATAATAGTAATAACAAGGAAATATGAATATGGGTAACAGTAATTATAATAAAAACCTTGACTTATCAGATCTTAGTTTTTACTGTGTAAACCACAAACCTCACTTTTAATGAGGTTGGAACATTGTGCAAAACATGAATTAAAAAAAGACAAAGAGTTGCTTATTCTTTTAGACGTATATTCAACTGAAGACTCTATAAATCTAAGATATATTTTTCTATTTTTAAAGATGAAAAAATTAAAATTATAATGATAAAAATACATGCTCAGACACATAAACATGTATATGACATGTTTCGATTTCCTGGTGACATATTTTCGACAAATGATATAAACAGTTCTGATGGACTTAAAAGTTTTACACCATTCACGCACCCACTGTGACCTCTGAGAGTCTTGGAGTTAAGGTCTGCTGTTTGTCCTCCACACAGCCAGGGGGCGTAGTGCTACCAGCTGAACAACAGGCAGGGTCCGATGGGATGGGGATCGGGGGAGAGAAGGGAGGCATGGTGGGAGTTGGGAGAGGCTGAAAAGAGAGGAAGATTCATCAAACATTCCAACATCGTCATGGAGAAACTAACACTGCAGACTGAGTACCTCCTCCTCCTCGTCTTCGTCGTCCTCTTCGCCTTCGTTGTGGACGACTTCAACCACCAATGACGGGAAAACGCCGACGCGTCCATTTAGCTCTCCCTCCCAAAATCCGTCATCCACCTGCAGGAGAAAACAACATCACTGCTGCTGTCTGATGAACAGAATCAGTGAACCAGAATCCAGTGAGTCAGCTATCGGCCACTTCTGGAGGTGCACCCTTTCAACAGCTTGTTTACGCAACTCACGAATGAGCCAATCACATGGCACTAACTCAATGCATTTGAGCTGTTGAGGTTTAAACTGAGCATCAGAATGAAGAAGAAGGTGATATAAGAGACTCAGATTGTGGCAAGGTTGTTGGTGCAAAAAGTGCTGATCGACTGGGATTTTCACACACAACCATCTCAGAGAATGGTCTGAAAAAGAGAAAATCTCCACTGAGCTGCAGATCTCTGGGTAAAAATGCCCATTGATGCCAGAGGTCAGAGTGGTAGGAGGTGAAAGAAAGGCCACAGGAACTCAAATAACCACTCGTGCAATCAAGGTCTGCAGAGGATCATCTCTGAGCACACAATATGGACCACAGCAGCAAACACCAAACCTGGTGCCACTCAGTGTTTATTTTGTTGACTACTTATTTTCGGCACATTTTTCATCAACAAACTTTTTTCCTCTGACAAAAACTAGACAGTAGTCTAGTAAAAGTTCAATTTGTTTCTGTTCATTTATACATTCAAACTTTACTAGCATTCAGTAAAGAGTTATTAGATGTTTAATTTCATCCAAGTGTAAAACATGACTTCAGAAATTCAAGGAAACATAAAAATGCCTTACCCTTTACACTTCATATTTTAGTCGACTAAATTTACAGCAGATTTCATCGACTAAAATGTTGTGAAATTTCATCAACTAAATCTAGAATGAAACTAAAACAATTTAGATGACTAATTTTTGACTAAAACTAAAAGATATTTTAGGCAAAAGATTATAACTAAAAGTAAATTAAAAAGTGCTGTCAAAATGAACACTGGTGCCACTCCTGTGGCAACAGGAAGTGGCACCTGAACAGGGTGAACCTCAGAGAACAGGGAGGTGAGGCTACAGCTCATACGGGCTCAACAAAACTGGACATTAGAAGTTTGAAAAAGTGTCTCCTGGTCTGATGAGTCTGGATTTCTGCTCCACATTCAGACGGTAGGCTCAGAGTTTGGTGTGAACATCATAAAGCATGGATCCCATGATTTTCTCGGCCCACCCTTCGTACCAACTGAGCATGGTTTAAACCACACAGCCTACTTTCAGCAGGATAACGCTCCATATCTCAAAGCCAAGATCACCTCAAACTCTTCAGCATTACAATGAGTTCACTGTACTCCAGTGGCTTCCACAGTCACCAGATCTCAATGTAAAGGAGCACCTTTGGGATGTGGTGGAGTAGAATTGATATGCGGCTGTGTGATGCTCTCATGCAGGTATGGACCAACGTCTCTGAGCGATGTTGTAAAACAAAGGAGGTAAAACCTGGTACTAGAAAAGTGTACCTAATAAAGTGGCCAGAGAATGTATGTTTCCTTTTAGATACCTTCCCATGCCGACAGCGTCTCAGCTGGATGAGCGCCCCCTCTTGGAATGACAGCTCCTCTGCACTCTGAGCCTGGTACGAGTACAGAGCTCGGGCGAAACCTGAAACATAAACATCTATTTCATTAACCCTTTCATGCATGGTGTCCACAACAGAGGACAGATATTTGGAAGACATTTCATACCATTTAGGTTGCAGCACCATGTCCCAACTAGCAGGTGGTGAACTCCTAAACCATTGTCTAAAGTTTGATAAAAATATGATCTTTGTATCGATATATAGAGATATAACATCATAAATCCAAAATGGTCGATGAAGGGGGAAATGCGCCACGCCCTTCAGGAGTAAGTGTTGAATCCTTATATTCACAATAAAAATTAGACAGATAAAAAAATATATTCCAATTAAATAAGATGTTAGGAACACCTTATCGCAGATTTTAAAAATACTTTTCTTGTTTATTTTTTTCTGTGAATGAAAATTCATATTTCTGGTCCAGTGGACAATAAATTAAATGGCAGTATTATATGTACTTAAGAATTTGGATATATGTCAGTGCTAACACTCTTATTTATTTGGTCATATAAAAGCAGAGGCCTGTGCGAGGAGCCTCTGAGTTTGTAGGGGGATGGTGCATGTTTTTGTACTTGTTCTAAACTCTGACTAAAGTTTGGGTTATTACAGTATAATTTACACCAACTGTAGTAAAATTATTCCTCTAAAATATCCCGTTTTCTTTTACAGAGATCTAAGGCAAGCGAGCAAGAGCTACAGGGTGACTGGGAAATTTCAGAGGGGAGTAACAGTGTCACATATTTTTCATTTTTGTCATATTCATATTTACTTTTAATAAATGTTTGTAATCATATGTGTTTGTGAATCTAAATTAAGTTCCACTGAATTACTCTTTATACCATTGATGACTGGTGTCCACTGTAGTGGACAGATGCTTAACTCCCTCGAAATACAACATTTTGAAAAGGATAAAAAAGTTGCCACGATTTTTAACTTTTTTGAAAGTAAAAAAAAATATATATAAAATAACTCATTTGTGATTTAATAATTCATGCATCATTGGGTTAGGGTAACAACATGAAGATCATTTTCCACCAGCTGACCTCTGCTCCTGTCCTTGATCCCGCTGGACGACGTGGAGCTGAATGAACTGTCCAGCTGGGCGGCGTCCTCTGCAGGCAGACACAGGAACTGCACATATCGCTCTGGGACGTACCCCA
Organism: Cetoscarus ocellatus; assembly: GCA_037902135.1. Taxonomy (NCBI): domain Eukaryota; kingdom Metazoa; phylum Chordata; class Actinopteri; order Labriformes; family Labridae; genus Cetoscarus; species Cetoscarus ocellatus. Next base: position 152,052 of record JBAMNC010001225.1, read on the forward strand.
CCTGACCACAGGAGTTGCACACCTGGACAGAAACATGAGCAGGTAACCAGACTGCACAGAAGATCTTCAGTGGAGAATCAGAACGACATCAACAGCCTCCTACACCTTCAGCCAATCCTCCATGTCTCCATCCTCCACCACTTGAAGCTCCTCCCCTTCTTTGATTGACAGCTCATCTGATTGGCTCGCCTAAAGGAAAAAGGACAATGGAAGAAGTCTCTATCGTTAAACCAGGGCCGGCCCTACCCAATGTGGCACCTCAGGTGAGATTTTATGTGGGGCCCCCCTCCATTGACAATTTACAAAAGAAATCAAATAGCATTGTTTTTACCATTGTCTTTAATTTACTAAATCACGTCACCTAATTTACATGCTTAACAAATTACAAATAAATACAAAAATCTGAAATAAAATAAATATTCTTACCACAAAATAAAAATCCTGTCAATAAGTGAATATGATAAAAATAATAATAAATTATAAACACAACAATCAACATCAAACAATTTAAATAACCACACAGCTGGCACCCAATAACTCCATACACAATCTACATTACACTACGCTATAACTATATTCAAAAACTAAATAAAATAACTATGAAGACCTATTTGGTATTATCATTTGTAGTAATATTAATTGGGCATTGCTTTACATTGTGTGCTTTTCCATCTCAAGAGTTAGTAATAATAACTAGTTTTAATATAATTATACTAAAGGTGATTTTGTGGCGCCCCCTGGAGGCCATGGCGCCCTTAGCATTTGCTTGTATTGCCTTGTGGGCCCGCCGGCTCTGCTTTAAACAAAGGCTTCTTCATCATGAGTTGCTGGTACCTGGTAGCTGTAGATAACTCTGCAGGCTGCGGGGTAAACACACGCTCCAGATGCTGAGACTGGATCTGCAAAGATGTCCCCGTTCTCGTCGTCGTAGTCCTCAAAGTCTGTCAGCTCAAACTCGTCCTCCTAATGAACACACAGTGCACTTTAGTATAGGGGTGGGCAACTACAGTATGATCACTGATTTTTTTTTTCAGTGCTTGAAGATCACACTGTTGCATAATGTCGGGCACTCCCAATGAGGAAAAAAATATCTATATCAAGGAAAAAATAGCAAATATAAAGCTTCAAAAAAGATTATACCAACATCAGTATATTTGACCTCAAACACAATTAAAAATTAACAATGTAGTAAGCATGACACATAACTCAGGCCAATTTAAGCTTTGTTTTAAAGCAATAATGAATGTTTACCAGTTTTTAAAGCACAAATTTATTGTCTGTACCACTGTTTCCAAATATGTTTTTTATAAATACTGTATATATAATATTTTATTGCCTCATAAAATTTATTTAGAGATACAATCATAGCAAAGTAACTTCTTTAGTAACTTGTAAAAAACAAGCAATCTAAGTTTAGTAGGCAGATTTTGTCACCTATCCTAAACAGTCCATTATGTAGTGCTAGTTGCTAATGATGAATCATTATTAGCAGTTGTTGTTGTTGTTTTCTTCATATTTCCAATTTGTTTTTGTTTTTTTTCATTAATTGGTGGGCCGTTTTGAGTGACGTGAAGAGCCTCCAGTTGCCCAGTTTGCTGGTGTAGATAAAGATAAATACTTTGTCTTCGAGTTCTTTAAACATGTGAATCACTGAACTGCCTCACAGTTTTAATGGGCGGCCACCCTCTGGTTCTATATGTCAGCTTTAGTGACAACGTTCAGACAGAACATGGAGTTCAGGGTCTGAACCAAACAAACTGATTGTGTGGGCGTCTTTAGGGGGAGAGCTTCATACCGAAAAGTCCTCCGTAGACCTCCTCTGCTCGCTGAGGCGTCTCTCTCTCTCCAGCTCCTCCTCGGCCTGGTTCATGGCGTTTCGAAGCCACAGCTCGATTCCCGTGACGCTCTCCGACAGCAGAGTGAGACGAGCCTCGGCCTTCACCCTGCTGAGCTGAGACAGGAAGGAGACACGAGGGAATATCATGCATCACTTCTGTTAGGGCAAATAGATTTACTGATAGGCGTTAGGCTGCTAAAACAGAACTACTTAAAGGGATACACCATATTTTTAAATGTTTTTGTGTCTTGCCTCACTCCCGAATCCATGACAAGCAGATAGACACCAATCTCTCGACTCTGCGTGCAGTAACAAGGAAGAGACGGGCAGAGCTTACCCAACGCTAACTAGCTTAGCTCAAACACTGGGAGTGTATGGGAAGTGTTAGCCTGCCTCTGCCAACAGTCATCAGATAAACTCTTCAGCAGCTCTAAACGGTCCTGTGTGCTTGTTGTGACTCACTTTTTTACTGTATTATGTTACAATGTCTATTTTTAGACTAAGATTAGCACTTAATGTAATTTTCTGAAGTCTAGGTTGTTTTTAGGTTTTGTTTCTAGGTCAACAAAACATGTAGAAGAAGATTGGTACTGAGGATCACGGCCGACTTTGTAAGAGAGGACGAGGATTTCTTAGGGACTGACTAAGATCTACAACCTTACCTATTTGAACCAGAATATACGGAGGAGGAACTACAGATTGTGGAAGCTGAGCATGCACGAAGAGCAGCTGAGGCAGTGGACCAGTTAGCTTCGTGTTTATTTCCTTCAAAAATTTCATTAAGTGCTAATCTTAGGCTAAAAGTAGATATAACATAACACGGTAAAAAAAAAGTCACAACAAGCACACAGGACTGTTTAGAGTTGCTGAAGAGTTTATCTGATGACTGTACGCAGAGGCAGGCTAACACTTCCCATTGACTCCCAGTGTTTGAGCTAAGCTAATTAGCAGTGGGCAAGCTCGGCCGTCTCTTCCTTGTTACTGCATGCACAGTCGAAAGAATGGTGTCTATCTGCTTAGGGAAGACACAAAAAGAGAAAAAACATTGTCGTATCCCTTGAATGATAATGTTTTGATCCCACAGAGTCAACAGGTGAACATGTCACTCAGCGTCTCTACAGGAGATCATCACAGGACTCAACAACATGGACTGATCCTAGAACTGCTTTAGCTCACAGAATTTAGTCCAAGCGAGAGGATTTATGCTTTTTAAAGCTGCTCTCAACTTTGTAACATTGCCAACAGTTCCTCTGCAGTCACTTCTATAGGTGTTATGTTTTAATAAGTTACCATGCTATCTGGTGTCCTCTATGGTCTGCGGCAGACACAGGGGAGCGCCCCCTGTCTACACTTGAATCTCACATTTGACTAATTATTGAGTCATTTGGTTGTTAGCTCTGCCTGTTAGCCTCTGTCCCATAATTCAGTGTAACTTGCCATCATCACAACGCTAGCTGTGGCATTTCTGTGTGACTCCCTCCAGAATACTGCCCCGTGAGCATGAAGCAACCCACAGGATGCACATCTGTGGCTTTTTCTTCAACTGCAGGTGTGAAAAGCACCACAGCATCATGTGACGAAGTACCTTTGCCTTTCTGACGCCGTCCTGCACTTCTGCTATCTTCTGCTCCACACTGAGCCCCGTCTCCCCCGACAGGAGCTTCAGACGGCTCTCCAACATCTGCAGAGCCTGACAGAAGAACAAAAACACCTTTACGTTCAATGTTTGATTAAAAAAACACAAAAGAAAACAACTCTCCATCACAATTAAGCCGAGCTTTAACATGGATGATCTGATCATTACATATCTAAAAAAGCTCAGCTAGCGTCAGGAGACTCCTCCCTTTCTCACCCTCTCTCCATGTGTGATTATCTTGTAGTCTTTTGCAGCTTTTGCCGCCCATTTCTTTGCCTCTTTCACCAAACATCCCTCTGCTAGCGGTGCACAAACCTCCTGCAGAGAGGAAACCTGCAAAAGGTGCAAAAATGTTTCTCTTAGTTTGCACGTGCAGTCTTTGACACAAGAAAAACTCAAGTCAAAGCAAGTGTGTTTGTCTAATTCCTGATTAAAAAACAGTCATTACACCCTATGAGACAAATTTCTGAGCATTTTAAAGCATTTTTATAGCAAGTAAGACATTAAAATGCTTGCAGCTTATTAAAAACATCTGCCAGTGGTGCAGGCATATTGTTCTTGAGGTGTGGCCTGAAAATAAATTAACTCCTTAAACCAGATATTTCGATACAAAGCACATATCAGTAGTTTTTGTACCGATGGTGAGTGAGGGATGAACAACATTGGACAATATAAGCTCTTTTTCTACAATCATCGGCCATCTGCAAATTAACATGGGCTGAACAGATATCACATTCAGATGATTTTCTGTTGTGTTGCACCAGTTAAATGTGGACATCTAACACACCAAACTGCTGATTTAGAGAAGATTAATTTCATGAGGTAGTTAGAATGACCTGTTGGTTGAACTCTGGTCTGTTTTCTGAGTTTGTTCTACGAAGTGGCTCACATTCTGTTCTTTACACTCGCCCACCTACTACATCATCTGAATGGCCTGTAATGATCATCCAACCACCTGCTGGATATGCTATGGAAGGTTCTGCCCATTCCCAAACACTTTCCATTATTTTAATTAAGTATTGGCCCTGATCTCCACAGTTGGTGCATCTCTAAGGCAAGTAGTTTGGCCTGTAATCATAGTTTCAATTCCTTCATGTTCAACTTCTTAAGATGCCCCATTTCCTGCTTCCTCACCAAGATACCAGGTCCTTTGTGTTTTAAATTGTAATGTCTAGACCTGCCTGGATACAAAGCCCTGTCCTGGTGCGGATTCCTGCAGCACACAGAGGGGTGTGAAGCATATCTTAGGTATTCCTCAGGTATAAATGTTTAAGGCCGCGTTTACACAGAAACGAATACGTCCAAAAACGGAGAGTTTTCATTGCGTTTTCGCCTCCCGTTTACACGAGAACGGTGCCTGCAGTGCCTGAATCCGCAAACTTTTGAAACCAGGGTCCAGAGTGGAAAGTTTTGAAAACCTATACGTATCCGTCTCCATGGTAGACAAGATCCAGCGTTTCAGGGTGAAACGCTGGCCTCACTGCATGCGCAGCACTCTTTTACATGAAGGCTGTGCTGACCAGGAACAACAACAACAACAACAGCTGCTTCGACCGTCCACGGAGCAACCTTGCTCAGTTTGTTATCCAGACAAAACTATCCAGACAGATTTGTTGTCCAGACAAGAAACTCCTGTGTCTTTGTGCGTCCATTCGCCATTGTTGTTTATGAAAAGTTTGTCTTCACTGGAAAGTGTACGCGTGTTGTAACATTGCTGTTTCTAGACTAACCTACATCGCCATCTACTGGCCTGGCATACAGCGTTTTCAGTCGTTCTCACATCTCTGTGTGGACGCTGATCCTTTATGAAAACACAAAGGAAAAACCTTTCCATTTCTGGTGGTTTTCGTGTAAACGGGGCCTAAGTCGCCCTATGTTCAGGGTCTTTTTCATGCTGACTTTTGCGTTGATTTACATTTTCTTTGCAAAGAAAATAAAAAACCTTGTCGGCCGGCAGAAGTCTCTATTCCATTCTTCACCAGTAACAGGAAAACTTCCGCAACAGGCCTCTTTTTTGGCTATTTTTATCTTGAGGCAATACATAAGAGTTGGTCATGCAAAGTGCAGTGCTGCTCAAAAGCTTTAACAAATGTTTTATTACTATTACTATTATTATTTGTGAAACTGTGTACATATTTGAGTTTGCAAGTGTTACTTTCTGGATAAACAATTGCTGATTTTTGATTTTTAAGTTCACCCTTTAATACAAAGCTCATTGAGTTTGTCTGTAATGGAATGTGATACCATTGCTATCAACACTTTATGAAATTTCCTGCTGCAGATGCAACAATCAGCACCAGCGCTCCTCTCTAAGTCCTCCATTTTGGATTCAAGTGTAAAAACACACCTTGTCACATGGAGCCGGCTGGAAGGTAAAGTCGGGCATTTTGCTGAAGGAGACAGACTCTTGGAGAAACTGCATCATGCTTCTCTCTCTGGACACCTGAAGATGGAAAAGCCAAGCAGCAAATAAATCATCCAGAACTTTCCTGAAACATAAAAATCAGTAATTCTCTAAAAAAGGTTGAAAACATGAAGCGAGCACTTTAAATGTGAGAAAGGTCAGCAGGTGCAGGTCTAGACAACAGCTGAGTGTTCACCACCTCCAGACGTCATGAATATGAAGACCTAGGTGTTAAAAAGGTTCCTACCCACTCGCAGTTTTAAAAGGAGCAACTTCTGCCATGTCCTCCTTCAGATTTCACTCAGCTGAGACGCCAGTTAAAACATTTCAAGTGTGTGTCGAATTTCTGTCTGTCAGCTCTCATGCTCTTCACCACTATCGGCTCCATTTGCATCAATATCAAAAACATGTTTCTGTTGTTTTGTCCTGTTTAACCATGCAGCTCCAATTTCTAAATTATTTATTCTTTTGATATGCATCTCCACCTGAGCTCCACCCTTCAGCCTCCAGGTAGCTCATCCTACGTTCACTTCTCGAAAGCTCTAGAGAGAATGACTACTTTGGCTAAAAATTAGACAAATGAAGGATTATTCGAACTCATTGTGCTCCATCTTGGTGTCTAGTTCACAAAGTGTATTGTGTTTGCTGCAGTGCTTCCCAAAGTGAGGGTCTTCGACCTTTGGTGGGCCGCAGGAGGTCTTTTACACTTACAAGAAAACTGCAAACCCCCTGCCAAGGCATTTCTGACATTATTAGGCAAGTTATCAGCGAAGATGTTGAAAACTGCCCTACTGCTATTTAAGCAAATCCTTTAAAAAAGTTACTGGACTGCATCTGCCAAAATCATATCGCTTCTTCAAACACCATTCCCTGAGGATTTCATTAGCGTACTGTGTCCTGCAAAATCAATTTTCTTTGCTTTAATGTCGTGAGAATGGGCTTATGGAGCAGAACTAAACTCTCAGTTCACAGAGAAATGCCTCTTTAAAGAAAACACCCCTTATAACGCACTGTTTTTACTTCCTGCAGTTTATGATGTCATAGATATACAGCCTCCACCTACATGTGTGATTCAGGCAGACGCCATGACTGTTTTGAAAGGTTGCTCTGTGGCCTGTTACATCTCCTCCCCCCTCTTCAGATCAGACATTGATTTGGGCAGCCAATCAATGTAGAGCTCATTATCACAGCCTCCTGTAGCCCCACCTCCTTAAATTTGAGCATTTCGAAAGTGGAGGGGAAAAGGTCTGCATCTGATCCTCTACAGAGTTAAAAAAAAAAAAAAATTTGTCCAACTTAAATCAAATTCTTGCCATACAGACACCTAAGACATGATGTAAATGGTCAAACACACCTTTAAAATCCATTCATAACCTCTTGATTTATCTCACTTAAACACAAACAGACAAACAAACACACAAATGCCAGCAGAAACACATCCTCCTTGGCAGAGGTAGTAAGTTACTGTTGCCTTTCTGTCTCCCTGAACCACTCTAGTGTCAACAAGGCATTTTGGCCCAGAGAACTGCCACTCACTGGACATTTTCTCTTTTTCAGACCATTCTCTGGAGACGGTTGTGTGTGGAAACCCCAGCAGATTAGCAGTTTCTGAAGCACCAACAACAATGCCATAGTCAGAGTCAGAGTCACTTAAATCTGCTCCATTCTGATGCTCTGTTTGAACTTTAGCAGATCCTCATGACCATGACTGAATGCATTGAGTTGCTACCCTGTAATTGACTGATTTGTTTTTTGTAAGAACCTCATAGAGTGGACATTGAGTGTACTTCGCCCAAGTAACTGCCAGCAGAAATATCTGCAGGAGTCATCTCAAAGCTCCGAGTGCAGTCTACTTAGAAACACCATCTAGGTCAGGGGTGGGACACTGGCAACCCAGGAGCCACATGCGGCCCTTAACCTCTCAACTTTTTCCAATTTTTTTCATCCCAAAAAACAAATTGGAAATATGAAGAAAATATAACTGCTAAATATGAGTCATCATGAGTAAGCAGTACTACATAATGCACAAAATATTTCTACTAACCTTAGATCGCTGGTACATGCTTTGTTTTTACAAGTCATTAAAAAACTTACCTTGCTATGATTGTAGCTCTAAATATCTTTCATGAGGCATTAAAATGTAATATATAGCATTAGTAAGAACTATATTTGGATACAATCATAAATGTAATATATTTGTGCCTTAAAAACTGAGGAACAGTCATTCTTTCATTGCATTAAAAAGAAGCTTCAATTAGCTTTAGTTACGTGTCATGTTCATTAAATCGTACATTTTTAATTGTGTTTGAGTTAAAATATATTTTTTTGTATAATCCTTTACTGAAGCTTTATAGTTGCTATTTTTGTTGGCAATCAAAGTTTTCCACCCCTGCTTTAGGTTAACAAAACACACATTTTTCTTTGGGCTCTTTGTGGTAACTCACGTGCAAACTCTTCGCTCAGTCGTACCTTGGTGACAGACTCCCAAATGCGGCTGTGCTGTCTGTGCGTGCTCAGACAGGAGTCCATCTCCGTCCCAACCAGCAGGGTAAAATGGCTTCTCAGGTCATCGTAAACATCACCATCCATTAGCTGAGGAGGACATAAAAGAACATTTATTCGAAAAGACAGTTTGATCAATGATGTGTTATTTATGTACAGAATTATTACGGCCACTTCATCTCCAGCTCTGCCCGGGGAACCTGAGGCGTTCCCAGGCCAGCTGACATCGGAACTGGGAAGAGGAGAGTGGGAATAACGTCACATCCCAGCTGGTGCTGGTGAATTTGGGCTAGCTGAAGACTTCTGACTTCGAAGGGATAAATTCAGACCCAAGGGGACATTCCCAGTGACTAAAATTAATTTAATTTGCAACTATGACAATCCCATTTCCAAGATCAACTGGAATGCACCATTACATCCGGGGCGGCCGTCTTCAATGGACAACTTGGGGTGGTGAGGAATCGCTGACTTTCCAACCCCAAATTCCGACTTAAGGGGGCGTTCCAGTTGAAATGTCCTGCTTGGAACTTGGAAATCCCCACTTCTCCGTACAACTGGAATGCACCAATAGTCCCTCCAGTTAGTCCTGGGTCTTCCACGAAGTCTCCTATCGGTGGGATGTGCCCTGAACACCTCACCAGGGAGGAGCCTGGGAGGCATCCTGATTAGATGCCCGAGCCTCCTCATCTTGCTCCTCTCAATGCGGAGGAGCAGCGTCTCTACTTCGAGCCCCTCCTGGATGATCGAGCTCCTCACCCTATCTCTAAGGGAGAGCCCGGACACCCTGTGGAGGAAATTTCAGCTGCTTGTACCCGTGATCTTGTTCTTTCAGTAACTACTCACAGCTCAGACGTCCCAAAAGGCTGAACTAAAGTGGCATTCAGGGACATCCAGGCTGTCGTCACAACAGAGTTTGACACTGAAGTGACATAATATGTAAATATTTGATTTTATATCGGTATCATCCTCCCAGGTGGGCACTAAAGCTGGGCCCACTGAGTGATCAGGTTCGGTTCAGCACAGTTCGTTTCAGTTCATAGTGGTAAACCAGCTGCACCTTCACATGGTCTTCGTAAATGTGTGAGATCACACTGAGCATTGCTCTAAAGAAGAGTGCAGCTGTAAACCAAGAGCAACAATGGAGGACCTCCAGTTCTGTTCTCTGTGGACCATCGTCCCATTCCCCACAGCAACTAAATCCATGGCTTATTTGAACATGGCGAGTGTGTGTTTTTGCATTTGACGATTAATACGTCCAATCAACAGACTGTAAGGCTTTTAGCTCCATCTATTAGGATCGGTTTAGTATGACAAGAGGGACAGTGGAAAGACCTGTGATTGTGTACTGCAGGACCACTTGGTGGAAACACATCAGAAGTCTGGTCTTAGCTTTTCAGTGTTAAGGGAATCTTCCCTTCAGTTTAAACTCCAATAAGAGCCAAAAAATGTCACCGTAATGCCACAGTAAATAAAACTAGAACTACTGCATAAAGGTTTTATGTCACAGCAGTGAGACACCTCTGATGTTATACCTCCCAAATGAAAGTTTGGTGAAAATCTCTCAAAGATTTCTGGACACACAAAGTTCACGAACAAGGCATGATCATGAGGCCCACGGACGTAAATCTCACCAGTTTTTCCTTGAGTCGAGGAGGACATTTGTGCAGAATTCCAGGATTTTGGAGATATCATGTTCACATGTAGGTAAGAAACACGATGCCTGTTAGTCTTTGACCTATGACCTCCAAAACCCTAATCATGGTCATCTTTCACTGGCTGGAGCCTCTTCAGCCAGTGAAAGATGACCAAGTACCTTCAAGGAGAACGAGCTCTGATGACAGGTAAGGTCCACTGCTGTTGAAGGGGTCAGTTATTTTGTGCAACTGAGAGTTTTATGTAAAAATGAGCCATGAAACTCGATTTGATGAGGGCATGTTTGCAAACTTTGTGGAAAATCCGTCAAAGAATACTGGGCACATAAAGTCCACAAACAAGGCATGATCAATTGGCCCACAGATGTCTGAATTTGTCCTTCAAAAATCTCATCAGTTTGTTCTTGAGTCAAGGTGGACATTTGCAGAGGACGTGAGGATGATCATGATTATAAGGAGGGGAAGGATGACGATGAATTTACAGAGAAACAGGAAAAAGCTGATTTCATCAACAGTCAGCAGCGAGTCAGGAAGTTTTGTGGTTAAGAGATTGACAACGAACAGAGCAGCTTCCTCTCCTCAGCCGCTGAGTGTGTGTGTGTGTGTGTGTGTGTGTATTACCTCCATTATATGGGGCAGATCGTTGGTGTAGTAGTGTTGGTGATGAGCATTGACCGCCACTAAGGCCAGCAGATACTCGTTACGAACTTCAGTCAAACGGTCCTCACACTCTTTTAACCGGGTGTTGAGCTGCAGAGACACACAAACCTGTCACAAACGTCACAACGAGACTGAAATTCAAGTTCAAGAATTCAGAAACTGCCTGCTGGCACCAGGTTGGACCTTTCCAGCTCCACGAGATCAGCATCACCCACAACCAGTAAAACGTCATTGTTTTCTTAAATATCTGGAACTGTTTAATGGATCTTCATGGGGACAACTGTGTCTGAAAGATCAGACCTTTGTCAATTAAAAAATGGTTTCAGGTCCAATATAATCTGACCCAAATGTTTCTAATTCAGCCTTCAAGTGCAGTGTTTTATTATAAAATATTGTGTTTGTGAATCCAAAATGAAAAATCCACAATAAGAGATTTTTAGTCACATTTTCTTAACCCAAAAAGCAGCAGTGATGCTATTAAACCTCTGTTTGACCCTTAGAGAAAGTGAGAAAGTGACATCTTCCTGTCAGTCTTGTAGATTGGATTGCTCATTTTCTTCTACTCTTGTTTCCCTGACTGTAGCGTCTATTCGGGGGCAGCCAAAGGTCAACCAGACAAAAGATAGTCACCGGTCACATTCCAAAATAATTAAAAAAGAACAGTGAGCGATTTTCTGTGTCTTTTTGACACTTTAGAGAAACTGCATTGAAGAGTGGCACTAATGAGGTCAAAAACAGTCTTAAATAGTTCAAATATTTTTGCGATGAGTCTCTTAGCAAACTTTATTCAGATGTAAAAAGGTTTGCTCGTGATAAATCAGTACCAGATTTGTATCAGGGTCAGTGTGTTTTAAATTCCACTTTAAATTTTTGTTTTGTCTCTTTGGTCTTTGGTTTGTAAATCATAAATCTGAAATCAATAACAGCATGACTATTCTGATAGCCCAAGTTATGCTGAGAAAAGATGCCTTTAGCTAAATTGTGTTTGACAGGGTGGAAGTTTTACATTATCACAAAAAAGTCCAGATAGACCAAAAAAAGCAGAACATGGCCTGGAGTTATGAGAGTTAACTCTTGGTGTCATTGGCTACGTTTACATGCAGTCATTAACCCTTTCATAACCGGAATATTAGCAATAACCCGGCCATGTAAACACCAATGACCCTTTTGAAAAAAGGGTTTTTAAAAACCTGAAAATCACCCCTGGGTTATTCCTTTTCTAACCCGAATATTTGGTCATGTGTACGCCGATTGGGATATCCCCATGGAAAGGAACATTAATTTGTGTTCTGCACATGTTCTTTTCGCAAGGAATCTCGGTCTTTTGAGTACAGAAGTACTTGTTGTAAAATGGCACAGCTCCTGCTCCAATTTCCTATTTCTTCACGTTCTCGCCTTCCATTAATGAAGAACTGACAACGAATAGTGTCAAGCACTGGTGGTAGGTCAGTACCAGCACTAAAGCACAAACAAAGGGGACTGCTACCTGCTCTGGGCTGTTCATTATCCGCCATACTGCTGCGGTTGTTGTCGTTGCTATTGGATACAGGAAGAAGAAGCGGAAATGATGCATTGCGTCATGACGTTCTCCGTGCGTCGCTGTTTTGATCAGGATAACATGTATACAGGAATAACCATTTGTTCACGCATGTAAACGGGATATTCCGAATGTTTCAGAAACCGGAATACTGACCTTAACCCAAATATTGACTGCACGTAAACGTAGCCACTGATTCAACAAGGAGCTGAAACATCCCTCAAAGATGTTGGTCCATATCTCCATGATAGCATCACACATTTGCAGCATATTTGTCAGCTGCACATCGATTCTGCTCCACCACGTCCCAAAGGTGCTCCATAAGACTGAGACCTGGTGACTGTGGAAACCACTGGAGTACAGGGTACGTCTGTTGGACGTATGCACTCCATCCTTCTCTGTGACGTATATTTCTGTCTTGGATCATCTTTGGATGCTTTGAATATTACAGACAGCTCCATTTAAAAGTACTGAGTCCCTCTTTATGAATATATACTCAAGCTTGGGTGCTAAAAACCAAAAGTTGTTGTGTTTTATCCCAGAAACTGTTCAGATCTTTTAGGACAAAGTGTTTCTGACTCGTACCTTTGCCGTCATCTTCTGTGCTCCTGCTTTGAAATGGAAAATCCCATGTTCACTCCTCCTCGCTCTAAAAGACAGAAAGTTGTTTTAAAAGCATTTAGGCACAAAAAAGACAGATTTAAAAAAGTTATGTAAAATATTCAAGTTTTGTGGCAATCTAATCATATCAGTTTGCTTCTTTATCAGTTTTTTCTTTTAGCTAAAAACATTATGTTCCAACAAGGGTCCTAAATCTCAACAAAAAGCAATGCCATCAACAACACAGATAAACATTTTCAGAGGGTTTTTATGGTGCAAAACTAATTTTTGTAAAGATGGGAAGTTATTTGACTCTGGCTTTGGGCTTTTTACAAGTTTACTCTTGTCTGGTAAAAGTGCTTTTTCTGTTCATGAATTGAGAAGAGTAAAAATAAATACTGCACAGTAATGGATTTGCTTCTTTCTTTGCTATTTTTACTAAAAGACTCCAACTTGTCAAAGTTTTATTCATCGTTTGATTCCCTTTTTCATCAAAGTTATCAAGAATTATCTTCACATGGATGTCTGGTTGGGCTCCAGCTCCCTGTGGCTTTGGAAAGGACCACGGATATTGATAATGGCCTGACTGATGAAATATTACCTTAAGGATGCTTTGGTTACCATTTTTAACTGTTTGCTCCCTGCTGTCCATGTCACACACTCACAAAAGCACACACCTGTTCCTCGCATCAGCAGCTTTCTCCCTGGCGACGTTGGCGATGTGACTGAGTTGATAATAGCTCTTTCTGATCTCTTGCAGCTCCCGTAGGACATCCACCACCTCCCCCTGCACCTTCTGTAGACCATCAAGACCCTAAAACACATACAGAAAAACCCAGACTTGTAGTTTTAAGCTTTGCTGCACATGTTTTCAGCGTGCTTATGTGTGCACCATCTCTTACTCTCTTACTCCGTACGTCCTTTGCGTTGCGGAGACTGCTGGAGGCCTTTCCGATCAGTCTTCGGTATTCCTCGGCAGCAGCGAGTCGGGACGCAGCAGAATGAGCTGTGGCATCGACCACTGACCGCCACACTCCAAACACACTCCTGAGAACAGAGACATCATGTTTACCTCAGACTTTATTCACAAATTTGTCGTGCATGTGCAGGAATTTGGCTTTGGAAAATTTAACTGCTTTGTTAAATCAACTTCAAATATTGCGACAGAGTGTGTGTTCGTGTGTTTGTGTGTGTTTTTGTGTGCGTGGATGGTTGGGTGCTCGTTACCCAGAGCCGATGGCGTCTGCATTTCCTCGCTGCCAGTCTCTTTTCTGGTACTGCACGGCTAACCTCTGAAGAGCCTGGAAATGATCACCATAAGCATGGATGTTAACTCCACAGAACAGCCTGAGCTGTCTCTGTTTGCACCCATTTCTGCCATTCTTGGTAAACACTGGAGTACCTCAGGTGTAACGATGCACTTTGGGTCCGAGCTATTATGTTCCAAGAGACATGCATGTAGCCAGATCAGGAGGAATCTGGTTAACTGTGCTGATTGATCTTCTGTTCATGGCTTACAGCTTCAGTCCTTTATCTGAACACACTAACACACTATTTTGACGGTATGAAGTGGTTGTCTAATGCTTTTGGGCGCAACAGTCTACATGCTACTATTTTGGTGACACAGATTCCTGACGTAAAGCCAAGCACAGGGCACAAAGAGGATGGATTAGGTGCCTTGATTATGCATGGGTGTGTTTTATGGCGTAACCAACGTAGATCAAACCACTCAGAATAAATCTGTGGCAAAGGGTGGCTTGTGTTTTGCTGTTAACATGGTGAGTTTAGTTAGAATTTCAGCTGGTTCATTTGATTCCTTTCCTGAAATCGGGCCACTAAACTCAGTTATGCTCACATTAAAGCGCATTTGTTCACTTAAGCATCCAAGAGCAACAGAAATGATCAAAAACAAGTCAGACACTCATTAATTAATAAAATATCCACTCAAAACCAAAAGGAACATTATTCTGTCTGTTTATAATATCCCTGTTTATTTTACATCAACACCTGTTTACTTTAATCAGTTTATTTTCTAATTTTCCTGCAGGAATCCTCGACTCTGTTCTCTTTTGCACGCTTAAAACACACTGGACAGCCTGTTCTGTTATCTGTGAACATAATTATCGGTCACAGTCATCAGTGTGTATACAAATATTATAAATGTAGGTCATGAAAATCTTCAATTGTGTGTAAATGTTCTTGCTTCTGGGAGGATTATGCCTGCTGGAGCGCAAGGTAATAGCACCCTGAGGACTGGTGTTAAAAAGGTGTACTATATCTCAGCTCTCCGTCCTGCTGTGAACTTAAAACTGAATTTATTACCAAATGCTCTGATGTTTAACAGTAGAGGTGTGCTGCTGCGCATCCACGTGAGTGAAGCTCAGTGAAGTGTTTCGATCTTGTGGATGTGTGCCAAACTTTCTAATGCATCTACAAAACAGCAGAGACACAAACCATAAACTTCATACTTTAGACCAGGTATGAGGAGCTTTGAAGCAAATCAATGTCTGTGTCCTTAAGTTAGAAACATGCCAGCTTAACATCGGACCGCTCCTCATTTTCAGACAAACACACCTCTGAGTGCAAAGGGTGCACGCCATTGTTTGCTATCTTAACAGTGTTAGCGAAGAGCAGAAATTGGAGATGACGTTGATGGTTGACTTGCCAAGATCCACTTATGAGAAGAAAAGATAAGAAACTAACCATGTTGAATATTCATGACTACAGGTTGTAGAGGCTCTGGTTGGGATCGGGAGCAGTAGCTGCATCAAACCTGGAAATGCTCCTGTGAGCGGGGGGAAGTTGAAGTTAATGTGTGGCCGGCTTTGGACTGTCTTCATGTTTGTGGTCTCATGTTTTTAAAATCCTTGCGTGTCTGGAAAGCTTATGCAGCCAACTTTATCCTGTATTTACTCACACAGACATGAAACATTCTCCACTTCAGTCAGAGAGCAAATAACGCTCGCTGCAGCTCTCAAATGGGGGAAACGAAGGTGACATCATGAGAAAGTTAAAATAAAACATGGATGAATCTGTTAAAACTTGCAGACACACGTATGCTGCCCCCAGAAAGTCTCATCAGAGGGCAGAGCTCTCAGAATCTGACACAGGACCTAAAATCAATCCATTTTCAGCCTTTCCAGTAAAAATGTTTCAGTAATTGAACCAGAGGACCAGAATAGTTGATGTGCTCTCACCTGGCCGTACTCTTTCTCGATGGCTGCTCGCTGTTTACTGAAGGACCTTCGGGAACACACAAAAACATCAGCAAGCATGCATCAACAACACTCATCTGATTATCAAATCCAACAGCAGCATTTGGTAAAGATACCGAATCTCCTCCAGCAGCTCGGTGTCCTGATGATGTTTGGTCTGCAGTCTGCTGAGCTGCTCCGAGAACACCAGCTTCACCTGCTGGCTCTCCTTCACCTGCAAACACACAGAAAAACACAAGGGAACTAACAAGCATTTAGTTTTCTACTCCCACCAGTCACTTATATACCCTTTCAGCTGCTTGTTAACCAGCCAATCACATGGCAGCAACTCAGTGCACGTAGACTTGGTCAAGACGACCTGCTGAAGTTCAAACTGAGCATCAGAATGGAGAAGAACTTTAAACATGGCTTTTGGTGCCAGACAGGCTGATCTACTGGGATTTTCATACACAACCATCACTAGGGTTTACAAAGAATGGTGGAAAAAAGAGAAAATATCCAGCAGTTCTTTGAGGAAAAATGCCTTCTTGGTGCCAGAGGTCAGAGATGAACAGGCAGCAGTGACTTAAATGCCCACTTGTTAAAACCACGATATGCAGAAGAACATTTCTGATCATACAACATGTTGAAGCAGAAGGGCTTCGACAGCAGAAGACCACACCAAGTGCCACTCCTGTCAGCTAAGAACAGGAAACTAATGCTACAGCTCACACAGAAGACTGTAAAAGTGTCTCCTGGTCTGATGAGTCTGGATTTCTGGATTAAGATGTTCGGCTCAGAGTTTTGTGTGAACATCATAAAGCATGGATCCATCCTGCCTTGGACCAGCGTTTCAGGCTGCTGTTGGTGGTCCCTTAGTCTCACCTGAGCATGGTTCAAACCCCACAGCCTACCTGAGGATTGTTGCTGACCATATCGATCCCTTTATGACAACAGTGGACCATCTTCTGATGGAGACTTCAGCAGCTCCATGTCTCAAAGCTCAGATCATCTCAAACTGGTTTCTTCACTGAACTTTAATGGCCTTCAGCAATCCTGCAGCAACTGTGTGATGCTATCACATCAATATGGACCAACGTCTCTGAGGGATGTTTCAGCTCCTTGTTTAATCAATGACACCAAGAATTAATGAGCTCTGAAGGCAACAGAAGTCCAACCTGGTACCAGCAAAGTGTACCTAATAAAGTGGCTCGTGAGTGTATATCTTCAGCCCTCAACCCCATGCTGTTAAATAAACCTCCTGATTAAACTATCAGGCTTGGAAGATTAAAAAAAACATTAAATGACTAAAACTCTCACCAGATAAACATCTTTATTTTCTTACAGATTATTTTCTGAAACAGCCATCAGAACGTTCTCAGGTATCGTTTTAATAAAAGCAGCTGCACTTTCAGGAAGTGAGTTCTTACAGTCCAGTGAGAATAGATTTTTAAACACTCAAGAGCAACACAACACATTTTTAGTAAGAGATGAGTGCTTTTAAACTCCTGATCCTGCAGTCTCTCTTGCTGCTGCACTTACCTGCGTCCACAGTGAAGAGACAAACTTTAAAGTGAACACTGATGCGTCTCTATTCCCTTCAGAGGATCATGACATTAAAGCTTTAGACAGATTTGTAGGTAGTGCTGTCTTACCTTTCTGGGTGGGGGCTGCATGTCTGGATGTTGAAATGTTTGTTAAGGTCTCCGTTATTTTGTAAGCTTCTCAGCTGTGGGGGAACAGACACTTCCTCAGTGACATTACAGAGCACATGTGCAGTCTCTCTCTCTCTCTCTCTCTCTCTCCCTCTGGTGCAGTGATGGAGACACCCCGCCGAGGGCAGTGTTGCCTTCCTTCATCACACAGTCTCTTCAACACTGACAGAACCACAGGAGCAGAGGTTAGAGATGATTAAGTGTGGGCTAGGGCTGGGCAATACATAAATTGTATAGATTAATTCAAATTATTTATTACGAAAGATTTAAAAATTAGACATCAAGATTTTTTTCTTGACTTACTCCAACTGTAACTTGCGGCATTGTTTAAAAATATAAATACTGAAAATGTAGTTTTCATGATGGTCAGCCCTGTCAGGCTTTGCACAAGCACTCTTATAGGCTTGTATTTGTTTTTTAAACGAGACTGAATATTGATCAGCGAACTCCATGTTAATATACTGAGAAAATAGCACATCCTATAGTGTTTATGTAGACAAGCCTGCCTATGTTCAAACTACATAACCAACATTTTGTGACACACACTTTAACTTTAAGAGGAAAATCCTGTTGGTTTGGGAACATATTTTGATTACATAAAGGCAAAATTTCATTCATGTCATTTTTGTGTCACTTGGAGCTATTTTGTTTGTTTGTTTTTTTTATTTTGAGAGAGAAAAAATTGGTTAAAATTGTAAATCAAGTGTTGCGGGAAAAAAAATGGGATTTTATTTTTAGGCCATATCACCAAGCCCTAATGTGGACCACATGGGATGTAATAATTTGTTCAAGCAAAAAGTCAGAATGTGCAGAGCATTGACAAAAAAACAGCTCTCTGATGGCTTATTTTATAAAATAAGGTATCATTAAAGGTAACTGGAGGTCAGGGGGCAGCATGTGGGCCTCCTCTTCATCACCTGAGGACCAGAAGTCTATTTTGATATCAACAGAGTTTAAACATGGAGAGAACTTTATAAGAGCTGCTGAGAAGTTGTTCAACTTCAGAAAACATGAATCAGAGTATAGACATTTTTATTAATCTGCCTTACATCCATTATCTGTTCTGCTTATCACTTTAGGTGTTGAGAGGGCTGGAGCCTATCCCAGCTGACATTGGGCAAGAGGCGGGGTACACCCTGAACAGGTCGCCAGCCAATCACAGGGCCACATAGAGAGACAGACAACCATCCATACTCACACTCACACCTAAGGGCAATTTGGAGACACCAATCAACCTAATGAGCATGTTTCTGGTCAATGGGAGGAAGCTGGAGTGACTGGAGAGAACCCACGCATACACAGGGAGAACATGCACACTCCACACAGAAAGGCTCTGACCAACACAGGGATTGAACCAGCAACCCTCTTGCTGTCAGGCATGTGCACTACCTGCTGACTACTTGTATACATTTTTACGTGTGTGTTTATATATGTGCATATAAACATATATGAGGTATGGCTATTTGAAGTATGAGATGTTCATCAGATGCTGATAAACAAAATAGTTAGAGACATGACTGGTGATAATCTGGATGTTTTATTGTTTACAGCCGGGAAGTTTCCTGGTGGACTGACAGAGAGAGAGATTTTCTTCACTTGCTTATATGTGTGTTTACAGACATGCTTCAGGTTTTTTATATGGTCAGTGCAACTTTGCACATGTCCATGTTCAGCTATCTTGGTTCAGTGCCAGACTCTTAGTCTGCATTACATACACGTGGAAGCATGTATACATTCATGGAGAACTAAACTGATTCATAAATAAATTAAATATAGGTAGGAAACCTAAATGTAGTTATAAGACCTAAATATAGATAGCAAACTTAAATATATGGAGAACTTAAAAGACAATTTAAAGGACAGGTCCAAGACCTTAAAATTAATATTAACACTATTAAACAACGAATCTGCTCTTTTGAGGATAAACCACATGGTTCAGTCTAGTTTTTAAAGTTAAAGGTTGGATATTCATGCTGTAAGTCTATGAAAAGTGACATCTTTAATTCACCGCTGGTTCTGATTGAAGTGTGCGATTCTGCTAAGGTGTCAGTAACACATCACCCTGACATTTTTGTTTAAACTGAACAAAACAGCAGACAAATCCTTTGGTACATTAACTGAGGAGGACAAAAAATTGGTGAAGGCAGAGAGGATGTCCAAGACAGTGGAGGACCTGGGCACCCAAGCACATAAAAATAATATGGAAACACTGAAGTTTAAGAATGAGAGTGGAATTGGCCTCCATTGATAAAGAGACAGTTAAAAAATTGCATGAAAATCTGAACATGACAAAAGTGTGCCAAAACACTTTCTAATCTCTCCTTAAATTTGGGCTTCCTTCAGTTTGTTCCAAAATGTCTCCACTAATTAGGAATAGGAGTACTGATTTGGAGTATTGAAGTATCAATACTTTCACAAGGACTCTTTTGTGTTGATCACTGCCCTAAAATATGAGTACTCAAACAAAATTTTGATGTGAGAAGTTCTAATGATTTAACATTGTTTTAACGATTTATAAAACAGTGTATCACCATCCTGTGTTCGTAAAGTAGTTTTATTTGTATTTTTGGAATAAATATCAAGTCATCCAAAAAAACCCTTCACTTAAGTCTTTAAAGGTGGAATATCTTCTATTCTCTTTGGACAAAGGCCTAGTTAAAAGAGAAAGACACAGGAAACCTCAAACCTACGGTTCATTCACCAAGTAGGCAGCTCCTCTGCTCTCACATCTCGTGATCACACGAGACTTCAATGTAAACAAACATGGCGGATAACGTCAAGAGTCTAAATGCGGCTAGTGGTTAGCCTCCTATAACATCCTCGGTGGTTATGATTTCAGCTCCTCTCCTCATCAGTTTGTTAAATGTAATTTACAGGTTATGCTGTTTAGAAGCTCATGTTTTTAAAACAAATTAACAAGTTGGATGTATGTCTAGCTTTATGCTTTACCTCTGCCCTCGTTTCCATGGCTACGTTTGCTTTCTGCTTCAGCCAGCTGGCTCCCTGATTGGCTTTGCTCTGGTCGTTGTGACAAAACTTAGAGGACATGCTTGGCTGTCCTTAGAGCTCCGCACACATCAGGACTTCTGGTCGTTAATGTTGAATATGTTAATATTTCCACTTCCACCTCAGCCTCTAGTGGACACTTTGGGAACTGCATGTATTTGACAGCTTCACATCAGGGTGAATCTCTGCCTCGTGGTGACAGAAAAACACATCATCACATGATCTTTTGTTATCTGACTGCATGTTACGATCATGAATACACAAGTCAAACAAAAACACATACATCAATGAAAATCATGTTTTTATTGTGTGGCATGAATAAGACCTGACAGAGTAATTCAACAGCAAACTCAGCAGATTAACACTAACGCTTTCATGGGATGACATTTAAAAACATTAGAGTATTTGCTCACATTTTTATCAAGTTTTTCCACAAAAATTCCTTAAACAAAGTGATAAATGAAAAATAAATAAAATAAATAATAAGCCCTTAAGAATTTATATGTAAACAGACATGATATTCCTGGTTTGGTATTAATATTATTATTAAATATGTGTTTATGAAGTAGTTAAATATTTTAAGACTGGCATGAAAAAACCATCTGAGCTTTAATAACTACAGCATTACTGAAAAAACATGCATATACTTTGTGTTTCCTGTATTTTTATGTAGTAAAATCTAAACAAATATGCTGTAAATGTACTGTAAATATATCCTGGTAATAAGATATCAGAATGAATATTTAAAAAATGTATTGCAGACAGAATTACAGATATACAGTCACTAAAGCTGCACATTTATCAGATATTCACTTGTAATTAAAAAAACATATTCCCCAGCCACTTCATCTGCTCATAAATGCAAAAACCTTATCAGCCTATTATATGGTAGCAACTAAATGCATTCAGTCATGCAGACATGCATCTGCTCCACTGGGAATTTGTGTGATGGAGAGGTATCGCAGGTCCTTCCTTCCTGCAGCTGTTAGACTCTACAACAAAAACTTTTCCAGTGTGCAATAAACTGTATTTATATTTATAGGATCTCAAATTTCCATCTGTAAAAAATCAAACATGTACTTAAGCACTGTAAATACCACTTACGATATTTTTTTTGTTTTTTATTTTATTTTTCATTTGTAAGTTTCTTTCTTATATTTCTTCTTTGTATCCTGCAGCTTTTGTAAATTTGGAATTTCCCCCTGTGGCACTAATCATAATCCAATCTAATATCTAATCCAATCTAGTCTAATCTAATTTCACAAATAACCATCCCTAGGGTTTATAGCAAAAGTTCTGAAAAGGAAAAAGATTCAGTAAGCAGCAGTTTTCTGGGGAAAAATGCATTGTTGGTGCCAGAGGTCAGACGTGAACAGTCGGATTGTATGAAGACGATGGAAAACAAACAGTGACTCAGATAACCACTGAAAACAAAGGTATGCAGCAGTCTCCAGTCACCAAGAACAGGAAACTGAGATTACAGTTCACACGCACTCACCAAAACTGGACAAAAGAAGATTGTAAAAATGTTTCCTGGTCTGGTGAGTCTGGATTTCTGCTCCACATTCAGATGTAGGCTCAGAGTTTGGTGAGAACATCATAAAGCATGGATCCATCCTGCCTTGGATCAGCGGTTCAGGCTGCTGCTGGTGTGGGGGATATTTTCTTGGCAAACCCTCAGTCCCACCTGAGCATGGCTTAAACCCCACAGCCTACCTGAGTATTGTTTCTAAATATGTCTGACTCTTTATGACCAAGGTGGACCATAGCAGCTCCATGTCTCAAAGCTCAGATCATCACAAACTGGTTTCTTTCTGTTACTCCAGTGACCTCCACAGCTACCAGATTTCAATCCAATAGAGCACCTTTGGGATGGGATTCACATCATGGATGTGCAGCATCTGTGTGATGCTATCATGGGGATATGGAGCAACATCTCTGAGGGATGTGTTTCACCTTTTTGTTGAATCTATGACACCAGTAATTAAGGACCTCTGAGGACAGAGGGTGTACCTAATGAAGTGGCCAGTCAGTGCATATTATGGACTTTTTAACAGTTCTTAATTTTTCTTGTTATCATGGCTTAGACATTTTTGGTTTAAGTTAAGGTTATACTTACATTTCTACAATTTTGGAGCCAAATATGCACAAGAAGTTATTATAAAGATAATATTTGCAATAATTGGAGAATATTATTCTTTTTGTTTTGATTTAAAGACGAGCAGGAAGTTATTTTTTCTTACTAAGGCACAAAGGCATGACAGAAAGAAAAAGCTTTCTACCAAATCAGACTTATTATTGTGAGTGAGGTCATGGTTGAATAAGGGTGAAAGGGAGTGGGGGGATTTGGGCTTTGTTGTATCGATAAATATGATCACAGCTTCATCTTCGGCGACAGATCACCGATCTGATTGATTGCATCTGCTTAACCATTTTCTGAAGTTTCTCACAGAATCTCAAAGGAGTGATGAGGGGCTCCACTTCAACAGAGATAGTCTGTTGGATAAATGAGAGGCAGACACACGTCAGTTAGATTCAAAAAGCCAAACTGATCAGTATTATTATTATTGACTTTCCATTTTTTTTAACAACATTAACAACATTAACATTTTTTTCATCCTGTTAAGAATGTCTGAGAGGATGGACCACATGAGAGCATCTTTGAAACAGAGCAAAGACATTCAGAGCTTCCTCTTGTGGGTGAATGATAAACCATGAGTTGGATATTTTAGTAATGCAGATTGTAAGTACTTGAGCGTAGTCAGCGGGTGTCTATGCCCAACACTAGTGTTGACTCATGCAAACGAGGTCTGAAAAGGGCTTATCAAGTTAAAAAAATCAAGATTTTGCTCCTGTTTGAATGATCTTTTTCTTAATATGACCTCAAATATTCAGATAGACCTGCATTAGCTTATTTTCTGTCAAATACAAGCTCAAAACAACTTGTTAACCAGCAATAATGTGTCCAGACGACTGTTTGACCTCAAGGTGGTTTGGGGCAGGCCAGTCGATATTTTGCCATTTTAAGGACACATGTTCTGGGTGCAAAGAGGATGGATTATATGCCTTGATTATACATGGATGTGTTTTTAAGATAGATCAACCAATCAGAGTGTCAGCTCTCATTCTCTTTAACTCAGTGTGTGCGGGTGTTTCACTGTTTAAACAGCGAGTTAAGTTGTGTGGTCAGATATTGTATGGATTATTTAATTCTTCTTTTTTTATTGTGCCACTAAACTCAAACAACCCACACAGAACACTGTATCAAATATGTTAATGCTCAGATTAAAGTGTTTTTTTAATTGAAGCATCCAAAGCTTAAGAAATGATCCAGATGATGAGTCAGACACTTCTGGAGAAGAAACCTCATTAATGATTAAAATCTCCAGTTAAAACCAACAGGGTTGGACTTCTACATGTTTTTAATGGACCTGTTTACTGAACATTCAATAACCATGGACTTTAAGTAATTTATTTCCTCTTTTTCCTGCATTAACCCTCCGCTCTGTTCTCTATTGCCTGTGTAAAACACACTGAATAGCCTGGTGTTGTTATCTGTGAGCATAATCTTTGGCATCAGTCATCAGAGTGTTTATAAATATGACAAATGTAGCTCCGTGTTGTGTGAAAATCTCCAACTGTGTGTATATGCTTTTTTTTTTCATGGAGTATGGGGAGTCCAGGAAATAAAGCACATTTTCTTTTTGCTCTCAATCCCGTTATGAACTTAAAACTGAATTTTTTGACAAATTCCGACAATGCAATAAATTAACTGTAGATGTGTGCTGCTGTGCATTCATGTGAGAGAAACAAGCCTGGCGTATGGTGTATAAAATATATGAAAGAAGGTTAAAAATCTGCATCAACAGGTAATCGAGGTCTTTGTTCTGATTCAAACACACAGGCAGGTGTCATTACTTACCTCAGTGGCGTTGGACCATTGAATCAGAGTTTTGTTCAGATTCTCGATGATCCACTTTTGGGCCGGGAGGTTCAAAGACTTCAAACCTTTAGAGAAATAATTGGGGAAAACACGTTCCTGTAAAGAGAGAGAGCACAACACAGCAAAGTCAGCACTCCATTAACGAAAGGACAGGTCTGTTAGTCGAGTGTTGGTCAAATTGATTATTTATGTCAGTTACACACACATATTAGCGGTGGCTACCATGTTAGCACTGTGGAAATACTTTAATCTAGACAGAGGAAATAGCTAACAGCCACTTAGTGTCTGCCAAACACTCATTACATGTGGAGGACATACTAGAGCTACTTTAAATACAACCAAGTTTACAAAACACACAAAAACAAAAGATGCAACGGAATACTGAGTGTTTGCTATGACATTCGACAAACTCTGGGCTTCAAACAGAAGGATAAATATCCAGCATCAAGGCCAAAACGATGACAGAAATGGGGGTTGACTTTAAGCCTGAACAATCAACTTCATTTAAACATTTGTGTTACAGGTTTATATGATGTTTCTCTGCACTCGTGTAGCTTTGCGTAGAAGCAGCGAGGGTTTGTTTGTTTGTTTGTTTGTGAGCAGCATAACTTAAAACATTAAGAACTGATTTCAATCAAATTTTCAGGGAATGTTGGTCATCACACAAGATAAGATTTATTAGATTTTGGTAGCAATCTGAATCTGGATGCTGATCCAGGATTTTTCTTAAAGAATTTCTTAACATAGCCAGACAGAGCCGTTTTCTACCACTTTGACAGTGCTGGAAATGCCTTGGCAGAGGTTTGTGCCCTCACAGCACTTCTAGTTTATGTACATTTTTATCTTTGAAATGCAAAGACCATTTCCTTTTCTGGCAGGTCTGTTCTCTGAGTTACCCTTTAAGATGATCCTTCTGTTAAATAACAATCAGAACAGGCTGCTGTTGAACCCAAATTAAAAAAAAAATCTGTAGATGTTGACTAAGCTTTCTTATCTTTCCACAGGACTAAATTTAGCTTATTTGGAAATGAAAATAACACTTATGCTTATCATTTTTCCAATTTATATCTGTTATCTATCACCCAGGAAAAGCCCTCAATAAAGGGGAAAATATTAGAAACGGTCACACATGTGAGGGAATAATGTGACGCAACATGTTTGCCGATTATTCTTTCCATCCCTGGCTTTCATCACAGCTCCCAAACAAGTATTTATCTGACATAACAATATTAATGATAATCATCTGTCACACACACTTTACTCACCCCTGCTGACATGCTGAGGTTCAGACACCTACACGCACTTTCCTAGAGAGAGAAACAGGAAAAGAGTCATGAACGGGGAGATCACTGTCGATTCTTTTTTTATACAAATAAGTCTGAGACATAAAGGAACAGCAACAACAGAGGCAGGTTCAGATGAGATAAGGGCTCACAGGAAGTGGCTCTGCAGTGTTTAAGCTGAGTTCATACAGTCCGTGTTGCATATGATGACGTGTGCAAACATGAAGTCACCCAGGAGCATCGCCCACAGAGCTTTCTCCAAGTATTAACATGATCAGATTGTTTTATTTTTAACTCTAACATGCTCAGCTCGTTATCAGCTCTTTGGAGCTGGTTTTGCTATTAGCTGATGGAAAAATGAATTCTGAATAAAATGATCAACTACTACTTGTAAATGACAAATTAATGAGGGTAAAAAGGGTCCTAAAATTTGTAAGGATTTGGCCAGAGGTCAACATGGGGGTACAATCGCCCAGGAGACGGCCGTTCCTTAGACTGGATGGATGGTTGGAAAAATTGAAACAGATTAATGAATGAATAGATGGGCAGATGGATCTATAGCCAGACAGATGGATGGGTGGAGGATGAGCATAGTTGACTTGAAAAACAAAAAAGAGGGTGAACAGTTGGACGGATTGGTGGGTGATTGATTGTACGGATAAGCGAAGAATTAACGGATGGTAGGATAAGTAGATGAATGGATGAATGGTTGATTAGATGATACACGGAAAGATGATGACAGAGGAGAGAGGAGGCTCAATATCAGAGAGTGAAGCATAAAGGTGAACTTACAGTGATGTGGCCCATGCTGCAGTTTTGTGGACAGTTGAGTTTCTAAGAGAAGAAATTTGGTCAAAAATGAAACAGAGTACACTCATGATAATAATGAACATATCTTAGAAGTTAATGCTGGTATATTGGTAAGATAGTAAACATTTATATATATATATATAAATATATATATATATCTACATGTATAAATGTACCCCTATGCATTAGTTATGTCAAAAATAATCCTCTGATTGATGCATTGTGTTGCGGATGTAAACAATGACGCATCGATAAAGAGACAGCAAATAATCGTTAAAATCTTGCAGAGGCTGGTGCCAGTCTGCAGAATCAATTTAGTTTCTAAGTTTCTTCACCTATGAAATGTATTTATTTTGGTTTAAAATTAAGATATTTTACTGAAATTGATCTCAAAAGGCATTTCTAATTCATAAAAGGAGCCTAGTCCTCCAACTGCTTGAAAAATTAAAAAACTATTGAATCAAAACCTTCATTATTTTTACAAAAGTTCTGTTTATTCTGAAGACCTATGGTTCCCTGGCATACAGGGCATTTATGTCACTAATGATATGGTGCTGGTGTTGGCATTGTGGTCTATGTGATGTCTCAGTATAAGGAAAATACACAGCATTTCTCAATCTATATTATTTCAATTCAAAATCAAAAAGAAGTTTTAGCCAAACTGTTCAGACAAATGTAAATAAATAAAGAAGAAAAATGTCTAACATTATTGGTGTGTTTCATAACTTTGTCTAAATATCCCCAAAATTCATGAGAAGGAACAGAGGACATCCAACAAAGGTCCAAAGTATACATTAAATGAAGAATCACATTCACCAGTAAGTTTAAATAAGATCTGAATCCTCCAGCTTACCTTCACATCTTCTTCTAGGTTTTCTATGTCGGTCTGGAACTCGTGCAGTTTGCAGCGGCTCCTCTTTGATTGACTGGTACTCGCAGAGGAGGAGGCAGATAGACAGAGGAGAAGAGAGAGGAGCAGCAGAGGCAGCACACAAGAGGAGTGAGAGGATCCAGACATGGCTAATTGATTAACTTGATCCTGTAGAAGCAGAGGTGGTAAGATGACTGCAAAGATTCTTCTTCAAGTGTTCTCAGGGGAGACTCTGTAAATCTGGTGTAAAGTCTTGGCTCAGTAAAGTCTTGGTGTCCTGAAGCTGTTGTGATGGATGAACGTCAGGTCTGCTGCTTTTAACATGCATGGATGACATTTCCGAATTATTGGGGAATCCCTGCTGTGTGTCCAAGTGTTTGATCGGCACTCCCACACACGATGAGTGAACTCATCAGAGCCCTGACACAGTGGCAAGGCTGATGCAGTGTCTGAGTGCACCATGCTCACCACATATCAGAGTGATCTGACTGCTTATGAGTGTGGTGGGATTTCCTTACCTCTGCGACCTGGACGTCAGCCGTGGAAACAGGTCACAGGTTGACTCTCCATCGATCATGTCTCTGTCCATGACTGCTGAGGGTAACCCCTCTGCAGAGATTGTCCATGAGCCCCAAAGACCACATGACTCAAATCAGATAAAATCAAAATGTGTTTTTTTTAATCACTTGCCAAACCAATTCAGAGTCAGCAGAGAATGCTTTGCAGAGCAACAAAAGGTAGGATGTTAAGGCTGTTGTTCTAAGGTTTTCAGAATTTGGTTTACATGTATCAACTGAAACAATGATTTGGTTTAACACATACCTGCACAAGAACATGTATGCAAGCATGTGTCTCTATTTAAAGCCTGCAAACTCTGTTTTGATCATCTGCCAACACCGATATCATACTAATAACAAACTGCATCCCTTCGACCAGTGAGTGTTCATGGAAAAGGAGAGAGCGGGGAAGTTAAGCAAAGGACTTGACGAAAAACCTCCTGACCTTTCCAAGCTCTGACAGCTGAGCGCCCCAAAGCGGGGCGGCCCAATCAGAGCCCTTTTGGAGAAGAAAGAGGTGTTAGCGAGAGGACTGCAGCGAGTGACTTCTCATCCAGAGATTAGCACAGATGCTAACAGCTTCTGTAGCAGTAAAGTCAAACTTTGATCACCATGTTTTATCGAACTTTCTCATCTTCTCTTCGGTGTCATGGTTCTGCACGTATCTTTAAAAGCCCCACTATGTAAGAGTCCATCTTTCAGCTCTCTAGGGGCCTCTATGGTCGTTGAGTGTAACTGCACGGTCGTAAAACAGAGCGCACACACTGACGTGCGTTTGTTGACATACAGAGGGAGGAGAAGCGAGCCAACAGGACGTCCCGAGACACAAATTAACCATGTGGACTGATAAAGTACAGTCTGATCATGTTTCTTTTTGAATAAATCATCATGTACTTACAAGTCCAACAATAACAGGTCCAAATCAGCATCGGTCGGACATCCCTCCTCGTCTTTCAGCTCACGCCAGCGAGTGAACACCGGGCCAGTGTTAATCCCTGTCCAGGCACTTAGCTTGTTACTCTCCAGCTTTCTTTTTTTCGTCTCCTCCGATAAACATTTCTTTTCTTCGGGTTTTTCGTTACTTCCACCAAGACAACAACTCTACATTTAGCTCTTCTTGTTTAACAGCGGGTGGCATCCAGCGTCAGAGGAGCATTACCGCCACCCACTATGCAGGAGTGTGAGCCAGAGGTCCCTATTTCCATTAGGAAAATAAGTGCATATTTACTTTAAACTAACTTCTGTTCATTAAATCTGTTTTAAAAATTCATAAACTGCTTTATATTCTCCTTTTCCCAACGTTTAGCTTTTGCCTCGACGGAGAAGTGATGTTTGCCATAAAGCAGTCAAAGCAGTAAAAATGTGTGGTTTTTTAGTGTGGAAGTGTTCCTACCATCCACATCGAAGTTACATAGTGCCAGTGAAGGTGATACAGACCCCCTCAGACCATGACAGAGGTGACATTCAATCTGTTGTAAGGTGATGTACCATCACAATGATTCTAGAAATGTTATTTTAGGGCAGGAAAACTACGTAGTGTTGGTTTAAAGACAAAAATTCCATGAATCAGATTGTTTAATGGTCGAGCTGTCTGATTGGCTATTACCCAGCTGCCCTGGGTCACTAATCCTATCATTAATGACGGCCCCCACCCTCAGCACTGTCACTTTCACCTTGTTCCCTCAGGACCTAGATTTTGAGTCCCAAGGTGTCCCGAGGATATGATGCAAAAACAGCTTTGTTCCAGCTGCTGTAACTGAGCTTAACAAGCTGTATTTGCAGAAAAATATTTATTTTTTCAAATCTTAATTCGTTTTTATGCCCTGCTTTAATCCAGGGGTTGTCAAGGATAATTTTTTTAATGAATTTATAAGTTGATATCTCTCTTCTCTCTTCTCTTGGATGTCATTTCTCCTCAGAACTGTTCGGATACTTCTACCCTTATGAGAAACGTGCAAAGACAACGTGAGTAGTGCCTAATTAGATTACTGATTTCAATGACTGCCATCTATGTGTATTGGTGTATTTTTTCTGTTTGCTCCTGTACTCGTCTCTGGTTCTTGTCTTGTAGGCTGCCTGGGATCCTTGGTGTAGACCGCCTGCTGCTGTGGAGTCACAGAGCTTCAAACACTACAATTACAATTATGTGGCCTTTCCTTTAGCGCCGTCCCATTATCATTACAGTCCTTGATATTAACTTTAGAGAGATCGACAAAATTAAATACATGGTAGTTCCTGCAAACAGCACACATGTTTTAGTATGACCCTGACAAACAGTCATGGATGACCTGCTCCTCTCCATGTACTCCACCCTGCATCAACCATCAGCAGAAATGACATCATTTAACATAAATTCATACTTTTAGACCAGTTTAACCTCATTTTAATGGCAGTTCAACTAGATGCTGCTATATTAATCAACATCATCCCTCTACAGTTTACAGTAATTATAGATATTAATGTAAATATTAGATTGATCTCTCTATCCATGGTTGTTATTAATTATACATCCATAGTAGCTCTATCTTTACAACCATATAGACATGAGGACCCTCTGGAAAATGAAATGCCACATCTCTCACCTTTAATACATTTATATTCAACAAAGGCAAATATGATGGGGACAGACTGATGGTCTGGATGCCCATAAGTGTGTTGCTATCATAAATTCTTATTTTCAGTCCTTCGTCTCTGCCCCCCCCCCCCCCCCCCCCCCCCAAGCAGAAAAGACACCACTTATCGTAAATTCATAAATTCTCATTTTGATGCTACTGTTTTATTTAACATCATCATAACATCATTATAGATGTTAATGCAAATAAAAGATTATTACTCTTTTTTATGATTATTATTGATTATACTTCTATAAAAACTACCACTACAATCATACAGACACGAGGAACCCTCCTGAAAACAAGATGCTGCATCTCAAGGGGCTAACCTCCAATAAATTTTTATCCAGCAGAGACAAATGTGATGAGGACAGATTTGTGTTTAGTTCACTTGCCACCGCTACTGTAAGCCCCCTACAGACGAACCTTCCTGTAGTTTGGTTGGCCCAGTGCTGTGCTTATGATTGGTTCATGTTGGGTTTGGATATATATATGTGTGTGTGTGTCTGTGTGTATGTGTGTATTTGTATTTTATATTTATATATATATTTATATATATATATATATATATATATATATATATATATATATATATATATATATATATATATATATATATATATATGTATATATATATATATATATATGTGTGTGTGTGTGTGTGTATCTATGAAATGAAGAGTTTGTCTTCAACCTGCTCTATTATAACGATAGAGATAAGATAACACTTGCTATGAATTGGCACTATACAATAAAGATTGATTGATTGATTGATATTAATTGATTGATTGGGACTTTGTTGGGTTTTATGTGGGCTGCAAACATGAAAATAATCTTTGTTCTCAAAGGCTCATCAAACAAGCTTGATCTCTCGCTTGATCATTAAATGGCTGAAATTTTAGGTTGTACTAATCACTAATGAGAGTGTTTGCAGCTATATGATAAAACCCGAGCCACTGTAACATACCTGTTTTGCTCTTGTTCTCAACTTCACTGCTACCAAACTGGATAAATGGGCAATTTTTTTGAAGCAAATACATTTATGTTTACTTTGGACACTTGGGTGTTCTTGTCTGCTCTGGAGAGCACACAGGAAAAACTTCTGTAGATGGAGAGTCAACAGGTCCAAATGAAAAGCGTTGAAAAAGTGCTGAATGAAGGTTTTAAAGTAATTATCTGCTTTGATATTCTTGCACAGCTTCATCAAACGGCCATCTTAAGCTGAAAATGTCTGGTAGTTCGTATGCTAAACAGTGACCAGAGTCCCATTCATGGCAGCGGCTTAAAGGGAGGGACATGTCAAGAACTGATTGACAAAAAGCCCACTGAATCGGCATTTCTCCTTATAGGAGATGTGATAACAACGATACAAGCAGAAGCCATGCATAAACTCTGGTTGTAGTCTTGTAGTTAGTGACACTCAAGGATTTTCAGACTTTGCAAAATCTCAGCCTAAGCGTTGAAAATGGTTTGTCTTTCCATGTGAGATGGTGTCTAACTGCAGCCTTAAGAAAGTCTTAAAATTTTAGCAAAGTCTTCTCGTGTGAAGTAGGCATAAGAGCCAGTGGCCCCATCTGCAGCCATACCAGTTGTTTCTGTACAGATGCAGAGCTCATCTCCGTCACTCCGTCCAGCTAATGCCATGTACTGTACCTCCTCCAACCCCACTGCAAGAATCCTAAACTATTCCTCTGAGTGAGTCTTAACAAGTTTAGATATGATCATGTATGGTAGGTATTGACAGGATAAGTCAGGAAATGTGAAATAAATATTTCGGAAACCATCCTAAATTGAGTTTGTCTTCTAGAGTTACAAAACCTTTGTGTGGGTTCAAAATTGTCATGCATTTCTGCTGAAGAAAACATGCAACTTGTTTTCCACTGTAACCTTTTGTTTTTGAGATAAAAAAAAATGAACAGAGTGACAAAAACTTTTTCCCCAGTTTGAGAGGAATAGCATGACTAAAAATCAAAAAGGTCACATTGTTTGTCAGGCTGATAATTTTACTGACCAAAACATACAATCAAAGTAAAACCCACATCATACAGAGCAGGCTGAGGTTTCCCTCTGAGAAGTAGCAGCAGCATCGATCTGCAGATAGTGGAGTGAATCAGGAAACTTCTGAGATGAAACAAAAGCTTAAATGTGGAGCTTCTTCGAAAGAAGTTGTACCACGGCACTAGCGGGGGGGCCAAGATGATCTCCTTTTAGCCCAAGAATGACAGAGCAGTGCAGGAATATTATGATGTTTGTAGAGTTATTATTATACTACAACCCCTGGCAAAAATGATGGAATCACCAGTCTTGGAGGATGTTCATTCAGTTGTTTAATTTTGTAGAAAAAAGGCAGATCACAGACATGACACAAAACTAAAGTCATTTCAAATGGCAACGTTCTTGCTTTAAAAAACACTAAAAGAAATCAAGAAAAAAAATGTGGTAGTCAGTAACAATTACTTTTTTAGACCAAGCAGAGGGAAAAAAATATGGAATCACCCTGTCAATTTCCTTTCCCACCTGCATCAGATTAGATCTGCTCGTTAATCTGCAGTTAAAAAGGAGTGATCACACCTTGGAGCTGTTGCACCAAGTGGATTGACATGAATCATGGCTCCAAGACGAGCGATGTCAATTGAAACAAAGGAGAGAGTTATCAAACTCTTTAAAGAGGGTAAATCATCACGCAATGTTGCAAAAGATGTTGGTTGTTCACAGTCAGCTGTGTCTAAAATCTGGACGAAGTACAAACAACATGGGAAGGTTGTTAAAGGAAAGCGTACTGGTAGACCAAGGAAGACATCAGAGCGTCAAGACAGAAAACTTAAGGCAATATGTCTTGAAAACAGAAAATGCACAGCAAAAAAAATGAGGAACAAATGGGAGGAAACTGGAGTCAACGTCTGTGACCGAACTGTGAGAAATCGCCTTAAGGAAATGGGATTTACATACAGAAAAGCTAAACGAAAACCGTCATTAACACCTAAACAGAAAAAAACAAGGTTACAGTGGGCTAAGGAAAAGCAATCTTGGACTGTGGATGACTGGATGAAAGTCATATTCAGTGATGAATCACAAATCTGCATTGGGCAAGGTGATGATGCTGGAACTTTTGTTTGGTGCTGTTCCAATGAGATTTACAAAGACAACTGCCTGAAGAAAACATGCAAATTTCCACAGTCATTGATGATATGGGGCTGCATGTCAGGTCAAGGCATTGGGGAGATGGCTGTCATTAAATCTTCAATAAATGAACAAGTTTACATGGACATTTTGGACACTTTTCTTATCCCATCAATTGAAAGGATGTTTGGGGATGATGAAATCATTTTTCAAGATGATAATGCATCTTGCCATAGAGCAAAAACTGTGAAAACATTCCTTGAAGAAAGACACATAAGGTCAATGTCATGGCCTGCAAATAGTCCTGATCTCAATCCGATTGAAAATCTGTGGTGGAAGTTGAAGAAAATGGTCCATGACAAGGCTCCAACCTGCAAAGCTGATCTGGCAACTGCAATCAAAGAAAGTTGGAGCCAGATTGATGAAGAGTACTGTTTGTCACTCATTAAGTCCATGCCTCAGAGACTGCAAGCTGTTATAAAAGCCAGAGGTGGTGCAACAAAGTACTAGTGGTGTGTTGAAGTGTTCTTTTGTTTGTTTCTTTTTCATGATTCCATATTTTTTTCCCCTCTGCTTGGTCTAAAAAAGTAATTGTTACTGACTACCACATTTTCTTTCTTGATTTCTTTTAGTGTTTCTTAAAGCAAGAACGTTGACATTTGAAATGACTTTAGTTTTGTGTCATGTCTGTGATCTGCCTTTTTTCTATAAAATTAAACAACTGAATAAACATCCTCCAAGACTGGTGATTCCATAATTTTTGCCAGGGGTTGTACAAACATATGTGTTTTCCCATTGGGTCAAGAATTACTGCTTAAAATACATGCTGCATGGAAACTTGAACTGTTGGTGGTTAAAAGGCTCCACAATGGTTTGACACTGAAAGGACAGTGGGGGGCCAAGAAAAAGGCTCATGGTTCTGCGGTAGAATGAATCATGAATCTTACGGGAAAGGGAGGAACATCAGACTTAGTGATGGCTGTAACTCAATGGAAACCAGACTACGTTAATATTCTGGATATACGCGATCGAAAGCAAATTTTACGCCACCAACACCATCGACTTCAATGCTTGGGAATGTTTTGCATGAATTGCACAATTTCTGATTGATGTGGCGCGAGGGTGAAACTGTCAACTTCCTGTCGCTGTATTACGCGGTGGGCAGTCTTCGGGGTATAATAGCTTTCCTTGTTTATTATTTTATTGATTCAAAATGGTCTCTAAATTCCATCCAACGTCGGAAGCAGAGCTCTTCCTTGGATAATATGCACACCACAAAAACTCAGATCTTATTGAGTGTGTTCGTCTAATTTCAAGCAGAAATATCAAAACATGTCTTTAATCCACATATATTCAACATGTCCAGGTAAATGTCTCACTACAAGGAGGTAAGAGCAAAAATAAGCAAACAAGCTAAATGTTGCCCAGAGAAGGCTTTAAACGACTACTTAGGAACGAACATTTCACTCCAAGACTACTTAATATATAAAAATATGTTTTCTTCCATTCTATTTGTTTGTTACAAGATTTGTTAAGTTATTGTGCGTTTGCTTGCGGGTGCATCCGAGTGCTCTTTGATAAATCTGATTGGTCTCCACAGTCACATGACACGGAAATCAATGCTGCCAACTGGGTAGAAAGAGAGAAAGTCAGAAAACAGTCCGTAGAACTTCAGATAAACAGTTTGTAAGGGTTATCATTTGGGATTGACATTTTAGGGGAGTAATTGATACCATAACAGCGCTCATGAAAATATTAAAACTTCAATAATCAGATCAATATATTAATTTTGTTGATGACCAGGGTGTGTTCACAGTTACAAATATAGTTATAAATAAGTTTAATTTTCATATAGACTACCCCTGATCCAGCTCGATTCTCTCTCTGTCTGAGACACTGTCAAAGCTCCTGATTTAGGAGCTCTTCAGATTTTGGAGTGGCTGGCTTGAGTCTCACTTGTCTGTCTCTCCCACACACTCTCCCTGGTCCAGGCCCATATCCTGGAGCTCTTCTGTTGTTGTTTTTGCTCTTGCAGGTGTTTTCTTGGTTTAGATTGATTTCGGCTTTGCTTTGTTTTTAACTTGCAGCTCGTTTCTGCTCTTGAAGGTGTTTTCCTCTTATTGAACTGCATCGAGCCGCTGTAGGCCGTTTGCCCTTGTCAGCCACCGTACGAATGACACGTACAAAACAAACCAAAGGATACATGAAACTCAAAAAGCAGAATATAGGCCCTTCGATGTAAAAAGTGAAAGACTGAGTCAGTTCAGGATCTAAAGGACAAACTGCTTTTATTTAAGATTCAGCAGGAACATCGCCATCGTAAAACACCACAGCCTCTCCCTCTCTATTCAATGAACTCGCTCCTCAGACTCCCCTCGCTGTCCGACAAGTTGATCAGCTCCTCCACCTCGTCACCCTCCTCCTCCTCCTCTTCCTCCTCCGCCTCACCGGAGGTCTGTGCCTCCCCGTCTCCTTTCCCCCCCAGCTCCAGATAGCCCTTGGCCGTGTGGTTAACTGTCCCTCCAGTCTTTGTCCAGCCCTCTCCTCCTCCTCCTCCTCCGCTATCTGCTTTGCTCTTGATGGGCTGAACCATCAAGATGCCCTCGTCCAGGATGGGGGTCCCCTCAGGGCTGACCCCCTCCCCTGCTGCTCGGCTGGCTCGATCTGCATTCAGGGTGCAAGCACTGGGATCGAGGGTGACCGTCGACTTGCTTGTGCAAAGACCCATGATCGAATCCTCCTAAAATTGGCCCCTTTTTCTCTTATTACCTCAGTGGCTTGGATGGTCGGCTTAACAGTTTTTGCTTTATCCTTAAGAAAAGAAATATGAGTCAGAAAACTTGTTTGCAGTGTCTTCTTGTCTTTCCTTGTTGGTGCTACAGATAAATTTCCAAACTTTGCTCATGTGCCCCGAAGGATTAGAAAGTCTCAGGAGCCCTTTTGAAAATCAGACTCCAAAAACTCCAAACAAATGTCAGATTCTTGTTTAAAAAAATTAAAAGCAACTCCAAGAAAAGGTCAAGGTGTAGTCCTGAAATGCTGATATTGTGCTCAGCAGAGTCCTGAAGCTCACGGTCAGCTGATATGGGCTCCACACGGTCCGTCTGAGAGGGCTCATCGGATTGGAAATGAGCATCCCCGTTGAGCTGTCGGCTGCAGACGACTCCTGGTGAAGCTGTTTCACCTTCTCGGCTGTCCGAGAGTCTAAATAAAGCTCATCCTTTGGAGGTGTGGGTGGGGAGAGAGGGGGCCACCTACTCTCTGTTGTTCAACTGCAGTGGCAAAATAACACTAATGACAAGTGAAGGGAGGGGTCTGCCAGTTAAAGTTTTTGTGACTAAGATAAGATAAGATATTCCTTTATTTTTCCCACAGGAGGAAATTCCAGACTTACAGCAGCTACAGTATACAAAGAAGAAATATAAGAAAGAAACATACTGAAGAAACTTACTGAAGAAACTTACTTCTAAATAATTTATCTCAGCTGCGGACGTCCAGGCACCAGAGGAGACTTATACTGCAGCCAAGAAATCAGAAACTACGAGGCGGGAACACCCTGATAAGCTCTCCATCATGAGACTGGGGTCCACATTCAAGATTTCCTGCTGCTTAACAGGTTTTTTCTTGCCTCCATGATGGAGGGATTCATGATTGGCTATTTGGATTCATGTTGGGTGTTGGATGTATATATTTGTATGTATATGTATATGTGTATTTTATATATGTATATATGTATCTATGCATATATGTGTTTCCATAAAATGAAGAGCTTTATGCTCTATTGTAAAGTGTCTTGAGATAACACTTGTTATGAATTGCGGCTATACAAATAAAGATTGATTGATTGATTGATTGATTGATATAATTTACTTGGAGCTGTCCACTGCTGTGTGATTGGAATCGAGGAATCCAAGATTGATCTATGGGTGTCAACGACAAGAAAATTGAAGGAGTGGGTCTACCCATCTTGCCTGCTTGTACCATTTGGTTCCGGGGTGCTCTGGGGTGGTGGGAGGAATTGTTTTTTTTTTTTTTTTATTTTAAATTATTGTGTATCATCTATTTTCATATTTTTGTCTATTGCTGTGTTACATATACTAAATTGTAAATTGTAAGATTCAAAGTTGAATAAAAATTTGATCACAATGAAACTTGGTATTTGTGGCCTCAGCACAACTGCAGCATTTGTTAAAGTTAAAAATGACCTCAGAAAAAGAACTGAACAAAGCTGACTCAAATAAAATACATGATAACTGTGACAGGTTGCTGGTTAGACTCAGCCAAGGTCTTTCTGTGCGGAGTTTCCCTGGTCTCTGCCTGCATTTCATCCGGGCACTCCTAACCAGTGTTTACAGATTTTTCTACTGACATAAGCAACCAGGTCGATAAAAACAAGCCAAAAACAAGTGACCTCCATCCTTGTGATATATAACTTTTTATTTCTTTTTTCAAGAGAAATATACATAAAGCATTTTTTTATTTTTCACAGTGACATTTTTCTTATTTGTCTCTTAATTTATTTCAACATCCTTTTCTTTATATCTGAAGGGAAGGGCTACTGATATTTAAAACTCTGTTATCGCTTAACAGTCTGTCTAACCTTGATTTTTGTAACCAAACAGACATAGTCAGGCTTTTATCTAAGTTTTATGTTGATCCTTTACAGCTTTATTATGGTGAAAACAGTAACAGCTACATTAGAAAAAACAGTTTGTGTAACTGAGTTGAGTTTATTTTGGTAATAGAGTGAGTGTCAGATCCCTCCTGGGTTTGGGGCCACAACAAGCCCAAATGAGTAACTGCACTTTTTGAACAAGCCCAAAAAACGCAACCCGCAACTGCCAATATTTACAAGCAACTTAGATAAAGAAGAAGCCCAAAGTCACTTATAATAAGCTGACCTGGCAGCTATGCTCCTAACCTGACAAGCTAAATGAACCGTTCAGTTTATTTCACCAGTCAAGAGAGTCCATAGAAAGTGTTTGGGAATGAGCAGAACCTTTAAAAACAGCAGGTGATTGGATGATCGGCCTGTCAATCACATTCCAGGCCAGTCAGATAATGTACATACATTTACCATTGTAAATACCACTTACATATATTTTTAAAATTTTTATTTTCATTTATAAGTTTCTTTCATATACACCTTCTTTGTATCCTGCAACCCCTGTAAATTTGGAATTCCCCCTGTGGGGCTAATTAAGGAATTTCTGATCTAATCTAATCTAATCAACAAATATGGTGCTATACAGATAAAGATGGATTGATTAAATCTATATTCAGCAGAGAAATATGTGATTTTTGTCCCTTTGTCTCTGTCTGGATGGAGACATCTCTGGATGTATGTACAGTTCCATGAAAAACTATTTGCCCCCTTCCTGATTTCTTACTTTTTGCATATTTGTCACACTTAATTGTTTCAGATCATCACACAAATTTTAACATTAGACAAAGATAACCTGGGTAAATACAAAATGCAGTTTTTAAATTATGATTTTATTACCGCCAAGGAGGTTATGTTTTTGCCAGCATTGGTTAGTTTGTCTGTTTGTTTGTTTGTCTGTTTGTGTTCAAGATAACTTGAAAAGTTATGGACGGATTTGGATGAAAATTTCAGGAAATGTGTGGAATGGGATAAGGAAGAAATAATTAGATTTTGGGACTGATCCAGATCACCATTTGGATCCAGGAATTTTTTAAAGGATTCTTTAACACTGCCAGATAGGACCATTTTCGCCAAAGTGGACTGAAGCTGCTTGGCGGAGGGCTGTGCTCTCTGAGTGCTTTTCTAGTTTATTAAGGGAAAAAGCTCTCCAAACCTACATGACCCTATGTGAAAAAGTAATTGCCCCCTGAACCTAATAACTGGTTGTGCCACCCTTGGCAGCAATAACTGCAATCAAGCGTTTGCGATAACTGGTGATGAGTCTTTCACATCGCTGTGGAGGAATTTTGTCCCACTCTTCTGAACAGAATTGTTTTAACTCAGCCACACTGGAGGGTTTTTGAGCATGAACTGCCCGTTTAAGGTCACCACAGCATCTCAGTTGGATTTAAGTCCGGACTTTGACTCAGCCACTCCAGAACCTTAGTTATGTTTTTTTTAAGCCATTCAGAGGTGGACTTGTTAGTGTTATTTGGGTCATGGTCCTGTTGCATAAGTGCGTTTGACCTTGAGGTCACAAACTGATGGCTGAACGTTCTCCTTCAGGATTTTCTGGTAGACAGCAGAATTCATGGTTTCATCAATCACAGCACGTCGTCCAGGTCCTGAAGCAGCAAAGCAGCCCCAGACCATCACACTACCACCACCATGTCTGACTGTTGCTATGATGTTCTTTTTATCAAATGCTGTGTTGTTTTTACACCAGATGTAACGGGACGCACACCTTCCAAAAAGTTCAACTTCTGTCTCGTCAGTTCACAGAATATTTCTCCAAAGGTCTTGGGGATCATCAAGATGTTTTTTGGCAAATGTGAGACGAGCCTTTGTGTTCTTTTGGTCAGTAGTGGTTTTCACCCTGGAGCTCTCCCATGATGCCATTTTGCTCAGTCGCTTTTTTATTGTAGAGTCATGAACTCTGACCTTAACTGAGGCAGGTGAGGCCTGCAGTTCTTTAGATGTTGTTCTGGGTTCTTTTTGACCTCCTGGATGAGTCGTCATTGTGCTCTTGGTGTAATTTTGGTAGACCGACCACTCCTAGGAAGGTTTGCCACTCTGACCGTGGTTCACTGGAGTCCTAAAGCCTTAGAAATGGCTTTGTAATAGACTGATAGTTTTCATTATTGGTTGATTGATTGATTTATTAAATTTGTATGAGTGCAGCCCTGTGATTGGCTGGTGATCAGTTCAGATCGTACCCGCTTCTCGTGCACTCTCAGATAGGACAAACTCCGGCCCTCGACTTTGACTCGTGATTTGGTGTCCAAACTATAGCCCGTCAGGCAACTGCGGCTGATCAGGGGCCTCATTTATAAAGCTTGCTTACGCACAAAACGGGGTTTGAAAGTGGCGTAAGTCACTTCACACGCAAAAGTTGTGATTTATGAAAATAAACTTGGTGGGAGAATGTGCGCACCGGGACGTCAACTTTGATGCTGGCGCACAAACATTTTGAAGATGTGGGGAACTGGTGGCACGGATGGTGAGGGGGTGAAGTGAAGCCAGAGTCATCTCATACATTTAATGTCATCACATATCAGATAATAGACCCGCGTAATCATAAACACCCGAGTCTGCAGTGTTATAGACGTGTTCACTTACTACTGTATGCAATGTTCATATATCATACTTCATCTTCAAATGATATAGAGTTGTGGATAGCACTAATGGATTAGTATTAGCTGTAACAAGGTGTGTAACAAACAATTGCTGAGTAAGTATATAAATGCAGTGACACTTGTGCGTAATGCTGCACAATGGATGCTCTGGCACTGCTGAAGATCACACAGACTGTGGATCAGGATGGAGAGAGCTGTTGGGGACCACGAAGATTTCCTGGCCCATAATGATGTCTTGCTAACAAGCTGATTTAGATACCACAGAGCAGTGCTCTTGGATCTATGCGCTGAGCCGGTCCCAGTGTTAAACAAAACCACATGCTGGAACCGCGCCATCCCAGTGTGTATAGGTGCTGACCACTCTGGGGCTTCTGGCAACTGGCTCCTTCCAGCGGTAATAAGCTGACAGGTATGTGTTTGATATGATTAACAATATATAATGTTACATTTTCTGTCTAAAGCCCCTTTTGGACATGACATAATACAGCTAAATTATGTTCTTAGGTCTGGGATATTGCAGCCTTCCTTCAGCACAATACTGCCAGCCGTTTTGGATGGCATTATAAACATGACCAGTCGATTCATCAGGGTTTCTTACACCGTGGGTGAACAGGCAACATTAAAAGACTCTGCAGCAATGTCCAGTTTCCCAAATGTGATCACCGTCAATGACATTCTGCACTCATGTTGCTATAAGAGCTCAGAGTGAAAATGAAAAAATGTGCCTACAATCAGTGTAGAAATTATTTGCTCGTCAAACATGGTTTTGACAAATGTAGTGGCACGGTGGCCTGGATCAACATATGACTTATTCATCCTGACGCACAGCTTCTTCGTTTTGGCAGACTATACGCATCCAAGGCATATTGCTGCCCCTCTGACGCACAGCAGTGCCAGGAAAAGACTGCAGACTGGCGATGCAAAAACATTCATGAGGTACTTTGCATTGACCATTCATGGTAACGTGGGTGTGTAGAGGGCAGGATGTGAGGTAAATCCACCTGCGCAACTTTCCAGGTGGACTGGGATTTATAAAGGGGAAAGTGCTTGCACGTGTGCGCACGCACGGTTTTATAAACCAGATTATTTGTTGGCGCACGCCATTTTCAGCTTTCAGGCTCACGTTCACTCTTAGTGTGGACCCTACGCAATGTTTTATAAATGAGGCCCCTGGGCTTTAAAAAATGGACCCAGTGAACATATGAAAATGCTTGTTGATCCTGGGCCTTTTCAAAGCTAAGACTATCAATGCATGGATCATTGCAGCCTGAAACTGAGGCCAAATATGATGACCCCTCTCTGCAGTGTTGGTCTTATGTGCTGTCTGCATCTTGCAGCATTAAAAACAGATTTCAGGGGATTACGTCTCTCTTCTCTGTTTCCTCTTGGTCTCTATATTTGGCTGGAGCTGCTTTGTCACATCAGGTTTTAGCAGCCGGCATTGTTCTGTGTCTCAGCTGGTCCTCCAAGGGCCCTTCACTTTAAC
Source organism: Cetoscarus ocellatus (assembly GCA_037902135.1). Lineage (NCBI taxonomy): Eukaryota > Metazoa > Chordata > Actinopteri > Labriformes > Labridae > Cetoscarus > Cetoscarus ocellatus. The sequence continues at coordinate 194,758 of JBAMNC010001225.1, forward strand.
CCCAGAGCTCTTAGGAAGCCCGGTCTGTTCGTGGCAGCTTATTTTGGCAGCGACAGTTTGGGCAGATCACACGGTTAAGAAACATGCGGTTACTGAAGGATTTAATAAGGATAAGGAATATTTCACTTCCTCTTTTGTGGTAGAAAACTGGTGTACAAATGTTTCAAAGCTGGAGGCTGGTTGGCTGGAGCCGATCAGCTGATGCTAGGTGAGAGGCGAAGTCACCAGCCACACACAAGGCTGACATAGAGAGACAGACCAATTCAGTTCAATTTAATTCAAGGTTGAATTAAACTGACTTTCAAACACTCGCACTCATGCTCACACCTTAAGGCAATTTAGAAAGTCAGGTTGTTATGAGACTTAAATTGTTTTGCAGAGCAAGAAACAAAGTTGTTTTAGCATTATGAGCGTAATGAGCATCTAGGGACAGTAAAATTCCATTAAGAGTAAAACACTGACATTAATTATTAATCAAATATCAAAGTCTGATTCCAGAGTGCGGACACTCATTTGTAAAAAGACTGAATGAAGCAATGATAACCTGAGCTAACGTGCAATGCCTGTTCCTAGATGGGCCTTAAAAGACATAAAACAAAATAATAAATGATAGATGAACAACCATCAAACTCAACAGATCCAAGAACTCCTCTTGTGGATTGCTTGAAGGCCCTAAATATTTTATTTTTTTGTTATTTTTGTGTAAAATCTGCTCAGAGCATCATCCTCAGTGTTTTTTTTCCTCCTCTTTGCTGACTAAACATGTTTTGTGAGTTTTTCCTCAGAATACGACAGAATCTGTGTCTGCGTCCAGGAATTTTATCCTTGAAAACTTTCTTAAGCCTTCTTTAAAAATCTGTCCCCTGTGGCCAAGTGGCTTTGTCCTGTTCTTTGTACAGTCACAGAAAAACCACAGTTGTCTGATTCGAATCTTGCCTGCATCTGGACACTAAACTGGAACATTCTGATGTTTCTCATCTCTGAATTGCTGACTAATTTGAAGGGGAAAGGGATTTATGAGGTGAGCAGATGAAGGTTCAGATACGGGCTGAGCCTCAGTTGGTTAGTCTTATCTGTCTCCGTGACAAACATCTGTAAAGTGACAGCACATATTTTTCCACCAAACTGTCAATTCATGACGCGGAAAATTCTCTGAGCCCCAAAGTTTTTCACATAAACATCAGATCATTTTATCTAAGTGTGGTCGATATTGTCACTGTCTTTGTGTTTGATGCATTTATAAATGCACTGATTACCTGCAGGGGGATTTATGTCTTTGTGAAGAATGTGAAGTTTGTTTCGTGTGCAGACCAAACATTATCTAAATCTTCTGAAGCCTCCGCCAGCATCAAAGTTATCATTTTATCTTACTACAGGTCTTGCTGTGGGTGTTTTAGTGTAACCACAGCAAACTCTCTGCCATAATGTCATTGACGAGAAGTCTGAGGATTTCCCTCCTCAGGGTTTCACTCATTCAGGGAAGTCCCTTGATGTAGTGGCCTGAGGTGGACCAGCGAAGACCTGGCATGCTGGCCTGGACACAGTCACATTCACAAACTTTTGATAACTTATGATTCTACACTCTTTCGTCAGTAATTAATCTGTCATGAATCATTGCTACAGTCAGTTTGTCCTCTTAACTAGCAGTGTTAGTCTTGCTTGATTGCCTCCAGAGCAGCTTGTAGCAGTTTGAGCCTCTAAATGCACCTTCATTCCTCCATTTTACTTTTTTTTTTTTTGAGATCTTCCCATTGTCTTTCATTGTCTCAGGATCATAACAGTCCTTTTAAACTCAACGCCAGGAGTAAATATTCTGCAATCTGCTAAAATACAACATTTCACACCCTGTCATACAAAATGTTTTCTGATTGTCAGTAAAGACGAGCCCTCAAACAGTTTGTCCTGTCTTCAATCAGATTTCTGTTTCAGCTGAGGTACAAACCTAAACATCCATCAAAATGTTCAAAATGTTCAGAAAAATTGGGATAATTGGTATGGATAACATTAGATGTTGTCTATCTGAATCGTTTCAACAGGAAAAAATAAGTCACAAAAATGTGATACATAAATAAGTGGGTTGGACTGGAATAGTAAGATAACTGCACAGTAGCTGGAGCCTCCTGATTCAATCTCCGTAATCAGGCAGATCCAGCCTTCCAAACTCCAATCTACAACGTTTGTGAGCGGCCCAACGTGGGACGACCTAATCAGTGTCCCTCAAAACAGGAAGAGGTGGAGCCACCAGCGAGACAACATCAGGAAGTGACTGTTTGTACATGGATTAGCATAGATGCTAACAACTTCAATCGCAGTTTAATCAGATCTGGACAGCATTTCCTTATTAAATAAAAAACGAAAACAACTAAAAACCTTTCTATAGTAAGGATATTTTTGCTCCACTTCTGACATGTTTTGATGAGAGTTGGTTTTACGAAGTGGCTCACGTTCCGTACCGCAGTAGCACCCCTTACCTTATCTGATTGGCCCGTAATACATGTTGACTGACGGGACGATCGTCCAACCTCCTGATGAATATGCTTTTGAAAGGTTCTGCTCTTCCCAAACACTTTCTATTGGCTGTTAATGAGATGAACTAGTGAAATGTATTGAACAGTCCATCTGGTGTGTGGGGTTAAGATAATTTAGCATTCACAGACACACAACGGCTAAGCATTTATGCACTGCCAGCCTCCAGTTCTCCTGATAATTTAAGATCTACGAGTCCATGTGGGATACATTTTCAAATTGCTCCCATATGACATATATGTATATGACATATATATATATGTGTATATATAAAATAGGACATTTTCATCTAGAAGCCTAAATACAGCTTTATTTATCACTCAAAGTAAGCTGCTTTGAGCTGAATAATGTTATAACACGTATTTCTGTTTTATTGTGTAAAATAACTGAGCTGCTGTTTATATCTATTTATTCTATCTTATTTAATTTCTTCTTAAATTTTTGTCTAATTTATCTACAGTTTTTACTAATATTTGTACTTTGCACTGCACCTCTGGTGAGAACTTCATCTCGTTTTTGTTGTGTATATGTATACACATTGTAAAATGACAATAAAAGCAAGCCTCTGTCTTGAATCTCTTGAACAACAGAGTGGATGGCAGGAGGAAACAGCCCCAACTTGTGGTGGTAGGCTATAACACACAGCTTTTACAGGCTCTGCTCCACCTGACAGAGATGAGAGTGAAAGAAAACCAAACCAAGAGAAAAATGAAACAACAATGCAACTCCAGACCGAACTGAGCTGAATTTGGTGTGACTCTGCCCTGAGATAAGCACTGAGATTTGAGTTTGCAGAGTCGGTTCTACCTGAGACGTAGAATCCAGAACGCACCCATACAGGTGCTTTAAATGAATTAGGGACAGGCTGGATTAACTGTGCTGAGCAATACAGAAACACAGAGCCGGCCCAACCCAATGCGGAGCTCTAGGCAAGATTTTACATGGTGATATATCGGTGATTTACATATGCTGACAAAAGAAATCCAATAGCATTATTTTTACCATTGTCTTTAATTCATAAGATAACATGTCATCTATTTTGGTATTACCATTTGTAATAACATTAATTGCTTTACATTTAAACCAATGTGAGCTCTTCCATTTTAAGAGTTAATAGTAATAAGTAGTTTTATTGAAGGTGAATAGTTTTTCCAGAGCACTTTGGTAATAACTCCAGCAGTCAGGTTAGGATTAGTTTATTAGTGTGCATGTAAACATCCTCACATATTTAACACCTGTTCAGGGTTACTGTTTGATTTGTCAGTCCCATGAATTCCTGTGTAAACATGTTTTATTGTGTATTTCTGCTGCACTCATGTGCTTTTCTCCTGGAGTGAAGATCCCTGAGGGACACATTTGGTTGATTATATTTGTGTTCATTGTTAAAGAGCCAAAAGCGTCAGTGTGAAGAGAGAAAGGAGCGCAGTAAAAGATGTCGTCCTGCCATCAGGGGCTCCGCTCTGACAGGTGCACCGAGCCCAGGTGTGTGCCCCCCCGTCCTGTAAGTCTTTGTGTTTGTTTGCACGTCCGTCCCCCGTCCCCCCTCCTCCTGCCTCCTCCCTCTCGCTCTCGCTGTCCCTCAGCTCCTGCCGTCCCGCAGGAGGAGACAGAGACAAGGAGAGCTCGTCCACCACAGGCGAGGACGGAGGCGAGGAGTCGGGGCAGTCCAGCCAGTCTGCAGCAGAGGATCGTGGGTAACCGTCCTGCGGGGAGGAGCCGGGGAAGGAGAACTTCCAGAACAGGTCTCCTTTGAAGAGGCAGACGGATCCTGGAGGAAGAGACGGAGAACATCACGCAGTGTTCTGGTGCTTCAACCTGCATCTCCTGGGATCATCAATCACTTTTGGGGTCATGGGGGCGGAGTCTAGACCAGTCTACAGCCAATCACAGGGCCACATAGAGAGACAGACAACCATTCACACTCACACTCATACCTAAGGGCAATTGGGGGTCACCAATCAACATAATGAGCATGTTTCTGGTCAGTGGGAGCAGAGAACCAACGCATGCACGAGGAGAACTTGCAAACTTCACACATTGAAGCAGCAAACGTCGTGCAATGTGGCACGTGCACTACCTGCTGCGCCACCTCCACCTCCACCCACAACTAATTAATATATTACTTTTTATGTTATTATATTGTCTACAATACAACTGTATGACATGTAATAAAGGAGGTAGACGCAGCGTTTTACTGTTTTAATTCAGACTTTGTTCTTTAGTCTGTCAAAAATAAAATCATTATTAGCTGTGACATGAACTTGAACTTTTTAAATTGAAAAACTATTGAATTAAATCCTCATTATTTTGACCAAAGTTCTGTTCATTCTGAAGACCGTGCTGCCCAACCGTAGTCATGTCAAAATAAAGGACAGACAGGGATATATATCTAAAATCTGAGGAGAGGGGAGAGGATGATTGGCCAAAACTAGATCAAAGACGATTGGACAGGATTACAAGGCTGTGCTGAATTCATGGGGTTTGGCTGAATTTGCATTTACTGTCGTGAAATTGCGTTTCCTGGAGTGACTGATTATCTTGAAAGTGCTCTCGATCTCACACAAGTCCTCATCAAGGATGAAATTGAACAGATTCGGGGGGTTGAAGGTCAAGGTCATGGAGCCCCATGTTCAGCTTTTGATTGTGAATTTAACATTTAATTAATTAATTTAAGCCAGACTTCTGTTCAAACTCGAGGATGAAATGATTTGGGGGTTAAACGTTAAAGTTCAGTATCACTGAGCTTCATTTTCATCTTTTTCTTGTGAACATGATTTCAAGGACGACCTGATTTTGGAAAAGACTTCAAGGTCATTCTCTCCACCTGTTGCTTGTTACCTCCGCCAAGGAGGTTAATATTTTTGGGAGGGTTTGTTTGTCTGTCTGTCTGTTAGTTAGTTAGCAACATTACTCAAAAAGTTATGGACGTATATTGATGAAATTTTCAGTGGATGTCCGGATTGGGATAAGGAACAAATTATTAGATTTTGGAAGTGATCTGGATCTCCGTCTGGATCCAGGAATTTTTTAAAGGATTCTTTAACATTGGGAGATAGGGCCATTTTCGACATTCCTGCATATAACTCCACAAATAATGGTCAGGGCGCTTGGGAAAAAAATACAGGACAAGTTTCTAACATGCTCTACAGTATATCAAAGACTGATCCGGATAAAGGAATAATTCTGGATACTATGATCCAGAATATGAAAAAATAGGGGACCTTTGGGATTTTCATCATAGGAAGAGAACAAATGAAGCTATAAACACACAACAAACACCATAACATAGCCAAGAAACTGTGGAGTCTGGAATATGCCAACGGATTTGCTGTATCTTCAAAAGCTGTGGAACTAGATCCAGAAGAAAACCGCCATTACAGAAAATGTGATTTTCGTGAATAACTGCTGAACTAATATTGATATCATCATGAATTCAGTTGCCAATGGTATGTTTTCATGGTCAGGGAATCTAAAAATGTAGTCAAAATAAATGTGGGACTAATATTTATGGTGCAAATGACAAATAGGGGGAACTGTGGCACTTGGCGGAGGTCTTTCTAGTTAACGTAAGCCGTTGTCTCCAGAGCACCTTCAGCTGTTTTCTCAGGATCTTTCACCATCTTACCGTCGCTCTCTGTGGTGATGCCGCTCACTCCCTCCCTCAGCAGCTGCGTCCAAACGTCCTCCTGCTTGTCCTTTATGGCGTCCCCTCTGTTCCCCCACAGAGGGCCCTCCTGAGGGTCCCACACCAGACCCCACCTCACTGCTACCCCCTCTTCTTCATCATCATCGTCAGCTCCGGCTAAGCTCAGGCCCATCCTGAGGGCAGTCAGAGGCTGAGGGTATCCGTCCTGCAGGGACAGATCTCTGAAGAGCCAGAACCGCGAGCCTGAAACACGATTCATCTTCATTACCGACGACAGATTTATTCAAACACTTGCTCCCCAAGCACCGAGTGAATGCACCGTACCACTGATGAAGATGATGGCGTGGTCCGACTGTCTCTCCAGCACGGCGTGGAGACGAGGCAGGTCAGGGGGCAGACCCCTCCACAGACGCCTGACCGAGGCCCCGCGTCCTGACACCAGGCCCCCGCCGTTCACCCGCCACATCGTCATGCCTGAGGGGCAGAGAGGTCACACACAAGGTCAAATTAAAGTTTTAGTTTTATAGATCTGTGAAGTTTATTCTGCTTGGAGACCTTTGAAGAAGAACGTCTCTCCTCTGATTCTCGCCACCGCATCAAAACTGGTGTTACAGCGATCCACCACAGAGCTGCGGAGAGAAAACACAGAACGTGTCTGTGAGACAAATCAGAAATAAACTTTAAATATTATTTACATCATTTCAGAATCAATGCCTCTACCTGCAACAGTTTATCATGGAGAAGGAACAAACAAACTAAATTTCTTGGGGTTGTGATTGACAATAAGTTAACATGGAAACAACATATTGATTATATAAAAGGTAAAATTTCAAAGTAAGCTGCAATTCTGTCAAAATCTAGATATGTTTTAAATTATAAAGCATTAAAAATAATCTATTATTGTCTTATTGTTCCTTACATGTCTTACTATATAGAGCTGTGGGGATCTACATATAAAACAAATATAAATTCAATAGTTGTTTTACAAAAAAAGAGCCATAGGCCTACGTATCATCAATAATTATTATGCTCACACTGATCCTTTATTTTTAAATCACACATTATGAAATTTTCTGAGTTGTTTCATTATAAAATAACAGATTTTTAAGAGGTGTTTGCAAGTTTTCTGTTCAGAAAGCTAGAAAAGGTATAAAAAGGAGATGTGTTTCTGTTGTTGGGGTTAAACTATGATGCAAAAATAAACTCAAAAACTTGTAATTCATGTTCTATCTTCAGAAAAAAGGCCTCTAAAGTTTTTTTTGAAAATTAAAGTGTTGATCATGTAATGATGTTGTTAATGATGTTGATTTCTTTAATTTTGTTAAATGTGTAGGTTAGGCTCAGATAAGGGTTTTGCTTCTGCCTATGCCTTTTCAGTCAATACCTAATACAAGAATTCTGGTTTGTTTAAAATGTCTATCTTCTGACAAATATTGTACAATGTATGACGACTGAATAAAATCCTCCCTACCTAAACATGAGGTCGACACTAAAATAGATTTTTTTTATTTCACACTTGAGAAAAAAACGTCAAAATAACAGGAATGAAGTTATGACGTAAAAGAGAAAATTAAAAAATGAAAACAACATCAAAACGTAAAAAAAAACCCCAACATGATGGGTGAAAAAAGATAAATAGCCTACTGTACTCGAGTAAAACTGCTATGTACCGGCTGCTTTCCCCACTGATATATCAGATATTTAAGTTCCTTTATTGAAACCCCACTTCAAAAAACCTGAACTAACCTTTTAGAAAACAGTCAAAGGTCAAGAAACTCTAAGAAATGACAAGAAAAGAATAAACATGGTAAAAGACATCAGACTGCAATATTGGGAACTGAGTCAAAATGATGAGAAAAAATGTAAAATAATGAGAATAACAATGAAATTTAAAAAAGTAAATTACAGCGGATATAATTCAAATGAGGAAAAAAATGATTTAACAAAAAAATCCTGTGTATGTCATAAAAGTACATAGGTTACACCAAGGATGAAATAAATAGGACAAGCAAAACTAAAACAGCAAAAAAGTAAAAATGTCAAAAATAAAATGAAATCTCTAGAAATCATTTGCATTGTTGTTCTATGCTTTTTTCAGCTTTACTCTGTATCTTTAATATTTGCATTACTTTGACATTTGGGCTTTTCTTCTTTAAGAGAATAAAGAGAGAAATGCAAATACTTTCAAATATGTTAGAATTTGACAGTTTAAAGTTACACTTGTGTTTTTTATGACCATAATCCTTCATCTTTATTTCCTAAGTTTAATTTAGAGGGCATTCCTCTTTTTTATTTCCTAAACTGGATGGGAAGATGAGTCTGGCAGGAAAACTAAAGTTGGCCCACTGGTTTAAAGACTGTTGTTGTAATTCCTGTTTGAGCCACTGGAGGGAGACATCTATCTTTACAACAGGTTCTCCTACTTTTCATTTATCCTCGAACTTTACAGCAATACTTAAACTTATAGAAATTATGCAGATTAATACTTTTACACCTCTGCTACTCTGGTAGACATCAAGTTTTGCTTTCCAGTGGGTGAAATGAAGGAAAATGGAGAACCTGGAAGGACGATGAGGGGAAGAACAACAAAATGACTTAATTGAATGTCAGGCCATAAAATGACAATCGTGCAATAAGTTGTGAATTTTTCATCACAGATATGATGTTGAAAGTCTAAAATAATCACAGTCCTTTTCTGATGTAGGCCAATTTATTGTATATCCAAAGTTTAAGTGGAAAACAGCCCAGGAAAATGGGCAACTTTTTGAACAGATTGGCACAAAATTCCCGTAAATAAATATTTCACATCTATTATAAATCAGACCTGTATCTGTGATGGTGGTGCTGCTTGTTTTCTCTGTGGCGCAGCTGCAGCTCTGGAGAGAGACGAGGAGCGTCAGTGGCCAGCAGCTCGTTCCTTTTCCCTTCAGTCAAAATAAATCAGAGAGAACATTAATCAGGCCGATAACGGGCTTATGACATGTTTATCTAGACGATTCAGAGAAAAGTCCAGGACACAAAGAACAGTTGATAAAAAAAATTCTGTACTCAAAAGTTTGTATTTCACACACAGAAAGAAACCAGCAAAAGGCAGAAAAAATCCAAACAGAGCAAAACCAGAAGTAAAAAATCCAAAATCCACAGATGGAGTTAACACTGGACTCTGCACTTCACGCTGAGCAGTATACGCACAGGTAAGATGAATCAGAAATAAGATGCAGGTGTGCAGGAACTTAACAGGACACTTTAAAACAAAATAAAATTGGAGATGAAACAGAATTTGCACAGACAGGATTTAAATGTTCATTAAGCTCAAAACAGTGCCATGAGTCTCAAGCAACCCCACTTCAAAAAACACGGACTATCCCTTTAAAATGTGATAATCTATATATGAGTAACATTAATAAAGAAGATTCAAAACAAACAATCAGTAAAAAAGCAAAAGAAGAAAATATTTACAGCACTTCACTGTAATTTAACTGTATAATAATGTCAGGGTTACACTGTAAAAAGGTTGTTGTAACTTACTGGCAACAAGATGCCAGTAAGTTACTGTAAATGTCTTTCCAGTAGTATAACTCTAATTTAACGTACAGCATTATGACTGTATTTTTTAGTATTGTTTTAATACTGTATTTTAACTCAAGGTATCATTACTTTTTTCAATTTACAACATAATTACTGTATTTTTAAAAACAACATCCCTTTTTTCATTTACAGTATCATTGCTGTATTTCATTTTACAACTTATACATCAAATTAACTCAAACATTCAGAAGTTTGTCTGGTAGTATCAGTTTTTCTTGGCAACCTTAAATTTTCTCTTGATCCTGTGTCATTCTCAATAATTTACTAAATAGACATTTTACAGTATGTAACCGTAGATTTCATGGTGAAATACTGTTAATTTTACAGAGTCAGTTTGTTTTCCCACAATTTTTGCCATTTACAGTAATATACTTCGTATATTTTTTTCCAGTAGATAACTGAAGATATTATGGTAAAATATTGTTAAGTGTACAAACATCTGTTACAGTGTAGTGCAAAATTACAGTTAATTGTTGTAAAAACAGTATTTTACAGTTAAATGGTTTCATATTTCTGTGAAATCACCCCATTTTATTTAGCTGTTGATAAATTACAGTGAGATTTTTAACAGTGCTTTATTATGAGGTTAAAATGAGGACACGTGGGATGGGATCTTTCTGAAAACTTCAGAGGAACAAATCCTCTGCTGTTCAGGAACGTTCCTTAAATCCACGTCAGAGGATGATTTTAGAGTCCGAGCAGAGAAACTGACCGGACGTTTGTTCATGGAAACAATCAGCTGCTCAGGAGGAGGCATGCATGACATTACACAGAGACTGAATGAATTATTAATCCACTTCTTCATCACATCATCTTCATTTTAAAGCTCTGATTCTCCACAATTAAAGCTTTCACCGAGTGTCCGAGCTGAATAATCAGGATCAAACCGGAAACAAGAATAACCGTCCGTCTGTGCTCCTTCAGGAAACCAGCACAGCTGTTCTGGACTTAAGCTCCGGCTGCACGCTCGCCCACAGATCTGCAGACGATGATGAAGACGCTCACTCTGTCTGTCAGGATGCCCCAGTTTGGTTCTTAGAAAGATACCCAGGCTCAAACAGTTCTGATGCAAGATGGCGCCACGGACGGCTGCCACGGTGTGTTGGTGCGCTTTGCTATTACTCTTATTACAATGCTTGCACCTTATTTCTATTTTTATTATTATCTTTTTACTTATTGTCTGTTTGTACTTTGCACCAACAGCACCAGAGACAAATTCCTTGTAAGTGTAAAAACCTACTTGGCAATAAATCTGATTCTGATTCTGACATCGCAACAGGGACGTTCGAGGAGTTTCTGTTGAACAAAGTCGGACTTTCTGGCACAACTTCACCAACTTTTAACGGGCTTGGAGAATGAGAGGGTCAGCTCCATTCCTCTGAAAGACTTTGAGGGATTTTCTTTGCACACATGCCCTCTCTGACCCAAACATGACCTTGAGCTTCAAAGGTCAAAGTCCGTTCACCTCCCAAAGGTGTACAATCAGCAGATCTAGTGCTCTTAAAGGGTTAGTTCAGGGTTTTTGCTCGAGGCCCATGGCACTAGGTAGAGTTAAACACAGTAAAGAATCTTAGGGCCATTTACACAACAGTGTTGTCCCCAAAAATTGAAAGGTTTTTTCTTTGCATTTCCAAAAGCACTCTGCGTTCACACGGAGACGGTCTGGTAACGAGGCACATTTACACAGGTCCATGGTAGCGTGCATACCAGGCCAGTAGTTGGCGTTGTCAGTTTGTAGTGTCCTTGGTGAATATATCAAATGTGTCTCAGCTGGTCAGAGTACTGACGCAGCAAATCCACAGTTTGTTGGAGGAGTGAAAACAAACCGAGCACAGTTAGCAGCACACATGGTGCTCGGTTATCTGAAAGAGTACTGAACATGTGCTGCCGTCACCGCTTTCCCTGACAACACTGATTCTTGTTCACATGGAGAAGAAAATGTTTCAGAACTTTTCACTCTGGACCCTGGTTTCAATGGTTCGCAGATTCAGGCACTCGGGGCACCATTCTCGTGTGAAAGGAAGGAGCAAAGGCAACAAAAACTCTCAGACACTTTCGGACATTTTCGTTGTCATGTAAACGGGACCTTACTGTAGTGATCCCCAACCAGGGGGTACGCAGGGAGTACGTGGAAACATGTAATCATTTAGTTCCAACTTGGAAGTTCTGAGATAGGCCTGTCAATAAAATGGTGTTGCTGTAAATGGGCTGCACTGAGGCTGCGGTAGGTCCACAGACGTAGAAGTGAATCCATATAGACAAGGTTCATTATGTTCTACTTTTGAAGAATCATCAACATGTATGAGTGACGGGGTACCCATGGTTTGACAGAAAGACTCAGGGGGTACACAAGACAAAGAAGGTTGGGAACCACTGTGTTACTGCAGTGAATTGTTGAACTTTTTTGAGAAGTTTCAACCTGTAAGTGAGGTAAGCATGAGGCTTCCATGTCCTGTTATGTACCGGCTACCGTCCACCCCTGATATCTTCCCCAAGGACAAAGCTCACAATCCCTTTATTGGCACTCATATTTACGAGAGCCATGGGCCTCCAGCAACCCCACTTCAAAAATCCTGAACTAACCCTTTAATCCTCACCGTAGAGCTGAGTGATGAGCTCCAGGTCTTGGGGTCCCAGGTGGAATTGGAGAGGGTCTCCGGCGGGACCCTGGTAGTACGGCCTCATCACCGAGTGTCGGGACGAGGAGTGAGCGAGTCCAAGGGCGTGACCGAACTCGTGGACCAACACGGTGAACAGGTCAGTGCCCTCAGAGGCTGGAAGAAGATTAGAAGAAAATAACGAGCTGATTTTGACATTTTGGAATTTTATTTTTTTGTTGTTTCAGGAGGTGACATATGAAAACCTGAAGGCATGTCAACAAAAACATTCACAATGATTTTATATCATTGTCTTTGTACATATTTGAAGAGAAAGAGAAGACCTTTTTTTCTTCTAAGGCTGTTTTTAGTTTTATAAATCTATGTCTTTAGCCAAGTCTTTCATAATTGTTTAGCAAACTTGCCACATGCTCATTAACATATCGATCAGTCACAATCAGTCAAACTAGTTTCCAGGATGATGAACTTTTTGTTAACCTGTGTCTCTAATTGACTGTTTACAGCCACTAGGGGGCCATAACTTTCACTCTGTTTGAGAGAGTAAAATACATTTTGGTGAGTAACCTTAATTCTACATAAGTTTTGCAAATGTCAAAAATACACAGTGGACAAATTTACGACCCTTTGGTCCTGTTAAGGCTGTTAACTTTATCTGCTGTAAAAACATATTAGATAAGTATTTTTTCTTTTTTTTTGCTCAGATCTTTTAATCAGGCTCAGTCCTGATAAAAAATATTAAATATTAAAAGTATACATATGGATTTTAACCCTATAAATGGGTTAACATTGTTTTTATCACTCTAATGTAGCTGAATCAAGGTTTAAAAGGGCTTATATGATACACAAATGCACGAAATACGATGAAAAAGCAATAAAAGTGTAAGAAGGTTCATAATCACCGGGCTGCCTGAAGGCCCACTCCTCCTCTGCATCCAGATGAACACCCCCAGCTCGGGTCGGGTCTGAGGGGAAGAAAGCATGGCCGACCGCGCCTCCTGCTCCATCGAAGGGATAACCATCACCGTGGTAACCGTGGAGGAAGTCGACCTGCAGGTCCGCTGCCTCCGGACTGCCCACCTGAAGACAACAGGAGACGTTTTGTGTCAGTCTTAACAGTTTGACAAGCTGAATCTGTGAAGACTGTCGATCCAGATAAATGAACTGACCTCGTGGAACTCCAGCGGCGTGGGCTCGGCCCAGACTCTTAAAGCATAGAAGACCAGAGAGCGAATCATTTCTCGAGACAGGTGAGAGGAGGACGGGTACGACCGCAACCTGAGGAGAGAACATCGAGAGAAGACCAGCCAGTAAACTACTACTGAGAAGTAAAAAGGAGCCATGATGCCCTCAAAAGCACAAGGCAGCTGGACAACTGAAGGATTTGGGTGAAATCAAAGTGTAAATATATTTCTGTTTATAAATATATAGGCTATACACTCACTGGCCATTTCATTAGGCACACTTAGCTAGAGTAGGGTTGGCCCTTTTACCCTCAGGGCTGTCTTAACTCTTAAAGGTCCTGGAAACACTTCTCAGAGATGTTGGTCCATATCTCCATCATAGCATCTCATAGGTGCTCTATTGGATTGAGATCTGGTGACTGTGGAGGCCACTGTAGTACAGTGAACTCATCAAGTCGTTGAAGAAACCAGTTAAAGATGATCTGAGCTTTGAGACATGGAGCTGCTGAAGTCTGTGTCAGAAGATGGTCCACTGTGGTCATAAAGGGATGGACATGGTCAGCACAGTACTCAGGTAGGCTGTGGGGTTTAAACCATGCTCAGTGGGACTAAGGGGCCCAAAGTGTGCCTAGAAAATGTCCCCCACACCAGCAGCAGCCTGAACCGCTGATCCAAGGCAGGATGGATCCATGCTTTATGATATTCACACCAAACTCTGAGCCTACATCTGGATGTGGAGCAGAAATCAAGACTCAGCAGACCAGGGGCCTCATTTATAAAGCTTGCTTACGCACAAAAGACAGCGTACGCCACTTGTATGCAATGTTTGGGATTTATAAAAAACAAACTTGACGGGAGAATGTGCTCACCTCCATGGCAGCTCTGACCCTGCCGTACACACAAAATCTGGACAAAGGGGAAACTGCGACCCCGACAGTAGAAGGATGAAATTAAAGGCAGCTCTGTGGAACTGATACATTTATGTCAAATAATGGAATATTACACACTTCACAACACATGAACACACCTAACCTATATTGTTGAATCAGCTGTGGATTAAACGTCATGATTGTTGCACAAAACTGCTGATCAGTGAGGCTACCACACCTGTAGCTGTTCAGGAAATGAAGTGATGGTTGGATATAAAAAGGCAGGCGCTCACAATGTGTAAAGACGCACAGTGGCTGATCTGACACTGCTGGAGGATGTGACGCACAGGAGACTCCGGTGCATTTGGTGCCTCCGTGTCCCCTCCGCCTCCGTCCCACTCCGCTCAGGAGGGATTCCCGATGATCCCCGACAGCTTTTCGTCTGTGGGGGGGGGGGCTCTGGTGTGCCCTTTCCCCTCACCTGTCACACAGACACTCTTTCTGTGGAGAGTGATTCGCCTTTTCACCTCCACTTTCATGTCTGACCATTTCTTTTTCCTTCAGCCACAGTCCGACCCTCTGAGGCAGCCTCATTTACAGCATCAGCCACATGCTTCCACTCTTTTGCCTTTCTGGCATTAGTGATGCCTGAACTGAGCCCACCTACCTATCAATATGTTGACCTCACATTGAGTAAAATTATTTTTTTTCACTCGTTTTCCCTCTCGGTCCATCGTGAAATTGGTATCATTGAATATTCATGAAGGGCGTTCACCTGACCTTTTATGGGCACCATATGGGCGGGGCAAAGCGTTCCCTCATGTGCAACAGCTTTAAAAGTTGATTTTTGAAGTTTTTGTGTGCACGCATTTCCTATCTTTCCGGCGTACGCCACCTATAGTGATCTTTCCTACGCACAGTTATAAATGAGGCCCCTGGACACAAGTCTACAGTCTTGAACCCTTGTGAACTATAGCCTCAGTTTCCTGTTATTAGCTGACAGGAGTGGCACCTGCTGTGGTCTTCTGCTGCTGTACTATAATATTGAGTGGCCATTCTCCTCTGACCTCTTGATATTGTCTCTTTTTTGGACCATTCTCAGGAGAAGTTGTGTGTGAGAATCACAGTAGATCAACACGTCTGGCATCAATAACTACACCACATTAAAAAACACTTAAATCACCTTTTTGCTTCATTCTGATGCTCGGTTTGGACTTCAGCAGGTTGTCTTGACAAAGTCTCCATGCTTAAATGCACTGAGCTGCTGCCGTGTGATTGACAGATTAGCTATATAAGTAGTCAGTTAGTGTATTTAACAAAGTGACCAGTGAGTGTAAAACAAGAGGATTATTTAATTTCCTGTGTCCTCAGTCTATTCTCTGAGGTAAGTGTAGAAGTTCACTCCTGTTGACCTTCAGACTTTGCTCTCTGACCTCCAGTTGATGTTCCTGCGGTCCCACATGGAGATGGACCTCCTCTTCCTCTTCCTCACGCTCCTCTTCTCGCTCACAGCCGACTTTGAGGGCTCGTCCTCGTCAGGGAGGGAGCACCGTGGACTGTTCATCAGCGCCATCGTGTCCTCGTCTGATCAAAACAAGAACCAGTGTTAGCTCTCAGTTTGGGAGGAAGCAGGCTCTTTCGTAACACCTGTCTGTGTTTCTCACCAACAACTCCAGTGTCCTTGAGGCCCGCAAACCTCTGCATGGCTCTGACTGCATTTGTGACGGCCGTCCACGCCTGCAGCTGACCGGTGGAGGGGTCAGGAGGCGGGAGGTAGCCGTACTTTGTCAACCAATCCTGTGACCACAAAGAAAGGAAGGTCATGTCAGAAAATGAGATTTTAAGTGAGGAAATAAGTGCGCAGATTCCTCCGAGAGCCTTTTTGATACCCAATGTTGGGCCAAGACCCTAAAATAGTTTAGTTTAAGTTCAGTCTTTCTTGCTGTATGTGGCTGTGAGCACAAATTTTGGCCTCATCCATGATGTTTAATGAATTATGTGTAGGTGTGTTTAACTGGCCTCAGGTGTGTCTGTGCCCACTCATTACCTCCTTATCAGAGGCATAGAGAACGTCTGTGTTTCTTTGGTTGTTGTTTCAGATGTGAAAAGTCTGCATGAGCTTTGGGGACACTGTTGAGTCAATAAGGACGATGTCTGAGTTATTTTAAGCGTATTCATAAATCTCCAGAGGCTTTAGTTTGCAGTCAGCAGCAGTGCTTCACCTTTTCAGAGCACGACCAAACGTAGTGATTGGCTCTGGAAACTTCTTTGGGTTCTGTTTCCCTCTCCAAATAACCTGCTGATGATTTTTAGGGTCTGAATCCCCGTCCAACTAATAATCTGAGGTCATGGGGCATCCTGAAAGCATCCCACATGATGTCCCATTACAAGAGCACCTCTGGCATCCATATTTCTAACAGTGAATCAATCAATCAATCAAACAAACTTTATTTGTAGCACAGTTCATGCAAATTCAATTGCAGCTCAAAGTGCTTTACACTGAGACAATATATCAATCTATCTATCCATCTATGTATATATGTATATCTCTATATCTCTCTCTCTAAGTATATCCCACTGTAATTTTAAATGATAGTAGGAAGGATTTCAAGAGGATTTAGAGACTAATGCACACCAGAGAAGCTAAAGTAAAATAAATGATAAAATCAAGATGACTGATAAAATATAAAAGAAAATAAACTGCAAACAATAAAACCAGACAGATAAAAATTAAATGCTAAAATACATTTAAAAGAAGTGTTAAAAGATTAGAATGAATCTAAAATGATGAAGTGTAAAAAGATAAAAACTACATCAACATGATAAGATATATAAGCAAATACTGAAAATATAAGAAAACATCAGATATTAAAATTTAGAACTTAAATATAATAATATAATGAAGTGCTACATAAAAACCAGGCTGAATAAATGAGTTTTTAGTTTGGGTTTAAAGTTAATTATGCAGCAAAACACGTCACATCCACCCACTTTAAGATAATCAGACTTTTTTTTACTTTCTCTTCCGGCTGCTGCAGTGAATTCACTTTAAAACAATCTCTCCAGATTAATTAGTTTCATATTCTGCCTGACGAGTCGGACTGCAGCCACAAACATCCATGGACACATTTATTCTCTCTCTTACCACTAGCTGGGTGCTGTCATCCTCAGTGGGGGTCACGGGTGCAGCAGAGGGTCCGAGGGTGACGGCAGCTGCAGAAGCTGTTTGGATCCATCCTGAACTCAAGAAGAGAAGAACAACCCACGTCCTCATCTTCGCTGCATATTTCTACTAATAATATTCTTGTCAGAGAAATCCTCAGACACTGTCTTAGATGATCTCCAATCCCTGAAATCAGAGGGAATGAAAATGAAAATTCATCCTCAAATACTGACGGCATTAGAGCACAGTGATAACTTTTTAATGTGAGTTTGTGACCCTGTAAGGTCTCCAGACTTTGTGAAAAGTTCTTTGCTCCTAGACATAAATGTTGTCAAAAAAAGAAACAAAAAGAAAACGACCTGCACACCAAAAGCTGCTCTGAAGTCTAGTAAAGAATACCACTTTCTTTATTAGTGGAGCAGCTTCTGGTGTGCAAGTTCCCCTCCAATTTTTAAAAAAACAGTACAGTTTTATGCAAACGATAGACTGCAGTAAAAACCACTAAAAGCCTACCTCAGCTGACACTGTGTTGCCAGCCAATCACAGGACCACTGTCTCTCTATGTTGCTAGGACTCTGAAAGGTATAATCTGTGTTCCAGTTGTACTGGGAAGTCGGGATTTCAACTGGAATGCCCTTGAGGTCAGAATTTCCTACTGGGAAGTCGGGGGATCCTCACCAAACCCGAGTTGACAATCAAAGATGGCTGCCCTGGGTGTAAACAGTGATTAAACTCCTGTAATATTCAGTTTATTAGAACTTCTAACTAGTGTTTGTTGCACTAAATCAGCCATACACAAAGTATTGTTCGATGTTTATATATGGAAATGCTGCTTTAGTGTTATTTACATTCTTCATGTGGTATGTGTGAACTACATCGCAGGGCGTGCTAACAACAGCTAACAATAGCCTGGTAGATCGGCAAGTTATTTCCGACTTTGTAACTGAAACACGGATATGACGTCATTCCCACTCCCCTCTTCCCAGTTCCAATGTAAATGAAACGCAGTGGTATAGATAATGGACAAAACCTCATGCAACTGTCAAACTCCATTAAAGCTGGTGTTGATTACATATGCACAGAGATTAACCGGCCCTCTGTGCGAATGTAAACACTAGATCCAAACCAGGATGCTTGAGTCCATGTAAACACACTCACTCATTCAGATTTAAGAGGAAGCAGATTTGTTGTGATGAATCAAACTAAATCCACAGAGCTACAGCTCTCTCAACGTTGCATGCCTTTTTAGATTTTTTGTTTAATTCTCTCTTAATCCAACATTTAATCCAGATCTGTCTGGATCTCTATAATCTTGTTAACACCTCTTCAGCTCAGAAAGAGAGGATTGACTTTCTCTACAATCACGACAGCCCAAACGATGCACGAGAAACAACAAACGCCTCGAGCTTTCTTCATCGTGTCGGCCTAAATCATCTCCCTCAGAGCTCTTTAATCTGCCCCTGAGGCGTCCAGACAAGCGCTGTGACACTGGACGTCAGAAAGCATGAATGAGGATGACGGGAAACCCTGGTCTCGAGCTCCCTGTGGGACACGATGAAGAGGATCCAATCAGAGGATGGACAGACATTACCATAAAGAAGAGAGAGGAGGGAAGGCCGAGCAGGATGAGTGTCACTCCCTTTAATTAAGTTAGAGGTTTACTGTCTCAGTTAGAGGATGGAGGAGGGACGGAGGAGTGTGTTAGAGTAATGAGGTTAGAGAGCGGGGGGGCCGACAGACTTTCACTCGCTCCGAGGAAACATGGCCGACGGTCCGCAACCTGGAAATCAGTCCTCCAGTTATCATTCATGAAAAACGTGGACATGCACACACTCGCCACTTTATTAGGTACACCTGTCCAACTGCTCATGAATGTAAATAGCTTTCCAGACAATTACATGGCAGCAACACAATGCATTTGGGCATGTTAGAGTAGTCAAGACGACCTACTAAAGCTCGGCTAGTTGCCTTTCAGAAACCACAGATCGCACTAACAGAGAATGGCCAAAAAAAGAGAAAATATCCAGTTAGCAGCAGACAGGCAACAGGAACTCAAGTATGCAAACCAAGGTGTGCAGAAGACCATTTCTGAGGGAACAAGTCTTGAAGCAGATGGCAACAGCAGCAGAAGACGCACCAGGTGCCACTCCTGTCGGCTCTGAGCAGGAAACTGAGGCTCCAAGTTAACAGCTCACCAAATTTGGACATAAGGAGATTGTTAAAGTGTTCCCTAAATTCTGATGAGTCTGGATTTCTGCTCCACTTTCAGAAGTAGGCTCAGAGTTTGGTGTGAACTTCAGAGGACATTTTCTCGGCACTCTTTGGGCCCCATAGTCCCACCTGAGCATGGTTTAAACCCCACAGCCACCTGAGGATTGATGCTGACCATGTCCATCCCTTTGTGACCACAGTGGACCATCTTCTGATGGAGACTTCAGCAGCTCCATGTCTCAAAGCTCAAATTGGTTCCTTGAACATCACAGTGAGTTTACTGTACCTCAGTGGCCTCCACAGTCACCAGATCTCAATCTAATGGAGCTCCTTTGGGATGTGCTGCAACAGTAGATTCTCAACATGGATGTGCAGCCTTTTGTGGAGATATGGACCAACACCTCTGAAGATGTTTTCAGTACCTTGTTGAATCTTTACCAGGAGGCACCGAGGCAGCAAGGTGTACCTAATAAAGTGGCCCTTGAGTGTATCTGAGCAGTGTTAATAAAACGAGGTGAAGATGTTACAGGAGTGTGAGAAATGAATCCCAACATATACGGATCTGATCTTCAGAGCTAGATTTCAGGATATTTAAAATTTTATGAGTCACAATAAAACAAAAAACTCTGTAATATATATCATAACTGTCATGTTAAAATAAATCAAGTTCACTCTTTCAGAACTGAACAACAGTCAGACTGTTTTCTTATTTTATGAGTGTCTAATAAAATCCTCTGGTTTTGGTGAGAAGTGTTCATGACTGAAGCTTCTCAGAGTTTGAGAGTCAGACATGAGAAAGAAAAATAAGTGGAGGAGGCTGTTTTTCTGTGGACTGGTAGTTGTTGTGAAGTATTATTTTTGGTAGTTTAGTTTTTAATGAAACTCAATCATGAAATGACTTAACTTTTTACAGATTAATTTAACATTAATTCAAAAAGATGAGGTATCGTGATTTGTAATTGATTTACAGACATTGTCAGATTAATGTCAAAGTAACGGCTAAAGGTTAAAGATGAGGCCTCCCTCCACCAACCAAAAACATCATTAGGCTGATCGGTGAATAGAAATTGCCCTTAGGTATGAGTGTGAGCATGAATGGTCTGTCTCTCTACGTGGCCCTGCGATTGGCTGGAGACCAGCTCAGGGTGTACCCCGCCTCTCGCCCAATGTCAGCTGGGATAGGCTCCAGCCCTCTTTAAATACATATTTATACAAAGAGGAGGGATGAAGACTATTGGATTTTTGTCAATTTTAGATCTCATTTTGACAATAAAATAATGTGTCCGAGTGTAATCATAATTTTAGCTTGTTATTCTCTATTTTTTGCCATGGAAAAGAAAATTTGAGCCTTATTTCAAATGGTTTCCTTTGCTTAATTTGCAAATTTTCAATATCAGGGCAAAATAATAAAATGACATTGATTCATTCATCAATATCATGTTATAATTCTGGTATAAAAAAGCAGAGGGTGATCCCTTTAGTCAGATTTTAAATTTAAAAAATAAACCTTTGTCAAACTTCTATTAACAATTAATTATTGTGAAGTTAGTGGAGTAATACAGCAGACAAACATCTGGAATGTTTTTCATTAATGATATTAACTTTTGTTATCAAGGGTTTATTTTTAGCTGGTTACTGTGTTTTTCTTGTCATAAAAAAACTACCTGAGAAAACATTTTAAGGGACATTTTTCTTCTGCAGAGTAAACACATCCTCACACATCCCTACATCTGGTCCTTCTTCATCAAACGAGAGTCAAAGTGAGGTGTTTCCACACTTACCTCCTGCGTCTCCTCCTCTGCGTCCTCTCCCTCCCTCGATCCGCCTGCACATGAACAGATGGGTCCTTTCTCCTCTTCTTCTTCAGTCAAAGCCCGGCCGTAACCCCCGCCCACCCTCCGCCCGCTGACGGTGCAGAGAAAGCCTCTGTCTGTCACTTAAGACGATTTCCATCCTCTCTTCTGTCTCCATCTGTCAGCTGCAGGAAAACCTCCATGAAAATAAAAATCACCACTCTTTCAGAAGAATCTGGAACAATTAGTGCGGGCGCAGCACTGCCTCTGACCCGCTGGAGGATTAGCGGGTGTCACGGAGCAGCGATGGCTTTAGCTGTGGTGCGTTTGCATGTGTGCAACATCTGCACGTTCATGCATCTCCTCTGGTGGAGGCATTAACATTTTACACACAATCCTCTTAACGGCAGATTAAAAACTAAAAATCAAGAAAGGCAGATCTGAGCCATCGCTCTCTCTGATATATCTCTGGTGATTCCCCATGATATCCTCAGAGTAGAACAGGAG
The DNA here is from genome assembly GCA_037902135.1 of Cetoscarus ocellatus. Lineage (NCBI taxonomy): Eukaryota > Metazoa > Chordata > Actinopteri > Labriformes > Labridae > Cetoscarus > Cetoscarus ocellatus. Next base: position 216,860 of record JBAMNC010001225.1, read on the forward strand.
CTAAAGTAGGAGCATCTGATTTAAAAACTCTGCTCAACGGGCCACTTTATTAGGAACACCTTGCTAATAGCAGGTTGGACCCCCGTAACTCATCACATAAAAGACTGGACATCATCCCTCAGAGATGTTGCTCCATATCTTCATGACAGCATCACACAGCTGCTGCACATCCATGATGAGAATCTCCTGCTCCACCACATCCAAAAAGAGCTCTCTTAGAGTGAGATCTGGTGACTGTGGAGGCCACTGGAGTACAGTGAACTCAGAGACCAGTTTCTGCTGCTGTAGTCCATCAGCTTCAGGATTTGACGTCTTGTGCTTTCAGAAATGGTCTTCCTCATACCAAGTGATTATGTGCCCCTGTTATCCTCCTATCTATCATCTCAAACCACTCTGACCCCTGATATCAACAAGGCATTTTCCTCCAGCAAGACGCAGAAAACATTTTAAGGGACATTTTTCTTCTGCAGAGTAAACACACCCTCACACATCCCTACATCTGGTCCTTCTTCATCAAACGAGAGTCAAAGTGAGGTGTTTCCACACTTAAAATCCCTGCAGTAGCACCAACAACCACGCCACGTCCAAAGTCTCTTAAATCCCCTTTTTTCCATTCTGATGCTCCGCTTGAACTTCAGCAGGTCGTCTCAACCTTGTCCATATGCTTATATGCCTTGAGTTGCAGCCATGTTATTGCCTGATTAGCATTACTGAGCTGTTGAGCAGGTGCACCTAATGAAGTGGCCAGTGGAGATGCATCCATAGTGTTTAACATATCACCTTTTGCCATAATAATGAGTCTGTTTGTTTTCTGCCCTCGTGATCTTGACTTATCAATCTTTACATTTAAGTTAAAATCTTTAGAGAACAACCAAACTTTTCATCTTTTCATACTGAACATGCTCAAATTAAATATATTCATACATGTCCTCAAAAGATCTTTAAAATAAGCTGCCTCTTAAATATATTTCTGCTCAGATTTTTTTTGTTTTTCTCCATCTAAGTACCAAACTGTGACCTTTTCCATCAAATAAAGATGGATCGTGTAAGATTTGGGATTTCTCATTAAAGAGCTGGTGAGGGTTAGGTTTAGGGTTAGGGTTAGGACCCAAAACTGAATCACAGAGCTCTATTTAGTGAGTCCTAAATTGTGTTTCTAGAAGAAAAAAATGTGAAAAGTCCAGAATGTATGGAGGCCCTGGTGGATTTAAATACCCGTGTTATTTTTCTTTGCTCTGCCCTTCTCTATAGCTTCTCCATGGAGAAGGGTTTGGCTAAACGAAGGTTCCTGACTGATTTAGCTGATAATCTCGTAGGTTTACTAATGATATTGCATTAATTGATCTCTAAGATAAAAAAACACATGCTGGTTATGAAAAAGTGATGCATGCATGTCATCTGCTCAGTCACGATTGATCCTGTTGAAATAAACTTTGAAGATCTGGTCCATGATTTCTCTTTAAGGATGTGTTGGTGTAACCAGCTGAACCACCAGACCAGAGCATGATACAGATTCATGTCAGTACTCATCATGTCCTCTTCTCTTGGCTCATGTCTCCATCAGGGTCTGAAGCGTCCCACTGGGATCATTTAGCTCCATCTAATCTGCTCTGTGTCTGCACAGGGAGCTCGGCTGATTGTAAAAACACATTTTGAGCTGGTGTGATGTTTTGGGAGGAAACCTGATTCCTCTGATGAGTTTCTGCAGCGGACGGGCAGATCGAGTGGCTGACTGATGCTCCTCAGGCCACAGAGAAGAGAAACTCAAGGCAGATACACTGATATGTAATGATCTGCTGATGTTTAACCATCTAATGCCTGAAAACACAAATTATAGCCAGAAAATTCTTTTTTTTTGGAGCTGAAATGTTTATTTCACTTTCTACTGAAATCCTATACAATCAAAATTTCCATAAAATTTAACATATTTTTTATATCTTATTTGATACATTAGGTGTTTTTGGCAAATGATAATTCTTTTTGAGGTTATTTTTTATCATTTATCTGATTTTAATCAGATGTTTTTTTAGTAATTTTTTGATCATATTGATTAGATAGAGGTATGATAAAAGTGGGAATCAAATACGATGTAAAAGGTGTTAAAGGGTTATGAGGTCCTGAAAATGTCAGAATAAGGGGCCTCAAGCCAATATAGAACTATGTCAAAACTATCATTTATCATTGTCTTTCCATCCATCTATCTATCTATCTATCTATCTATCTATCTATCTATCTATCTATCTATCTATCTATCTATCTATTCATCTTTCCATCTATCTATCTATCTATCTATCCATCTATCTATCTATCTATCTATCTATCTATCTATTCATCTTTCCATCCATCTATCTATCTATCTATCCATCTATCTATCTATCTATCTATCTATCTATCTATCTATCTATCTATTCATCTTTCCATCCATCTATCCATCTATCTATCTATCTATCTATCTATCTATCTATCTATCTATCATCTATCTATCTATCTATTCATCTTTCCATCCATCTATCCATCTATCTATCTATCTATCTATCTATCTATCTATCTATCTATTCATCTTTCCATCCATCTATCCATCTATCTATCTATCTATCTATCTATCTATCTATCTATCTATCTATCTATCTATCTATTCATCTTTCCATCCATCTATCTATCTATCTATCTATCTATCTATCTATCTATCTATCTATCTATTCATCTTTCCATCTATCTATCTATCTATCTATTCATCTTTCCATCCATCTATCTATCTATCTATCTATCTATCCATCTATCTATCTATCTATCTATTCATCTTTCCATCTACCTATCTATCCGTCCATCTATCTATCTATCTATGTTATTTAATCACATTAAGTCATATTTTATTTCTTATAATTCTGACCTTAAACCAGTCGCTCTGCCTTCCCGGGTTAATGGAGATTGAATGTTTCCTCCGTCACCGTGACAACAGGAGACTTCCTCACGCATGCAGCTGCTGGGAAGGGTCAAAGGTCAGTTGGGGGGTAATGGGTGATGGATGCTGGGGTGGGGACCTTGTAAATACATGAATGGATCTGTGTGTGAGTCTGGGGCCGTGTGGGGGCTCATTCTGCTGTTGTCCAGGCGACAAAAACGCTCTTTTAGGACCTCTTGGAGGGTCCTGGGGATCCTGTGGGTGTCCTGCAGTGGCTGTAGTCCTGTTCTCACATCTGTGGTCCAGTCTGAAGGTGAGGGATGTTGGAGGACAGGAACAGGTCAGTTAGAGGGAGAAGACAGACAAAGCCCTGCCATGACACCAGCGGGTAAAAACATGCTGCTGAGGCTGTGACGGAGCTGACCTGTGGCTGTGGAGATCAGATGATGGTAAACCGCCAGAGGAGCTTCATCTGGAGAGGGAGGGGAGGGACAAAGACTGCAGTGTTGGACTGGGATTAAAAATGAGGACGTCAGGACCAGGGGACAGTGAGTAAGAGCATGGAGATGTGGTGGTGTCATGGCTGTGCCCAGAGAAGATAAACTCGCTGAGAAGCTTCATCAATCAAACCTCGGCTGGGGACAGCATGTGCTGGGGATCATCAACAGGGGGCCCAGGTCCACATCAGGGCCCGCATGGCTTTCAATCCGGCCCTGAGGATATAATCAATTACAGAAAACATGAGGAGGAGAGAATGTGCTATTTCTGAAACTTCAATCATACATTTAAATCCCCCTCCATAATTTCATCATGAAGGACTTTCGATCTGTTTAACAGAAGTCCTAAGGGTGCCGTGGCCTCCAGGGGGCGCCACAAAATCAGGAAAATAATCACCTTCAATACAAGGCCCCGCTTACACGACAACTTTGTCACCAAAAACTGAAAGGTTTTTCCTTTGCGTTTTCAAAAGCGATCTGTGAAAATGACTGAAAAGCGATGTAGTGTGCACAGATACACAAACATACAAATATAAATGTAAAAAACCTTTGTGTACATCTATATATAAAAAAAGAAGCAGCTAAGGAAAGGAAATAAAAAAAATGTATATATATATATATGTATACAATATTTTTTTAGAAAATAAGTGTTAAAAATAAGAGTAATGAGAGGTGTTTAGTGAAAAAAAAGAAAACAAAACCCTTAGTCTCCTGAGCCCCCTTCACTGCCCCCCACAAAAACAAGAGAAAGTAGGGTGGGAGTTAATAAGCAGGCGAATAAGTTAATGGGTAGTACAGAAAGTAGTCTGTTTACACTATGTTGACCAGATCGTCCGCCCAAAATGCAATGAAAACTCTGTTTTCAGCTGTTTTCGTATTCATGTAAACGGGGCCTAAATATATTAAAACTTGTAATTACTAGTAACTCTTAAAATGGAAAAGCTCACATTGATTCAATGCCCCATTCAATATTACTACGGATGATAACACCAAATAAGTCTTTATAGTTGTGTTATTTAGTTTTCGTATATAGTTATTGCAAAGTGTAAATATAGCTTATGTATGGAGTTATTGTGTGCAAACTGTGTGATAATTTACATTGTTTGATGTTGGTTGTTGCATTTATAATTTATTACTATTATTATTATATTTTCACGTATTTACAGGATTTTTATTTTGTGGTAAGGGTACTTATATTGTACATCAGATTTTATTTGTTTGTAATTTGTTAAGCATGTAAATTAGGTTACATGTTATCTATTAAATTTAAGACATTGGTAAAAACAATGCTATTTTATTTATTTCTTAAGCTTATGTAAATCATGATGGAGGGGACAATCAACTCTGGCTTGGACAACCTAACAGCTTCAAAAATAAGCCGCCAGAATCTTCCAGTGGCTGCAGCAGTTTGAGTGATAGGGACTGATCTCACTTTTATATGTTTTTTAATAGAGTGGTGCAGAGATGATGTATTGTTGCTTCTCTCTGGAAAACCACAAATTCTGATACTCAGATGTTCTGTCCTTTTTGATGATTTTGAAGAACCAACCTACTTTTCTTAAAATTTTCTTTTTATTAAAGGTTTTCAAAAATAAAACTGTTGACAAGCAATCCAAAAAATCAAAATTTTTGTTCATACATGAAATAAATATTCCCAAAACCCCAAGCATGATCCTAGTTTAGACATACACAGACAAAGGCGAACATACACATGAATATGCATGTGAGAATCCACACAATTAGATGGACACATAAAATACATCCACCTGCTTACACCCAATAAACACTTATATATCCATGTAAATAGAAAGATACAAATAACAGTGACAACAACTGACTGAGACAGCAGAAGAATAAAAGAGACAGCAATTTAAAAATAAATTAATTAATTTAAAGAAAGATGTGGTCATGAGGCCTTAATGTTGACTCTAGACCCCAAAGCGTGACATCCCTGCTGCCTAAAACAGCGACTTAATAAAAAACAAATTCAAATGAGATAAAACTAAATAAAATAAAAGTCATATTTCTGTGAGAGGGTTAGTGTTACTATATTATTAATACATGTAGCCAAATCCACATAGAGTGATTACATTATTATTTTTTCTTTTTTTCTTTACAACCTACTTTTTAGGATTTTTTTTAAGCTTCAATCAAGAGAGTCAGCCTACATAAGGTTTCCTGCCGTGTTTGTAGTCTGTTAAGAGTTTGTTAGCAACCATATTTTAAAAGCACAATAACACTTAAAATTTGAAAGCAGGGCAATTTCAGATGCATGTTATTATTTCAGATTAAACATTAAAACCTTATCTCAAACATTATCCCAGGCATTTACCACTTTTCTAAAACCCCATATACTTTCAGCCTTGAGAAACAGAAAGTGCTAATTGCTATCTCGGGTTTTTGGACTCATTCCTGCCCCCCTCTAAAGGCTGGATCAGTCTCTCCCAAACTTCAGCGGCCCTTCTTAAAACCTGAAAACTACCTGGGAATCATGAAGAACCAAAACACGAGGCTTATATCATATCTTATATTTTATTTAGAGAGACTTCAACATGTTTTTCCTTCTTTTGATCACTTTGTGACTCTGTTAACTCCCCTGGTCACTTCAGTGCCTCTGTATGCATGGATGAAGTTATTATAAGCAGAAACGAAGCAGTGCTGTTGGATATTAAAGAAATGTCCCCAATTAATTAAACTACAGTTACACTATTTTTTTATTTTTATTTCTAACATCTTAAAAATGAGAAATATATATATATATATTGAAAGACAAAACAGAATGATACAGTGGATCAAGATCAGTATAGAATTTTCACAATGAGTCCTTTTTCTCTGTTCAAAAAGGATGAAGTACATAACTTTTGTAGTCCTACCCCTTTTTTCCAAAAATGAACTAAAAACATTTAAGTCTCAGGCACTAAAAGAAACAACAAATAATACAGCTTAATACAGCTAACAGCAAAAATGTAACAGAACATCTAAACATTACCCACAGTACAAATCAATCTGATTTATTGACACCATTTCAAAGCACACCTTTGTCTTTTACTTCATACCATTGCCTGGTATTTATGAAAATGTTTTTGAGCCTACCTTTTGTCGTAGATGTTTTTATTTCTTTACTGCAGCTGTTTCACAGATGAACTCTTTTTGTTGACATGCAGTGTCTCATAGCCTATCATATTAGTCCTGACTGCTTGTGTAAACCTCTGAGATTATGTATACCCTTAAGACGGAAAAACTTTTGAATACTTTTTGATTATTTCTAACTTTGTGCATGATTCGGATTGTCTTGAAGTCAACCAGGTCCTGAAATATCACCACATAACACACAAGTTGGATGTCGTTTGCTTCAATACACCAGAGCTACTTCGAGCCTGTACCTCGTGAGTGTTTGATAGTTTAAATACGGAGTCATATACAAGAAACAAGAAAGTTTATTTATTTATTCTTAGTTTATATGACGGTATTTACTCAATGAGAATTAAAATTGGCTCTTGCCGTGATTGCAGCACAAGATAAATCTATTTACGGTATTAAGCCTCACCTAAAGCTCTGCAGGAACCGCTCACATCCTCTCTGAGGCGTCACTCTCTACCTGACGTTACGCAGCTGTCAGCGTGATGAGCTGCAGGTGCACTGAGATTGATTGACACATCGACAGACCAATCAGCGTTGAGCATTACAGTGCAGCGCATTTTAGAGGGTACTATTGGTTAAATCGGCAGTATGCTACCTGTGGAGACAACGTTTGACATCTTCAGACAATACTGGTAATGTTTTGGTATCTGATTTCAGTTGGGTAAAATAGGGACGGGGAGTGTCCCTAAAATATGTGATTTTTGGGGATGTTTGTGGGGACACGGACCCTGAAAACGGGACGGCTCAGGGTTAAACCTAACGCCTTGTCACCCTGTCCTGACAACAATCCGTATGGCTTTAAAACAAAAAGAAACCACGTGGAGATGCCGGGGATTGAACCCGGGGCCTCATACATGCAAAGCATGCGCTCTACCACTGAGCTACATCCCCTGGCAGGGTGAGAAGGCGCCAGATGCATTAATAAAGATGAGTGTAGGAATCCTTTAATCCTTTTATGAATATCTCAGTTGCAGCAACATTTCTGAAACATGATGTCCGACTTTGACAGCTGGAGATTTGGGACATTTAAGGTCAAATATTTAACTGCATAAAATCTGAGGAGGCCGCTTTTACTCGTCCTTCCTGGGGCCCAGCCAGCTCTCTTCCCGCTCCTGTGTCGCCTTTCCATCTCTAAATTTATTGATTTAATTGAATTTAGGATTTTATTTCACCTGCTCTTCGAGTGCTCGATGTGTTAAATCACTTTTATTCTCATCATTTCAACTCTTATTAGCCTACTTCTTAATGTTATTTTCACCCTTGGGGCCCAGTTGTTTAAAAAATAAATGTAACTGTATATGCTGAATTGATGAATGATGAATCTTAGACAAACTTAGGAAATAAAAACTGGCTCTATTTTCATCAATTCTCTGAAAATGTCATCAAATCAACGTCAAATTAATCAAACGACTAAACGCAGTTTTACCATTTTATCTCTGATTGATACATGTTTAATCCCCTCATGCTTATCAATATTCTTTTTGCTACTTTTACCTTCGTATTAATGCATTTTAATGATTTATTTTGTTGTCCTAAAGCTCAGAGCCAGCCTTTCTCTCCTTGCTCCAGCAGGCGTCGCTGTTCCTCCCCATCACCGCCACACCTGTCGGGTCACCTCTCTCCGGCTGGAGCTGTGATACGGCGACACCGTCAGGGGCGGACAAAGGTGAGCTCGTGCCTCTTTCTGTGTGTCTGTCTCTGACGCGATGACAGAGCCACATTCATCCGCGCGCTGTGACTTTACCTGGAGCTCACCTGTGCTGCTCACACCCATCTGGAGGAGGACACCTGGGAGACGCACGGAGGACTGACTGACGGACAGGCTGAGAGAAACGAAATGAGAGGAGATGAGGTTATACTCTATTAGATTTGGGTTTCTGTTCGCTTTCGCGTGCTTCATATCGCTCACCTGGATTACATCTAACCCGTATCATGAAGGTAAGATGCGCGAGCCTGCTGTCAGGATGCCTGGTCTCATATTCATCTGCTGATACTGTCATGGAGGTTCATATCTTTGAGTTATTGTGTTAAAGTCTCACCGAAGTCTGAGAGTTAAAGTTAGTAAAAGAGGAACAGGGACAGATGAGTTCAATATTTGAATTTAATTATAATTATTAGAAAAGCACATGGAGGTGAATTCATGTTGATGGGACGCTTTGATAAAAGAGCCTTTTCTTCCTTACCCTGAAAATAAAATTAAAAACTAAACTAAACTAAACTTTGTCCTAAAATGACAAATTAAAAATCTTAAGTATCCTTTGGTGATCCTGAAGTTTATGAGCTGTTAAAAATGTGAAATGCTTTTTCTAGTTTTGATTTTAAGGTTAAAAAAAATAAGTAAAGTTGAATATTTGTTCGTTTTTTTCTGAGCACTTGAGAGTTATGATCAACTGCAACAAAACATCTAAATATTTTTTGTGTGTGTTTTTAGTGTTGGTATAAAGTTGATTTGCTTATGGGGCAGAGTAATTTTGGTTGGATTGGACGATGCTAAGAAGGCTTTAATGTAAAGAAAATGATTAACCTTGCGTAGTGAACCATTTCATGTGCTGTTTTATTTGTCTGTAATGAGTTGTTAACAGCCTCTTTTCCTTAAATATACCCAAAAAAGCGTTCATGTATTTCCTGAATGTTGCTCCATGTTTTCATGTTTAGAAAATTGTAATAAATATTTTTGAGGCCTTTTTAACACACACACATATGTATATATATATATTTATATATATATATATAGAGAGAGAGAGAGGGAGAGAGAGAGAGAGAGAGAGAGAGAGAGAGAGAGATGTATATTAGAAAAATATCACAAAAGGAGTTGGGACTCAGTAAGACTGTAAGATGCCTTTTCTAAGTAATTATTTTTTATTTATTTTTCATTTTCTAGAATGTGTAAAAGCTACACACAAAAAATCCAGCACATTAGGATTAAAATTGATTTCCTTCCTATCACATAAACACAAACCATGACTCAGTGCTTTCAGTATTTAATTATATAACCTTCTCTTTTTTAATTAACTTTGTTAGTGTCATTCTTTTTATTGTTGCTGTTTTCCTTGTTATTCCCTTCATGTCCTCACATCACTGTTACTGTCAGTGTATCATTGTTGTCATAAAAGTCATTCAGTTTGCACTGCATGGCACCAACTAATAGGCTAATGATAAAATAAATTAAATGAAACAAAGTAAATAAAATAATAATAAGAAGAAAATTCACAACAGCTTTCATCATGGATTAAAGAGAAAAAATGTTTTGGGATCATAAAAGTTTGTTTACAAGTTGGTGCACCTAATAAAGTGGCCAGTCCTAGACTTAGTTCCTGCTGTGGCTTCAGTATTTAAATGAGTAAAGGGAACAGAGCGGTACCTCTGAAGCTCGGCCTGTTACTTCCCTTTCCCTTTCTGTCTAATAATTAAACTTTAACGATCAGATCACATGTGATCCAGCTGGCGTTAGTGAACCTGAGAGCAGAATGTTGGATTTATGTCTGTCAGGGAACAGCCAAAAGGAAGTCTGTCATTCTTATACTTTCATTGACCAAGCTGGAGTATGTTGTTGCCATGGAGACACTTTAAACTGTTGCCATCCTGAAGTGGGCCCACTTGTCCAAACTTGTGTGCCTTTGTCTCCAGTTCAGACGATTGAGCTGAACCTGCAGACCCTCTACGAGCGCCTGATGGTGGCCGAGGAGCTGGGCGGGCAGGTCAGGAAGGATCTCAGCAGCATCCTGGAGGGGCTGAGGAACATCTCCAAAGCTGCCAACAACACTCACCACACCACAAACAACATCATCAACCACAACAACAACAACAACAGCAATGACAGCTATAACAACAGAACCCCCAAAGCTACAGGTAACAAGTGTGAGCTGATTGGTTACTGCAGAGGGCATCTCTCTGGAAAACTCTCAGTCCAGTTAAAGACTAAGAGGTGCAGTGTAGCTGGATCCTACACAAACAAAACCAGTCTGTTCTTATTTCTGTGATTCATTAAAAACTTAACGTTTTCAGTCAGACCAGGCTCGTCTCAGGTGGAGCAGCTTCAGGTGTTAATCATGATCAGGGTCCTACCTGTGGACCTGGACTACAGAGTTAAAGCTTGGGAGAGCGCTCTGCTTCGGCCAAAAGTCCTGAGAATACTGGCATCATAAATGACTTTCAAGGGTGGAAGGACAAATATATACACAAATATAAACAAAATCACATACACAATTTCACTACAGGGTTATAATGTGATTAGCAGTAGCTAATTTATGACCTGCTTTCTGTCAGTTAGTTATCATTCAACTATTAACTTGTTTGTTTTTGTTTGTGAGTGTCAAAGGTCGTGATCAAGCCTTAAAATAGCTGGAGGTGTCAAAAATGCTTTCTTAATAGATGCATCGATGCAGAGACAATCATTAATGGTTTAATCTTGCAGAGGCTGCTGTGCAACTGCAGAATCAGTTTTGTGGTTAAAAAAAGTAAATGAAGATGAGACCTATGAAGTCTATCTTGGTTACAATGAAAAGACTTTTTTGCTGCAGTTGATCTCGAAGGCCATTTCTAAACAGACTTCATATTGATCTGACTGCTTGCGTTTTTTAATCTTGAAAGTAGTCTAATATATTAAAATATACTGAATCAACTGAATTAAATCAGACCTCTAATAAAAGCTGTGAACAAGCCACAATACAGAGAATATTTCAGTTTTGATGATTAAAAAGGTAAACTGAATTTCTGAGAACATCAAGTGTTTCTGCTCCTGCGTACAAAGATTAATGTATGCTTCTCAAGTTCTCCTAATTATGCCCAAAGTGGTGGAGATGAGGATGCATCAGGCCGCTAGGACACCTGCCGCTCTTTCAGTGACATGCTGTTTCTTCAAGCGCCTTCATCACCTTGTCTGGTGGCATGACACTTGGAAATGGGACGCTGCAGTAGATTATGTACCACATTTGTTTCTCTAAATGTCACTATGGATTGACTGCAGCTGTATGAAATCTGAGACGTGTTTTCGTCCTGTGGTTGTTGTAATTTCACAGACATATCCTTTCTAATAATCAAAGAAGCTTGTTGCATAATTATAGCTAACATGATTAACCACCTAGAACAGACAAAAATCCCTCAGGAAATTGTAGAAATCTCCGCCTTGAGGACGTATTTTGAATGACTGAAAACTGTAAATTTGAGTGGACTTGGATAATTGGCAAAGATATGTTAATTAAAGGTACATGTCCAGGTGTGTTGGACTGTTTACGTCATGCCCTGACACTGTATGTTTACTTTTTACATGCAATGATTCCTGAAAATATTGTCATTAGTAATTATTATGAGAACAGTATTCTTAAATTTATCGTTGATAGTTGAGGTATCTTTTAAACTTATCTGATTTGTTCAACATTCACACTTTTGTGATTTCGTTTTTCAACATGTGACTCTGTAGGAGCTCTGGCTGGCAAGAGTGCTGATAGAGATGTAGCGTCAGTACTCCAGCATAAACTTTGACCCCACGCAGGTTAAAGTTAAGAGAAAATAAAAAATGTTAAAATTGAATGCACATGCTACATTTTTGTTTTGTTTTGATTTAAGTATGATTTATTTGCCATACATAAAATTTGAAGTAAAAAATGGTTATTTATCTCAAGCTCTGTGGTGGTGATGGTGGTGCTTTTTTACGATGTTCTCACAGGCACCTTAAAAGCACCCTGCGGGCTACAGGTGCTCGCGGGCACCCTGTTGGCTACCTCTGCTGTAGAGGGTCAGCAGCTCTTTTCAACACCCTTTTGGAAACGCTCTGATCCGAGGGGGCGGAGCTGCAGGAGGTTATGATAGTGAGCTCTGCGCTAATTATGTCTGATAAGAGGAGGGAGGAGGGGTTACAGGTCATCGAGCCAGCTTTTAAAACAGTCCTGACATCGGCCTGAGACAAGCAGAAAACACTCACTTAGGTGGAGGCTGTATAGCTATGACGTCATAAACCCCAGGAAGTTAAAAATGGAGTGTATTTTTAAAGAGGGATAGAAGATTCTGTCAACTGAGAGTTTAGTAAAAGATGTCATCTTCTTTTGCTCTTTACAGCCCATCTATCAATATTCAAAGCAAAGAAAATCGCAGTCTGCAGGACTTGGGGGCGTTAATAAAGATAAAAAACTGACTGCAGTTCTCAGAATGTATACAGCTGTACACAAACACAAACATACACATGATTTCCTGCAAAATGCAGTGTCACGTTTTTAGGTTGCGGTGAGGTTTGAAATGCTGCTTGAAGAGACAGCATGTCACTAAAGGAGTAGCAAATGCCGCTAAAAAGACTGGCCTGCCACATGCATCATTTGGATCTCGATGCTACCAAGCATGGTATAGGCCGTGTGATAAACCTTGTATGTGTAAAGCTGAGTCTGCAATGTAGCGTAGAGAGGGCAAATCATGGATCCAAAAGCTGATTGTCCAAAGTGACTAATTCAACCTCCTTCTCTGTGTCTTTTTGGCCTGTATGGTGTCTCTGGGATATTTATTCTTCTTGTAAAAGTCCAGAGTTTGTTGTTTTGGTGCTGCAGCCTTCCCCCTCCCTCAGTGCCTTTAGTAAATGCCTAATGCGTACAGTCAGGGTGAGGTGATCAGTGTAAAGTCCAATCCCGTTCAATAAAAACACCAAACTGATCTGATATTACTGATCAGTATCAGTGTTATTTGTATGGTCAGGCTGTTTTTGACTTGGGCTGAACAATGTATTGTTCAAACACCACAAATGCAGCCTGCACATCCCAGGGTTAGGGTTAGGGTTGTTCAGTGTCAGTCATGCGCATCAAGCTGCTGTTTGTGGTTTGAGTTATGGAAACCAAAGGCCCCCACGCCCCTGTTTCTTTGACTTTCTGCAGTAGAAGTCCCCCTGATGCTGCAGCGTCTCTTATAGAGGAGACTGGTGCATGCAGAGTTTTTGTGGTCGTTGACATTAAAACAGACACTCTTCACATTACAGAGGTGTAAGTATTTCAGATCTTTTGAGCTAAATTAAAAAGATTGCAACCAAAATTGTCATGTTGCATTTGACATCCAGTTTACGAAAGATTTGGGGTTTTCTAGTTTACCCAGTCAGAAACCACATCCTCATGAGTTACACACTGGCTTTTGTTTTGTGCATAATGTTAAGGTTTTTAGATATTTTTAGAAATTTCACAGTAAGTGAGAACAGAAACGAGGAAGAGACATGCACATGAAATACCGATAAAAACAGGAAAAGTTTGGGCTCATGGTTCAGGTTTTAACTCTATATTTAAAATTTAATTCGGTTTCTTTTCTTATTTAATGTATTTGATAATCTTAATAATGACTTTGAGAACTATTTCTGGACACTTTCTCTTTCCTTTCTCCTGGTGACAGAAGCACCGAGAAGGCCGAGCAACGCCTCAGGCGAGCAGGCCATCCTGCAGCCCACCATTTACCTCTACATGCCCCATCTCAGACACCATCCAGAGAGCCTCGTACCCAACATCGTGCTGGGACAAGGACGCAGAGGAGGTAAGGACCACCTTCATGAAACATATTAACTGTCTGATGCTATCATGGAGATATGGGGCAAAGTCTCTGGGGGATGTTCCAGCACCTTGGTGAATCTGTGCCAGGAGAATTAAGGCAAAAGCGGGTCAGTGAGTAGCTGTAGCACCAGTGTTGGAAAACCTCAATGTGATCAGAATGTTGCTGTGCAGGTGAATGTCATTAACTCATGAGGATCATTGAAAAGTGTGCAGTAAACACATGGTCATAAAAAGAAAGCAAACAGTAAAATTGATTAAAATAACTACAAGCCAATAAAAAGCATGCATACACAGACATTCATAAATCACCCCTGCCTTATGACATCCACGCTGAACACCTCTGAGTAGAATTAGGATAACTCATGCACTCCTGAAAAAAGTTCTCGTAAATTCAAGGACAAGCCGACCCTGAAATCCTGAGTGAAAACCATGCAGTGTAGAATATAATATCTGTCTCTATCAGCTCACATAAGCTTCTCTAGTTGGGGAACATTCATCACCTCTGAATCATGGGAACCAGAAAATGTGTGCAGACCTGCTTCAGATGCCAGGGGCTGCATGGACCTCGTCGTGGTGACAGCAAACCCGTGAAAAAACAAGAAAAACTACACTGCTGCTCTCCCTTTGACGAACACTTACACAACACAGTGACATGCACACCTCAGACTGCATTGTTCTCAGAGGGGGGGCGCAGTCCAGAGGTGTGACATTAAAAGACTGGATGTCTTTGTTAAAGAAGATTTGATGGCATCTATCATGAATGCCTTTGAGACTTTTGAAACTGAGTCAGATCAAGATATCGTCACCGAGTCAGTATCAGGGGAACGCTCATCTTTGTTGTGTCTCTGAAAAGAGCTGCTGTGAGCCCTTCTTCACTACAAACAGATCTCAAAATCCTGATTTTATGTTCAGCTCAGGACATTATTACAGGTGTTTCCACTGTCACACAAGAAGAAAAGGTATCCAGCTAACCAACTCTTGCCATGTCACCTTTTGCACCCCTCTGAATGTCCGCACGAAACAACACCATGCAGTACTGGAGTGCTTAAGACCCCATTGTTGCTCTTTGACCCTCTCTTCCCTCACATCCCTGCCCTTAAATGAAGGTACAGCTGGTGGTAAAAACACAAACAAGATCCAGGGCTCCAAACTGTACTGAACTGTACTCAACCAAACCAGACCACTCAGAGAGCTATCACACCATTTCAGTTTCTGAACCTAATTTTGAACCGGCTGGCGTGTTCAGACCGGAAAAAAATTGGTTTGTAAACTGAACCTTAATGAAGCCATCCAGATAAGCTTTAGTGGTAACCATCGATCTATTGATTATCAATCCTTTTCGTGGCATCTGTCTAATGTGCTAAAATGAATCTGTGCCACCATCACACTGAACAACATTCACACTGAAGCTGCAAGGACGCGATAAAGTGTGATATGAGTTTAGGGGAATGTGAGAGGGCTGGTCTCAAGTGTGTGAGGTATGGATATTCAATAATCCTGCTCCTCTGAGGATAAACCACGTGGTTCACAGTCACTCGGTGTTTTATATTAAAGGACTGGTGTTCACGCACAACTGCTGTGAGTTTACAATAAGTGACGTCTTTAGTTCACTGCTTACTGCTGGTTGAAGTGGACATGTTTTTGATAAGGTGCTGGAAAATGCTCATCCTAAAAGTTGAGCATGAGCTTGAAATTTTTGTTCAAATTGAACAAAACAGCAGCCGAATCTTTGGTGCAGTAAGTGAGCTATGGGGGAACACTTTAGGTCACATGCACGGTGTTTGAATGGCACCTAAGATTTGGTGTAGGCAGAGAGGATGTCCAAGATGATAGACGTCCATCAAAAACTTCTGAAAACATTCCACGAACTGAACAGATAGCTGGAAATGATCGACAACTCAGAGTAAGAGTGAGACATGGTCTCCATTGTTAGAGAGACAGGTCAGAGAATTTAACATGAACATCTGAACATTTCAAAAGAGTGCGACAAAGTCGTCTCAAAACTTCTGACTCCTGATCAGAAGGGAAAACAATCTGAAGGAAACCTTCATTTTAGAGGGAGTGATGAAAATTGGATCTTCAAATACGATCCTGAGACAAAACATCAGTCAATGGATTGAGGAACATCCTTGTCAAAGCAGGTATGAACTCAAGGCCATGCTGGTGCTTTCTTTAACATTAAGAGGATCATTTTGGAAGAGTGGGCTCCAGACGGTAAATCAACACTTAAACAAACAGGCTCTAGAAAAACTGTGAGGACAAGTCTGAAGAAAGAGACCACAGCTGTGGAGAAATGGTTTCATTCTTCATCAAGACAATGCTTCAGCTCACCCTGTGGTCTGGGTAAAGCAGTTTCTGTGTCAGAAAATAAGAGAAGAACCACAGAGGCTCTGAGGCAACTGTCTGAGGAAGACCTGCTGCAATCAGTGAAGACCTGAATGCAGCGTGTTGATGCAGAAGGTGGAGAAGACTGAAACATGATTATGTTCAAACAGCATTAGTCTCATTTTTTTTTAAAGCCACGCAATGCTGTGCTCCCCTGCTGGCTCCAGGTGCGCTCTTCTCACAAACTGATTTCTTTCTGACTCACACAAAAGGCCTGAGCTGGCCTTCTGTCTTTAGCCATGTACATTTTATGATGGAGGGGAGCCAGGAGGCTAAGCTAACAACAAAACCATAAAATAATAACTATAAAAGGGGAGATCAGATTTCCATGTAAGATTATACAGATGGACATACAGTCAATGTGGGACACGCCCTGTGATATAAATGTAAACAAACTCTGTGCATGAATAAGAGCTCTTTTTATGTCTCTCTCATGTGCAATTACTTAATGATATGTAAGATAATGTTCTTGTGTAGTTTTTAGTTTGTTTATATTTCTAGTCTTTTTTTGTATTTATAATAATGGACATGCTGTTTTTTTTTAAACTTCAGCCCGGCTCACAGACTGTGACAAGAGTGGAGACAGACATGAGTCGGCAGGTTTTATAGCTTATTATTAAACATAAGGAAAGTGTGTTTAACTTGCTGAATACTCAGAAGAACTGGTCTGTCAGGTTTGCAGAGAACCAGAGTTGGGAGAGACTGAGAAGTCTTGAGGGTCTTTTATCAGGAAGGCTGCACCAGGTTCAGGTCCAGGTCCAGGTCCAGGTGCAGCTCATCAGCTCACCATCCTCAACCAGGACAGCCCCTGAAACACACTCAGCAGCGCAAAGACAGCCAGTCGTCACGTTGAGGACAGAAGTGACTCTGTGACCAAAACATGATTATTAAGTTTGTTGTCAGACTGGTTACCTGGGAGCTGATATGCAGGTATCAACTGGACGAACAAGTTTTTTTGTGGATCACCTTTCTGCAGCGGGGCATTTCAACGTCAGGACACTGTGACAGGAAAACAAAACAGAAAAAAGCAGCTATCAGAGAGTCAATGGCACCACAAAAAATAAAATCAAAGAAATTAAGACAAAGATAAGACAAAACAGTCAGGGCCTTTCTGTGTGGAAGATGCATGTTCTCCCTGTGCATGCCTAGGTTCCCTCCATGCACTCCAGCTTGATCTGTTTCTTCTATGATTACAGTCAATTTGTGTTAGAAACAAATGTGAAGCAAGAAAAACAACATTTTATTCTTCCAATAATGACACTTTGGATACAGTCATGGTACACTGTACATTTGACCAATATTACAGACAATATGAAGGATTTTTATGGCCAAAATCACATGGTCAAAATATTGCTTATATCAGTGAAAACTTTCATATCCGCTGATACCAATAATAAACTCTTTAGGCAAATATCTGCTGATACCGTTATTGGCCAGATAATATCCTTCATCCCTGATTTAGACGTAATTTCAAGAAAAAGTACAACTTTTTTTTTCTAAACTTGAATAATTACAGCCGTTTGAAGCTCAGATTTCTGTGTTTTTCAAGAATAATAAAATAACTAAAACAACAGCTCACTTTTAGATTAAAAAAATATATATATATATTTTATGTGTTTTATGTTTTATTTTTTTCTCATAAGCTGCACCAAGTATAGATTTATTTTTTTACCGTACAACAAAGGAAGAACTTGTGTTGGGAGCTGGAAATAGCTTTCTTTCCCCAGTAACCCCTCGCTCTTCCCGTAAATTTGGAAAAACATGATACATTAATGGAGAAGCACCATTTCAGAGCAGAGGAGCCTCTGACAGCACTTATCTGCCATTCGCTCCTCTCTGAGATGAGGCTCTGAAGAAGAGTAATTCCCTCCATGAGTGCGTTGACCATGACCTGAGCGTGTTTGTTGTGTTTCCTCACCCTCAGTTTCCGTGGTGATCGGCGTCCCCACGGTGAAGCGTGAGAAGGAGACGTACCTGATTAACACCCTCAGCTCTCTGCTCTCCAACCTGACCCCCTCAGAGAAGAAGGACATCCTCATCATCATCTTCGTGGCAGAGGTAACGCACACATTCATCTCTTCTCACTGTCACACACCTCAAGGTCGATGCTCAAACTTCATGTCACACTTAGAAGAAGAGTTTAACTTTGTGGCATCATGGAATAATCTGGCAAATTTGAGCTATCATGAAGTTACTCATCTTTAGCATGCCCACCTACAGAAATGGCTAGTTGATGGGTATGTGTGCAATGTTTATTTTATTTATTTATAAAAGAAATACAAACAAGCAAAAAGCAAAAATAATAAATGAAAAAGGAGCAGAAAGAAGAATAATCTTATTTTATCTGCCCGTTTTTTACAAAAAAAATCCTTAACAATATACAAAATAAACACACAAAGCCTGTTTAATGAAAACCCCCTTGAAGCATTCATGAGATTTGGAGTAAACAAGCAAAAATGAACAAGGCTCCATGACCTTGATATGTGACCCATGACCCTCAAAATGTCATCAGTTCATCCTTGAGTTAATGTGGACATTTGTGCAGAGTTTGAAGAATGAAACACTGAATGTCACAAAGCAATATTGTGATGTTATGTTTATAAAAAAAGCTTTCATGAGCAATGGGCAGACATGAGGCTCTGGGACTTTGACCTATGACCTTTAAACTCTGACCAGCTCATTACTGACTCACAGTGGACATTTGTGCCAAGTTTGATGGAAATCCCTTCTAGCATTCTTGAGGTTTGCTGTGCACAAGCAAAGGATGGCCACCAGAGTCCATGACCTTTGACCTATGACCTCCAAAATCTATGTATTTTATCCTTGAATTGAGATAGTTGTGTTGTCTAGGTTTTACTAAACTCCCTCGAAGACTTTTTGAGATAGTGGACAGACCAAAGACTCACAGTGATCTGGAGCCCTCGGCTGAAGCACTGAAATGAGGCTGAACCCTTGTCAAACAGACTCGTGCTTACAAATGATCCTGAATCCTGTTTCAGGTGTGAAAACTCCAGGTTTGCATGTTTGTTTAACTCAAGCTCAATTATCCTCTGTTTAGCTTCTTAAACGTGGCCCGCCCTGACTTTATGACCCTGATCACATCACACATTGATCAATCATTGATTTTTCCAGAGCACCAATACCCACCCGCAGGTTAATCTTTACACTTTATGATCCAAAAATCATAAATCATGATGTACAAATGAAAGCAGGATTCTTCTTTATCAGCAAACGTGTATACAAATGATGTGTGAGTGGTCAAACAGGTCTGCTGCAGGCTCTGCTTTGTTTGCTCTCCTGTGGACGCACAGCTCAGTTATGTAATACGATGCACAGTTAAGATCTGAAATGATTCTCTGATGATCCTCACCCCATCCTGCTCAGCTCTGTGTTTTAAAACCATATTTGCAGTGCTTCCCTTAAGTCGAGTTGTTTGGAGTGGGGGAGTGGGACCAGTGACTCTGGTTACCAAGAGGGCCGTGTTTACATCCTTCTCGACATCTGAAGGGCAACACAAGGGACGGATACACACTCCTGATCAAAATTGTTATACCAGTAGAAAAATTGCAATAATTTACATTTTGCACTGTTGGATCTTAAGAAGGTTCTAAGCAGAGCTTCAAAATACAAAAAGAAGAAATGGGAGTGAGACAAAAAAAAAAATTGAGTAAGCAATTTATTGCAAACAATTAAACTTGTGTAATAATGTACACCCACAAAATGAATTATAAAAACACTGTCTGGCCTTTGTTCTGGAGTTGACTCTGCACATGGATCCATAATAACCATCCTAACGCAAATGGCATGACTCGACAGGAAAAAGAAAAAAGTAGAATAGTCCTTAATGAGATCTATTTTAGGCCAATTACAGTGGGGTTGGACATCATAAAACGTAAGAACAATACCAACTATACTAAGTAACACGCGACTAGCTAAGTGATTCATAGGCAATGATAATACATGGCTAGAGATTTGCTTGATTATATGTAATAATGAAATGCACTTAAGTGGCAAAATGTCAGATAAAACAAAACAAAACATCAGGAAAATATCAGGCAATAAAGGGTAATTAATATGCAGGAGCGTAGTGGACACATGGTTAGCAAAAGTGCTCACCATTAAAAACAGTTGATTACCGAGAAGTTATCAGAGATAATACAATGGTCAAATCACACATATATGATTAAAATAAGGCAGACCTAACACACAACCAAATGTAAATCACACAGGGTTAAGGCAATATACAAATGGTCAGGTGGGGTGGTCCCACTCTGACTTTAGGTCAAAACATCTGGCAGGGCGGTCCTGCTCAGAGGCACAATATGTATAAGTTACTAAAAAGCAAACAAATGTATATATGAGTAGTACCACAAGAAATAAAATATATGAATAATATTATAAGGAATACATGTAGATGTAAGTAATACCATAAAGAATAAAAATGATGCAGCCAATCATGAAATCCAGCTTGTAAGCCTAGTCTACTCCACGAAAAACAGAAATGTGCTAAGCATGCAAAAGAATAAACAAAACCTCACAATGATTTGTGATTATGAGATCCACCGTAGTACAATCGTCAGACATCAATATAGGAGGACAGGATAATGAGTCTCTGAGTTGATAAAACGAGGCTAAAACAAACAAAAAAAAATTATGCCGGTCTTCTTCCTTGAGTGAAGCAACGAAAGTTCGCAGTATTGTTGTACTGACTACTATTGTAGTCCATTACAGAAGTATATTTCCATAGCAAAATGCAAAGAGGCGTTTGGGATCCAGGAGGTAGAAGGACACTACAATCTAAAATGGCTATTCTGCTGAGACTGTGACCATTCAATCCCAACAACAGACAGGGTGCTTCCAGTGAAACAAAAAATATGGTTACCAGCTTGTCACCCCGACATTTTGTGAAGGGCGATCTTAGGATGGAAACATTTTCCTGGGCAAAAGGGGAGAGCTGGGGTTTCTCTCCTCATTCATTCCCCGATATCGGTCTGCCGTCCAGCAGACCCTTCTGTCAGTGGGATGGTAAAGCGAGTCTCCGTACGAAGAAGACTCAATCACATCTTATGGCTACCCACTGTCTTGCAGCGTCTCACCTCGCGGCGGCATCTCAACACGCCAGTGCGAAGTATCATGGCAAGATGGCGGATTTCAGGTGAGAGAGTATCTCGAAAGTGGGTGAAGTCAGATTTGGTGAAGTCAGCGAGGTCTCCAAGGGCGATGCGCTCCCTTCTCTGCGGGGCTGGAGGCTCAGTTGCATATATCTGATTCCCAGACAGACCCAGGGGAATGGTAATGGGGGTCCCCTGGCATCTGCATGGGTTGGACGATGGCTGCAGGCAGAGGATTACCTCAGCTTTCCTAGCCTGTGTTCGAACAAATCGTGGACTGGTCAGTAATGCATGTAACTGATGGGAAGTGTACAACGTTACTGGATGCCCCATGGTGATTGAAGAGGCCTTTTGAAAAGCAAAAAAAGCTGCTGCCAGTCCCTGGTATCAGGGACTGGCAGTCTTTCCTCAGGTGGCCTCGCCGACCACATCCCCAGCATGCATTGTGCCGTAAGAATCAGGGTGCTGTTGAGTTTTTTTGGAAATAGATAAAAGTCTGATGGAGCGAGATCAGGCGAATAAGGCGGATGCTCAATCAATTCAAAGCCACAATCTTTAATGGCAGCCATGGCAATGACAGACTTGTGAACAGGGGCATTTTGTCCATTTTGCAAAAGTCACTTGCCTCGTTTTCTTTAGAGTGCTACCTCTTCGACATAAACTGACCAAATGACACCGGTCTTCAGGTACACAGCCTTAAATAGTCAGGGAATAGTGGAGCTGAAAAGGACAACCCTGCTTATCTTCTTTAATACAAGGCTCACAACTTATCAATCAGCCCTTGCAGGTTAAAGTTAGATGTTTTCAAACAGATATTTACAGGAGGTAGTTCAGTTGATCAGCAGCAGTGGTTCTTAATTAAAGTTTGTCCACATGTAAGAGGCTTAATAAAACAGCATTGTTTCCTAAAGTGAGGTGAGGTAGGGTGAGGTCCTCATCTGAGCTCTTGCAATCTATCAAATATCATGGGAATAAATTGACATTCAAGTGTGAAGCAAAGTTTTGCAAAGATTCCATGTAAAGTCTTATTTTTTTACTTTTCTGAAGTTTTAAGCATTTTTTGGACATGTGCTTTTGGAATGTAAGATTATTAGTAACATGATAATGTGATAAAATGTGTAACTGTTGAAATAGAGGCTGAAAAATGTAAAATATTAATACTTTACAATTATTGAATCCCAGGATCTTGCGTTGATCAGTTTAACAGTAACATCTCTGAATTATATGAGGATTATAGGATAAGGTGATTTTAGTTAGTGGTGCTTTCAATATCAACCAGTTGATTGGAAAACTGGAGAATTTGTTAATAATATATTCAGTTCGCGTTTCTATTAGTTATTAGACCTAGCAGGATAACTAAGGATATTGCATAAAAATAAATGATACTAGACAAAATCAGAGACCTTGATTATTTATAATTTATTTAGATGATAAGATGAGTTAAAAGTAAAACTGAATTAAGGCAAGAGATAATATAAGCAATAGGCCCGTAATTTTCCCATAATTCAAACTGTGGATGAATTATCAGTGGGAAAACAGTAAGATCGACCAAAAGTAAATCAAACATTAAAAGAAGGTCTGAAAATTATTAAAAAGATTTTGTTATATTGAATTGCACAGAGTACTACACAAGTATTGATGACTGGTAGGAAGTTCACTTTGATTAAATAAGTTGATTTATAAAACAACAAAGAGACTCCAGGCCCATAAAAAAATTACACCAATTAAATTGCTTTATTTGTTGAAATACTGACTAGGATTCAGTTATAAAAGAAAATACATTAACTGATTGGACTGCGGACCAGGATTATAGAAGGTCATACGTTTTTTGAAGGATGTCATAATAGTCAAATGGATAGAATCTATTATAACTCAGTTGAGACCTTGTGTTTTAGTAGTTGCACCAATAAATATATTTACGAACAGCAGAAGTTCTTAAGATAGAGAGTGTGCAGGATTTAGCCTAGTTTTTATTTAGATCCAGAATTAAAAGGTAGGTCCAAACACTCAAATTAAAATCAATCACTTTAGTCAGTTATAAAAGGGGACCTATAGCACGAGCCAGGGCAACAGAGCCCAAGAATTAACAATCAGTTATCTAAGCTGTAGTCTCAACATCACTTGTTAGGAAGATGTTTGTTAGATAAATTAAAAGAATTAGAAAAAAGAATAAATGAAAACATCTCAGAGTATGTTAGAGGAAATCACGAAAACAAGAAAGAAATTAAGGACTTGTCTACTCCTGAGATTAAAAAAAAATCCTTTGTTTCTTAAGCAAAAGTATTATGAAGGTAGATCTAAATCAGTGAAGAGTCTGATCTGGAGGCTTTTATAAGACTCTTTACTCCAAAGATTATTAAGAATGTATTGCATGTGATTAAAACGCTTAACTAACTTGTGTAAAATATCAAAGTGGGACAAAAGCAACCGAAAAAGTATTTTATATCAAACTGTGCCCATTAAGTTCTCACATAGTAGGTTCAGCACTTTACCCTTTGAAAAAGGAAAAAGCTTCACACAGCCTCAGTTGTTCGCTATGGGACGGGGCCCATGTCTGTGAGAGTTGTGAAAAGACCTTCATGTCTTTCTAAAAATAACGATGTCTGTGAACACTACACTCCTCCCCTGCTTAGCCTCAGTTTAGTTCTGACTTCTGAAGGCCCAACATCTGTCTTTGAAGAACCAGCCTAAAGAGCTTATTAATTGTCAGAACTTTCCACAGTCCTACCTTTAATTTTATCGTTACCTTCAACACTTTGGGACAATACGCAGCATGAATTCAACTTTTAATTGTTTAATCCTTCTGCAAGATTACAACAAAATCACCGCCTTGAGCCTCTATGTCAGTGGTAAATAAGGTTTTAAATAAATGCTGAGAGAAAGGAAAAATGAATGTGTTAGGATTAAATCATAATACACATCTCATGAACACCATTTAACCATTAAATAATGGAACATTTAGGTATTTAGGCAGTACCTCAGAAGATTTTTATAGAAATTTTGATAATTAAATGAAACTCTTGAGAGTATTAATACAATGAATTATACTTCAACTTATAATCACAGCTTTAAGTTAAATGCAGAATTTTGTTCTTTCAGAATTTTCTCTGATCCTTTGTTCATTTACTATGTCAGATTTTTTTCATTTATTTGCTATTGTATGTATTTCACCTTTTTCTCAAAAGTACATTAAACCGTGTTCTTCATCCATGCCATTCCAATTAACTCAGATTTCACAGATACGTCCTTCATAAGACTTTTAGAACATTTTTCCTAGAATTTTGCTTAGTTAATATTTTAATTTATACACAAATGCTGTACAATCCTAACGGTTTTAATGAAACACATATACACACAGAGCTGCAGCTGTAAACACACACAGAGAGTGGAGAGTTATGCTTTTTAGAAAGGAAAGGGAGAAGAGAAAAAGGCAAACACAAGTTAGATAGCATGCCTGAGGTTATAGGCAATAGACAAGAGTATAGAGATAACATGTGACACTACATACGCATACTCATCAATGCTCTTGTAACCTTGAGCAGGAATTCCAACAACTCTCAATGTCTAATCACAATCACAAGGACCTGTCTATTTCACGTTGGCAGAAATGAATGAAATACGAAATATCATGCAGGCCAGACTTTGATTTTGCAGGCCTTGTATAATACACGGTGTGTGTGTAATAATCCTCACATCTCACTCTCTATGTGTTAGTGTTCTTGTTATTTTTTCTTTTAAAGTTTTTAAAATAAAATGATAAAAAAGAAAGATGTTTGTATATCTAATACAATCTTATCTATTTGAGTGTTGGTCACAGTGGGTTAATAGGTTAGCTGGCAGTTATTCGCAAAAGTCAAAGGTTAAAGGAACAAGTCCTTCAAGTCACTTCTTAGCATAAAATCGATCCAACTCACTTACATACACCTCATTCATTCATTCAATATACACACTCAAAAACATTTTACACAACACATTTAGCATATATGTTCAAAAGGATCGACTCAGTTGTATAGATTTCATTCAGCTCACACACTCAGGAAGATTATTATAAAATAGCACCTTCGTTCTTAAGTTTGTTTTACCTCTCTCACCTGTTCTGGTTTTTGCGGTGTTGTTTCTTTTCTTATCCTTACTTTTTTCAAATTAGCGGACTCCTGCACTGTATATTATTAGTGATCCCGATTCTGAAGGTTGATTAAAGACTGTTTTAGGTCTTTTTTTGTACATGAGAGAGGATGAGCAAGAGTGTGTTTTTTAGGGGCTTAGGCATAGCTTCTGCATGCTGAACCTTCACATACTCTGTCATTTTGAAAGTTATTGCACTTTTCGTAATATACAATACATATTTTTTAACATTGCCATCTACTTACTTAGAGCATTTGTTTTACAAAGCTGCAATTATTCATATATACAGGTTTGAAGGTTGAGACACATCTTCACATACGAAAGTTTATATCAGACAGTCACAAAATATTATGAACGTTATTTCTCACAAAACAATAACACAACAAACTATGTGCACAGTGACGTATTTACAATTTATATCAACTTTTCACTTTGGCCATGGACTTATATACATTTTTCCACTCGGGACAGAGACTTGTACACTTTTCAACTTATATGCATTTTTTTTTTTTTTTCAATTTTTATTTGGCCAGAGATTTCTATACACCTTTCAATCTTATATACATGACTTAAATGAAACTCTTGAGAGTATTAATACAATGAATTATACTTTTATTGTATTCATTGTATTCTTCAGTTCCAAATGGCACCAGCTATTTGGAACTGAAGAAGCTTCTTGGATGAGAAGTGAAACGTCTTCCCAACAAACTCTACACAGTCCAGTTGCCTTGTTTTTGAATCTTCAGGACTTATATACATGACTTATTTTTATTATTTGGCCTGAAATTTAAGACGGCTGCAGCCTGTATATCGTCCTGATGTATTCTTAAAGTTTCTTTTTTTTCTTTTTTAAGGAAAAAGAAAGAGTGAAAAGAAGTAGTGCGTTCCTAATTTACAGGTGTTAACGGCTGCTGAAGAGCCAACCACACCATGTCCCCTAGAAATGCTAAGGAAGTCAAAATCCAGGATATAATTGCAATATTAAGAATGAATTCATCCTGTGAAGTGGTGACATGTTTTGTAGAGACAAAAGTTTCACAGGCTCCATTTTGTTAAAAGATGTATTTTGGATTTAACTGAGTGGCCTTTTTATTAGGTACTCATTGCTAGTACCCGGTTGGACCACTCTGCCTCAATTCTTCATGTCATAGATCCAAAAAGGTGCTGAAACATCCCTCAGAGATATTTCTCCATATCTCCAGTTGCAGCAGATTTGTGGGCTGCACATCCATGCTGAGAATCTGCGTTCCACCACATCCCAAAGGGGCTCTACTGGATTGAGTTTTGGTGACAGTGGAGGCCACTGGAGTACAGTGCGAATAGTTGACCAATCTAGAATCTAGTCCTCCAAGACAGAAATCTGATCATGTTGTGGAAGTTTTTCTCGTTTCTGGTGAAGAATAACATAGAGATTTCTGCTGCTGCTGTTATGAATGTAGCAAAGGTGCTACAGCAGGTTTGTATTGGAGGTGTCGTAGGCAGGGTAAAGTGAGACTGCAAGTTTCCATATGGAGAGTTAGTCACCATGTGATTTGGCTTACTGTTTGGCTTACCAAGCAATTTGCATGTCCTTTTGTTTGAGAGGTGTGGGGAAGGTTTCCACTCACTCTTTGCTCAGTCCCTTGATGCATGATGTTTGCCCTATTGCCCTTGTCCTGCTATTGCATGTGGCTGAGAATATCCAATTGTGGATATTATGAGAAATAAAAACTTTATGCCTCAATTAAAGAGAAGAATTTGAATGTCAATATTTTAGTGCTCACCAGATGAATTTTTGCTGAACTGTGTTCAAGGAATCCCAGCTGGGACATCTTCGATCAAGGGTGCAAGGATGGGTGGGATCAGTCTGAGCTCAAGGTGTCAGGAGGTCTATTGATAGGGAAAGCATACCTGAGGGACGCCCCCCTAAGGTAGGCTTCACAGGATTTTCTGTCTGCGAGAGCACGGGTGTCAAAGGTCTAGACATTGTTATTTAAAACACGGAAGGGACCGGGTATCTCCTGGAGTCAGGAGAGACGTCACAATTTACCATGACAATCAGACGTGATCTAACAAAAATGAAGAAGAAGAAACAAAGCAACAACCGGAAAACACAACATGGAAAAGGACATATGAGAAGAGGGAATGATGGTGGTCTTGGGACTATTTTTGATGGAAAAATCCTGAATTAAAAAAAATCGTGAGCTGGTCCTCCATTTCTGAGGTCCACCAAACTTTATGTTTCAGGTCCGCCATGCTTGTTTTTATTTACGCCTGCTTCCTTGTTCCTCAGTCAGCTCGCTTCTTGATTGGCTACATTCACGTTACAGTTCACAGAGTCATGACTCAGGAGTTGTCCAAAAGGGTTAGGTCAGGACAAAAACAGCCCGTTAATCTTTATGTGTGCACCCTGCTTTCAACAAACTGACTGGTCTCCAGGCTCTGCAGAACGTCCTCTGCTTTGTTTAAAGCAGTCACAGATGAAATGGTCGCTCTGTATCCTCTCAAACTGGTTCTATGTGGTTTTGCCTCTGGGCTGTGAGCTTCATTTTCTGTTCATTTTTGTGAAGGTCCCTGTCTGGTGTTAACTAACCTCATCAGAATTCCCCCCTCACTGACTGACTTCTTTATCTCCTCCTCCCCTCAGACGGACTCGAAGTACGTCAGCAGCATCGCAGACATCATCAGACTGAAGTGAGTGCCTCCACACTTCCTCCCACAGCAGTTTCACTTTCCATCACCATGGCACTGCGCTTCGGTTTCCTGAGCAGCCTTGTGGCTTTCACCTGAAAATGATCTAATGAGGAAGATTTCCGAGGGCTTTGCAAACAAACACCAGCTCTTATTTCATCATGAATCAAAAAGCAGTGCTGCAATCGAGAAGGGTGGCCCGCCTCTTCTCACCTCAGAATTCAGATGCCACTCGCTCAACTTGATACCCCCCTCTATGTCCTGCGTGCTTTGGCTTTTAGTCAGACGTGAAAAGTTTCCTCGCCGTCACAGCACCAGATAGTTCCTCAGAACGAAACGACTCCTCAAAAGTACCAGGAAAAACCTAGAGAGACGTGTCCTCGAGTTTTAGATGTGCTTTCTTAAAAAAAACCCCAGAACATCAGAAAGATTTTATTCATCACATCCTGTGGTTTGAGCTTTTGTCAAAATATGATGAGTTATAAAAAACAGTTCCAGTGAAGTTGGGACATTGTGTTAAACTAAATAAGAACAGAAAACAGTGACTTCAATTCTTTCTGACTTAAATTCAGTTGGATACACAACAAAGACAAGACATTTAATGCTCAAACTGATAAACTTTATTGTTTTTGCAAATATTCACTCATTTTGAATTTGATGCCTACAACATGTTCCAAAAAAGCTGGGACAGGGGCATGTGAACTGAGGACACTGGCTGTTGAGGCTTTGTCGCTGAAATTCTTTCACATATTTGCTTGATGTTCGACTTCAGTTGCTCAACAGAGACCTGAAAAGATTTCCACCTGAAAGCATTTCTTGCACACTAATTTAGTGTCGTTAAGCTGATGCAACACCTGCCCATGAGCAACAGATGTAAATTAGCTATCGCCTAACTCTGGTGCAGTTACTTTAACCATGTGCTGCTCCCGTAAAAATACACAATTAAATAATAAATAAATAAAATTAAAGAACATTTTTTGGGCTTGGTAGTAGGAGTGTGAGTATTTGACTCTGTGCAGAAAATAATGATGCATTAAAATATTTGTTGCTGCTAATCACTGACATATTCACAGCTGTAATAATCCAAAACAATAAAATCTAAAAATAATTCTTTTTTTTTAAATCTTAAAACATGGTGTCATCATGACAAAAACCTGGCATCTGAAGGGTTAAAGTTTAAAAAATTAAAAAGTATTTGGTATCAGTAATAAGATCATATGTAGAGAATAAAGAGAAGAATATAATATTGTATTGTATAGTACGTCCAATATTTTTTTAGCTTGCTTTTTGTGACAAATATTAGACTCTCAGGCTTCAGACTGTTTTGTTTACATACTTTGCATTTTATAATTTAATGAGGACAAACAATTCAAATACAAAATTCTGAAAGTGTTTTCATTTTAATAAAAATAAATGTTTCTTGTTAGCGGTCCATCTGAAGCTCCTCGTTAGGGAGCCCAGACCAGCAGAGGAGGAAGAGTTGGGCTGACATGACCTTTCAGGTTAAACGTGAGAAAAAATGATTGGCCCCCGTTAGTGAGAGACACCTTGTACCAGAATTATATCTGAAGAATGTGGTCCGACTGCATTGACTTGGTTTCTTCACTGTCACAAAGTCAGGTTTCCGCTTGCTTTTGGGTGTGGACTCCTGATGGCCCACAAATTAATTTCTGCCCTAAAGTAGACATCTGAGTGATTGTTGCTCAACCACAGCCTCTTCTTTTGTCAACACTGGAGCTTTCTGCCCGTCCACTTTCATTGTGAGAACACCTGTAGCCTGAAAAACTCGCTTTACAGACAATCGAGGCCGTCAGTGATCTCACTGGAATGTGCTCCGTCAGAGTCTTGATCATTAATTATCTGGTATTCTTACATTAGTGGTGCTGTAATTAAATCTGTAAGAGTCTACAAATGGAAATAAGCCTCACAACAGATAAACAATGAACAAACTCACAGCCCAGATTACCCCCAACACGCTTTTATACCTGTGAAAACCTGCACAGAGGTCAAAGGTCGGAATAAAAACCAAAACCTCTGCCATCATTTAGACAGACACATGAATCAGAAGAGCTTCATCTGCTCAAATGGAACTAGAATACAAAACAAATTCATTTTATTTCATTAAATCTGCTCTTTTAGAGTCATAAATTTGTTCTTAGCTGTGATTATTTGTTACAGTAAATAAAAAACACAAAAATATTAAAACAAAAAATCTGAACCAATAAAAATGTTAAAAAAAAAAAAAATCGACATCAAAAGCATGTCACAAAAAAATCACAACAAACAATAAAAAAGCGCTGGAATTAAAACCACAACAACAAAATACTGAACAAGTATAAGCAACAAAAAAGAGACAACAAACAAACAAAAAGCAGAACAACATCTAAAAAACCCAAGACAATTGTTTAAAGAAAACATCAAATGAAACAAAGAAAAAAGCAGTAGCAAAACAAATAAAAAAAACACAACAGATCGAAAAACCAAAACGACAAAAAACAACACAACCACAGATCAAGAGCCACAACAACAAATAGAAAAAACTCAACAAATAAAAACATCACAACCACAGATCAAAAACAGCAATAAATGCCAAGCTTTGTTTATCGATGACGTATTTTTAATGCTGCTGGTGCAGAAGTTGATTATTGATTATTTCTCTGTGCAGTTTTCCTGCAGATTTGCAGTCGGGGTTATTAGAGGTCGTCTCTCCACCGCAGTATTACTACCCCGACTTCAGCAGCCTCAAAGAAACCTTCGGAGACTCCAAGGAGCGAGTCAAGTATGTTCACTTCCTCTACTTTTTGTTTTTCAATGAAGATTTTCAGTGACGGACACGTCAGTGTGGTCCTTATGGTTCTCTTAATGAGTTTAATTAGCAGAGATTGAGGTTTTAACTCAGTGATGGAGCTGCTGTGTTATTTGGTGTCTCAATGAGCTTCAAGGTCAAGTCGATGGATATTCAAGCCAAAGAAGTAGAAAATGGACGTTTAACAGGGGATTCTAACCCTTATGTCCCGTTAAAAAATGTCAGTCCGCCTTTATTTAGAGACGACATTCGAGCAAAGTTTGACAGAAATGGTTGTTGATATACAAAGTTCACAAGCAAGGCGTGATAATGAGGCTCAAGGACGTCTGATCTCATATCAGAATCTGGTTAGTTAGAGTGGTGGTGGAGCAGTTTGTGGAGGGGCTCCCGGCTGAGACCTCCAACTGGGTGAAGTGCCATCAACCAGTTGACCTGGAGGCAGCTGTCACTCTGGCTGAGGACCACCTGTGTGGTTCATCCCGGAGGCCAGGGATGGACACTTTCATGTACCCATCCAATGCCAGCATCTCGCAGGAAGTCTCTTGCCCCATTCACAAATCTACCTCATTCATGCCCCAGTCACGAATTCCTGTTTCTCATGGCGATTGTGCACGATTGTCATAATCCTGATGAAACGTGCTTTGGTCATGGTGCATGCACTACTTGATCTGGATCAGCGTTGTATAGTCGTGGACGAACGGGGAAGGGTCCCGTTTGTTTTGAACTGTTCAAAACTATCGTGGAGAGTCGCCGCTCTCAGTATAGCAGGGTGCAAGCCTAATGCAGTCCTAAGGCGAACGGTATTAGCGTGGCATCAATCGGGCTGATCTTGGCTCAATCCAGAAAGCTTTCTGAGGATGATAGACAAGGACGTATCCGATTGTGCCCCGACTGTAATGATAATGCCTCGTGACTTGTATTTATAGACCCTCAGAATGCGTCATGTGATCCTTTCTGAACGTTGTTCTTACGTATCTCATACGGGAAGTGAACGTGACAAAAACGCAAGTGACAGGGCTAAATCGGGGCTTACGTGACGCAAACTGGGCTCGGACGGGGCTGACGCTGAGTAAGTGGGATGGAAATTCATGGAATCTTCGTCGTATTGTTGTATTGACCTAATTAAAGCAGGACGAATGCCCCTGAAGTGCTGTAGAAGCACCGTAGAAGCGTTACTGATGTTGTATGGACAGGATGTGTCCGGGGGAGACAGTCATTTCTTCCCGTATCATGCCGATCAAACCAGCCTTGCCAATCGTGCACAGTCGTGCGCAATTGCCATGACAAACGGGAATGTGGGACTGGGGCTTCACCAGTTTCCCCTTTTCCTGTTCACCCAGCACAATCGTCACTCACACAGTTAGCTGACAACCAATCCAGCTTTTTACACTCACACAAAAATGAACATGAATGAAAACATGCTGGTTCCACCCTGCCCGGTGCTCCACAGGGTCCAGCTTTGTGTCCAAATGGTCAGATTCATAAAAAGAGCCCCTCCTGCTGTCTGAGTGTGAGTGAGGGAATGCCAGCTCCAGCAGTGCACACCTACGTCAGTGAACCTGGCACTGCTTCCCTGAGCCATCCCCCACGCCTCTCTCCTCTGCAGCTAAGCTCAACCACACCCAACTACCACAATTGTGTTCACAAGCAAGAGTCACCAAGAGATTCCATGACCTTGACCTGTGACCTTTGAAGCTTTGTGTCTTTGACTTGACGATTGACCTGAAATATCAACTCATTTTACTCCTCGGTCAAGTTTGATGAAAATCCCTTCAAGCATTTATGAGATTTTGTGTTCACAAGCGACAGATAGCCAAGAGTTGTAATGGCCTTGACCTTTGATCTCCAAAATCGTATCAGATTATCCTTGAAGTTTAAAGAAAATCCCTCAAAGATTTTCTGAGATATTTCGTTCACGATGTAGGGATTTGATAAAATGATTGTTTTTCTATATTTGAGTGAGAACTGATTTCTTATATCTGTTCCTAGATGGCGAACGAAACAGAACCTGGACTTCAGCTTCCTCATGCTCTATGCTCAGGACAAAGGGAAATATTACGTACAGGTATGCGCTCACATCATTATCATTTGTCGTCTTCTCTGAATGTGCAGCAAAGCTTTTTGGAGACAGAAATTCAAAGTAGTTCACTTTGTTTGTTGAACAAGGTTACATTTTCGCACCTACAGCTTGGTTGTTTTTTCCCGAATTAGATGAAGTAAACTCTACAGATTTTCACATTTCCTATGGCACATTACATCGAATTTTGAAGTGGGCCAAGTCCCACCTTCCGTTGTTAAACCACGAACATTGTTGCCATCGGTGCGTTCCAGTCAATCTCTGAGCTGGGATAGTCTGTGTTGTAAATTAGAAAAAGTAGCTGGGAATGCTCCCTTCGAAGTCGGCCGGCCATGAGGATAAAAAACTCAGGCGCTGAACAGTTTGGATCGTACTGTGTGTGGTGTGCTCTGGTAATCTCAACACAGCACCCCACACACATAACCATTCTGTCCCACCATTGATCTAGAATCTAGTCCTCCAATCTAGAAATCTCAAACGTGATCTAACAAAAACAAAGAAGACATATGGCAACAACTGGAAAACACAACACGCAACATGGAAGAGGACATACCGGAAGAGGGAATGATAGTGGTCTTGGGACTATCTTTGGTGGAAAAATCCAGAACTAAAAGAAAGAAATGACTGTGGAGAAAATCCTGGAGACAGCGTGAACACGTGAGCTGGTCCTCCATTTCTGAGGTCCACCAAACTTTATGTTTCAGGTTTTTCATGCCTGTTTTTATTTACGCCTGCTTCCTTGTTCCTCAGTCAGCTCGCTTCATGATTGGCTACATTCACGTCACAATTTACGGAGTCATGATTCAGGAGTCATCGGCTTTCCCCACACATGAAGATTTTTGGCCGTAAATATTGAACAAGTTAAATATTGATGATTGTTGGTCCAGACCCGTTTCAGAGCCGGTTATCAGGACAAATTCACTCTTAACACCTCAGACCACAGGATGGTCTTATAGGATAACCTTATGAAACAGAAGATAATCTGGAGTTTGTCATCCTTGGATGAGAAAGTGGAAAATCAGGACAAAATTAGCTCGATAATCTTTATGTTAGTTCCCCGCTTTAGAGACTTCCTGATCCCCACAGAAACCAAACAGTTGTCATTCACTCACTTCAGGTTTCAAATGTCCTCCTATGGTTTCTTTTAGCTGGAAGACGACGTCATTGCAAAGATGGACTACTTCAGTCAGATGAAGACCTTCGCCGACGAGGGAGCTTCCGAAGACTGGCTCTACTTGGAGTTCTCTCAGCTTGGCTTCATAGGTTTGTGCTCAAAGTATCACAGTCTTATCTCGACTCAGGCTGCATGAGGTAGACCACACAAAGAGGAGTCTCCTCCAATGCTGATGCTGCCTTATTTGATATCTGATTTCCAGGGAACAGTCAAATGCGAAGGCAACGGCATTGCAAATAAAAGCCAGGAAGCTGCATGAATGTTGAATGTTTGGACTGTGTTTCACTGGAATGAAACTTAAAACATACAGTATGAATTCTTTTGCATGAAAAAACAACATGTCTGGTGATGTTTGTTACTGTGGTGCTCCAAGAGTTAAACTACCAAATTAAACATCAAACAATTGAGTGTTGTGAGTGAAAATGGGACGCTGACATTGTGTTGAATGTTAAAAATACTGAGCTTTATTGGTATTTAGTTTGAGGTAGCTCAGAAAGTTCTTATTGACTCTAGATGCCTTAATTAAACATGTGCGTGTTTGTTCTGTTTTAGGCAAACTGTTTCGTACTCGTGACCTCCCGATGATCGCAGAGTTCTTCCTCATGTTCCACCGGGATAAACCCATCGACTGGCTGTTAGATCACATCCTGTGGGTCAAAGTTTGTAACCCAGAGAAAGACGCAGTAAGTCCATCTCTGTCTGACAGTTTAGGAGCCTTTTCCTCACTATGCCAAAGCAAACATTGTTTTATTATCAGAATCAGAATCAGAAATACTTTATTAATCCCCGAGGGGAAACTCAGTTGTTTCAATAGCTCTTATACACAGTATAGCAGGAGGAATATGAAATAAAGACATTAAAATAGATAAGAGCATGAAAAATCAAGTAAAAAATGAAGTTAGCAGATTGCATTATGCAAAGTCTTTAAGCTATATCAACAAAAAATAAGCAAAAAATAAAAAATAACTAAATAAAAGCAATATTTGCGTTATTTTAAAGTTTACAAAAAGCAATATTTTTGTAAATTTGTTCTTTTGCCAGAGAGGACAGCAAGCGGAAGTTTTAGAGAAATCTTTTAAAGCTTTTATTGAGTATCACAGCTGCAACCAGGATTTCCATGACCTCGACCTTTGACCTCACATCATCCCTGTGTCATGGTGAACAGTCCTTCACAGTTTTCAGAAAATCTCTTGGAGCGTTCCTGTGATGTTACATCCAAAATATTACATTCATGAGTGAACCTGCTAATGAGACTCATGACCTTTGACCCCTGAAGACCTCCAAGGACTTAACAACTGATACTTTGGGGAACGTGGACATTCGTGCAGACCTGCAGCTCCATATTAATCCCATCCTGTCCCACCTGCTGCAGCCTCATGGTGATCTCTGTGTTCTTCTGCAGAAACACTGTAATGATCAGAAGGCTTCACTCAAGCAGAGGTTCAAGCCCTCACTCTTCCAGCACGTCGGCCTCCACTCGTCCCTGTCTGGGAAAATCCAAAACCTGAAGGTGAGTTGAGCTTCTTCTGGTGTTTCATCTGGCCACTTCATTAGGTACACTTTGCCAGTCACAAATTTGACCCCTTTTGCTTTCAGAGCTGCTTAATTCTTCAACAAGGTGCTGAAACATCTCAGAGATGTTGGTCCATAATCTCCATGAAAGCATCACGCAGCTGCTGCGAGATGCAGCTCAGACTGGTTTCTTCACTGTACTCCAGTGGCCTCCATAGTCGCCAGATCTCATCCAATAGAGCACCTTTAGGATGTGGTGGAGTAGGAGATTCTAATCATGGATGGACAGTAACTGTGTGATGCTGTCATGGACATATGGACCAACATCTCTGAGGGATGTTTCAGCTCCTTGTTGAATTAATGAGCTCTGAAGTGGTCCACCCTGGCATGAGCAAAGTGTACCTAATGAAGTGGCCAGTGATGGTAGACTGTAGTTGTAGCGACAATCCTGAAAGCTGGAATGATGTTGTTCTTTAATTGATGTCTGGTTGAAGTTTAATTGAATCTGTTGAAATAAAAACTCTGAGAGATGACGATGAAGGTGCAGAATCATGTTTGCTGTGTTTTTTGACCCCTCCAGGATAAAGACTTTGGGGGTAAGACTCTGTTCAAGGCCCACCGTAACCCCCCTGCAGTGCTGAGCAGCAGCCTGAAACAGTACAAGACACACAGTCTGGAGAAGGCGTACCAAGGACAGGACTTCTTCTGGGCGTTGGCGCCGGTCAAAAACGATTACATCCTCTTCAACTTCTCACGGCCGATCAACATAATGGGGTAAGTCTGAAGTGTGTGTGGGCCTGATTGTGTCAGCCTTGTTGTGGACAGTATTCATCGCTGTAGAGGACCATATGCAGCTCTTTTCCCCTCCCCTTTGGAGACTCTCAGGTCTGAGGGGGCGGGGAAGTCATGAGAGGCTGCAGTAACGAGCTCTGTGCTGATTGGCTGCCCAAAGCCTCCATCTGCTCAAACAGCCATAAAAAGCACAATCAAACATTGTGGAAGGTCCTTTTAATCGATAAATATGATCCAATGTGCTGAAGTCAGAGAAACGACTGTTAAAGCAAATTAAACGAGCCTTAATGAGTGGACACTGACGATTATATAATGATGCTTTCAATGACAGCTCAGAAAAATGACAATGAGATGAGTAAATAAAATGTTGATGTGTTCAGGTGTAATTTAAGAACAAACTTTTGTAGATATTATTTGATGATATATCCCATTTATCAGCTGAACTGTCAACAAAATATCCAAATTTACCATAATGCTTCGCCTTATCATCACAGCATGGGTAAATTTAAAAATCAAGAATTAAAATTAAAATTATATGTTTTACATCCTTTCTTTACAGACTGTAGACTCTTAAATAGACTCCCATTGAAAGCAAGTCTTGTGAAGCAAAGACTTTGTGTTCATGATGAAAAATATCGATGTCAATGGTAATGAAGTCAGAAATAAAGGCATATCGGATTTCATGCATCCCTAATTTTTTAGGTCATTTTAAAAGAAAAATTCCAGCAGTAAAAAAAAGGTAAAACAGCTGTTTACAAGCAGACAAGGGACTTAAAATGTTTTTTTTTGTGTGTGTTTATTTTTTATTGTATGTTTTAAACTGTTTTTCTAACTTAGCATTCAAAAGAAAATTTTGAAATTTATTTTAATTTATTTATATTTTATACTTTTTTGCATTTATTTTCTTTTTTAGTAATTGTTCAAGTATTTGTATTTTTTGTATTTTTGTATTTTTCTCTATTTTTTAGTTTTTGTATATTTTTATGTCTTTTTGTATTCTATTTTTTGCGTCATTTTTATTCTATTAATTAATTGATTTATTATTTTTATTCTTATTGAATTATTATTGTTGTTTTTTGATTGTAGTTATTTTTAATGTGTTTATTATTTGTTTTATTATTTTTGTGTTTTTTATTTATTTATTATTTTTCTAACTTAGAGTTTAAAAGAAAAAGTGATTAAGGATAAAAATTCTAAAGTTTCCTGTCACAGTAGCCTCTTGCCCTTCTTGTAAAATGTTCTGAATGGAATAACAGAGCACTCCAATGGCCGAGGCTGTCAAAATTAAACCAAAATATGTGACAAACTAAGTGTATTGTTGTGTTCCTATTTTTGTGGGTCAGAGGTCAAGGTCACAGATTTTATAATCAACCTTTCCCAAATGTTCGTTAAAAGGTATCACGTTCCTCACCTGCTTGTGAACAAAATATCCCAAGAACTACATTTTGCATAAATGCTTCCCTTCAAGGACTAACTGGTCAAATAGAGGGCAAAGGTCATGAGCTCATGATCAGGCCATGATCTCGATAAGTCAAGAGTTCTTTGAGGGATTTCGGTGCACAAACTGAGAAATGAGATGAAGATGTTAACGTGCTGTGAACACCTTAAAGTTCTTCTAAGTGATTGTTAGCCTCATTTCACCCTCTTT
This sequence comes from Cetoscarus ocellatus, assembly GCA_037902135.1. Taxonomy (NCBI): domain Eukaryota; kingdom Metazoa; phylum Chordata; class Actinopteri; order Labriformes; family Labridae; genus Cetoscarus; species Cetoscarus ocellatus. The sequence continues at coordinate 255,211 of JBAMNC010001225.1, forward strand.
TATTAATGTCATGATTATGCAGATAAACACACTGACTTTAATGTAACTTAAGTTAATTGCTGTAATTACAAAGCTGGAATTTGAAGAACAAACTCTTCCACCTGCCACGATCAAATATTTAAGCTAACAACTCACTCGGTGTTTGCCCAGATCTTTGGATCTTCTGTCTCTCTGGTTGAAAACACGCCCACTGAACACACAGCTCAGCTGAATCCTGGATGTACGTATCCTCCTCGCTGACATTTAAACAATAGAAGTCCCGTCCTGAAGTGGATGACGGCCCTGAACTCCTCAGTTTGCCTGTGTTTGCTCTGATCTCTCCTCCTTAGACCAACGCACTTCAGAGTTTCCCTCACAGGAAACACCCTGATCAGTTTCTGAGCTCTTGGAGTCATTTCGAGTTCTAACAGAATATATTTCATTAAAACAGCCTTGAAATCAAAAATCCTGTGCTGCAGCTCAGTATATGGTTTGACTACAGAAGATGAGCTTTTGAGTCCATCCTGCAGTGAACACCATGATGAAAACTCTCAAGTCTCAAACTGAACTTAGGTCTTCCTAAAAACGGACTAAGAGGTGGAGGTGGGGCGGGTCTTCAAGTCCCTCAAAGTAGTAGTATTAAACATGTACTCTCAATCAATCAATCAATCAATCAGTCAATCATTATTGTGTATTAATCCTATCATAAGGAATGTCATCTCAAGACACTTAAAAAAGGAAAGGTCAATTCCATTACTTCTTTTAATATTTATTTACTTAAAAAAGAAAACATTTATATATATTTTGTTTCTGTGAAGTAATAAATGTATTCATTTCATTTTTATTTGTTAAACTGTATTTATATATATTTTTTTCTATTTGCATTTACATTTTTATATTTGATTTTCTTTTTTGCATTACTGTATTTATTTTATCAATTATATTTCAATTTATTTTTCTGCTTCGTTTTTATCCTATTTATTTATTTCTTATTTTTATTCTTATGTTATTTTATTCAACAGTTTATCTTCCATTTTTTTCTCACCAGCCTCATAGCAAGTTTTTCCCGTTCAATGGCTTTTCACAACAAATGGTTTAGCAGCCAATCACACAGATGCAACTTAACGCATTTAGGCATGTAGACTTGGTCAAGAATGGAGTAGTACTGGACGTGCAGGTCTGAAAAGGTCACAAACTGCTGATCTGCTGTAATTTTTCAGCACAACCAACTGCAGGGTTTATAGAGAATGGTCTGCAAAAGAGAAAATATCCAGTGAGAGGCATCTCACCTGATTCTAGCAAGATGAAGCATAATGAAGGGACTGTTTATATTAGGTATCATCCCCCCTGTATTGGACTGTTGCTTGACCCCCCTTGCCAATACATGACCTTAACTATTACAGGACATTTATCGATCATAACACCGGGTCTAATTTTCTTTTTTTTTTGCAGGTTTTTGTTTCGCAGTGGAAACGTCGAGCATAGTGGAGACAAATTCTTCAATACAACAGTGGAGGTGCTTCCCAGCAACGTGAGTATCCTGCCTGAAGCAGAGTGTGTTGGTTGGTTCCTCGACTCTTGTCAGTCAGGTCTAAGTTTCATCTCAGGTTTTGGTGCCTGAAGAAAAAGTACCAGAGCAACAAGAAACACCACAAACTGTCTGATATCACTCTGAGCCTCTGTACAGCCGTCATCGTGTCTGTTAGGGCTGGAAAATGTATCAAGTTTTATGGATATATCAGTAAGGTGTTTTTTATGGATGTTATTTGTGTTGATCCTGATTAAAGAAAATAGATGCTCAGTGAAGAGATTTGTTTAGTAAAAATCAAAAAAAGCTTTGTAAGACAATCAATATCAATAATTATAATAATAATAATAATAATAATGATAATAAAATGATAATAAAACTAATTATAATAACAAACTTTACTTGTTAAGCCTTTTTACAAAGTGGATTTACAAAGTACTGTACAATAAAAAATATGTGATAAAAGAAATCAGCAGATTTTACATCAACATGACTACAATAAATTTCCCCAAACAGTCAAATGGCAAGAGCAAAATCAGAATAAGTGAATTAAAATTAAACTCATACAAAAATGTGATCATCAAAATTGATGGAAAATTCAGATAAAAAAGTAAATAAAAAACCCTGATTAAACCGAGCCCAATCTTTTGTAAAAGCCAGGTTATATCCCAATAAAACTAATTTAAAGAAGCAAAACCAGGTCAAAACAGATCAAACATTACAAACTCAGTGAAAACCAATAAAACTTAGATAAAAACAGTTAAACTAAGTGAAAACCAAGTGATAACCATTTAAACTAAGCTCAGACCCAGTTAAAATTGGTTAAAATATGGTTAAAACCAGTTTAACTAAATCAAAACAGGGAAATCTTGTTAAAACCAAGTTAAAACCAGGGAACCGTAGTCTAAGCAGTCAAATCCCCATTTAAACCTAGTTAAATCTAGTTAAACCTAGTAAAACAAAGTTTCAACCAGATTAAATCTGTTTAAGCAAGTCTGGCCTTCTTTGGACAGAAGTGACCAATTAAACCTAGTTGAGAGCCAGTTAAAACCAGTAAAACTGAGCTTAACCAAGTTAACTCTAGTTTAAAATAAGTTAAAAACCATCTAAGTCATCTTAAACGTGTTAAAATCCACTTTATCAAGTTGAAAAAGGTTAGAAATATTTCAAAACCACTTAGATGTTGTCAAACCCAGTTTAAACCTAGTTTAAACCGAGTAAAGGCCTGTTGCACACTGCACAGAGTTACAACCCTGTTAAAAGCAGTTATGACTCTTTGAAACCTCGTTAAAACCATGTCATAATCTTTTAAACCTAGTTAAAATGCAGTTATATATTAGTCAAATCCAACCAAAATGAAGTTGACCCCAGTTTAACCTCGAAAAAAAAGTTAAAGCATTTTTTTATCAAGCCTGAACCAGGTAAAACCAGGCCAAAACCAAATAACCCTGTTAAAACTTGGCTAAAACCATGTAAAATTAGGACCAAATCCATAATAAAAAATAAATATATCCAGATCAAGTTTAACAAGGTAAAATTTGTTAAAACTTGGTAGACTCGATTAAAACCAAGTTGAACCCTGCTAAAACCAAGTCAAAATCGAGTGGTGCCAGGTTAAAACCCGTTAAACTTTTTAACTCAGGGTATGGAAAGCCATTTGAGCATGAATTTGATACTAGTTATATCAACCGTAGTTCAGCTCTACTAGTAGACATGTTGTGTGACTTGTAACATATTTTAAGTCTACTATTAGTACAAGTAACATAAAATTGTCTACTAGCGGACAATTCTGCTTTAGTAATAAGGTTTACTTGTGCACTAGTGTGCCAAAAACCTTAACTAGCAAAAACATTTTGTTTACCAGTACTACTAGTAAACTCAAAAATATCTCACTAGTAGTACTAGCGTACTTTTTTAGCATACTAGTAGTACTAGTAAAGCCAAAAGATTCGCAAGTAGTACTAGTAGACCTAATGCAAATGAAGTAAGAGGGATTACAACCAAATCCAGCACCCTGATTGGTTAGAATATTTTCAAAAGCCAGTGGGCAGCCTGGATTTGCTTTTCCCCACCCCCTTATTAAGGCTTACTAGCAGTACTAGTGAACATTTTGCAGTCTTTTAGTAGTACTAGTGACACCTTTTGCTTCACTCCCACCCCCCAAAGACTCCCACCCCCTCCAACACACACTCACTGTACTAAGGAGCTCCGTGAGTGACAGGACGCTCCACCCAAAGTGTGTGACAGAGAGGTATCGCAGGTCCTTCCTTCCTGCAGCTGTCAGACTTTACAACAAAAACCTCTCCAGTGTTCAATAATCCATATTTTATATTTGTACTATCTAAAATGTTTCACTTGTAAAATACCAAACATGTACCACCATATTTATATCTATAATATATCAAACCTCCACCTGTAAAATACCAAACATGTACAAAACCACCATATTTATATTTATAATATCTCAAGTCTCCACCTGTTAAATATCAACATGTACATAACCATCTGTAAAATAACAAACATGTACATAAGGACTGTAAATATACCACTAACTATATACTATATACTTTCTTATTTTTTGTTTCTATTTTTACTCTACTGTATTTGACTTGTAATTACCTTATTTTTCATTTATAATGCTTCTTTCATTATTTCTCTTGTATCCTGCAGCTGCTGTATATTTGGAATTTCCCCCTGTGGGACTAATAAAGGAATATCTTATCTTATCTTATCTTCACTAGTAAAGTCTACTTGCACACTAGTTGACCAAAATTGAGTACATCTACTCAAAATGTGAGTACTAGTAGAGCTGAAGTGTTGTTGATATCACTGATATCAGTTTTATGCTCAAACAGCTTTCCTTATCAGGGTCTGGGATTGTCACTTCAGGTAAAAGCACAAAGAGCTCGTTTTTTAGACGACACTTCCTTGTTGGGGTTAAAGTGAGCGCCAGACTGCTGGTTGGTGTCTTTTTATGTACAGTTTCACTGATCGAGGATTCATGACTCTGCTTCAGCGATGATCTGCCTCTTTTTATGACTTTACTTTTGAACCTTCGTCCTGTTCACCTCAAACACTCCAGACGTCTCCATGGGCGTACTTAGAGTTTAACTTCTGTTGGTGATTGTGGGTGACTCCCCTCTGATAAGATCTGGGCCTTTATCTCTGTCTAAAATGATCTAAATGTTAATTTTAGATCTGCTGCAGCTCCTGTGTTCAATAAAGAAGAATTATGAGTGATGATTGAAGTGTTCAGCCTCCAGAGGAGTGGAGGCGTCATGATAACACCGCCCACAGAGCAGTGCTCCCACGTGAGAGTTTGGACTGTAAAATCTTTTGAGGCGTTTTCTCAGTCCGTCTGTGGGCGGAGTGTCTCCGCTCCAACCGAGTGATGTTTACGGTGTTTTTACTGCATCTCTAACATCTACAGATCCAAACGTCCACTCCATCACACATCAGAGCTCCAGAGCATTATGGTTTTATTTGCAGCAATAAAAGGTCATAAATCTGCACATTCTCTGAATGATTCAGTGACCTTTGAACCCCGGCTTAATGATAAAGGCTCGTGTATGAAAAAAGACTCATGGTGACTTTGTGTTCTTTCCTGGAGCGAGTGTCCCCGTCCATGTCTCTGAGGTCAATGTCGGAAAGTCAAAGACCAGAGGCCTATAGCATGAAGCGCGGTCAACTTATCCTGGGTAACTCACATCTATCCAGGGTTGACTAACCCCAACAATGGCCATCAGGATAATCGATAGCACGACGTGGATTATTAACAGGGTAACTCAATCCAGGTTTGTCTCATCAAAAGCCGTGAACTTGCATGTATAAAGGGAGGGCTCAGAGGCAGCTGACCAATCACATCATGAGCGGCAAACACACTGAGAAGTGCAGGGAATGCACTGACAGAGCTCCCTATTTCACATGTGAAGAGCAACGTCTGGTAATGTTAAAATATGACGATGACAACGCCAGTATAATGGAGAAAGGAAACACCGTAGTGGCTGTCAATCATGGGCAAAATGCGTGGCAACGCATAGCGGACTGTGTAAATGGATAAGTTACTCATCAATAGCTCAGTCTGACGCTGATCACACTCGTGAATCTCATGAAACAATATTCTATGTAAATGTATTGAGTGTCTGACAATTATCATCCCATTCCCCAGATGTAATCCCTCTGGAGTGAGAAGGTCGTGGGAGCAGATGAGAAATAAATAGCCTACAAAAACATCACTGCATCTGTAGCTAAGTTAGTCTGCTCATGTCATATCATGCTACCTTGAAGAATTAAGTCGTCGCCACAATGAAATCATGTCAGCATACCGAGCTGATGTCTGACCCAAATTAACAATTTAAAAATCAGCAGCTGGACTAAAATACACCCCCCTCTTTAAAGAAAAAAGCCTCAAACACAATGAATAAAGTGCAGGAATGACATGATAGAATAATGTGCTGTTTCACATCAGCAATACATCCCTTTTATTTGTCAAGTATGGTGCATTTGAATGGATGAAAGGGGCTATATAAATGAAGTTTATATAGCAAGGCCATGCAAATTGACTGCGGGACAGTCAGTGCACCGCTCCTGCGGTCGCACGGGCAATAAACGGCTCCAATATATCACACAGGTAGATGAGTCCGGGCCGCGAGAACCAGCCGCATCATCAGGTTGATCTAGTGGGTCAGAACGGTCTCGGGACGCCTTTTCTCATCTTAACGCTCGTCTCACGAGTTGTGCCTCTGTCTACCGGGTTCAGGAGAAGAGGGCAAGCCGTTGTTTCAGAGACGCCGATTGGCTAGTGGGAGGGGCATTTTACAGGATCAGATTCAACCTCCAACTTACCCTGCTCCGGAGCAGGTTAGCTGTTCAGAGTAAGTCACCATGGTGATCTACCTTGATAAGAAATGAACCGGCTTCGTGCTATCGATAAACCAGGGTTAACCCTGAAGTTACCTTGCTAAGACATTAATCCTGCTTCGTGCTATAGGCCCCAGGAAGCTGATGAAGAGCAGAAAGACCCGCTGGTTTAATTTATCGCAATTATGTCACAACAGTGTAGACAGATGAGAAACAAGGACAAACACAATAACCACAACAAAACAGCTATAATCACAGCAATAACAAACTATAACACTAATACTAACAACAACTTTAAGTACAACTACAACAACAAACAACACTACAGCAGTATCAACAACAACAAAGACAAACAACATAAACAATAACAACTTAAAACCAACCACAAACTACTCTACAGCAATATAAACAACACAATATCCACAATGTCAACTTAAAAAGTAACAATACAGTGCAAACAACATCAAAAACAACTACAAGAAAAACAGTAACAAAAAATAACAATATAAACAACAACTCTAAAAACATGACAAAAACAACAGAGGATACAACAAAACGGCAAAACATCAATAACAAACAACAACAACATAACATCAAGAACAGATATTATAACAATAACAACAGAACATAAGCATAAACACTTTAAACCACAACAACACAATCATAACAACAATAACCACAACAAAAGGTACTTCAAAAAACAACAACAACAGCAAGGACAATAATAACAAGAACAGCATTTCAACAAAAACAGTAACCACAATGACAACAAAAAATACAACAACCTACACAAAACATATAATTAAAACAACAATAACAAACAACATCAAAAACCTTTATAGCAATAACAACAATATACAAAACAGAACTTATACCAATAACTTAACAGCAAAAACAAAAACAGTAACAACAGCAAGATCAAAAAAAGCTTCAAAATAATCAAAATAAAATCACCACACATTATGATGGAGTCCATGTTAGATGAAAATGTTTTTGCTGTGTATTCTGATGTTAAAGTGTAAATAAATATATATATTTGTGTGTGTATTTTTATTACAGGCACCAGCACCAGTCAAACCAGTGAACGGCTCCTCCTCCTCTGATACAGGCTTCGTTATGACCGGTAAATACTGTACATAAATATTCAGTATTACAGACTGAGGCTGAGCGATATGTTCTTTTAACATCCCAGTTTTAATGTGCACATCTGAAACAGGACAAACCACGGCTTAATCCCAAAGAGCACTCAGGGACTTAAAGAGACATTTCAGTGTTTTTGACATTGGGTTGTATCAGGTGATAATAATCAGTGAAGTGGCTGAAAGGGCTCCAGCAGAGCTGCACCTTTAAGGAGAACAAGCTCAGACTAACGGCGTTTGGCGCTGTTTTATGATAGAGCATATGGCTGTGTCCTTCCGCCTTTGAACATTGTGTAAGCGGTATAAGCGGTGTGCATACGGGACTAGCAAGTCCGACAGTCGATATCCGAGAAGTTTGAAGGGTTGTGTTGATTTTTTTGCCTTCCCCAAGCCCAAGACACAAGAAGAAAGATGGCAGGTGTGGATAAAGCACATCAACACCTACGTTTGTTCTAAAGTAACGTGCTAACTAACGTTTGCTAACCATAGCTCTGTGTGTTAGGTAGGATAACATTAGCAAACAAAGATGTCTCAGTAGGAGGTTACTTTTGTTAAACCTTGAGCCACTGTATAATATTTGTGCAAAAGATATACTAGTAACAGATAGACAAGTTCTGACATACTGATATCTTTTAGCATTTTGTTAACAGACGCCATAGAAAGGGGCACACACAACAATAATGAAAGAAAACTTAACATTAATTTAAATTTAAACATTATATATATATAATGTTATTCTTGTATGTGATTATTTTGAAGTGAAGTGTCAACACATGGGGTGCTTGACAAGATCTGTGCGCCTTCCCCCCTACTTTAATGTCCTCTTCATTTGAACTCCGACAACATTTAATTTGGTGAATGTGTCTCTCAAAAACATACAGGAGACCTTTCTGTCTGCTTCTTTCTAATATCTATGAAGAATTTATCCAGAAATTTGCAGATATTTTCTTAGGAACATCACTCACCTGTATCACTAAAAACTCCATATTTCTCATTCTAGGAGGGAAAGCTTGACAGGCATAGCAACAGTAACCAAGGGGCAGGCTTAGCGAAGGGTCAATTCATGTTAGCTTTAAAGTTGGTTTTAGTTTTCCTCCAGGAAGTCTCTGAGTTTGGCAGTTTTTTTTTTCTTTTTATGATTGCAGCAAACAGCTATGAGGATATTTCATATGAAAACACCTTTTTCACTAAAACATATCATACTCTACCCCGATTTGCAAAACCGAAGTCTGAATATGAAGGTGGAAACACGCTGTTGTGGCAGGGAGACGGGCTCCTGTGCTGAACATTATTAAATAACAATAACATAAATTTGAGACTTTTCAGCTGCATTAAAACATTTGACTGCTTATTTTACGTCACTTCTTCCCAGTATCACTCAGCCCTCATCAGTGAGCCCTGTCCCGTAGATGAACTTTCAATACCAGACGCCCGCCCGCGGAGACGAGGGTGAAAGTTCATCATAACTTAGCTGAAGTGTGAGAGGGAACAGAAAAAGCCTGGAGTGCATAGATAAATAATGTTTTATAACCACCACCTAGTCACTTTCACTTGTCAGAGGTTAAACAGGGTTATGTTTGATGGTTCTGTTCTTCTGCAAAAACAAACAGATGGTTCATATGTCAGCATTTAATACAAAATCAATATTTACTTCCTTTTAAAATGATGGAACGCCCCTAACATTAAAATGAGTGTGAATTTATTACTTATTTTTATTGATATAAACCAACAGGAAAAAAAAAAAAAAACATCTAATATGCAAATGTTTGGTACCATCTTTCAGCACAAACATAATAATGTGTATGAACAATTATTTTTGCATTTAGACAAACTTTATTAGCTTTAAGAACCTCAAAAAAAAAAAACATAAAAATTATGCTGCAGATTAAAACATTTGTAGTATTTTTTCATACACACCAGCCACTTCATTAATCAATTAATCTTTATTTTTGTACATGATTAATCATAAGACTTTTCATCTCAGGCCACTTTAAATAAAGAAAGTTCCACCCCGTACTCTTCTGATAATATATATATTTATATATATATATATACACATATATATAATTAATATTTTTATTTTTTCTTAATTACAAATTAGTTTTTATTTGTATTTATTTATTTACTTAGTTACTTATGTATTTATACTATTTTTTTCTATTTGCATTTATTTTACTTTTAATTTTTTGACATTTTTATTTACTTTTTTGTCTTATTTAAATTTTTATTTTTTTCTATTTTTTAATGTTTTATATTGTAATATATTTAAAAAATATATTTTTTCTTTAATTATTTTTATTTTCACTCTTATTTCATGATTACTTTTATTATATCATTGTTATTTTTCAGTTTAACTTAAGTTCAGTTTCTTGTCACACAACACAATAGCTTAGCAGCCAATCATATAGCAGCAACCTAATGCATTTGGGCATGTTGACATGATCAAGATGACCTGCTGAGGTTCAAACTGAGCATCAGAACTGAGAGGAAAAGGGATTCGAGTGACTGAATGTGGCCTGGATGTTGGTGCCAGAGGGGCTGATCTACTGAGATTATCACACATAACAATCTAGGGTTTAAAGAGGATGGTACCAAAAAGAGAAAACATCCACTGAGCAGCAGTGAACGATGATTCAAACATTTTGTATTGATGACATGAGTAAAAATATCAAATCAACTCTTGATTATTACAAACATACATAAAAATGTATATTCACTGTGTGTTTTTGTGTTTCAGGTGAGTTTGTGAACGGAGTAGCCGAGGGGAAAATCGCAGAAGCGCTGCAGCCGGTCTCGGCTCTCCGTCTGGTGGTTCACGCCAACACTGGCGTCTGGGTTCTGCTGAACGAGGTCTGACATGTTTGTGTGTTCACCCTTAAACTCAGATATGGGTTTAGACTCCACCCCATCATGGAGGTGGCTTTAGGCAGATACTGGAGCTGAACAGAAGAGGGAGGAGACCTGATACCGTGGGATTTAGCCTTGAGCATGGTGCAATTCATTTTAGCCTAAAGTAAGCAAATTAAATATGTCACTGGGAATTAGCCGTGATTCCCCACTGGGAAGATCTTCAGGTTTCCTGCACAGTCGCCAGGTTTGCTATTATAAGCGACTTGGGCTTCTTTTTTTGACAAAGTTGCTTGTAAATATTGGCAGTTGCAGGATGAGTTTTTTTGGGCTTGTTCCAAAAGTGCAGTTGCTCATTTGGGCTTGTTTAGCCCCCAAACCCAGGAGGGATCTAATGCTCACTCTACTACCAAAATAAACTCAGTTCAGAAGCTACATGAACTATTCTGTCCCCCTCCAAACACAAATGTGAATTTTACTGTAAAAAGTGGCAAAAATGTTTCCAACAAAAAGAAATCCTTATAACCAGAACTAAATTTATTTCTAATGTAGCTGTTACTGTTTTTACCATAATCAAGCTGTAGAGGATCAACATAAAGCTTAGACAAAAGCCTGACTGTGTCTGTTTGGTTACAACAATCAAGGTTAGACAGACTGTTTAGTGATAACAGAGTTATAAATAGCACTACCCCCTCCCTTCACTTCTGTATAAAGAAAATAATGTTCCACCTCCAAACAAAAAGATGTTGAAGAAGCAAATTAAGAGACAAATAAGAAATGTCACTGTGAAATTGAAATTTAATGTAGGTGAAAAGAAAAAAAGTGTTATGTAGATTTCTCTTTTTAAAAAGTAAAATATAAAAAAATATATAAAATATGTATCTGAAAGGAACAGAAGGTACAATTAAAGGGGATATAATTTGTGTTTTGAGATGTCAAGACTGATTTGGATGTATTCACACTAACTATGGTAATGGTTTATATTCAAAAGGGAGCTGAATAAGTAAATAGTTTTTGTTTTGGAGAAGGGTTGGATTAAATAAGTAAAAACTTCTTCCCACTCCTTTTGGACGTGTAAACTACATAGCAGCATGAAATCTTGTTATAGTGTAATGGTTTAAATTATGCATGAATGAAGTTATTTTATGTTATTATTTTATGTTCTCGCCTCAAGATATGCTTCCCACGTCTTCCCGGCTCCATTCTCTGTCTCTCCATTATCAGTAACAGCAAAAAGCCCAAAAAGTATCTTCAAAATAAATAAATAAATGAAAAAACAGCAAAAATGGAAGATATCAAACAATGTGTAATCTGTTACTTGGCATGTGACAGTTTATCTTCCCATTGGCTGATATCCCTTCAATGTTCCAAGCTGTCCAGGCTGTACTTTTTAAATGTCACATCCTAAAATTACATTTTCACCTAGCATTGCAGGTTAAAAGTGTTCAAAACAAATGTAAAAGGATATTTTTGATATTAAAAAACAGACAAATCCACTCTGTTAAATCTGGATTTGTTATAATTAATCAGGACTGCATTTTTTAACAGTGTGTGGTCATCATAAACCACCTAACTGCTCACTCTTCTTCTTTCGTTTCAGATTCACATCAAAGTTTGAGAAGAAACCCACCATGCGACTCCCCCTGCTGGACAAAGACTCTCACTGCAGGAACTCTTTTGGTGTTTAATTTAATTTAAAAGACTCTTTAAGTGCCTGAAAGTGACAGTGACTCAGAAGAAGAACACGTTTTTGAGAACACTCATTCATGAAAACAGCACAGTTCTCAGCAAGTAATTTATTAAATAGCATATTGTTATTATTCATGTTAACATTATTTTTGTTGTAATAAATAAAAAAATACACAAAAAAACTGAGTGTGTCTTTTAGCTTCTCGTGTGTCTGCTGTGAATGACAGAGTTTTGCATTTGCACTAAAGCTAGTCGACGTTTGGAAAAAGAAACTGACATCTAAAAAAGTCCAAAAAAAACAGGAAGATGATCCAAAAAAATGTAGCCTTAAATGTTCTCCTTTAACGGACGTCCAAAACCACTGGAGTATCGTGAGATTCTGAAGCAACGATGCTCCCGCTGTGCAAAGAAACTCTTCTTTTCTCTTTTCTTAGTGTTGATATAAAAGTTTGAAGGTGTGCTGATGGCAGAGGAGCAGGAAAACACTGTAAAAAAAAAAACTACACCGACTAAAACTATCGTAAAACTCCCCACCTACTGCTGCTGCTAGACACACTGGAGCTTAACGAGATGTTATTGGTGACCTGGAGTGCAAAACAAAACAAAAAACAAATTGTTTCATTTATCTTGGTATTTTCATTTCTGTCTCTGGTTTCCTTAAAACTTGATTGTGATGTTATTTTTTTGTTATGATTTTTATACTTTGTGATTTTTAATTTGTCTTTTTTCTGTGTTGTTGTGTTCTGTTTTTTCCCTGTCATGATCATTTATGATTTTATTTCTCATTTCCACCTTTGTCTTTTACTTTATTTCGGCAATTTTTTCATTTTTTGTTGATTTTTTTTATTTGCTGTTTTTTCTTGTTTTTACTTTGTTGTGAATTTTTCTTTTTTGTTGTGTTTTTTTCTATTTTTCTCCTGGTTGTGTTTTTTTCATTTTTTTCTTTTTGTTGTTTTTCTTTACGATTGCTTTTCTTTTTGTCAGAGTTTCTTCTGTTTTTCCTTTCTTGTATTTTTTAAAATCTTCTTTTGCTGTAATTGTTTCTATTTTTCATTTGCTGTTATGTTTTTCTTGTTTATTCTTTTTGATTTTTTTTATTTTCCCTTTGTTGTGTTTCTTTCCCCTTATGTTTTCATTTTTGTTCATTTCTCTTGTATTTCCTTAACTGCTGTGTTTTTTCTAGTTTTTTCTGTTGTTTTTTTTCTTTTTTTTTAGCACATTTTTCTCATTTTGTTGTTTAACATAATTTTAATTACTTATTGTCTTTTTTGTGATATTTGCATTGTTTTTTTTTTTTTATTTGTGGCTGTCTTTCCATTATTGTTTCATTTATTATTGTATTGATTCCCTTTTATATATTTTTACTTATTGCATCTTTTAATTAGAAAGTTTTAAAGCAATTATTTTTTCCTTCTCATTGTTTTTCATTGGATGGTGCTTTATTCTTTTTCTGCTGTGCTGTTCAACTTGTGATTGTGTTTTTTATTTTTTGTTGATCAGTTGTCATCCTGTTTTGCACTCTCGGGACACCATAAACAAAAGCATATATATGACTCTACTGGAGTCTAATGTTAGAGTATGAAGCAGCTACACACAGTGCATTACAGTTTTAAATTTAGTTAAAAACCTACAGATGAGTGACAAATGAAATTAAAAAAAAAACATTTGAGCAAGAATTTAGTGCTTTAGGTTGGAGCACAAAAAATCTAAAACAACATGCTTCATTCTTTTTAATACTGCATATCGACCGTCTTGATAAGAAGTTAAAGGGTCGTTCTTTGTGAAGAGTTTTAGCTGTGATATTTATTCAGACTCTAACATGAATCATTTAAGATCTGTTTTAGTGATTCAGCTTCTTGTTTCCTCCAGACAGAGGGAGAATATTCAGTTTTATTTATTAAAAAGAATTCATTCGTCACTCATCTTTAGGCACAAACACTGGGGATGTTTGGAGGGTCACTTGTCCTTACGAGCACCCTTAGTGACTCTGCGAGCATGAGAAAAATAAAAGAGAGGATAAGCTCAGAAAACATCCCACAAACATCTCATTAAAAAGGATAAAACGCTTTATTAAAACAAAATCAAACCAGCAACAAATAAAGTCCAATGTAAACAAGGTTCAAATGTAAAACGGTCTGCATGAATGACTGTGTGCATATTAATCAGTGGTTAGACCAGAACTAAGACCTCTGCTGCTGGAGCACCGGACACACGGGCTGTACTCAAAACCATCTGGAAGGGTCAAAATTATTACCTCTGCCAAGGAGGTAATGTTTTTGCCGGCGTTTATCTGTCTCTCTGTCTGTCTGTTTGTTTGTGTTCAAAATAACTTGAAAAATTCTGAACGGATTTGGATGAAATTTTCAGGAATTGTTGGAAATGGGATGTCGAAGAACTGATTAAATTTTGGGACTGATCCTGATCACCTTGGCAGAGGTCTGCGCTCTCTGAGTGCTTTTCTATTTTATTATTATTTACTTTAATCCAGCAGGTATGAGTGTCCACAGAGGAAGAACATGTCACAGAGCAGATGGAAACTCCTCCTGTCTGCGCCTCTCAGTTAAAGCTTCAGTCCCCTTGTTCTTCATTCTGCAGGTTTTAGGTCAGTTCTTCATGAATCAGGTTCCTTGTGGGGGGAGTTACTGTGGTTCTTCCTAAATTTTCAATTGAAGCATGATAGTCTCTGATGGAACTGACCTCAGGGTCTTGTTCTCGAGTGAGGGAAGGATGGAGCGAGAGGGAGCTGAGCCAAAAGGCATAGCTTCCTACCTTCACCTATGGTCACGAGCTGTGGGTCGTGACCGAAAGAACAAGATCACAGGTACAAGCGGATCACATGAGTTTCCTCTGCAGGGTGTCCGGGCTCTGCCTAAGAGACAGGAGTCATCCGGGAGGGGCTCAGAGTAGAGCACATCCTTGGAGGAGACCTCGGGGAAGATCCAGGACACGCTGCAGGGACTATGTCTCTCAGCTGGTCTAGGAACACCTCGGGACCCCCCGGGAAAGAGCTGGACGAAGTGGCCTTGGAGAGGGAAGTCTGGACCTCCTGCTTAGGCTGTTCCCCCTGTGACCCGATCACAGATAAGCAGAAGAAGACAGCTCGGCAGGGAACTGACTGAAAACCTTTGAGTAAGAGCACTCTGTACTAACTAGAGACGTTCATTTACAGAAATCAAACTACCAACTGAAACACTGAAAGTGTAACCATACTGTGTTTATCTTCTCTGTGACATATTCCACTGATGAGGACAAACACATTTCCTTAAACACTTTAAGCGTGGCTCTCATTAAAGCATCTGACTTTACGCACCATAATCTTGTGATTCGGAGCACACTGTGATGTAGAAAGAAAAGTGTCACCAGTAAAACCATCGTTTTTCTTTGTAACAGCGGACAGTGTTTTCCATTGCTTGTTGAAAGCAGACACAGATTAGGATGAGAACAGGCAAAGAGACACTCCGTATTTGTTTTTACTTAAACAGTGGCGTGAATCTTTGGGCACAGTTTCTCTTAAGCGTTTGTAAGGCGTTCCTGGCGCAGCTGCACCTTGAGCGATGCGTCTCTGTGATCAACCCCTTACCCATTAGCAGGGAGTCTCTTTAATTCAGCTTTCTTTGACCAGAAACCAGCTGAGGCAGGCGCAGCATGCTGTAAAATTCATATTGATCAACGCACACAGGGCTCGATAATCGTATTTAGAAATCAGTTTTGAGTACAGCCGAGGTCTTGGCTTCAAACTGCAGCAGGTACAGTCCTGTGATTTACTCCCATAGTGCAATAAGCAGCAACAAAAAGTGACATTATGTTAAAATAAAGACAGAAGATTGACCTTTAGATCCTCCTCTTTCAGCGAGGTTTGAGCAGTGACAATAAAAATCTATACTCATGCCAAAGGTGCAATACTGAACAATAAATAACAAAAGACTCGAACATTTCGGCACATTTTCAGGAAGCCAAACTCTCAGAGAGCTGCTCCCCGTCTCTGTTTGACAGCGTTTTATCTGGAGCTTGAAAGGAGAAAGAGCAAAAGGAGGTAAACAGTGTTACTCTATAAAATCTGAGCAGGGTGGAGGTTTGTGGTTCAGTATGGAGGAGCGTGGGGTCAGCTGTTAAATCACCAGATTAAACCATCACTGTGAGCCAGTGAACTCTAAAAGCATCGTAAAAACAGACATTTGAAGGTCTCATGATGTACTCAAGTAAAATCTGTCTATTATGGTGACAAATTAACTCCTAAACTGATTTGAAGCTGCAGTGTACAGGCCTACCATTTTAAAACAGTTTAAACTTCCCTTTTTAATATTTTCAAATATTGCCACAACTTAAAACTGGTGTAGAAGTAAGTCTTCTTATGGTGCATGTTGATGGAGGCACTCATACGACTTTTTTAAACTATTGTTATTATTATTTATTTTATTATTTATTTTTATTGTTGTTTGTATTTTAATATTCTTTGGGGTAGATGTACAGATCTGTTTAATACATATGTGTTTGTGTGAAAATGTTTGTATGTTTATCTTTTTTTACTTTTTTTTAATTATTATTATCATTGTTATTTATTAACACCTTGAGGCAACAGACCAAGTGGGTTGCAGACTGAGATGTGACAATGGTTTTGACAGTTCAAAAGTTCAATAAAGTATTACTATTATTTTTTTTTTTAAATAGAGAAGAGTATTTGAATTGATCATACAATTGACAAATCAGCCAGCCCCACTTGCAGACATTTGCAGTACAGGACAAAGTATTTTGGAGTAACCAAGCAGTGAAGATGGTTTTATGGTTCTTTGACATCTTAAAAAACATTAAATTTTGCAGCAGGCAGTGCTTCTTATCCTTGATTTTTTATGCTATTTCCTCACTTTTTAGCACTCATTAATGCTGCATGTGGTGAGTAAGTCTGAGAACAAACATGGAACACACACGCACCTCTAAAATGCAACTTACTGCTTAAACTTTTAATATTCTTGCTTCGTTTTCTGTTCACTTGCCTCACAGCTTTATGTTTCAAACTGGTGATTTATCTTGAGGACAGCCACATATTGATGAACATCAGTCTCTTGGCAGAAGGGTGAAGATATCTGAGGGTCTGACTCTGCAGACTTAACTCAAAATCAGGCTTCATTTGTTGTAATGTCTTTGTATTCTGATGGATTCTGAGTTTTGAAACAATCGGACGGCTCAAACAACCAGACATGGCATGAATGTTTACATAAAGAAAGTCGGACCAACACCGCCGCCCAGTGGACAAAGTCTTAATGAGATTAAAACTCTTGTTACTCCTGGATTTGATCACATGGGGACAGGAGGAAGAACAAGTGAGGGTGACAGGCTTGGAGCTTGGACCATAATCGATGAGGGGTTCAAAGCTTCAGCTAGTACAAGATTTTTGCTTGAAGCCAAAATCACACGATGCAGTTAAAGCATGATCACAAGCCCAGTCTAGCAGACACATGGATTTGGGACCAATCCGCCCCCCAAATTGTCTACAACCAAGGCCACATCTGGGACACCTCCCTTTGCTTTCATGAAGAAAATAATATCCTCATCAGAAAAACAGTCCCTCAGGAAATTTCTAGTAAAAAGAAGTACAGCTCCAGCCTGCAGGGTGGCTCGTGATCTTCTAAATAACTTATTTGAATTTGCTCTTTTATAATTTAAGTCTGCGTCACACTTCATTTTATGCTTTCACTTTTAAAAAGAAAACCAAGTTTATGAAGCAGGACCATAAGATATGAAGACAAGAGCAGAACTTTCATCCCACGCGTAACCAAATCAACCAGGGCGGATGTAAATGTCAGTGTTTGCATGTTTCATTTGGGACGTTAGTGTTCAAAGTCCGTCTATCAGGGCGGTTTGGGTTCAGGTTTTGGACAGTATGTATGTGTGTGAAAGGAGGAGGGGGACTTCTGGATCAGACTTTCCAAGCTCTCCTTACTTTCGTTTGCTCTTGGTGTCGGTTGTCTGGAAGACACTGGAGGCCGACATGAGGTTCTCGATGTACTGACCCAGAACCTGGTTCTCAGACTTCAGCTTCAGGTTCTCCTCTTTGACTGCGTCCACTCTGGCAGAAAGGTCTGAATACGGAGACAACATAAAAAACAAATCGTTGAGTTTTGATGGGAAGAAAACATAAAGTTTAGACGTTATGAACTTAATAAAGGGAATATGTCACAGGACACCACTGTGTTGGATTCTTTTAACTTAGTTTTTTTTGGCATTTTTTTACATTAAAATGTGATGTTGTATTACATTTTTTTTAAATTAAATTAACTAAAATACAGCTGTATGGAACTGAAATTAACTGAGCAGTGGGTGACTTATGGGACCATGTAAGCAGCAAAATCCAGTGGATAAAACTTCACAATCAATCCCTTTTTTAAATCCAAAAGCTGGCTGCCACATGCAGTGTACCTGGCCAACACACCAATATAAAACACTGAGAAATCAAAAATTATTGAATCCACTGGCTCCAGGCTCCATGGACTGTAGAAAGAATGCAGAGCTGTTGAAAACATGGCACTGAACAGTGTTGAACTGACTAATTGCCACAGATTAGATTGGTCAACCAATCACCGTGGACTGGGACTAGGACTGTGGCCTCAAAATGATACAAGACCGTCTCAGACAGAATGAGACTAAAGGTGGATCGGGGTGAAAAGCCTCAGGTTTTCTAGACATTAGGGACTGTGAACAGTCGTCAAATTAAATTTATGAACTTGAGTTAAGGCCAAATATGACATCTTTAAAGGAAGAGACTACAGACAGAGTCTGATGTCCCTCTATCTATTTATTTAATTATTTACGCTATTCATTATTTATGTATCATCTGACTTATTTATTGACTACATTTTAACAATGGCATTTTAATGTTTTTTAAATATTTTTAAGTTGTATCACACAGTCTTGTCATAGTATTGTTGTTGTGGTTATCTGCACTCCTGTCTGTACTTTAAGGTTTATTGGTATGATGACCTGTGAGCTACAAGGCACCTGAATTTCCCCCATGGGGATTAATAAACTATCTATCTATCTATCTATCTATCTATCTATCTATCTATCTATCTATCTATCTATCTATCTATCTACAAGGGTTAGTGCCATTATTTCACAGCATTTCTCACTCATATTAAGGCATGAGCCTGTGTTTCAACAAAGCAAAGATATATCATGAAGTAAATAATCTGTGTATAGGTCTGATTTGAATGAAAAGACAGTACACATTACAGTCTACATGAGGGCACCAGACTACATACAAAGGTAATCTAAATAATGAGATATCAAGTCGTTTCAGTTTGCACCAACGTGCATCTGAGCAAAGCACTGCGGGCCACAAAACCCAAGACCGACATTATTGCAGGGTGTAAAAACCAACAATACCAAATAAATCATAAAAAAATAAACATTGCACAAAAAAGTGAGTAAAAGAGCGTTTGGTATATTCTTTCTTTGTTGTAACAATGCTTCTTGGTAGTAGTATTTTTTTTTTATTTCATATATATTTTTATTTATATGTAGCTTATTTACATATCTTTATATCTGCTATATAATGCTGCTGCTGGAATCTTAATTTCCCTGAAGGAGTCTTCCCTAGGGATAAATAAAGTTCTATCTAATCTAATCTAATATAATCTAGTAATTCTTTTATCGCTGAAAAGTCTGTTTATTTCTTTTTTAAATGGCGTCATATTTGTGAGGAACATGCATTTAAGGGATGAGCAGCAGAGCTCAGTATGGGGGTTACGCTAATGAAAAATTTGCCAAATCCTCTCTTCCAACACCAAACAGCTTTTTCTGCTGCTGACTTATACAACAGTGTAAGAGTTACTGATGTGAAGTATTGTTAAAAAAAAGAAAGTCTACCAAACACTAATTTACTCACTTTTTGTGCATAGTTTTGTGTTGTTTTGTATTGAATAGCGTGTCAGCGTTTACCCTCTAGGGTGTGTTGAAGCTCTAACACCTGGTTGATGAGCCTCGTCTTCTCCTCCAGTTCAGCCTGGTTCTCCATGTCACCTACAAAAAAGTATTTAGATGGTTAACATGACTCATAAACGACACTTTGACTTTTAGGGATTAAGATGTCTGTCTCACCATCGTCTGAGCTCATGGTGAAGTACTCGTCTTCCTTTTTGGAATGCAGGGCTGCGACTCTAAGGGACACTGTGGGATTTAAAGCATATTTTAATCCAGTGTATAAGATTAAAACAGAGTTCTTTATGGAAAAGACGGGTTGTCCAAAAGCCAAAGGAATAACTTTCCATGATTAATCTGAGTTCATCTTAATACCCTCAGGGTGCTGCTTTAAAGCCTGTCAGGAAAAGAAATCACTTTTCTAAATCTGTATGGTCTTGTAGACTGCAAAATTGAATCACCCTCTGGGCTAAGTGAGTTGTCTGAATCTGATGGATGGCTCAAAAGTGAATAACATCGAAGAAATATAAGGCCATGAACAGTCTAAGAAAGTCTGACTGAAAACTCTTAAAAGCCCTTGTAACCCACATAGTTGCTGGTGAAGAAAGCCCTTGATTAGACCTCTTCTCAGGATGGTGTGGTTGAATTTGTTTGACTGGCAGCCCCTCAACCCTGTGAATTTTGTAGATCCTAAACTTGAGCATATCATCAAAATCTCTCACCTGTTTCCAAACCTGTCCCAGGTGTAATTAACCAGAGTAATCAAAAAACACATGCATGGATGCCCAGGGCCTTTAAACTTTGAACAGCAATTTTACTGATTTGTCCAAAAACTTAGCCGTCAGATGGGAGCCAAGGGTGTTGAGTCCCACAAGAAATTTTATTTTGTTTTGTTTTGGTATTTAGGGGATGTTACAAAGTCTAACGTTTTATTTATTTATTTTAAGGTGTGCAGCAACACTGGACTCGGGACCTACCACATACATTTAATAACTACATCAAATTTAGAAAGTAATTACATCACCCAGACTCCATATAAAACTTGAAGTAAAAACACTCGGCGATAGACGGTGGCTCCAACTGTCAATGAAACCTTTTTAACAGTAAAAAGAAAAAGCTGCTCATTGGAGACTTTGGAAAGCCATACCGAAAATTACTTAGCCACCAAATAATTCATGAAAATCAACTCATGTGTCCCTTCTCTTTTCATATATTGTCCGAAAGTAAAAAATCCATATTTCAAACGGAGTCCTGTATTATGATCTCAACATGTATGACGTTTCATTAAACACAACGCTGTTTACAATAATCAGGCAAAACATGCACGACTGACCCAATGATAACCTTAAATAAACATAGACAACAATTAAATAATCATAATTTTACAGTATAAACTGTGTGAAGCACCGTTAGCTTCCATGCTAGGTATTTAAACAGTGACGGGACTATCCAGCTGGCGGAAGCCAAACAAACCCCGAGGCCTAATGCTAACTAGCATTTAG
This sequence comes from Cetoscarus ocellatus, assembly GCA_037902135.1. Taxonomy (NCBI): domain Eukaryota; kingdom Metazoa; phylum Chordata; class Actinopteri; order Labriformes; family Labridae; genus Cetoscarus; species Cetoscarus ocellatus. The sequence continues at coordinate 276,669 of JBAMNC010001225.1, forward strand.
CATGCTAACAACATAGCTTGGTGCTATTTGGCTTCAACGGCCACATAAAACCATCATTAAAGACAAACGGATGCGTTAGTTTGACCGTACCTTACAGCTCGAAAATGATATTTATTCAGAAGAGAAGATAAATAACGATGGAGAAGATTCACGGTTATGTTAGCGTTAATTCCTCAGCTTGTGTCAGACACTAGCTGTGTTCAGAGTCTGCCTCCAGACGCTAGATGGCGACATGACATCGACAGTTAACAAAAACTACCTGGAATAAACTAAAAAAAAATGTAATATTTACTCTTTTAGAGGTTTTAATACCTATGGATAAATATTTAAAGCATAAAAAATGAAATTTTAGCCTTAAATTAAACCTTTTGCATTTGAATATCATTGTTAATGATCAAAACCATTCAAGAAATCAAATAAATACAGAAATGATTCCCAAACATAGTAACACACATTACATCAGTTTGATGCACAAATCAGCAAGTAATCAAACATATAAACCATCTTCCTAATAGCAGTCCATCCAGTAGATGACATGTTAAACTGTTTTATTATATTCATAAAGGGTTACAAAGCAACCTTAGGCCCCCATAGGGCCTAAGGTCTTTGTTATTATACCTTTGATTTTTCACTTGTTACCTGCTCACTTCTTCAAAAATAAAAGGCACGGTAAATTTATTTATGGCACCATTCATACAGAAGTTCAAAATATTTTTCAGTGTTAAAAACATAAATGCATAAAAACTAAAAAATATAAAACTGGCAAAAACAAGATGATACAATATGAAAAATGGTACAATTTTAAGAAATTTTAAATATCAAAAGAACAGGGGGGATAAGAAGAAGAGAAAATAAGGAGGCGGTTGTAAATCACTGATTCTGAGAAAAGGGACTAAACACATTGTCTGTATAAAAGTGTTTTTTTATATTTAAAATTTTAAGAAAGGAAGATAATTTTGTTAAAAGTGTAAATGTAAATGAGCTGTCTACACATATTGCATTTGTGTTAAATCTAGAAAACAAATTTTTGCATCATTTATTAAATTTCCTGGTCTGAAAAGAGAAAACATGCAAATTTACCCTGTCCTCAGAAAGCAGTGTCAAAGTTACTCTGCAGAAAAACATGTAAAAAATGGTTTTAAATGCCAAAGATCAACATAAAAACTCAGGCAATGCTATCTGCACGACCCTGAGGACCATGCCTCATCTTCTGTTTTTGGCTGATGCAAAACTGGACACTTGGTTCTCTTTTTTTGGATATTTTAGGAAAACAACACTGATTTCTCAGCAGTAACAGCTTTTTTATGTCCACACTGTCACTTTGGTTTGTTACACAAGGATAAAGTAAAGTAAGCCAAGTTTATTCATGGAGCACCATTCGCATGAAGCCATTCAAAGTGCTTTACAGAGATAGAACACAGGCATTATGACATTAAAGGCAATAAAGACAAACAGCTGGCAAAAATAAGACAATGAAGTATGAATCATGTAAGAATTTTAAGACTTAAAGGGAAAAAAAATAACAGAAAATAAACATATCAAATTAAAAGAACAGGAGATCAGAAATAGAGCAAACTCAACATATGAGAGGGCAGTTGTGTATTAGGGGTAGTGTTGGGCAATAAATGCTTAATTTAAATTATTAATTGGAGAAAATTTTGACAATGAAAAAAATTAGATTTGTTTTCCTTTGGCCCATTTTACCCCTAAACTCCAGAAGTCAACACATACAGTATTTATCAAATTAAATCCAAACATCTTTTGAGTAATTTCTGTGTCATTTGTACTTTTCTATTCCATGAGAAGTAAAATATCATGTGTAGAAAAATTGGAGATTTTATTTCAAAGCCATTTGCCCAGCCTTAATTAGGGGCACAATCATGGAAGACTGGGACAGATTTGGTGTCCGCTGTGTATGGACAAGAAAATAATCTACAGTTAATATAATGTCTGCATGTAGGCCTTCCAGTTGAATAAAAGAGCTTAATTGAGTATGTTGACACTTTTAAGCAAATTCAGACATTCAGCCTTTCGTACATTACAAGCCAATGTCAAAAAATATATATCATAAAATTGAATCAACAATACATTTGTCTCTTTTTATGATTTTGCTTTGAAAGAACAGACTTTATATTTTATTCCTAAGACAACTGGACCATCCAAAGCCAGTTTTAACCCATTGATTATGCCAGTTTAACTAGTTAGCATTACATTTAAAAGAAAATGTGCATTTATTTTGTGACATATCAATTAAAAACATTAATTAGACATCTTAAAAAAGGCGGCAGCAGAGTTTCTTGTTATCAATCCTATTTTCTCCTTTAACGGTCACCTCAAAAAAAACCCTGTTAGAACGGTTATGTGATATTTAGTAAAGAATAAATCCTCAGAGGTGGATGTGAAAGTACTCTTTAAGTATTCCTCGTAGTACTCCAATAAAAGCCAGCAGAGACAGGGAGCCAAGGACGATCAGAGACAGGATAAATCCAGGTAACCTGCAAACCAGATGACACCTGGTCAGTCTTTTTACAACTATCCAAAACCTAAATGTTCCTGATTTTTAAAACACTTCAATCCTTTTTTAGGATCTATGCTCTCATTAGCAGTGTTAAGATGAGGTTCATGTTGCAAATAGTTTGAGGCCCTGTGCTCAAGTTGACCAGTATTTGTAAAATGTACTGAATACTGTTTCATACATATTTCACAAACATGTTGGAAATGTCTTAAACACATATTTTATCATACCATGAATATAACTGAAGATTTTTATATTTTAGCAGCTCTTTTTAGATCCTCAGTGTGTTTTGTTCACATGCCATGATTCCTTTTATGGTAAAGGATCTTTCCTGGGGCCTCTAAACGACTAAAATCCCTCTGTGTGCTTTATTTAGTTACCTTTTCTTGGTGGCCTTGGCGTACCCGTTGAAGTACATCAGTCGGGAGATCATGTAGACCACGCCTAACGCAGCCGCCGCGGCCTCGTTGAAGAAGACGCCACAGATCCACAGGCAGACGAGGAACAGAGGGTAAAACTCCACACAGTTCTGACTGCAAACACAACACACAATCAGCCGACTGCAAAACCATACATATATTTATAATTTGCATATTTTATCATTGTTGGTAGTTAAATGTGAACACTTCCTGCCACCATAATTGTTTTATGTTATTTAGTTATTATTATTTATTTATCCAAATGAAAAAGTTGCAGGTGGCTTACAATGATGCTTTCAGAATAGTTCTCAAATTACCAAGATGGACAAGTGCAAGTGAGTTGTTTTTTTTTTTTTGTAATGTCCCCACTTTTCATGCTGTGCTCAGAAATTTAATGTACCGATTTATGTGCCAATTAACTGCTTCAGAAAATAAAATTTTGATGTCACTTACTCAACCCTCATTGAGTGATACTCAATATTTCTCGTGTTACTGGAAACACTGGAGCAAATGCCTTTTGTATTTTAATCATTTTATTTTATTACTAATATTTATACTTTTAGACTGTAATGATATGGATTTTAAGTCTGGAATAAAGTGTCTATTTATCTATCTATCATCCATGAGGCAGACATAGGTGCAGGGACGACAACATTCTGAGAGCAAACTTGCAAGTAAGCATCACACTGACACACTGGAAACATATTAAAGATTTAAAAAATCACTATTTCACACATGTTCTCATGCACATCTCTTCATGAATTACAGCAATAAACAGTCTAACTAACTCTAAGTCATGATTTCAGGTGTTGCAACCTTGAAATATTTGTCACTGTTTTAGCAGAGGGAAGATAAATAGATAATGAGTTAAACAAAAAGACACATACTATTATTTCATTTTTATTGTCTTAAACATGTAATTTCCTTTATATTTAATATACAAAAGTTGAAGTCATATCTTCCTTATTTTACTTTATTTGCTTGCTTGCTGTCTTGTTGAAGTCAGTCATGGTCGTGGTTGTTCAGGGATATGCACGCATGTCTGCATTCTGTGTGAGTACTGGAGGCTTCTCCAGACAACAATCATTAAAAAAGCAAAGCACGGGGACAATAAAGATGACAAATGGAAGTTCATCAGGGCAGCACACACATCACTGGTGCACAGCAGCACTTAAATAAGTGATAAATCCAAAAGTCAAGTGCAGAAAATAATCTGTAAGACTCAATTTGAATCACAATATCAGCTGGAAAAAACTGAGCCACATCGTCAGTCTGGACTTTAAGATTTCCATCCACTTATTTTCTTCTGCTTATTCAGGGCACGAAGGCAGCAGGCTGAGCAAGCAGACCTACACGGCCCTCTCTTATCGATGTTTTCTATCTCCTCTTTATGAAATCCTTCAAGGAAGGTTACACAATCTCTCTGCAGAGTTCTGTGTCTGTCCCGGGATCTCCTCCCAGTTGGATGAGCCCGGCAGACCTCCAAAGGGAGGTGATCAGGGGCCGTCCCAACTAGATGCCCTCACCACCTTTACTGAGTCCTTCCATGTGAAGGAGCAGCAGCTCCACTCCAAGCCTCCTCCGAACATCCAAGCTCCTGCTGGACACAGCCAGGGTGACGTTGGTAGTTTGATTCTCAGAAGAGTGCTTTGAAGAGAGGTAGTCACGTGCTCAACTCAAAAAACAATTCACCTGTTGCTGCTGCATTAACCTCAATAAAAGTCAAAGACTTCACTGCGAGGTCACTGGGTTTGACTCCAGTACATTTGTTTTCCTGGTTAATAACATCGGACTGCTGGATTTCTGTATACCATTAAACACGAAGTCAGTCCTGATTAAATGGTTTCGACCTCAGATGATGCTGCAGAGATTTAATAACAGAAAGATACCGCTAAATTTAAGACAAATGTTTTCCCTCTAACTTTGTGGGATTGATGATATGGGCGCAGATAGAAAGCAGTGGAGGGCCTGATGTGGCCCCACGGCTGCTCTAGGCTATATGTTTATTGTGCTGTGTAGTTAAAAGGGAATATGTGATCGTCTCTCACTGAGCTCTGAAGGTCCTCTCAAACTCTGGAGGTCCAGTCACAGCAGGGGGCATGATTTTATGAGCCATCCTGGACCAACCGACCCGCCGAGCCAGGTAACCTGCAAGGAGACGAGAAGAAGGATTTAAGGGGCAAGTTACATGGAGACGAATTCAGGCTAGTTTTTCAGATAAGATAAGACAAGATAAACCTTTATTGATCACCAGAGGGGAAATTCAGGCGTCGCAGCATTACAGGGGGGAAGTACAAGAGTAAAGTAGCGTGCATTTAATCGAATGGGCGTTTCGTCTACATGGATACAGCTTTTATGTGCCAGAAAACACACTTTTGAAAACTGGCCCCATTTCTTGAAATGATGCCACCTTTACAGAGAACATTTTCAAAACAAAAACTTTCTTCTCTGCAAAAAGTAGTTCATTCAAGTGTATTACTAGTGTACTTATTTATACTTAAACTAAAGCAGTACACTTGAAGTTTACTTTTTATTTACTATATTTTATATACTTAAGAATTGTATAATGAAGTATACGTGGCTTATACTGAAAAGTATAAAGAAAAGTCGAAGACTAAGTACATTAATACTTATACTTACACTTAAATACTAAAACTTATGCTTGTACTTTAGTATACTTTTTACTGCCAAGCAAATAACTGAAAAGAGGTCATAAAAGGAGCGTTTTTGTTTCTATCAAGTTATTTACTTTTGGTTCCAAAGATGTGCACATTTCTTTTACCTTATTTTGACAAGGAAGGACTTCAGTTCTCAGTTGGAGACACTATTTTCTTTACATTTTTACAAGCAAATGCACACCTTTTCCATGACCATTTTTGACAAAGAAGGACTTGATATTGGAAAGTCTATTTTGTTTACATTTATACATGCAGATGTGCACTTTTTCCTTTCATTTTTCATCAGAGAAGGGCTTGGTTTTATAGAGGCTCTTTGTTTTTGAATGCTCATCTGTAATGATTTAATCAGGTATTTGTAAATACACTGTATTTTAATTGTTAAATATATCAAACTTGTTCTTAACATTTTGTCTTGTGATTTTGTAAATACATTGCAGACAGTGTACATACAGTATGAGTTAACTTTAAGAATACTTAAGTATATTTCAAATATATAAATAGTATGCTACAAGTAATATGCTAAGCAAACTTACAAGTATACTCAAAGTATAACAAAAAGTAAGCCAGTAAAATAGTATAAAATAGTAATTTTTAGTTCATAAAAGCATACCTAAAGCATACTTCAATAGACTTGAATGTGGACTAGAGGTATATAACTAGTATACTCAACAAAAATATAAACGCACAAACTCAAAAGGTGAAATTAAAATGACCTCTCCCTTAACATGCCCAAAAATATTACTTATCTGTGTACAGATTGCTTTGCTTTGCTCAAATCAAGTTCTCCAGTTTCAGTTGATCGCTCCCAGTGAGTTCAATCCATCCATGAGTCTCATGCCACGTGACAGTGTGGTGGTCAGTCAGCGCGACCAGTTCATTCATTCACACTGTTTCGTGCATTTATATTTTTGTTGAGTGTATAATGCCAGTATATAGAAGACTGTACTTGTAGTATACTTTAAGTATACTTCAATAAACTAAAATGTGGACTAGAAGTATATACTTAGTACACTAGTAGTATAAAGTGTACTTGTTGTATACTTGAAAGTGTTGTAAACTTAAAATTACCTTATAAAGTAAACTTAAAGTAAACTTTTATAAAATTAAAATGTTCAAATTTAGTCAGAAGCAGTATTAAATTAGTATACTTTCTAGTACACTACAAGTGCATGGTCTGTTGTATACTTGCTATACTTATACTCAAGTTACTTAATGAAATTAACTTTAAGTATACTACTTTTTGCTAAGGGTGCGTGGACAGGGCCAAAATATATTTGACATTTTTGTAGTCCTTGTTAGCTGCTCATTACCAACCACCCTTTAAACACAATAATGTTCTAAAATTCAATAGTCAGGCAACATCAGATGTGTTTTTTGTTGCAAAATGAAATGTTTCAAACATACATGCATGTTCTGATGTGGGAGCTGGACATGCTAAAATGCTAACTAACTTCTGCGGTCCACTCTGTTGGTCAGTTCGGAGTATTTGGGGTTGACAAGGGAATCAGCCGTTCAGGCAGCTACTACTGTGTTCACAGGAGGAGAGGCGGAGGTCCTGATGCCTCAGGCTTTATGTCTTGTGCATATAGAAGTACTCTATCATGGGGAAGCGACTTGAAAAACACACAAAAGGCCAAATAAAGCTAAAAAAGCAGAACATGAGAACATGTCCTCTATGATTCTTAACTTCTTGACTTTATTTTCAAGAATGAGATTTAATTCTCATTTTTAACATTTGTGGAAGTTTTGATTTTCATTCTCAGTTAAATGATTAAACTTTAGTCTTGACCATTTAATGTCTATGTTTGTTGCTTTAACTTAAAAAGACTTGACCTCCTGATTTGACTTTCAATGAGCCTGTTTACTCCTCCGCAGTATTTAAATCTGTCCTCAGAGGACAAACAGGTTTTGTGTCTGTAAGGGGTTGCCTGAGGTGCACGCGCTTCAATTTAAAAGACAAAATCTACATTTAAGGAGCTTACTGTCACTCCAATGACGCAGCATGAACGAATAAATGCTCTGAATAATCGTTTCTGTTGGTTTTTTCTCATACAGTTCTTACTGAAGTTGAACCCCAAACCAGCCTTACTTGAAAGAATCAAAGTGTTTACCTCCAGCAGCTGAAAATATGAAGCTCAGGCAGATTTGTCAACAGGAGTATCTCACCCATTTGCAGACCCGACAGCAGGGTCACTGCAGCCAACAGAAGTGGGGAGTCGGATCCCATGTCTGCAGAGAAACAGCTCACAGAGCGGCTTTACTCGAGCACAGAGAGGTCTTTACACAACAGGGAGGAGGGACTTCCTGGGTGAGAGCTCCAGCTTCAGGACGTCCCACAGCTACAAGTGCTGTCATGTTATCGAGCTCTGACACTGAGCAAACAAGAAGAGCAAATAAGAAATGATTATCCAGGAGAGAGGCTGCAAACACACCGGACAAAGAGGAGAATTACTTCCAGAACATATCACCGATTATGTTTTATTATTTTAAGTTCAACAGTTTTCTGTTTGTTCATTTTTGAGAGACTTTTTCTGTCCTGATTTAAGAACTCCTTCGTCCCTATTTCTATTTACCTCTTAAATAAAATGTGGCCTGATTTCTAAATGAGCTCTGTTGCTTTATTTGCTCAGTGTTTTATCTCATCTGCTTGCAGCAGCTGTGAAACAAATTGTTATCAGGGATTATAAAGTTAACCTTGAACGTTAGATTGACTCCATAATAACTGCCTATTTCTTTGTGAAACCCTCTTATCTTAAAAAGCTTTTAGATGTCCTTTAGCTCAGTTTTCCAAACCTCTAAACATCAAGTTTGCGGCTCACAGCAGAAAATTATTCTGTTTGTTGAAGCAGATTTCATTCTTTGGTCCATAAGTGCAAAGGAGTGAGTCTGTCTATATCTACAAATAAATGACTTTAAAATGAGTTAAAGATCATGTGTGATGATTTGATCTTTAGATCACTGCTCCATCAAAGCTAAATAAGAATAGATATTCAAATAAGTAGATGCTTGCTTTACAAGTGTGTTCTGATCAAAAGCTAGAAGCCTTTTCATCAAATTAAAGCATACATGGATATACAGGGGTAGCTTGGTGGTGCAGCAGGTAGTGTGCATGTCTCACAGCAGGGAGGTTGCGGGTTCGATCCCTGGCCCTCTGTGTGGTATGTTCCCCCTGCGCATGCGTGGGTTCTCTCCAGGAACTCCAGCTTCCTCTCACAGACCAAAAACTTGCTCATTAGGTTAATTGGTGACTCCAAATTGCTCTTAGGTAAATGGTTTTCTGTCTCTCTATGTGGCCCTGTTATTGGCTGGCAACCAGTCCAGGCTGTACCGCACCTCTCGCCCAATGTCAGCTGGGACATACCGATACTGTTTTGGTCATAACGAAGTCTCTACCTCATTAAAACTAACATGTTCCTCACACTGTGACTGTTCAGTACTTCCAAGGAAGTTTGTTTTTGACGACGTATGTTTGTTTGTTTGTTTGTTTGTTTGTTATCAAGATCACTCAAAAACTACTGAACAGATTTTGCTGAAATTTTCAGGAGATGTTGGTAATGGCCCACCTTAGAAATGATTAGATTTTGGTGGTGATCCAGATAACCATCGTTATTGAACAATCGTTTTTGCTCAATAACTGTCAAACTAATAATGACATCAACATGATTCTGAGTGCTAGGTGTGTTATTTCAGGGTCATGAATCATATTATGATGGTAACTTTATCATGGAGCTATTGCTTGTAGATGTAACAGCAACATGTGAGCTACCTTAGTGGAGGTTTGTTCTCTCTAAGCGCTTTATATTAGAAACAAATATGAAACACGGGGAAGAATATTTCATTCTGTAAAACTGCTTCTGTTGATTTTCACAAAAGTCTAGACAACACTACAATGAAGCATTTTGGTACATTCATACATTCATACATTCTGCTGATTTTCCAGCTAATTTAAGGGAAAACTATGACTAAACTCTTGGTGCCTGTCCCTGCTGACACTGGGCGAGAGTGGGGGTACACCCTGGAACCAGCACCCAAGGACGATTAGTTGACCTAACAAGTGTGTGGGGGAGAGCTGATGGATCCTCTTATTTCCTTTGTTTGATTTTAAGAATGGGCATGATCTACGATCTGTTACTTGTCAGTTATATGCCAAAGTAGAGCCACAGTTAATTTTTGTAACACCTAAGATGTCACTTAAACCACAAATTATGTATTTATTATATTTTGTTTTTCGATAGCTAATTAAGATGGGCATCATTATAAGGAGGCTGCCGAAACTACTAACTACTATGGGAAACTGTATGATCAGGGCCTGGGTAAGTTTGTTTACCAGAACCCACCAGCCCACCAGAACCCATCAGAGTCCACCAAAGCAATGACCTCAAAATATAAACTAAGTCAAAACTATCCTTAAATTACAAAAATAAAAAACTGAAAATAAACAAAACATTTTTCTTAAAACTTTCTCATAAACTGCCATCATCATCAATGATCCTCAGTCCAGAATCAGCTGTAGACCTCAGTCCGGGATCCTCCCTGATCCTCAGTCCAGGATCAGCTGTAGACCTCAGTCCGGGATCCTTCCTGATCCTCAGTCCAGGATCCTATGTAGACCTCAGTCCGGGATCCTCCATAATGCTCATTCCAGGATCAGCTGTAGACCTCAGTCCAGGATCCTATGTAGACCTCAGTCCGGGATCCTCCCTGATCCTCAGTCCAGGATCCTCTGTAGACCTCAGTCCGGGATCCTCCCTGATCCTCAGTCCAGGATCCTCTGTAGACCTCAGTCCGGGATCCTCCCTGATCCTCAGTCCAGGATCAGCTGTAGACCTCAGTCCAGTCAGCTGTCTCATCGTACCACGCTGACGCCTCGTGCGTCAGGAGGATCTGAGGTGTGTTCCTCTTCCTGCAGCCTCGTGCAGCATGGACAGCGATGATGAGAGCATCGAGGAGGTCGTGGAAGGTAAATATTCCACTTTGGTCCTTCATTTCATCCCGAGGCTCCACATTTGGGTGAAGGTTCATCTCCTGACCCACTTTAAAGCTCCGCCAGTGAGTCAGGGAGGCGGAGGCCCCGCGGGGACTCCGGAGAGCCACGGACTTTATTTTAGGAATGAACCCGTTTGACGAGCGAGGGAGGGCGGCTGAGTGGAGAGCAGAGCCCCGCTGGAGGTCTGCTAGCTGCTGGAGGAGAACCAGAGCGGACATGAGGAGACAACAGACCACATCAGACCACTTAAGACCAGAAACACACAGCTTCTCGCGTCCTGCTGCTCGTGCGTCATTTTTATGATCGTTCTACCGAAGCGCGTGCAGAGGTGTGGCGTGCGCCGTAGGGACCGACGTGAGGGCTGTTTCACCTGAGATATGTTAAAAAGTTAATTATATAAACCTGTGACAGACTCCTGGATAATTCTGTGAATGAGTCCTCATCCTGAGACTGATGAAGTCCTAAAACCTTCAGATGACATGGTCCAGGTCTGTCCAGGACCAGGCTTTAGGGTGGGCTCAAATCAATCATGGCTGCTCTAGAGAAGGGATCATACATCCCTAAAAGTTAGTGTGTAATTTAATAGCTATAAGGGACAATAACTAGAATGGAATAGAAGCCCTTTATTGACATTATACAAAATGTACAACTTCTCTTTTTTTAGTGCAAACAGAAAGTTGTGTAAAAAAAAAAAAACATAAAATAATTAAAAGAATAAAGTAGTTATAAGAAAGTATAAGTACAAAATATTTACAAGATAAAATCCTAAAGGACAGTGCAAGTGAAAATATCAATATACAAATACAAGATAAGAAAAAAAGGATAATTATGAATAAAAAAATCTATATGTGTATAAATGGTCATGTTTTGCACAGGAGAGTTGAATATTGACTGAATACTTATAGTGCACATGGTGATTGATACTCTCAGATTATATATGACATATGATTGTATTGTGGGATGAATAAAATTTGGTTTGTTGTCTCAGGGTCTGAACTTTTTCATCTCGTCATCTTCAGATATCAGGGTGTCAGCGGTGGTGTTCAGAGGAGAGGAAAGCAGAGCGCATGATGCAGGTAGTCGAGTTTAATCATCTGAGTTTTGTGTGTTTCTGTGTTCATTCAGGTCCAGTGGACGAGGATGGTCAGCCTCATGGCTTCTGCACAGTGACGTACTCCTCCAGTGACCGTTTTGAGGGACATTTCACGCACGGGGAGAAGAATGGAAAGGGCAAGTTCTTCTTCTTTGATGGGAGGTACGACAGTGAGGAGTGCACCACAGTGCATGAGAGAGCAATAATGCGAGAATCAGAAAAACACACAAACAAAGAAGTTAAAAGAAGGATATAAAGAGAAGAAACGCTGAGCTTAAAATGTAGATATACCTAATTTTAAATTAAAATTCCAAGGAGAACGATGTGACTAATGTTCACTTGGATGGATTGTCTTGTTGGTTGAAGAAGTTCACAAACAGGTCATGTGACCACTTTGGTATGAATTTGATTTAATTCGAGGCTTTGGCCCATTCTAGAAAGAGAGAGTAACCAGATATATGATGAAAATATCCTCTTGGGATGTTAGTTTAATTTAGATATCTTCATCTTACTGTTTTTATTACCAGTTTTATGTGTCTCCATTTATGAGAAATCTCATTTTACCTTGATTTGTTTTTATGAGTTTTGTGTTTATTTACAACCTGTAATTTACTTTTTTCTTATTTTTTTGTATTTAAATATTTTAATTCAACAACTTAGTTTTAGTGTTGGAATAGTACTTTCTCTGTTTCTTTTTGATTGTTTCCCTGGCCAATCACCTGGTGTTAATGATGTTAGACAGTCACACATGAGTATCTGAGATGCTGATGAAAGCCTTGGGCTAAAACATGTCTGTTTTGTTGTTGCAAAATAAACTTTCAAATCATGTTTTAAAGGTTCAGTGCAGTGTTGTAAATAAAATAGTAACTAAAATATATTATTAATAAGACAGTTATAATAGTTACAGTGCAGTGCTGGTTTTAAAGCAGTCATAAGAAACTGGAAATATAATCTAAACAGAGGCAGCTGTGAACAGGTGAGTCTTTAACCTTGATTTATTGTAAAGTGCCTTGGGATAACACTTGTTATGAACTGGCACTTTACAATTACAAATTGATTGATTGATTGATTTAGGGCCTGTTTACACGACAACATTGTCACCAGAAACAGAAAGGTTTTTCCTTTTGTGTTTTCAAAAGCGCTCCACGTTCACACGGATGCACGAGGATGACTGAAAACATGGTAGCGTGCATGCCAGGCCAGTTGTAAGGTGAAGTAAGTTTGTAGTGTCCTTGGTGAACATAACAAATGTGTCTCTGCTGGTCAGAGTGTTGAAGCAGCAAATCCACATTTTGTTGGAGGAGCGATAACAAACCGAGCACAGTTAGCAGCACACATGTTGCTTGGTAGTCGGCCATAGCTGCTGTTGTTGTTGCTGTTGTTGCCACGTGTCCCAGTTTTCCCTGACAACACGCATCCCTGTTTACATGGAGATGACAACAAAAACATTTTCAAAACTTTTCACTCTGGACCCTGGTTTCAAGAGTTTGCGGATGAGGGCACTGGGGCACTGTTCTTGTGTGAACAAAAGACAAAAAAACAACATTTTGCCTTTTGTTGTCTAAAAACGGACCATTGGAAGAACCAGTTTCAGCAGACCTGCAGTTTTCTGGAATTTTGTTCAGATCAGAAAAGTACAAAAACTAAAAGCCACATCTTGATGTTTGGTTTTGACTCTGGGGTCAGAGAGCAGACCTGAGCCAGGTGGGTGGATGGTTCACATGGTAAAAGCAGGTCACTGAATGATTCAGAGCTTTAACAAGAGTATTTAAAATCAGTCCTCTGAGAGACAGGAAGGCAGAGTAAAGACCTCAGAACTGGACTGGTGCGCTCCACTTTGCTGGTGCTGGTGAGGAGTCAAGCTGCAGCGTTCTGGATCAGCTGTAGCTGTTGGATGAAGTTTTTAGTCAGACCTGCGAAGACCCTGTTACAGCGATCTAATAACTGACCGTAAAGAGAGGGCAGAAGGTCTGGGCCATGGCTGACCGAACATCTGTTTGTCCAAAAAGTCGATTTTTTGCCAGCTTTGCTTTCATGCAGATTTTTTTTTGCGGTCTCTCCTCAGCACGTTGGAGGGCTTCTACGTGGACGATGCTCTGCAGGGTCAGGGGGTGTACACGTACGAGGAAGGCGGCATCCTCCACGGGACGTATGTGGACGGCGAGCTGAACGGGCCCGCTCAGGAGTTTGATGGCGAGGGCCGTCTGGTGTTTAAAGGCCAGTACAAAGACAACAACCGCTGTGGAGAGTGTCGAGTTTACTACCCTGTGAGTCAGAGGAGTGCTCTTTAAATGTAATTAAAGGTTTATCATGAGAGCTGGTGGGTCTGCTATTTAACAGAGGCCCATCAGTCATAAATGTTTCAAATTATCTTATTTTAGATCATCCACGTGTGGTGATATAGCCTGATTCTTGTCAATACATACCTTTAGTCTGTTGCAACCTCACTGCAAGGGGTTGGTGGGTAGCAAGTCAAGACCACCTCTTTATAGGGATGTGCCAACATTTTTGTTTTTGTGTCTTACCTCACTCCTGAGTCCATGACAAGCAGATAGACACCATTCTTTAACTGTGCGTGCAGCAACAAGGAAGAGACAGACAGAGCTCGCCCACCGCTAATTAACTTAGCTCAAACACTGGGAGTCAATGGGTAGTGTTAGCCTGCCTCTGTCTACAGTCATCAGATAAACTCTTCAGCAACTCTAAACAGTCCAACCCTTTTTTTTTGACTTTGTTACATTATCTTCTACTATCATCATATTGTCTTCTTCTACTCCTAAACAGAGGCTTTGTTTTGTTGACCTACTCCCGTGGTGGTTTGTGCTAGAGATGTGACATTCATGAACAAGTCAAGTCTTTTGAACTGCTCTTTTAAATGAATGACGAGAACTGATTCCCAGTTGTGAGTGAGCGATTTGTTTGCGGGCCGTTCTTAAAAGCAGATTGCCTGCACATGTAAGAATGGCTCAATCACAACTGCGAATCGGTTCTCATCGTTCACTTAAAAGAGCAGTTCAAAAGACTTGACTTGTTCATGAATGTCACATCTCTAGCACAAACCACCACGGGAGTAGGTCAACAAAACAAAGCCTCTGTTTAGGAGTAGAAGAAGATAATATGAAGATAGTAGAAGATAACGTAACGTAACGCGATAAAAAATGAGTCATAACAAGCACACAGGACCGTTTAGAGTTGCTGAGGAGTTTATCTGATGACTGTAGGCAGAGGCAGGCTAGCTATTCCCATTGACTCCCAGTGTTTGAGCCAAGCTAATTAGCGGAGGGCGAGCTCTACCGGTCTCTTTCTTATTACTGCACGCACAGTTGAAAGAATGGTGTATCTGCTTGTCATGGACTCAGGAGTGTGGTAAGACATGAAAAGAAAAAAAAAAGTTGGTGTATCCCTTTTCAGATGAGCTCGGTGTTTTGATGGACTTCTGTAGATCCATGTTCTTATAGTTTAATAAGGCAACAGTACGCCTCTGTAAGACCTGATTACATCTGCACTTATTTATTTTAGATTGACTTCTAACTAATGCTGATTTTGATGTCCACGTCCTAACATCCCCGTCCCTCTTTGTACATGTGGGTGTAAACTGTGGTGAGTCTAGGACGGGGGCTGTGTGTTTGGGGAGGTGAACGAAGATGGCGAGATGACCGGTGAGTCTGTGGCGTACATCTACCCCGACGGAGTCACGGCTCTCTACGGAAACTTCGTGGACGGAGAGCTGATCGAGGCTCGCTGCGCAGCCCTGATCTCCAACCAGAATGGACGACCACGCTTCGAAATTACCC
Source organism: Cetoscarus ocellatus (assembly GCA_037902135.1). Classification (NCBI taxonomy): domain Eukaryota; kingdom Metazoa; phylum Chordata; class Actinopteri; order Labriformes; family Labridae; genus Cetoscarus; species Cetoscarus ocellatus. Next base: position 292,155 of record JBAMNC010001225.1, read on the forward strand.
CCAACAGTAAGAAAATCCCCAGGTAGTCAGACTTTAGAGGTGAAGCTTCTGGTCGGACAAATCAGTTTGATTTAATGGCTGACAGAATATTGTTTTTGCTCGCTGATGGGTTGAATTGTCAGTGTGGCTGCTCACAGAGATGGACCCAGAGAAGACATTTTCAGGACTAAACTCTACTTTATGAAACAGGACTCCAAGCCCAACATGTGATCAAGTTTAAGTAACAAAATTAAAGTTACTGGGACACACTGACAACTCTTAAAGTTTGTTTAATCAGAAGTAGCCAAGCAGACCAATCAGAGAGCCAACAAAGGGTTAATTAAGCAGCCCATATGAACTTCTGGTTCTGTTTTCCAGGTCCGGTGTACTCCTACGACAAGTCCACGCCCACCTGTATCGCCACCCACACTCTGCTCCCCGACCCGTACGAGAGTAAGATGTGAGTACATTTAATTCTCTGTATTCTGGCCCCTGATGTTAAAGTTGATGAACTAATGTCAGAATCAGAGTCACACTGATTTATCAAAGGACTTTTCTCTGTGTCAGGGTTTTTGTTGCAGACTCGATGATTAAAGGAGCGGGACAGGGCCTGTTTGCAAAGACTGACGCTGAGACCAGCACTGTGATGGCCTTTTATAACGGAGTCCGAATCACTCACTCCGAGGTGAGTCCTGAAGAAAGAAACTATTGTCAGAAAGTTCTGGGCTGGTCGATAGGAGACTCATCGCTCACACCAAAAATGCCCGAAGGTGAAAAAAATCAGGGAGTGCAGATAGAGTCTGCGCCCACATAATTGTGACAAAATCAAATTAGTGGAAAAATGGGTTCAAACAAACGTAGAGCTTTCAGTGTTTCTTTGCTGCTTAGCATCATAACAGCTAATTAACCCACTTAAGGGCGACTCCATGTGCTCTATCCTGCATCAACCATCAACAGAAATGATGCAAGTCAAGATAAATTCATACCTATAGATACTTTAACCCATTTTAATGAAAGTTCAGCTAGATGCTGCTATTAATCAATATCATTCCTCTCCAGATTATATTCATTATCGATACTAATGTTAATATTAGACTGACATCTCTATCCATGGTTGTATGGATTATTCATCCATAGTAACTATCTTTACAACCACACAGACATTAGGACCCTCTTGAAAATGAGATGCCATATCTCAAGGGGCTTACCTTTTCATAAATTTATATTCAATAAGGACAAATATGGTGCTATACAGGTAAAGATTGATTGATTGAATCTGTATTCAGTCCTTCCTGCCTGCTGCTGTCAGACTGTACAGCCAGCACTGCTCGCAGTAGACCATACACACTAATTCACTGTAAACGGCAATTTCTCCCAACAACGTGCAATAGTCCCGTGTGAAATTAATTTGTGAATGTGTAAATAATTCTTATTGTGTAGTTTTTAGGTTTTTTATATTTCTAGTATTTTAAGATTTATAATAATGTACATACTGTTTTTTTATACTTAAGTCTATTTTTTATTGATCATTGCTGTCCCCTTTGCTGCTGTAACTCTGCAAATTTCCCTGTGTGGGACGGATAAAGGTTTATTCTATTCTATTCTATATTCAGCAGAGACAAATGTGATGAGGACAGATTTATGATCTGGGCATCCATAGGTTTGTCTCTATCATAAATTCTTATTTTTTAGTCCCTTTGTCTCTGCCTGGATGGATACATCTCTGGATGTATGTATGTATATATGCATTTATGTGTATCTATAAAATGAAGAGTATGGCTCCATCCTGCTCTGTTGTAAAGAGTCTTGAGATAACACTTGTGATGAACTGGCGCTGCACAAATAAAGATTGATGATAAAGATTGATAAAGGATATGTATTTAGATATAGATAAATGCTCTTTTGTAATCATTTGCACCAAGTCATCATGCATTGATGTCTTGTTTCCTCAGGTGGACAGCAGGGACTGGGCGATGAACGGAAACACCATCTCACTGGACGAGGACACGGTGATCGACGTCCCGCAGCCGTTCGACCGCACAGACAGATACTGTGCATCCCTGGGTCACAAAGCCAATCACTCCTTCACCCCAAACTGCAAATATGACCCGTGAGTGCTGATTGTTGTGTGAAGTTGTGTTTCAAATGAGTTTTTTTTAATTTTATATTTATATAATGAAGACAGTGATGGGAACATGCAGAGCTGATCAGTCAAATGGGCAAAGGTGTAATACGGCCTCATTGATACAAGCAGACAAACAATAGACAAAACAACGTAGAAACAAAAGACAAATCAAATACAAAAAAAATGCCCCAATATCCATTTATACAAAGTTATATAATTCCTCAATCTGCCAACTATCTAGATTTTGAATTAGCCTTATTTATCACAAGAGTGTCTGCTGCCAGTGTTGAGTCTTGAAGGTTTCCAGGACAGACAGTGAAGTCCTTTTGACAACAGCTTAGGGAGATAATCCATGCATGGTTTCCAGATTTAAAGGAATGATTGTACATTACATTTCGTAACAACACTGAACCTCTCAAGAGGAATTATATTAAAGATCTCTTTTCCCTACATAGTAACGGTAGGAGGAATATCCTTGGTCCATTTTCTAGCCAAAAGCAATCATTTGTTCAACAACTTAAATCCAGGAGGAGAAAGTGACACATCCTTAGCAGGCAGACCAGATAACAAGAGCCCAGGATCTTTTTAATTTGGGTTTTAAAAATGCCACTAAGCTCTTTGGACATACAGGACCAAGATGAGGAAGTTAGATAAATGAGGATTGAAGGCACATTAACACAGATTGGGAGGGTTGCACAGTCACCCCTTGGCTGTTACCATCATAATATGTTTCATTGACCCTGTAAATCCACATCTGGCACTCAGAATCATGTTGATGTAATTATTAGCTAGACCAGGGGTGTCCAGACTATTGCCCAGGGGCCAAATGCAGCCCCCGGTTTGCTCATCACACCGCAGCAGGAGTAACGATAGCAAGGCTTTGCAGCTTTAACCACAACCGATAACAAAACACTTCAGTAACAATACTTTGGATGCCATAGTGTCACTTTCTGTGCTAAAGTTGTCTCTGTTAAGCAGATCTGTTTAAGTGAATTCCCATGTGTCTGTGCAGGTTTGTCCATCCTCGTTTTGGGCCGATCAAGTGCATCCGAACGCTGCGGGCCGTGCACAAAGACGAGGAGCTAACTGTAGCTTACGGTTACGACCACGGGGTCGCGGGGAAAAACGGCCCGGAGGCGCCTGACTGGTACAAACTGGAGCTGAAGGACTTCCAGCAGAGACAGGCAGCTTCGAGCAGCCAGTAAGAACAGTGACGAGGAAGAGTGTGGACGGTGAAACATCCCTTTACCCTCTGAACTCCTGAGGCATCACGGCACGTAAATCCTCCTGCAGTGTGAAGGAGTCCTGGGCGACACGAGAAACTATGCAAAAAACCAAATCATGAGACCTTTCTGCTGCTACATCTGAGTTTACCTCCATGTGTTTATCAGACATGGACGTGGAGATCAATGTTTAACTTTTGGTGCTTATGTTTTTGAATATGCTGATGAACTGTTACAGATTCTCTGTTTCCACTTCAGTTACATCTCTGTCAAATATTTGCTTTATTATTGCTCTTAAATTAAGGTCAGACTTATTTAAACCTGTTCAGCATCTCAGTCCATTTATTTTAATATGATTGGACCTATTTACATGACATTTAACTCCCGCTTTATTGTTTATTTATTATATTTCATCTCCATTGAGTACTGCATTTTCTAATCTGTAACAAAAGCACTCTGGTAGAAAATAATGTCTTACCACCACAGGAGCATAGTTTCACTTTTCTTACCTAATTATCTTTAATCATGCACCACAACATAAAGTGAATCAAACCATGAAGATATTTGTCTCTTCTTTTATGCAACACATCCCATTAATTCATATTTATGTGTAAAATAATGCAGAGTATCATGATGCTAATCAAAGTAAAAGGTCACCTGGAAAAATGGGCTTTTGTAAATGGACGAATAAAACTGGGGATATGTTTCAAAATGTTTCTGAGGTCTGTTTCTTCTTTAAACTTGGATGATTACCTGCAGGTTTATGCCTCAGTGAGGTATTAAACATCAAGAATAGATTTAGATTTGCGGTGGGGTTATTTGTGGGACTTTTATAGGCAGTGGGTGAGCCTGAAACTCAAGACCTCGAGCCTCGAGGTTGAAATCTTAATCAGATTGTCCTTGAGTCAGAGTGGACGTTGCTGTTTGACAAAATCCCTGAAAAGCATTCTTGAGATGAGTTGTTCACAAGCAAACAGCTGACAAAAGGCCCCATGATTTTCACCTTTGACCTCCAAATTCTCACAAGTTGACCATCAGTCAAATAGTATGTTTGCACAAATGCTGAAAAAAGTCCTGAAAAGCATTCTTGAAGCTGTATCTAAAAACGGCTCCATGACCCTGACCTTTGGCCTCCAGTTTGTCCTTAAATCAGGGGTCATTTGTGCAAAGTTAAAAAAACATTGGAGCATTCTTGAGATAACAGCTTCTCAAGCAAAAGGGTGACACTAGACCAGGGATGGGCAACTTTGATCACCATGAGGGCCACATAAAAAAACTGTCAGTGCCTGAGGGCCGCTCTGTTACTTACTGTTGGGCACTCTCAATGAGGAAAAAAAAAAAAATAAATTAATGAAAAAAAGGAAATATAAAGCTTTAAAAACTATTTCACCAATTAATATATTTTAACTCAAACACAATTAAAAGTTCATGATTTAGTGACACATAACGAAAGCCAATTTAAGCTTCTTTTAATGCATTAAGAATGAATGTTTACCAGTTTTTAAAACAAATATATTTCCTTTAGCTTTGTTTTCAAATATAGTTTTTTTCTAACACTATATTATATTTTAATGCCCCATTAAAGATATGCAGGGACACAATCATAGCAAAGTAAGTTCTTCAAATACTTGCAAAAAACAAAACATGTACTAGCAGCCTACACCTATCCTAATTTGACTATTATGTAGTACTGGTGACTCATGATGAATCATATTCAGCAGTCATTAATTTTTCTTCATATTTAAAATTTGAGTTTTACTTTGGAAATGATTGATGGGCTGCATTGAGTGAAGTGGAGGGCCACATGTGGCCCCTGGGTCACCAGTCGCCCACCCTGCACAAGTGAGGGATGAATAAGAAGCAACATGACCTTGACAGCTTGACTTTGACACATTTATATTTATAACTACCTTTACAGCTATAGAGGAGGATCCTATTAAAAAAACAGATCTCAAGAGGCTTCAATCATCTGTCCCTGATAGTCTTTTAGTCCCTTTGTCACTGCAGCAACAGGGCTGGTTGTGGCTGTTCAGCACACTGTAACTGATTTTTGTAAAGTTAACAGTATCTGACCATATTTACAATAATTTACTGTAAAAAAATCTATACAGTAAATTACTGTAAATCGCAAAAGATTATGGTAAAACATACTGATTTCATGTTTCTGTCTCACAAAATCTTGCTAATAAATGATCAGGAAAATGATTACATTTATAGTAATACTAGCTAAAAAAAGAGCAAGTTAACTGTAATTTAAAATGCATTAAAAAAGTTATAGAATGAAATATGGCTATGGTGGAGACCGACAAGCCTGCCACACCACTGTACACTTTGGGTGCTTTGGTTTTTCTTTTCCTTTCTCCTTTTTCTGGTTAGTCCTGAATTTATGTATATGTGTTTGTATGATTTATGTTTGATCAGAAAAAGAATTACTATACTCTGTGGCAAATGAAAATAAAAATTAAACATAATGATCAAAAAAAGAAATATGGCTATAGTAATTAGTCTGATTTAAAAGAAAGTACCTCGAATACCTTGATACTACCTTGAATTAAAGCACAGTAAGAAAACTATTATAGCAAATGCAGTAATAATGCTGTAAATTAAAATAAAGTAATGCTACTGTGCAGACATCTACGGTAACTAACGGGCTTCTTGCTGCCAGTAAGTTACTGTAAAATTTACAACAACCTTTTTACAGAGCATGAGCGGTACAAGACCTACTTGTCAAAGTAAACAGTCGAATAAAATTAATAGTTGTGTGCCTAATTTTTTCCAGAGTATCTGACCCACTGAAAGCAGCTCCTGACCCACCAGCTGAGAACCATCACGTCCTTTAACCCGGTCCAGGAGCAGTTCGCAGGGCTTCTCAGCCTGACAGTCCAAACTCCGGGCATAGTAATCCCCCGCGCTTCCCTCCACCTGCCGCTGGTCAGCCAGGTTAATGATCAACCTCCTACCTGTTGAACCGACAGTGAAAGCACCTCCACCCGGAAGATCCACCACCGGGGAGGAGAGGCACGGGAAGACCGGGGCTTCCTGGAGAGACCAGGACCACAGTTCAGGATCAAGGACCATCTCCGCCTCCGGGGTTCGTGTTCAGGTCCCAGAGAGGCTGAAGGATCCACCAAACATCAAACTAACCTGAAGTTTCCCCCTCGCCGTGGACCGGGGGCTTGGAGCGGGCGAACACCTGGACATGGACCGGCACAGGTACTTCATCTTCAACCAGAGGAGCGTGCTGATCCTCGGGATCCTCCAGATCGCCTGTGCGGGTCTCTGTGTGGTGTGCGGGTTCATGGACGCTGTTTTCCGCAAAGATACTGCGCTGAGCACCACCAGGACGCCGGTATGGGGGGGACTGGTGAGTATCGATCAGTGATCCCTCCAATACCTGATCGATCAGGACTGAGACGGACCAAATCAACTGTAGGGAAAAGAAATGGCTGTCACGTGACTTACTGAGTATTGATGATTTGATTAATTTTCACTTCCTCACACTAACTTATACTCAAACACCGGCCACTTTATTAGGTCCATCCTCTTTGTGGGTTAGATTCAACAAGGTGTCCCAGAGATCCAGGCCCATACTGACATGATGGCATCGCACAGTTGCTTCACATCTCCTGTTCCACTACGTCCCAAGAATGCCCTACTAGATTGAGATCTGGTGACTGTGGAGGCCAATGGAGTACAGTGAACTCTTTATGAAACCAGTTTGAGATGATCAGAGCTTTTGTTGCAGCTGTAGCCTCAGTTTTCTGTTCTTAGCTGACAGGAGTGGCACCTGCTGTGGGCTCCTGCTGCCGTAGTCCACCTACTTCAAGATTCAGTGTGTTCTGCAGACCTTCATTGCCCCAAGTAGTTATTTGAGTTCCTGCTGCCTCTCTATCACCTTAAATCCCTTTGTGTCTATGCTACCCTGACTTCTGGCATCAGCAAGGCATTTCTACCCACTGGATATCTTCTCTTTTTGGACCATTCTCTGGAGATGGTTGTGTGTGAAGATCAGCCTGTCCGGCAGCAACAACCATGCTTCATTTAAAGTCTCTTAAATCAGCTTTTTTCTACTTTGATGCTGTGTGAACTTCAGCAGGTCATCTTGATGCATTAAGTTGCTCCCATTTGATTGGCTGATTATCTGTTTACAAGAAGCTGAATGGGTGTACCTACTAAAATGGCCAGTGAGTGTATTTCTTAATGCCAGATTCTTGCCTACAAACACCTTTAATTAACTATTTCATAATATTTAATAATCTCATCAAGAATCTGTTTGAAATCTTTGGATATATTTTGAAAACTCAACATATTTCCCAGCCATACTCTTATAAGCTCATGTTTGGTTGTATGACAATACTTAAGTTTTCTGAATATGTTGCAGTGTTCATTTTCAGACTCATGATGGGACTGTAAAGTGAAATTTTCTCTGTTTTTATTAATCTGCTATATTCTTTATTATCGTCATTCCTCCCTTCATTCACATCATTCTGACTCCTCAACAGATCATGGCCTGTCCTGGTGTTTTGGCACTTTTTGCCTCCCAAAGAAAAAACTCAAAACTGGTAAGTGCTGGAGCTATGCTGTGGTGTTAGGGCCGATCTTAAAGACTAAAATATGAGTAATTTATTATCGGGGAAATTGGTCCATATTTTGCCCCAAATTGAGTTCACATATTTATTTTCATAACTGCTAAAGTAAGTTTACAGTGACTGAACCTCACTAATGTTTACAATCCTTATTTTAGTATTCTTGATCTACTCGTACTCCCCCTCACACTAAAAGGGCATAAATAACTTTAAAAAATCACCTCTATGAAAAAATAAGTGAACAGCAAAGGTGAGCAGAGCTGACTGTAGGTCCCTCTGGATCAGGAGTGTCCAGTATTTTAACATCGAGGGCTGCATTAAGGACAGTCCATGGACGACTGGGCCACTTTGCTGCACCTCACGTCAGTGTATTTAAGGTAAAATCTGAGGGTTCAGGGGTCACCTGTCCCCCTGTAAGCCCTGCGTATCTTCACAGTCAGACACAAAACAAGAGCAAACTGCAAGGATGTGCCAACATTTGGGAGACTGTTGGTGCATGAAGATGGATTCTGCATGTGCTTTGTGACAAAGCAAGTACTGCAGAAAATATGCAAGATTGATGCTGCTTTCTGCTGTAATCGTGGGTCACATTTTGCCCCCAAACCATAGTTTGGACTCCCTGCTCTCGATCTCTATATAATCAATGGTCATCACCATCTCTTGTTTTGATTTGGTTCAGAGTCCCCTGGTGTTTTTTGGTTTTTTTTTTTTTTAAATATTTTGAGTTCAAGTTGTGCCAGAAAAATCTAATTTTCTTTCAATAATTTCCACTGATGCCCTGATTTTGATGGGTTTTTTCCTGGGATAACAGCTACCAGTTATAAAGAATAACTCCTGCAGCTGTAATAATAATATCTGCATTCACACTTGCAGAAAAAACAATCATTTTATCATAGTTTCTGTTCTTTATTCTCATTCAGCATCACTTATACCTTTCATTACAACATTGTCCTACCTTATATCTCATTTAAAACATACTTTTGTGTCTTAAAATCCTGACATATTTCCCATCCCTGAGTGTTGGTGTTTTCTTGTTTCCAGGTGAGTGTGATGGTGGTAGCAGCTGGACTGTCCTGTGTGGCTGCAGCGTTCATTTCTGGTTATTCCTGCCTTACACTCACCTACGGGGAGGAGGATGAAGAAGTCTTCCACCACCATCACAGTCCTAAAGTGGTAACCAACACACACACAATATTTCTGATTCATCAGACTCCAATGATCCTTAATTTTAAGGCAAACCTACAAGTTATCCTTGTGTTCTTGGATAATTACCGATAATAAGCTCTGTGGAAAACTTCCTATTCAACATGATAACCTTCATGAATTCATTTAACTGTCAAGAGTAAGAAGCTATTATCAAGCTTCTATCATTTTTTTCACCGTTTTCACTTCTGACATTTGTTAATATTTGTAAATAAACAAACACATTATCCAGTGTAGTATCCAGTCAGATGTGGTCTACTGTCATATTTTAAATATTTTTAGTGATAATAGTGTAAATTCTTTGATCTTGTTCAGTCTCACTTCACTTATTTTATTTATTCTTCCCTTATAAGGACGTTGATATAGCTTAAAGATTCTGCATGTTGCAACCTGCTTTCTTAATTATTTACTTGATTTTTCATACCCTTATCCATTTAAAGTCTCTCATCTCTTTTAATGTATTTATTTGATATTCTCAACTCAACTCAACTCAACTCATCTTTATTAATAAAACACTTTAAAAACAACCACAGCTGAAACAAAGTGCTGTACAGAACTATACAACTATAGTGTGTATAAGAGCAACTGAAACAACCAAATTTTCCCTTGGGGATTAATATAGTATTTCTGATTCTGATTCTGAAGCTACTATGGAACTACAAACATGGCGGTTTGCATAGATGCATCTACCACAATTTCAACTTACATCACACCAGAACTTCTTTAAGAATTTCCTCTGCCCTGATTAAGTTGGTCCTCATGGCTGTGGGGATGGTGCATCAATTAGTGTTTATTAACAATGATCAGAAAGGATTGCTTTAGGGTCCCCAGCCATTTTTGCAGTCCTTGTTAGTAATTAGATAGTTAGCAATCGTCCTTTCAAGACACAGCAATGCTTCAAAATCTAAAACCAGGGCAACATCAGATGCATGTTATGTTGCAGAATGATGCCTTCCTCTGAAAAAGCTCTTCTAAAATACCAAAGATTTTCAGGAGTGTTTGGATAATTCTTTGTCTCCGTGCTCAGACGTTTGTGCTTCATCGGATGGTGAAAGGAGCCAACGCCACCATACTTCTGGCCTGTGCCGTCAGCCTCGCTCTCTCCTCTCTCATTGCCTACGTGGGCTGCCGTAGTCTCCCCCGCTGTGCCTGCTATGACGCCCGAACTGGACTGGTAAGGACGCACCCAGTGAAGACCATGAAGCCTGACAGCTGTTCAGAACAGCCGGCCCGGTTTCTGTAAGACATAAAGACGTTCATTTAAAGCCGGCCCTCATTCGTGATGTTACTGTTTGACAAACTCTCTTGTTGCTCTTCAGTTTAGTTTAGTTTAGTTTATTGCACATAAAAAACATATATAAGAACAAGACAGAATATTACAGCAAAAAAAACTGTGCAATGGAGGTTAGAGGCCCAAAAGGGCTGATAAAAATACATCCCCTCAGACAATATCATAAAGCATATCATAAAACTATCATAACAGTTTCAAGATCCAGGAAATTTAAAAATGTTCTGTAAAATTAATGACCTCTTTAAATGCTTTTTGAATGATAATAATGTAGGTGCTGATTAATTTCACATACTTATTTAATATTTGGCCAACCAGAGGCCCAAGATAAGATAAGATTAGATGTTCCTTTGTTAGTCCCATAGGGGGTAATTTCAAGTTAACATCAGCTCTAGAATACAAAGAAGAAATACAAAGAAGAAACTAAATAAAATAAAATATATATGAGTGGTGTTGACAGCGGTTATGTACATGTTTGATATTGTACAAATCTGAGATGTTATAAATATAAATATGGTTTATTGCCCTCTAGAGAGGTTTTTGTTGTAGAGTCTAACAGCTGCAGGAAGGAAGGGCCTGGGAAACCTCTCCGTCTCACACTTTGGCTGGAGCATCCTGTCCCTCATGGAGCTCCTCGGTGCAGGGAGTGTGTGTTGGAGGGCAGGGGGGCTCTAGGATTGGTGGGTCAGTCGACCAATCAGAGAGCCAAAACGAGGTCTATTCACGTTTTGTAGATTAAAGGTTAAGAGAAAATGTAATGATTTGTTTCTGTCTGTGTGTTTTAGGAGACGCTGGTGCCTCAGTATGACCCTGGAGACACTGAGATGGTTTGTACTTGGCAAGGTAAGGCCAATCTTCAGCAGTCCTGCTCATTTGCTTTGCTTAGGTACACTATAATTTCAGTTTTCACTTTTTAATGTTGGGGCAGGTACCAGCATGACCCCTCTGCACAGTTTGCACCTCTCTGAGTACAAAGCCTCACGCTGCTTTTTATGTACATGTGTGACTGCTGCATGCGTGGGTCACTGTATGTTATGGTCATTGGATTTTCCATTCAGGAAAAGATATTTAAAAATCAAAAAACGAGTGGTTATTTGATTTTCTTTTTGAAATTTAAAAAATAAAATTGAAATTCAAGGAATTTTTTGATATCAGAGTCAAGAATAAGAAGCAAAACTTTAAAAAACGGTTAATTTTCATTTTCTGTTTCAATAAACAAACAAAAAAAAAATTTCAGTAGACAGAAACAAAAAAACACCAGTTTTTCATTATCTGTGACCAGAAGTTGCAGATTTCTAAGAAAGAGCGTCTATGCGGACGGTGCTGTGTTACTGGTAAGAGTGCTAAAATATATGGCTTCTATCTGTGATTTCTATGGTGGCCGTCTGAAGTTTATTTTTTTGTCTTTAGAAAATGAAAATCAACTGGTTTTTAAAGTTTTGTTTACCCTTCTTGACCCCAATAATTGAAAAATGCCTTGAATTTCAATTGTAATTTTTGAATTTTATGAATGAACTTGAAGCTCAAATCACCACTCATTTTTTTGTTTTTTTTTAATATCCTTTTCTGAACAGAAAATCCAATGACCAAAACATGCACTGACCTACATGGGATACCTTCCTCAAAGTGGTGCATTTGATTTCTTTACATATGGAAAACTCCTGTGGGAGCTACTGGTGGCCTTTGGGAGGAGCGAATAGTTCATTTCCATAGAAGTGGGACTAAATAAAGAGAGTATAAAGTTTAAACAAAGAGAGTGCAGACTGAGTTGCATTAACCCTGGACTGTCAGAAACACCTCTGGGAGGTCATGGAAAGGTGGCAAGAAGGAAGAAGACAAGTTGACTTGCTCCTCATGCCGTTTATGTAAGCTGCAGCGTCTTATGGCAGGGGTGGGCAACTTTGATTACCAAGAGGGCTGCATGATTTCTTTTTCAGTACAGAAAGGCCGCACTGTGACATACTGTCAGGCACTCTCAATGAGGAAAAAAAATATACATAAACAAAAAAAGCAAATATAAAGCTTCAAAAGAGGATTATACCAATATTAATATATTTTAACTCAAACACAGTTAAAAATTCTTGATATACTGAGCATGACACATAATTAAAGTCAATTAAAGCTTCTTTTTAATGCAGTAAGTAATGAATGTATGCCAGTTTTTACAGCACAAAAATACTACATTTACCATTGTTTCTAAATACATTTTTTTCTAATACTATATTTTGTATTTTATTGTCAAATAAAATATATTTAGAGAAACAATCATAGCAAAGTAAGGTCTCTAATGACTTGTAAAAAACAAAGCATGTAACAGCAATCAAGGTCAGAAGAAAAATATTTTATCACCTCCTAATTTGTGCATTATGTAGAGCTGGTTACTCATGATGAATAATATTTAGCAGTTCTTATGCTTTCTTCATATTTCCAATTGTTTGGGATTTTTTTTGGAAATGATTGATGGGCCACGTTGAGTGAGGTGAAGGGCCGTATGTGGCCCCCGGGTGGCCACTTGCCCAACCCTGTCTATAGTATACATCCACTGGCCACCTCATTGGGTGCACCTATTTTAATGTAGTTCTCTTTTTATCCAGCAGGGGGCGATGATAGGCTCTTCAACTCTCCGGCTCAATCCACAGTCCAGACCACCACTGAGGAAGAAGAGGCCCAGTCCAGACTGCCTCCATACAGCAGACTGACATGACGGCTCATCCATGATAGGCTGGCTACACACAAGGACGATCCTCAAGCAAAGATCTCACCGATTCTGCTGTGACTCCAGAGAGAAATCAGCCATGGAGGATGATCTGCCTCAGCTGGCTGTCAGGCTATATTCTTGCTGCCATGTTTGTGAGCTGTAAAAGTACGCAGCATTCTGATGGTGATGCGTCGCTGCTGTATCTCACTGGTCTTGCAGATCATTCGTCATAGGCATCCAGACCAGGAGTTATAAATATCAAACATCCTCATCTTTGAAATTTTCCAAGATCTGATTGATCGTTAGGAGTGGGGTCCACAATCAGTTTAAGAAACTTCTGGTGTGTAGCCAGCCTTTGAGACTAGTCCTCCACATATTAATATTTAATGGTCTTCATTTCAGAGGGGTTTCTTATTCTGGACTATGTTTCCTTAAAGGCCCTGGACGCCCATACGGCTTCGTAAAAGAACCTTTAACTGAACCTGAAGACTTCCTGACCTGTTATCATTTCCTCTCACAATAGCTCCACCTGTTTCACCCTCACCTGGTCTAATTAACCGGAGTGATTAAAAATACCTGTGTGAGGGTCCAGGGTCTTTACAGGGTCCATATTCTGCTCTTTCTGGGTTTTATATGCCCCTTAGGCTGGAGGTATACCTGCGGTTTGTCCTGGCGTTTGCGTCTGTTGCTGTCATGAGTGTTTTTGTTTCTATACTTGCCTTCAGATAATGCATTTTACTGGAGGATACCACAAGAGGGCGCAGTGGAACTCAGGCTGTATGTAACTACCTGTTGTGTGAGAAGTAAACTGCAAACATGGCAGTGATTCTGACAGTAGACCTAAAAAATAGTCAAATATTTGTTAGCAATTTATTGCACTCTGTTTCTGTAATAATTTTCTTCATGCACTGTCATTATTGTCTCGGTGTAATGGTGTGATGTGCTGCCGTTTTAACTGATGGCTTTCGTCTGACTGTGCTGATAGATGTTGTAGTTAAAGCACCTGTTTGTTTTATTTATCATTGCATCAAAACTGCGAATCAGTAATTTATATTTAAGAAATTACAGTTAAAGAAAATAAACAAGCACACGGACACAATCAACTATGGAGTCAACTCAAAGTCACCAAGTTACACAGGCACTAGTTGAATTATTACACTGAAATGATCTCCCAATTCTTGATTTCTGAAACTGGATTTATTAGTCCTGAGCTGAATGGTGGTCATGTTCGCGTCTTTACAGTCTCATATTATTTGGATGTTTTGATTGAGGATCTGATTGATCAGTTTGTCTGTTAAACATCGTCTCTTCTCTGCCTCTACACTGATCCTTCCAGATCAGGTGTGGACTGCAGCTCGTGTCTGCGCTGCCATCGCACATCCACGTAAAAGCAAGTACACCTCCAGCCTTAGTGCGTTTCCTGTTTAGAATCAGGACTCCTCCCTCTGCTCACTAAACCCAGAATATTCTTGAAGTTTTTAAATTTGAGGCAGAACAAAAATCCTACATGCTAGATTTTATGTCAGGCCTTCATGAGGCATCCTAGATGGGACCTTTATTTGTGTTCACAATAATGCAGCACATGAGATGACCCCGGCATATAAAAAAGAGACACAGTGCCAGGTTAAGTCTGCGGCTGTACTTATTTTAACAAAGCCAAAGCTGAATATATGTGCCTTACAGACTGAAATGTGGGATTAGAGTCTGAAATTAACCTTTTTACTCACCAGCCAAGGTGGAGCTACTTAAAGAAACTCAAGAGCAAAGCATATTTTACCTGCCAAAATATTCAAGTGTTTGAGGTCACATACAGACACTAACTGGCCACTTTATAAGGTACACCTTGCAAGTACTATAACTGCCAAAATTCTTCATTGCATGACAGTTGCTGCATCTGTTCTGGCAAAAGTGCTCCATTGTGCTTTGAGACATGGAGCTGCTGGAAGTCTCCATCAGAAGATGCTCCACTGTGGTCATAAAGGGATGGACATGGTCAGCAACAATACTGTGGTAGGGTGTGGTAGAGGTCTAAACCATGCTCAGATGGGACTAAGGGGCCCAAAATTACCATGAAACCACCAGCAGCAGCCCGAAGCATGAATACAAGGCAGGATGGACCCATGCTTTATGATGTGCACACCAAACTGTGATTTTGGTGAACCACTGGCTTTCTCCTCTGACCTCTGATCATTTCACCCAGAGAACTGCCACTCGCTGGATATTTTCTCTTCTTTGGACCATTCTCTGCAAACTCCAGAGATGGTTGTGTGTGAAAATCTCAGTAATTGTGCCAACACATAAAACAAGCAGTCCCTTGAGTGCCCTTTCGTCTTTATTCTGATGCTCAGTTTGAACTCCAGCAGGGTGTCTTGACCATGCCCACATCCCTTAATGCACTGAGTTGCAGCCATGTGATTGGCTAATCAAGTCTTTGCATTAACAGGCAGTTGAGCAGGTGTGCCTGATGAAGTGGCCATGAGTGTACAAGTCTTAATGATCATCATTAAATCATATTGGGTGATAATTTGGGACCCCGTGTGTGCTGTTTAAAGGTGTTGTCTTCTGTTCTATGTTGTTTTTTGTGTATTTAATAAAGTTTTTTTTCCTTTCAGCTGCTTATTGTGGTGCACTAAATGAAAACACTCCATACTGTGATTGTTACATTTTGTTTACTGCACAAACAAACATCCCAAGCCCGTCCCTTTGTCTCACAAACCACCAGTGTCTTAACTGTTGTCCTTCAGGACGTCCCCTTAGAGATACTTAAGGCAAATGAAAGTCTGGTAGCATCAGAGCGAAGTCGATTTATCAAAACAAAGGTCACTTAAAGAACAGAAAAGCAGCCTCAGCATGTGAAATAAAAACCCGTGCTGTCTCCAGCCGGCTCTGCTCTGCTCTGCTCCTCCTGAGTCCTGAGAGAGGGCCTCTTGGTTTGATTCGTAGTCCTTAAAGATGATGTGTAGCCACAGGACCAGCTGTGACAAAACCTCAGAGACAGAGCGGGTGATACAGTACAGACACCAGCAGGATGAGTATTCTACGGCGCCCCCCTGTGGTGAGAAAAGAACATGGTGTGGCCATGAGACTAGTTATCAGATCAAGATTAGAGCCATCAGATGATCGTCTTGTTTTTGAGGTCTTTGCCACGTCATGGTCGACATACCCCGTTGTTGGTTATTTACACTGATGGTCCAACGCCCCTCGTGTCACTAAACTGGTTATCATTCATTCTTTTGCAAACGTGGAGAATTCATCCTTAAGTTAACTGTAACGATGGACGGAGTGATTGATGTTAAACATTCAATCTGTCTGTTCAAACAGCTCGGACATGTTTCAGCCCTCAGTGAGCTCACTAACCTCATTTCCACTGCACCATAAAATATTAACTTAAAGGGATACTCCACTTTTTTTTTTTTTTGTATCTTACCTCACTCCTGAGTCCACAACAAGAAGACAGACACCATTCTATTGTCTGTTTGTGCAGTAACAAGAAAGAGACTGACCAAGCTCGCCCACCGCTAGTTAGCTTAGCTCAAACACAGGGAGTCAGTGGGAAGTGTTAGCCTGCCTCTGCCTACAGTCATCAGATAAACTCTTTAGCAACTCTAAACAGTCCTGTGTGCTTGTTGTGACTTGATTTTTAACCGTGTTATGTTACGTTATCTACTACTATCATCATATTATCTTCTTCTACTCCTAAACAGAGGCTTTGTTTTGTTGACGTACTTCCGCGGTGGTTTGCTAGAGATGTGACACTCGCGAACAAGTCAAGTCTTTTGAACAGCTCTTTTAAGTGAATGATGAGAACCAAGTGAGCCGCTCGTTTGTGAGCCATTCTTAAATTTGCAGACAGTTCGAAAGACTTGACTCATTCGCAAACGTCACATCTCTAGTGCAAAACACTGCTGAAGTAGGTCAACAAAACAAAGCCTCTGTTTAGGCGGAGAAGGTAATGATGGTAGAAGATAACTTAGCATAATGCTGTAAAAAAAAGGAGCCACAACAAGCACACAGGACTGCTGAAGAGTTTAACTGATGTCTGTAGGCAGAGACAGGCTAGCGCTACCCATTGACTCCCTGTGTTTGAGCTAAGCTAATTAGCGGTGGGTGAGCTCTGCCCGTCTCTTCCTTGTTACTGCATGCACAGTCGAAAGAATGGTGTCTATCTGCTTGTCATGGACTCAGGAGTGAGGCAAGACACGAAACAACAAAAAAGTTGGCATATCCCTTTAAGCCCGAACAGGCCTGGAGCTCTTCTGTTGTCGTTCTTGGTTCTGCTGCGTTTCTGCTCTTGCAGCCGGCCGTCTGCCCTCGTAGTACGAAAATCGAAATTTTTAAATTATAAATCTTCTGTAAAAATATTAAATTAATGGATTAAGCTGATACATTTCCCAGCCTGATCTGATGCCCATGATACCACGTGACCTTTACAGCAGCATGTCATCATAATATTTAACAGCTTGTGGCCACGATGAGATGATCTTGTTCTGGAATTATCTCATAACCACACCATGTTCTTCACCCGGAGGGCTCTGCATGATTCAGACCAGCATTAGATATTTCATGATTCCACATACAGAGGTGTTACAGAGTCATGCTCAGGACACAGAGGAGTACACCATGTTAGTGGGTGCATGTACACGACATCTGAGGTATGTTTTATGGTTTGATTCACATCATGGCTAACAGTGATGAGACCTTCTCTCCTCAGCTGGAGGACGTCCCAGTCCTCTGAAGTCCAGTGAGGATCTCCTGCGGGCTAAGGCTTTCTGTGAGTGACTTATCATAACAAGGATGTCGTCCCAACTTTTATGGGAAACTCTGATTCTGAGACATTTCTTCACCTCCTGTCACTACAGCACACCTTCATATTTCAGGAGACTGCAGCCACAGGTCTCTCTCTGAGTATGCTGATGCAGGGACTCACATGTAAATCAACATTATTGATTGATTGATCGTGAAGATTTGATTAATTCAGCAGAGTTTTGACAAGAAGGAAGACATAATGACGACTATTAAATTGACAATCTGGGTTTTTAAAGAGTTAAAATGCTGCCAAAGCAAATGTTTACTGGACTGAAGGGCTTCCTAGAAGAATATATGATATTGTTGATAAAACCCAAAGCCTTCTTTAATTAGTTAGTGTATAGGGATGCACAGTAATATCACATCTGCAGGTAACAGCTTAAAAAGGGAAATATTTGCCCCATCTGCTGACACTGACTCCAGTTAAATCTAATATCTGCACCATGTTTCAGATTCCAGATTTGCCAAGATGTCCCTTTGCTCTGACACCCATGGCCACTTCACTGGGTACACCTGTTCAACTGCTCATTCACAAAAACAGCTAAGAAGCCAATCATATGCAAGCAACTCAGACAGAGCATCAACATGGAGAAGAATTCAGATTTAGAGACTTTATATGCTGTGTGGTTGTTGTTCTGAGTATTTGCTGACTTCCTGGGTTTTTTTAAGAATGAAGAAGACCAGGTGCCACTCCTGAACAACAGAAGATTAAAATGTCTCAGAGTTTGGTGTGAACATCATGAAGGCAGAGATCCATCCTGCCTTGGATCAGCGGTTCAGGCTGCTGGAGGTGGTGTAACGGTAATTTTGGGCCCCTTAGTCCCACCTGAGCATGGTTCAAACCCCACAGCCTACCTGAAGACTGTTGCTGACCATGTCAATCCCCAAACTGGCTTCTTTCTGGTATTCCAGTGGCCTCCACAGTCTCCTGATCTCAATCCAAGATGCTACCGTGGAGATATGTCTCCAGCACCTCTATGCCATGAAGTGTCAAGGCTGCTCTGGAGGCAAAAGGGGTCCTTTTTGTACTAAGATGTACCTAATAAAGTGGCCAGTGAATGTATATTTGTTTTTGAAATTGTTATTATAATTCAGATATACTGGCATATTGGATCGGCCTAGATTGTGCATCCCCTTTATTGCCCAGACTACACATTTAAACAGAGAAAATGACCCAAATCAAATCTCCAACGGGCTCAACACAAACAAAATGGCACAGTTCTGATATAAAAGAGTTGTATTTGAAGAAATCAGATTCCCCGTCCCTTTGATTTCATTTGATTTTCCCTTTCTGAAGTCCCTCATGCATCATGAACACGCTCTAATGATTCTGTGATCATTTATAAAGTAAAGCACAAACAGTCCAAAGACTGAACCCTCTCCTAACAGCGAGTCCTAACAGCAGCAGACTTTCGTTTTCTTTTCTGGTGTTTGTGTTGAAATTTTGGAGGAATGAGGGATTTCTGTTGTCTTACAGCAGCTCTGCTCCGAAGAGCCTTGAAATACATTGAAACCTCCTCAGAAATGTACAGGACTCTGTTTGATGCTGAGGTGGTGCTCCTGCCTGCTCCCCCGTCCATGTATATTCCTGCTCTGCATTTCAGCCTCTCCCTACAGCAGGGGTGGGCAACTGGTGGCCTGGGGGCAACATGTGGCCCACCAGTCAATTTGAAATATCCAAAAAATTCATTTAAGTGAACGAAACGTGACACAATCTACCATAAATAGTAATATTTTCAAGAAAGTAAAGCTGTATTTATCTCTTTAAAATTCCTATTTAAGCACTACTAAAAACTAAAATGTTCGTAAAATAAACAACTAGTAAGTTATCTGAAAGGCACAAGTTTATTGTTCCAATTTCAACAATGCAGCCCCCTGTCACTGAGGACAGATTTAGGCCCCCTTGGTTGCCAAAGTTGCCCACCCCTGCCCCACAGTAGGCTCTATTAGCAACTACTGAAAGGCCCAGCATAACATGTAGGTAAAATTAATGTAGTTTTCACACCTACAGCTCGGTTGTTAAGTTGAAAAAACATCCTCCAAACTTAAGTTGAAGGAAGTTAGCAGGCTAAGCTAACAACAGACAAGTTGTTGTTTAATAGCGAGGGTCAAATTTCTCCTTAATGATTGTACAGATGAGCATATTTATCAAGCCTCATGCACAAAGAAGGGCTTTTAATGTGCAACAGTGTCTACAGCAGACCAGAGAGGACACCAGATAGCATGGTCGCACATTACACCATAACACCTGTAGAAGTGTCTACAGAGAAGCTATCAAGAGCAGCTTTAGGGCTACACTAGTTGTTATTATTATTATTATTTAGTTTGTTATCAGCCTTGTTGCCTGGTAGCTGCTGGTCGACTGGAAGCAAGCTGAGACCACCTCTTTCAGGTGAGCTTGACGCAGTTGTTTGAACTGACTCAGGGATCGACTGCTGTGTTCAGAAATATCAAAACGATCCGAGCTGAACAGGAAATGCCCACTTCTATCAGAGCAACTCCTGGAAATGACCTAACTTTATCTCTTCTGAATAGTCTGGTGTCATTATGGACTTTTATTTTGAAGGGTAAAGACAGAAAAATGTGCTTTAATGGCGGTACCATCTTCTCTAAACTCTGCACTAGGCGCCACAGCAGGAAACAGAGTGAGGCACTGGCAGGTCCATTCCCAGCGTAAGAGAACTCGTTCTTGAGGGAACACAAATACTAAAGTCCTGATTTTACCTCAAACTCACATCCTTAAAACTGGGCTGAACGATTTCAGGAAAAAATCTAATTGCGATTTTTCTGGCAGATATTGTGATTTCAAAATGATTCACAATTTTCTTCAAATCAAGCTTCAGTGCAATATTCACTATGTTTACAGTAAAAACAACAGTAATAAATCAATGATCAGCTCTTGAGCAGCTCTTTTAAGTGAACAATGAGAACCGATTCACAGTTGTGAGTAAACCGTTCATTTGTGGGCCTTTCGTAAATGCAAATTGCCTGTAAATTTGTAAAACAGTTGACACAACAGATCCTGGGTCAGTCAGGAGTGCTGCAAAAACTGCAGTTTGGCGATCACCTGATTGCGTTGTCTGAAACTGCGATTTCGATCTGAAAACGATAAATCTTTCAGCCCTACTTAAAACTACCTGTTATAACATTAAGATGGAAAAATCGACTTGTTAGCAGATGCAGCGAGGAGAGCGAGGAGTTCGTACACGTGGCGTGATGCGGACAGTATGACATGTTCCCCTGCTGTTAGGACTCGCTGTCACAGTGATGTGTGTAGTGCTGATAAGGAGCCTTTTCTTCCAGAACCTTCCTCTCTCTCCATTTTCCTAACCTGGCCCGCGCCTCCCTTCATCGTCAGTGTCTCAGTCTCCCCTCGTCGACCCCCTCAGCAGCTGCTGCAGCCCCAGCCCCTCGCGGCGTCCCCCCCCTCGTCCCTCCCCCTGCTGAGGTTCACCGTGACCCCTGATCCTGCGGGAGGCTGGCTCAGCACCAGAGGCTTCTGAGACTTCAGCTTGTGGGCCACAGTCATAAAAATGGCCTCCACGTGGTCGCTGTTGGCCCCACAGTTCCCGCCGCCGTCTCCCTGGCTGTTTGGGTTCTTCGCGGACGTCTCGAACAGAGGCATGGAGTGGGCGTCGGCGAACTGCTGCGCCACGTCCGTGCCCACCTGGATGGAGTCTTGGAGGTCGCACTTGTTCCCCACGAGGATCCGGGGCACCTCCGTGCCCAGGGCGTGCTGCTTACACTCCTCGATCCAGGCCGGGAGGCTGCGGAAGCTGGCGGCGTTGGTGACGTCGTAGACGAAGACGACGGCGTGCACGTTGCGGTAGTAGTGCTGCACCATGGACTTCCTGAAGCGCTCCTGTCCCGCAGTGTCCCAGAGCTGGATCTGTGGGGGGGCGGAGCAGAGACAGGTCAGTGATTCTGTTACATAAGACCAACGAACTGAGTCAGAGCAGCTGGGACGGTCTTTGGGGAGAGAGACCGTGATCGCTGCTTCATCACACGCTGAGGAGGGTATTTATGGAAATGAAGCGGTTGATCTGGGGAGCTTTCACTGATGCTTTACCGTGAATAAAATATGAGGACCGATGCTGAATTACTTTCCCTGTCTTGAGTACTGGACCTGTATCTATTTCATCTTTTCAAATATTTTCATTTTATCATTACTATTGTTTTTATTACTATTAATAAGTTTATTTTTATTTTCATTTTTTTTATCATTATACATAAATATTTTAATTTACCTTTTTTTTTCTTAACTAAACATAACTCATAGGATGGGTGGTTGGGGGGGGTATTTGCCCACTTAAGTGTACTTTTGTATTGTAGAAATGTAAATGTAAATGTTCTTTATTTATACAGCCCTTTACACCAACCCTTTTGGTGAACCAAAGTGCTTTACAATAGGTAGTAAGTTAAAAGGCAATAAATACCATTAAAAAAATTAAAAGCAATAAAATAAAAAAGAGAGAAAAAAAATACAATACAATACAATAAAATAAAGTAAAATAAAGTAAAAGTGTCACCATGCTACTGGGTATTAAAAGCCATCCTAAATAAATATGTTTTCAGTCTAGATTTGAAAATTCAATGTATTACGGATATTTTTTCTCACATCATTTGAGCTGGATTTTGTATTATTATTTTTTTCTCTGTGTGTGGGTTTGTGTCATGCATATTTTCTCTTAATTTTAATCATACTTTGTTGTGTTCTTCTATGTTGTCATAACTACTGTGACTTTAATAAGTATTTTTAGTATTATTGTTCATGTTAAAATTGAGCAAAAATGATCAGAATTGTTTTTTATTGCCAAGTATGCGACCCATGCGAGGAATTTGACTCTGGCAGTTGTTTTCTCTAGTACAAGCGAAGTAAAAAACATAATAGATAAAAATAGAGAATAAAATTAAATAAAATGAAAATGAAATATAAATGAAAGTGACTCTTAATAAATGCAGTGTATATACAAAATGTGCATCAGGAACATATACAAATCTACCTTGTTTGCGTTTTTTGTTGAAATAAAAACATAAAAAATGCAGCTTTGGAGAGAAGCTTTGGCCTTTGGTTCACAAACAAACAACGTTTTAGTCACTGAAAACTGGCATTTTGACCACGGTGTGGACTTTCAGACACTCTGTTTACATTTTTTTTTGTGAGGACAGGAAAGAAAAAACATGTTTTAGGTCTGAAATGTCACACTGTTGGCCTCCTTCTGCCTGGTGTTTCAGTGTAAATAAGGTCTGAAATGGACTTTGACTGACCAGAGGGCTGATAAAAAAAAGTAGAAGGTCAATAAAAAAAGTAAAAAGGTCGATTAAGAGTAGAAGGTCGATAAATTCGTAGATAGATGACCCAACAGGCCTGAGGAGGATCTCTGTTGGTGAAATGCTTGCTTCAGGTCATTTCTGGGATCATGTATTTTTGCTTTTTGGACATTGATGAGTTGCTTTTATTTACTTAAGTTTTAAAAAATCTTTTTGTTGTTACATCCCTATAACCAAATCAATATTTATTCCTATGAATTATAAAACTATGAAGGTTTGTACTGACTGGCTGTCTTCGTTAAGCGTTGCCTTGGTAATGCAGTGCCGTCAGAGATTTCTTTTGCTTATCTTCTGTGAAGTATCAGGGTGGTGGTCCATGTTTTTGTTGTTTCATCTGTTTTGTTTTTGTCTTTGTACTCATTTACTAAAAACTTAGGGAGTAAATTTATGCACCTGATGGCTCCCTGATTGAGTGAGTTGATCTCTCCCTGTCTGAATTATTTGTGTGTTAAACTTCAATAAATATGTTCATTATAAAAAAAATAATGAATAAAACTATGAATGTAAGCCCCCAAAACACCTGAGACAGTTTATCTGGACTGACTCCATGTTTGATCTGACACCTGACAGCCATTGTTAGCCGGTATTTAAGACGGGGAACAGGTAGGGGTGTCCCGATCCGATATTGATATCGGATATCGGTCCGATATCAGCAAAAAAACAAATATCAGATTATATCGGTCTGCATCTAAAATCTCCGATATAAGCACTCTGATACAAGCAGTCCATTCTAATTTATTTTTTAATTTATTTTATTTAATTGTAGTTTATTCTTATGTTTAAGGTTAAAATTGATTTAACTCATTGGTTAATAACAAATGGGTCACTTTTTCTCATACCTACTATTGCTGTCTACTGTTCTCTGTTTGAGTAATCTCACTTTATCAAGCCTTTTCTTACAGTCCATACTACAAAATAAGTAATAAAAGTATGTATGATTCCTGCTGATATCGTATCGGATCGATATCGGTATCGGCCAATACTCACGGCTGCAATATCGGTATTGTATCGGAGGTGAAAAAGTTGTATTGGGACACCCCTAGGAACAGGTAAATTAAAAGTCAAAACCAGGGATGGAAACAAGACAGCAGAAGGCAAGCAGAGCCCATGTGGCTGGCAGCAGCACAGGCATATGGACTGATCTGTTTAGGGTTAAAAAAAAGCATAAAATTATAATTAAAAAAGCTAACTAATATTGTCATGTTTATGGTGGAATTAAGAGGAAGAGGTGACTTTCTAAAGCTCGTACTTTGCAGTCATTTAGCTTGAAGGGGAAATTTGAAACAAAAGCATCTGTGTGTTAGTCAGATCTAAACATAAATTTTAATAAACTGTTAAAAACTGTCCCTAGTACAAATGTAGTCGATAACTCCTGCTGTACGACATTTATATCCAATTTGTGTGGCAAAAATGTATTAAAAAAATCACATCTGCTGATACCAATAATCCCTTTAATAGACAGTTAATTAGGGCTGAGAAACATGGCATAAAAATTAAAGTCCCCTTTTTTTCCCTCAATACTAAATTTACAATTGTAATAGATTTTTTCCCTCTCAAAAAACAAAACAAAACAAAAACGCCCTCCAAATGACACAAAAATGACATTGGAGGAGTAGTAACAGGAAGACAGAGAAAGGGAAGGAGCAGGTGCCAACCAGTACCCATATTTTTATTTTTTTAATATTTATTTTATATTAATTGATATTTTTGTTTTATCTATCTTTTTTATATATCTTTTTTTAGCTTTTATTCAAACTGCTACCGGTATCCTAATTTCCCTGAAGGAGTTTCCCAAAGGGATTAATAAAGTTCTGTCTAATCTAATAATTCAAGTTTTGCCTTCATGTTATCAAAATATCTTCCCAGCTAAAGAGGGAATTCTGTTCTGGCTTGTCTACATTTTCACAGTAGGCCTATATTAACACTGAACTCTCTGATCAGTACTTAATCTCATGTAAAATACAAATGTGTGCTCGAGCACAAGCTGACAGGACCTACCATCATGAAAACTGTACATTTTCAGTATTTATATTTTCAAACATTGCAACAACTTAAAATTGGAATAAGTCAAGAAAAATAATCTTGACTTTTAATTTTTAAAACTTCTGCAGAGAATAATTTGAATTTATCAATTTAACTGATTTATTGCAGCCCTGCAATTAATATAATATTGTGCATCATAGTAACATTGGCAGAATCATTCTTCCATTATCTGGAGCCTATCCCAGCTGACATTAGCTGAGAGGCAGGGAACACCCTCGACTTATCGCCAGCCAATCGCAGAGCCAACATAACGAGACAGACACACTCATCCTAGATTTGCACACACTCCTGAGCGAGGACAGGGACCGCTGTATGTGGGAACAGGAGATCGGACATACTCACACCTAAAGGCTATGTAGAGCCATTAATTAACTTAACAAGCATGTTTTCGGTTGCGGGAGGGGAGAACCCACGCATGCACGTGGAGAACATGCAAACTCCATGGGCTTCGAACCAGCAACCTTCTAGCACAGTTTAGGGGGCAGGTCAGTTCAAGTCAACCTTTGATAATATCAGATATCAACAATAAAGGATTAAGACTCTTGTGGCCCCTCGGAGCACAGGGGCCCTGTACCTGTCTCTGCATCATGGTGAGCTCACCTGTGCTGGAGCTGGCCCATTATGCTCACAGGTAACCTTGCTCATAACTCTCTAATTTAATGTTCTAATCTCACCTGCCTCTGCTCCACAGCTGCCATTTTACAATCACAAACCCTCCTCTCACTCGCACACCAGTCCTGGGACATCACCTCACACCTCCACCTGTATCTCTACGGAGCTGTCACGCGCTGCAGCACACCTTGATTTTCTCCCCGTCGATGTCCACCAGCCTCTCCCTGAAGTCCACCCCAATCGTGGCCTCGGTCTTCTCGGGGAACTTGCCGGCGCAGAAGCGGTAGGTGAGGCAGGTCTTCCCCACGCCCGAGTCCCCGATCACGATGATCTTGAAGATGCGGGTCCTCGGCGGAGGGAGGCTGGAGCTCGTCAGGGAGCCCGAGAATTCAACCGACGACCCCAGCTCCGCCATGTCAGCCCGACAGGAGAGGAGATCCTGCACCGTCAGCCCGGGAAGTGAGTGTCCGCCCGGAGAACGTCGGTGAAGGTGGTGAAGGGCAGGAGCCACGGCTTTGACCACACACTGTCGTCTGACGGGCACGGAAGGTCACATGGAGCTGCTATTATTTCAGTATCTGCACTAAAATACCTGTGTAAACACTCACAGGCAGCGAAGCCACGTACTGTGTTGTCAGGGTCTGTTCTCGCGAGATTTCAGCGTTGTTGTCATGGGCAGCGCCGCTTCCACTACCGGAAGTAGTCGGTCTTTTACTTATTTATTTCTTAATTTATTTATTTAAATATCTGTCCATGTAATGAATTCTTAAGAAGGCGGTTTAATACAGATAATAATGAATGTATGTTTTGTCAGGTCGATACTGAAACACAGGAACATCTGTTTTATGATTGTAATGCTGTCAAGATTTTTTGGGACATAATTCATGAATGGCTAAACACAAAATACGTTATACCTGGTTTTGATTACCATATGATCAAATCTGGAATCTTTATATAAGATACAACTGCTTAATTTTTATGCAATAACATTTTTATTATAGGTTAATTCTATATTTACAAATGTAGATTCTTCAAAGTTACTCCTAATTTTATTGCATTTAAACATGACATTAAAATATTTTCTCAGTCTTTGAAAAAGATTGAAAAAGAAAGTGCCTCAAGACTCTATGAAATTCTTGCTTTGTGTTTCATTTGAACCCCTTGTAAATGTTTTCATTTATGTTATTTTATGTATTTATTTTGTATTGTGTTGCCTGTTTGTGCTGCTCGGAGAATTCTGTAAAATGTTTAATGCAAAATTTGCCTGCTTGTTACTTGAAATTGCTGAATAAAGAATTATTGAAAAAAATGTACACGAATAAGAAAATAATATATATTTATTTAACTCTTAATTTGAGAAAACAAATATAGCAAGCAGAACACTTCCAACAGAAATAATTTTTTTTGTTCCTGTTTTGATGGACTGGTTTAGAGGACGTGGGACATGTGGGATAAAATGTTTTTAGTCTTGTTTTTGATTATTTGTCTGTTTTGTATTTGTTGCTGTAGTTATTGTATCCCTTGTATTAGGCTATTGTTTGTTACATGATAATAATAAAAATAAATAAATAAATGACGAAGAAAAAAATCTCAAATATATCAACACAAACGTACAAAATGACAAAAAACATGAAAATAAAACAAATAAGAATAACATTACAAAAAGGTAATAACTAATGAAAGAAAGACACACACAATTATACATCTACTACAATTATCTGGGGTTTGATTAAAATAGTGACCGGACAAATGTTCATTTAGGCATTCCAGTAGCTTTGGTTTCTTTATTTTTTGATGGACTAGTTTGAAGGACATGGGGCATGTGGAATAAAATGTTTGCTGACTTGTTTTTTTGTGTGTTTGCTCTGTGCTTATTTTTTGCTTAATTTATTGTGTCCCTTGTATTATTATTTGTTTGCTACATGTAAAAAAAAAGTGTATTTATGAAAGACTGAGCAAATGCACTTGTCTATGAGGAGAAATATTTCAAATATATACATAAAAAACAAACAAAAAACAATAAAAGAAATGAAAACAAAGTAAATAAAAAAAAATAAAATAAAAATGGTAGTAATAAATAAAATTGAGACACACAAAATAATATATTGATGACATTTTTCTGGGGTCTGATTAAAAGAGAAACCAGATAAATGTTCATATGGCCATTCAAGTGGGCCTGGAAAATAGGCATCTTGCACGCACTGTGAGGCAGGAAGTTCTTTTATTATTATTATTATTATTATTATTATTATTATTATTATTATCATTATTATTATCATTATAATTATTATTATTATTATTACTTTTTTTTTTACAACAATAATAATGCACAATCTCGTTGGAATCAGCATGTGCATTCTCAACAGACGACATCAGTGTAAATATATGCAGACCACCTTTTGGATAGTTAATTTTGTTAATGTCTTTAATTCAGCAGTTTTGTCAAATCTTTTTCCTTCTTTTCTTTCAGGAATGAGGTGTGCGTTCACCACTTAGTCAATTTTACAATTTTACTGTAACTTGAAACTAAATCAGCCACACATTCAGTGAGTCAAAGCATAAAACGCTCCTGGAGTCGCCTCACTGTTAGATTTTGGAGCATCATCGTGGGATGGACGGATGGATGGATGGGCAGAAAATAGATGGACAGATGCACTGAGGGATGAATAGATGTTTGATGGATGGAGGTTTAACGGATGGACAGTTAAATTGATAGACAGACAAATGAATGGTTGGATGATAGATGGACAGATAAGTGGAGGGAGGGACTGATAAATGGATGGAGAGAGGAAGGGATGGCGGGACAGACAAATAGACTGACGGATAAATGGATGGATTGATGGATGAGTATTTGAATGAATGTCTGTGTAGATGTATGTATGTATTTATTTATAGATGGAAGGACAGATAGATGAATGGATGAGTGGATGGATGTCCATAATTTTAAATGAATAAAACAGAAAATATTAGCTCCTCTGATAATCTCTTAGAAACATATCAGCAGTTCATTTGCTGTTCTGCATAAATCCTGTGAGACGCAGATAATTCAGGTGTTGTGAGCTCAGCTGTCTCCTCTAAAGGGAACAGCCTTTAATAAAACACTTTCTAATTTATGTCTAAAAAGCGGATTTTAACCAGACAAACAGTCAATCCATTCACTACATTCAGTGAAAATCAGCTGCAGATCCTGAAACAGGAGTTTGTTCTTCTGGCTCTAATATGACGTCACACACCGGCTGTTCTGGCCACTCGCTGCTGCCCCCAAAGAACTGGTCCAAAGAACATCAGCAGCGTTTAGTTTTTAGTCTGAACTTGTTCCTGAGATTTCTATATATTACAATAAACATTTTGTCTTCAATCAGGGTGGGCTAAATTAGCCACCATACTTTAACACAGAGAGATTATAACAAACATTCAGCCACTTAAATTGATTCTGAGGGTCATTATTCAATCAAGTGTTGAACAATGGAGCTGATGTAACACTGATTTCTCTTTTGTTCTTCACTGAAGGACATCTATACTCATTCAACATTTGAACTTCTACAGCTGATTAAATACTATTTGAAGTAACTTTGGCAGAAACTCAGCTTTTTTTCTATTAATAAATTTGCATTGATACAGAAAAATTATATTTCTACTCTACACTTTCCTATTTAGAGCCTTTACCAATTTCATAGGAGATGCAGAGCTGTTAATTTCTGCATTTGCATGACCTTGCTTTAATTTAATTCATCAAATTGGGAGGTATCGGGTAATGCTGCTTTCTTTTTGGACTTTGAATGAATCCTGTCCCATTAACGTAAAAATTAAAGATATATATTGAAATGAAATTAACGTTATGCCCACAAAAAAGAGGCCTCTCCAACAGTAATTGTACTCATTTATGACATTAATCAGAACTTATTAGTATTTAATTTTAATTTAACTGTAATATAGGAAATATTGCACAGGAACAAATGAAGAAAAAACGTGGAATACAAACGACCGCCAGGGATTTAACAGGAGCACGATAAATAAATGTACAAGAAATAAATAAGAAAAAATAATAAACTGCATTTATAAGCAGCTGTCCTGTGACATAAGTCAAACAGAGTTTGGAGATACTGTTTCTTTTTTTAAAGGTGCAAAATGAGGGTTTGATTTTTACATCCTGACATTTGTGACTATTAAACTTTTTCATCACTAAAAAATAAGATTTCAGACATATAATTCATATCTAAAATCTCACCAAACAAAACTAAACATCCTTTAGATGAAGCACAAAGTTATTACCTATGACAGCTTTATTTTTTCAGCATCCTTGACGTAACCCACGTGAAACCCGTGCGTACCCCTTCTTACATCATGACCTTCACATGCCCACTACTTGTGCATGCCTCAACATTTTCCTGACTATAATTGAGCATTAAAGTTACGAAAATGTGAATTTTCTCTGACGTAAAGAGTTCACTATCTAATTTGATTGAACACATTCAAATCACGATCGTGATAATCCAAAAAATAAAGCCAAAATGATTTCCTCAAGTATATTAAATATTCAGGCAGTACGTGGACAGCCCGATTTGGGGTCCTGCGTCGGTGCATGGTGCAACATGTGTTGGATAATTCCAGAATGAGCTCCGCAGTTCTTCCTGCAGCAGCCTGAAGTCTGAAGCCAGCTCCCCTTCAGCTCTCAAACATCCCAGGACTCAACATCTGGAAGCCCACAGACACCCGGAGACTCCACTGCACTCGTCTTTATTCACATTTATCTTGTGTTATCTTATTCCAGCGTGACTTAACGCCGCGGACGTTCCGGTGAATTTTGTTACCGTGCTAGCTGAGGTGCTAAAATGTTGAGTGTAGCCAGAAGCGTTTCAAGGACTCTCCCGACACGGAGCTGCACACGGAATGTGTCCTCTTTGGTGAAGAAGGTGAGTTTAATTATGCTTAATTATCATTTTAGGAGCTTTTGGTTTGAGTTTAATTTCTCTAAAAAGGTTTTAATGACCCGGCAAGCTAGTTATGCTAACAGTTAGCATGAGGCCATGTTACCCGAACAGTCACGACCAAGATGTCATGTCGCAGTTAGATAAACGACTTGTCGAGTTTTCTTTGACTGACATTAAATGCAGGAGAAGATGCATCGATTAATCCTCTTATCACATCATTCTTGACATCAGCTGCCATTTATATTATGCTTATTTCAATGCTACATGGTGCCAGATGCTGAGTGCTATGCTAACATTAATTAATATTTGCCATTCCCCTTCAGGTTCTCGACCCTTTTGCTAAATATCAAGACACCTGTGTGAGCTTTACATGTGTGGAAACAGACTTTTGTATTATTATACCTGTACTTAAAGGTGTAAAGGCTGGATAGGATGTCAGGCTCGGTGACCTTCAGTGGGCCCCCCCCCCCCTCCTAACATGCTGCCCAAACTTTAACATGCTGTTCCTCTGATTCAGTCAAGCACATTTTTATTAGATTATTTTAATCTGATTATCAGATGTAATGATTTAAGAGCTACCAGTATCACACTCATGATGAAAGACCGTTTAATTCCAAAGGAAGGCTGTAATTTCCCTTTAAAGGATACCCTGAAGCTTTTCTTATTCACATTTAATTGTTTCCATTATTGCTGCTTGATATAACAATCAATATTTAATCAAAATAAAAGTGATCAGACAATTAGGCAATCAATAGTTTGTTTTAATAACTAAATTTCAGAAAAGTTCCTCATCACTACTTAAATGTATGAAATGAATAGGGCTGCTCAATCATGATGAATTTGCAGTTTTTGGATCGATGTTCATATCATGATTTGGGATGCTTGATATTGGATTTTTGCTGATATCTGACATCATATTTCTGAACTCATCACTGATATATTTTGTCAAGGGGATAAAGTCTACATTGTGAAAAATAACTTGATTTCAAAGTGAAAGTGTATTTGTATGAGAAACAGATAGAAAACAAGGAACAACATTTAACTCGTAAATAAATGAAACTCTTGATTTTTTTACTGCTCCCATGTAGTGAAGATGAGGTGAAGCCTTATGGTACATTTGTGTATACAGCTGATATTACTACCAACACAGGGCTGATATGTATGACTGATAGATATACTGTAAATATTGGCCAAAATATCAGTATCTACAGATAGTGATATCATACTGATAATATCTCGCATTTCTAATAATGATTATAAAACCCAGATGTATTTTATGCAGTCATTGAAATTAAGAGCTTGTAACACTATGATTGTGAACATTAAATACAAAGTAATTAATAACTGCTTGAGTAAAACATATGAACACCTAAAGAATTATAAAAGCAGATGCAGCATGTCATATGACACAATAATCAGTTCATCTTTAATGTTCACTTTGTATTTTTGTGTCAGGCAACAATTAAAATTACAATTTAAACTGCATTAATTGCCCTGCTTTAACCAGGTGTGAATCATTGAATAGTTAAGTATTCTAATAGTAATAGAGTATCTAGAAAGAAACTAGAAAACAGTTGAACAGATGGATAATAGATCCCAACCTCTGTTTTCCATGTGTACTGCAAAATAATCTGTATTTTAGGAATCTATTGTATCATGGGTGTGATAAATCTAAATATTGATATAGGTAGGTATGAAAATTATCTGCCAAGTGTTTGAATATTATATTAATTAAGAGGTCAGTACCAAAAAATAGGACAGATATTCTTACAGCAGGTCAGTAAATCAGTTTTCTTACTTTAACAGGGCAGGTCATGCTAATTTCACTTTTAAAGATACATGTAGCATGAAAGTAATTTACATGTGTTGGTACCCACATATTGGATATTAAAAAGAATAAATATTGAACATCCCTCGTATATTTTTGCATTTAGGGGTTCAGGAGGTTGAAAATATATTTGATCACCCTGTATGAGGAACCATGGACCTCCGTTTTGTTGCTCCAAATGTTTACTTGTATTGTATCAATGTTAAAAATTCTGGTATTTTTCACAATGCTAAGACTGTTTGAAAACACTACATATTATTAATATCTAATATATATGTTGAAAACCTCTCTGTGTTCACAGGCATGTTGGAGCGGTTTCCAGCCAGATGCTCTCAGAGCTCTGTCCAGGAGAGACTATGCGTGAGTATTGCCTTCATGTTTCATTTCATGTTTTATGAAACCAGGGATCGTTTTCTTTTTCTAAATGTTGTAATTTTGTCTTTTCTCTGCCTTCACTGGAGAAAACAGGACAACGTGTAGCTTCAGAAAGTTTGGATCGCGAGTGGGGAATTACATTAGTGATGGGCGATACCAGACTTTTTCAAATCGATACTGTACTGATCATTTTTGCTGTAATTTTCTGATACCAAACCTCTCCTGCATTGCATTCAGAATGATAATGCATTTTTGAGGGTTTTTATCGACCAAAAGCACTGTAAGGAAATGCGTAGCCCAGGCTTTGGACCATTGAATCTTCAGTGAATTTAGTTGTAAGTCTTAGTCCAAAGAAAATAAGTTTTGTAGATACTCCATCATTACAGACTTTAGTGAAGTGTTTTTTGGATGACTTTATATTTGTTCTATAACTACAAATTCAAATGCTACAACTATATTAATATAGCACCAACTTTAAGATAATTCTTCGAGTAACAGTCCATAAAATTGTAGTGAGTTTGTGCGTAAGCTTGCTGGTGCAGCCAGGTGGCATATCTGGTCCCCACAGTCACATGACATGGAAAGCGACTCTGTTTTGGCACAATATGAAGAAAGAAATCTGAAAACCCATCCAAATGCAGTAAAGAGGCCCCAGGCTTGATTTAATCCCATACTGCCTGCAAGTAAGACAAAGTCATTTGCAACTAAGCATTTGCAGTATTATTGGAACAGTATTGATATCAGCAAATAATTACCTAAAAGGGGGATTGTTGGAATTGGCAGGTCTGAAAATTTTTGATGTTATTTTTAACATACTTTGTCGTTACAAACTGGCCATATATTTATCAGCTGGCTGTAATATAAGCAGAATGTACAAATGCACCAACATGGTTCACCTCATGGTCACTGAATGTCCACTTTTACAAGTCAGAAGTATAATTGAATTTATTGCCGAATAAAATGTTGTTTTTCTTACTTCACATGTATTCCTAACCACCAAAAAAGTTACAGATTAATTCTAGTAAAGTGGAGGCTGAGTGTGGAAATTTTGTCATATTGGACATCAGAAAATGTCCAGTATTGTGGATTTTCGCTCTTCTTTTAACACTCCCTCCTCACTGGAGATGGGAATTGTTGGTAGTTTTTTTCTGTGGCATCAATAATGAGACTCCTGTGTCTGTTATTCCAGTACCTCTGATTGTAAAAGGTGTTCAGGCTGCAGAAAAATAACTATCCAAATAACTAATAACACCAGAGTCGACCAATTTAACACTCACTGCGTTACAAATTGGGCTCATTTGCTCCGTCTCAGGTTGCTGCTTACAAAAGCAAATTGCGGTAATCTCCATAAGCTCTCACACTCCAATAGAACTGATAGCTTTGTGTTGTTCGTCCTCATTTTGTGTCAAAGTGTAGAGATCAGGAGTCAGTGTTTTTAAAAAAAAACATAAAATGACTCTCCTGTGGTGTCGAAGTGCATATTTGTGCCATCAGTTCTCTACAAAGCTGAGTGAACATCAAGTAACTTTTACTTAGAAATCACACGTCTCTTCTTCAACAGAAATCATATTTGTGTATTTTGTGTGCTGCAGGTCAGAAGCTGTCAAGGGCGCCGTCATCGGCATCGACCTGGGAACCACCAACTCGTGTGTGGCAGTGATGGAGGGCAAACAGGCCAAGGTGAGAGCAGACAGATGTGTTACAGATGTTTCAGGCTGTGCTCATAGCTCTGTGAGGTGAAGCCTTCAAAGATCGTACAAAGCTAGAGGGACATATTTGGACAGATGGTAACAAACACTCAAACGCAGGGTTCGCACAGGTCCTTAAAAGTCTTAAAAAGGCTGAAATTTGATTTTTGGAAACAAAAGGCCTTAGAGTCTAAAAGTTTTACCTTTACTTATGAGGTCTTAAATTCAAAGTTTGTTTTTGGGATTTCAAGAGAAAAGGTGGAAAAATAAACAATGACAGCAACATTATGTTACTTCATAAACAGTTGAGAGATTTTTACACATGTATGTGCCTCCCTATGTCAATCAGTCAATCTTTGTATATAAAAAGTGTTATCTCAAGACACGTTACAATAGAGCAGGCTATGTCTGCATCTCTTTCCATCAGATGAACTGTTTGGTATATCTCACTCGTAGCTCCACCTCTTCCTGCTCTGAAGGACTCTGATTGGCCATGCTGCTTTGGGCCGAACAGTCGCTGTAGATTGGAGCTTTGCAAGATGGATGTAGCTGCACTGCAAGCTTTCCTGTTCTTGGGGAAAATTTAGTCCGCATTTAGTTAGCATTTAGTCCGTCTCAATCAACTAAAATACAATTTTACCGAATAAAGTAGCATTTTGACATGCCAAACAACTAAAGTGATGCTTGGATGTTGTTGTTCATTTTTGTCAGTTCCTAAAAAAAAAGGTCTGATTAAAGACTGCAGGAAGCAGATGAAACATTTACACACTTTGTGGCGTGTTCATCAAAATGTGCAGAGCTGGTACTTTTCACATGTATTTGAGGTTCTGGCTCAACTTGTCTCAGCTCTTGTTATCTTTGAAGTTCCCTCAGTGGAGATCGTTCCCGGCCTAGTTTTGGGATTGACTGATGTGAACTTCCAAGCAAGCTGAGCTGATACCAAAATGTGGCATAAAGAGACCTCCAACTGTTAATTGGACAGAGATTATGATCACAAGTGGGATGTCCAACCCAGGGATCAAACCCCTCCCATCATTGGCCTCTGAGTGATGTGGGATATTTTTCCTTCCAGGGACAAAAACCCACAGACTGAGAGCCAGCTGCCTTATCACTGTATCACACATGCATGATTTTTTTTTATTATTTACACTCAAATCTACAATCTCATTTTATGAATAAAGAAGTGAAACACATCAGTGCCTGTGGGGGAGAGTCTGATCCACTGAATCGACATCTCTCCCCTCATTTCCCCTCGATAATCTGTTTCTCTCTAAATTGGATTGAACGATTCATGTGAGGACTTTACCGCAATGTCCTCAGGATGGAGCTGAACCACCAGCCCTGCAGACTGAGAATTAAAAACCAAGGAGCGATCGAGGGCAGACACACATGAGCATGTTTCAGCTCACTATAATCAGATAACAGGGAGCTATGGTCCTGTTTCTTCTGGAAACAAAGAGACGTCCACGAGGAGCTGATTTCATCAGCTGATGATTTAGGGACGCAGTGGGCTCAAAGTCAGTTTCATCCACTGGTCATCAGTCTGAGCTGATCTCATGGTACCATGCATCTTTTCTGTTTGATTATTGATGGGTTATTTTTTTCAGATTCAAACTCCAAGTTGCCCCTCTCCATTTCAGCACGTCGAGCGACTGTGTGTCCTTCAGAAGAATAAATCAAGCAGTCAATTATTTTGACAACTACATTCAGAGTACAGAAGGTTTAACCGCGAGTTTATCTCAGGTCTTACTTTTTCAGTCTTTATAAGGGAGACGAAACAGAGTCTGCACAGTTAAGTACTCTTCTGTGTCTGTGTGGACTTTGAAAATATCCATAATTTCTATACTGCTCATACCTTACGGGGTCGTGGGGCTGGGGCCTATCCCAGCTGACATTGCACTGCAAAAACTCAGATCTAGGTGAGAGCATTTGTCCAATTTCTAGTCCAAAAATCTCAGACTAATTCTCGGCACAATTCCCTGACATGTCTGGATTAACATTTGCAGATATCAGAACTAACAATAAAGCCTGAACTGCTGTAATAAGTAAAGTTATCTCCCACATTTATTCCCACATCTCCCACCTTGACGGGTGTCTTAAAATGAAATGTACTATCCAGAGTAGTTATCAAAGCTGAATTTGGACTCTCACTCAGTAAAACTTCACTTGTTTCACTGGCAGATATTTTCTCATCATTACAAGCAATTCAGTACCTTATTTTTTGCCTTTTTATTCCTTGTAAGATATTTATCTGGACGTGTTGAGTGAATATGAATTAAAATATGTGCGTTAGATTTTTTTTAACCTGAAATTAGACAAACACACTTACCAAGATCTGAGTTTTTGCAGTGTGGGCTTGAAATGCGCAGATGAGACCTCTGATTAATAAACATCAGCATTATTATGTTTTTCTTTTGCATTATTTAAACTGGCCTATGATCACCTTTTGTTAATCAAAACTCATGGTGTTGTGAAGAAATTTAAGGGACAGGAAAGCACTAGAGAGCTGTGTGAGACACGGTAATATCTGAATAAGTGGACTGGAAACCCTTTCAGAATAAAAGCATCAAGTAAAAACATGCAGCACAGTTATCACTGAATCCTGTTTTTATGACCGTGAGAGGCTGCGGTCTTGATCATTAAGTGAAGTTCATGAAACTGTTCAGCGCTGCCAAATTCAGACAAGTAAAGTATGAGAATGCTGGAAGTTGAATCAACAATGAAAACAGATCCGAGTTACTTGAGACATCGTCCAGCTCTGTCACTCTCTTCGCTGTAAGACTAAAAGTGTAAACTGAATATTTGTTTGGGAAAATGACTGAATCATCTTCGACTCCTGGTGACGCGTTGTCTGCCTTTATGCATGAAGGACACGGCCTCCTGTCGCCGGAGTGTCCTTCAGCTCAGATGTTTGTCGTCTTGTTTTCCCAAACATCACATTCAAGTGTCACTTCACCGTGTTTGCTCTGGAAAATTGGGTTTTGTGTCAACTGGAGGTGATCAGCGATAAGGATGTTTTATCTCCTGTCGGTTGATCTGTTTGTGGACAGAGTATTTCCCCTGAAGCTGTGAGACTAAAAGAAGAAAACCAGCAGCAGTTTGAGATAAAGAGGACTTTAGAAAATGAACAAACAGCAGCGAGTCCAAACAAAAGGTCTGTGTTCTTCTCTCAGGTGTTGGAGAACGCAGAGGGAGCCAGAACGACGCCTTCGGTCATCGCCTTCACAGCAGACGGGGAGCGCCTGGTGGGCATGCCCGCCAAACGCCAGGCTGTCACCAACCCTCAGAACACGCTGTACGCCACCAAGAGGCTGATCGGGCGCCGCTTCGATGACCCGGAGGTCCAGAAAGACATGTAAGTGCATTTTTCTCTTTCATTCTGTTTTTATTAATTTAGTTCGCTGCTAAATTTCTCTATAAAGTAGCTGATTGAAGGCTGGGCTAGATGCACCATAAATCGTGATTTAATTTTATCTGCTGAATTTTGTTGGTTAAGTTTCAATCTCAGTAATTCAATTAGGAAATAAATAAAGAGCAAAGTCTACACAAGCTGAATGCAAAATCTTACACTGGTATTTAATCATGAACTAGCTGCACAGTGTTAATTCATACTTAAAAATCTACAGGAAATGCTAAACGTGTATAAAAGAATTATAACAGTGCTTCTAAAATATAATGGTTATTATAAAGAGAATTTAGACTGAATATGAAAGAGATTATCGGAAAACGCATTACTTTGGGTAACTACCTGTTAAAATGACATCCAGCCCAGTAGTCCATCTCGTAGTTGACTTTAGCTGTTACCACTTGTATGCAGGAATTTTCAGGTTTTCCTCCTTCATTCTCAAAAATCATCCCGTCCATTGTGTGAAGATTTTAATACACATCCATCCACATAAACAGTAACCACATCTCTGTAAAAAATGCCATTTATTCAGGACTCCCAAACACCTTTCTTGTTTTATTTAGTTAATTAATTTTAATATTATTTCTAGTTTTCTTTGTTTCTTTGAAATAACTTGTTGCACTTCATAATTGATCTAGTGTTGGTTTTTCCATGTTTATCCTCTTTGTGTCCCTTCAGTGTGTTTTTATCGGCTGTTTTCAGGATCCTACCACGCCCGCACATGCTTTTTTATTTTATTCAGCCATGGGTCACCAGTCAACACGGTCACTTTTCAAACACAAACACCGGGTCTCATCCTTAATGTCGGCTGCGTTTGTTTCGTTGGATTGTTTTTAAAGCGGGAGCGACAGAAAGTCTGTTAACTTGTTTAAATTCCAGTCAGCAACACTTAAAAAAATGCAGAACAAAGTGAAAGAAATTAATAAGGGAATTGTTTATTAAGGAGTACTGATGATATCGATTCCCTGAAAGAGTTTTATCGATTCTCAGCTGGAATTGTTTTTTTATTTCCATCCCATATGTGACATTTTAGGGCCAAATTTCAGGTTTGTCCAATGTGAGACATCCTAAACTAAGTATACATACATCTTCAGTGACCTAAAACAGCACCTATGTGTAGACAGAAGTTAGCCAAAGATGCTGAACCTTCATTGCCCCGTAGGCAGCACCGTATTCCTCCAGGCTTCTGTTGTAACAACAATCACAGGAGAAAACAGGCGACAGGTTCATTCTCATGTGGACATTTCCAAATTTCGATTGTCAGTTTAGTATTGATTAGAAACTTTCTAGGCACCAGAATTGGTTTTTAAAGTACTGGTTCAGCACCAGTATCTTAAAAAAAGACACCCATCTTTACTGAGCATTTGGCCTGACGCCTGCTTTTTTTTGGGGCGTAAATCAATAAACTCAAAATATATTAACAGAATGACATCATCTCGCCCTATAAACCATTTGAGTATATATTGTGTAGGGCTGGATGATATGGCCTTAAACTAAATATCTGATTTTTTTTTTTTTTCTACAAAACTCGATTTACAGTTTAAATCGATTTTTTTCCCCTCTCAATAAAAGAAACCTCCCAGTGACACAAAAATGACATGAATCAAGTTTTGCCTTTATGTTGTCAAAATATATTCCCAAACCAAACAGATTTTCCCTCTTAAAGTGTGTGTCATAAAATATTGAATATGTAGTTCAAACGTAGGCAGGTTTGTCTACATTTTCACAGTTTATTAACATGAAACTCTGTGATCAATATTTAATCTTATTTAACAAACAAATGCAAGCCTTTAAGAGTGCTCGTGCAAAACCTGACAGGGCCTACCATCATGGAAACTGTAAATGTTCAGTATTTATATTTTCAAACATTGCAACAACTTATGATTGAAGTAAGTCAAGAAAGAAATCTTGATTTTTAATTTTTAAATCTTCTGCAGAAAATAATTAGAACGGATCGATTTAATCAATTCATTGCCCAGCCCTATCACTGTGTCTAAAAAGCCTAATTTTATTGTCCCAGCCCTTAAATGGAACATTAATTCGATTTGCTCAGCTCGTCCTAATCTTCAGGTTAATTGTTCGTGTCTCTCTAACAGGAAGAACGTCCCTTACAAGATCGTCCGTGCGTCAAACGGCGACGCCTGGTTGGAGGCTCATGGGAAAATGTACTCCCCGAGCCAGGCCGGAGCCTTCGTCCTGATGAAGATGAAGGAGACTGCAGGTACGACTGCTGCCGCTGCTCTAAATGAATGACTGTTTTTGATTCTTGACTGAATTTAAGAATAATTATGACTGTGGTTTCTGCTCCAGAGAGCTACCTGGGAACCAAAGTGAAGAACGCCGTGGTCACCGTGCCAGCCTACTTCAACGACTCACAGAGACAGGTACACACACTCTTTTTAATCTGCAGTTACATTTATGACCTTTTACTGTTTTAATACCAGAATATGACGCCAACAATGCAAAGAGCGCAGTGATAAACAATGCAAAGAGCGCAGTGATATGATGTGTTGTTGATGTGTGTAGATGAAATGGTTCAATAAAGATCATAAATCAGATGTTACCTGTGCTCCAGCCCTGATATCCTCCGTTCCCTCATCTCCTGTTTTATCTTTGACCCCTAGGCCACCAAAGATGCCGGTCAGATCTCCGGTCTGAATGTCCTGCGTGTCATCAACGAGCCGACGGCTGCTGCTCTGGCGTACGGCCTTGACAAAACCCAGGATAAGATGTGAGTACTGAAGAAGAGGAGGTGCAGCGGCCATAAGCTTTGACAACTGGGAAAACAACTGTAAATCTCAATACTCGAAACGGCCACTGTGGCACGGGGAGAGTGGATCTTTATTTATTTATTTATCTCAATCTTTAAAAACACAAACAACAAAAACAACATAGTCAAAACAAAATAAAACACATGTACACCAAACAACTGTACATGTCCCTCAAATAAATTCACACATATGAGAACAAACGTCTGTCAACACAACAATCAGTTTGAGAAGAACAGGCTGAATCAAAGAGCTTATCTAGTCCAGCCTCTTCCTTACAAATCAGATCCAATACTGAAATAAAATTATGGTTTAATACCAGCTGTCAGTATCCATGGAAACAATATAAATGCATGGGTAATAGCCTAATTTTACAATCTTCATAGAAGAAGAAATCTCTGCAAGCACAACTCCATTCTTCATATAAACCTCCAGAAAAACCCCACTAATAATAAATAAGCACTTCAGAAAATATAAATGTATGTACTATATATATCCATATATATCTACATATTATATGGAGAGTATATGCATACACATACCTATGCAGGATCAAAAAATGTCAATGTCCTAGGCACAATATACAGTTTGTTGGTTTATTAAGGATTGCAAACTTGGCTTCCAGTCTTCCTGACTTCCTGGTAAAAAAAATAATTCACCATCAGCCTATCCTGTCTTACCTGCCCCTCTATATCCAAACAAAAAACCAAACCCATCAAAATAAAAGCCTAAATATATGCCCAGATATTCTAAATAATAAAACTGGCAATAATAAACATGATTATTTAATCATATTTAAGTAAGATAACAACAGCTGAATATAAAACTAAATTAAAATGAGGAAATATCCTGTGAATAGCTCCATCAGGAGGTATTTCTGCATCATCTAACCTGCTGGTGTTTTCCTCCAGTATTGCTGTGTATGATCTGGGTGGAGGAACGTTCGATATCTCCGTCCTGGAGATCCAGAAAGGAGTTTTTGAGGTGAAGTCCACAAACGGAGACACCTTCCTGGGAGGAGAGGACTTCGACCAGCACCTCCTCCAACACATCGTCAAGGAGTTCAAGAGAGAGGTGATCATTTTAGCCATGAGATGGTGTACGTTTCTGCATTTTGGGTTTTTAATGAACATTTTTTGTCTCTCTGTTCAGTCGGGTGTGGATCTGACCAAAGACAACATGGCTCTGCAGAGAGTCCGAGAAGCTGCAGAGAAGGCCAAGTGTGAGCTGTCCTCTTCACTTCAGGTACATCAGACTCATTTATTTCAACACGTTAAAGGAATTTTAACCCTGAAGCCCTTTCATTTGAGCTGAATTGAATTAAATGCTTTATTACAAACATGTAAAAAAAAAAAGAAAACATGGGTCATCACCATAATAAAATAATACGCATATACAAAAATAAAAACAAAGAAGGTAAACTGTTGATGATATCTTGCATGTGCAGCAAGTTTCCAAGCTTGAAAAGGAGTAGGAAGAAGTATACATTTGTTTAATCCTACCCATTTTATTACCTTGAAGTTTTTAATATCTCCACATTTATAATATCTACAATATTCACCATCCATTCAGGAACCACTGGTCTTTATAGTATATTGACTGGAATATTTTATAAGCTACTTTTATACAAATGCACACATACTTTTAATTCCACCTCTACACACACACAGG
Organism: Cetoscarus ocellatus; assembly: GCA_037902135.1. NCBI lineage: Eukaryota > Metazoa > Chordata > Actinopteri > Labriformes > Labridae > Cetoscarus > Cetoscarus ocellatus. The sequence goes on from JBAMNC010001225.1 coordinate 334,716, forward strand.
AAAAAAGGACATCACAAAACAAGACAATATATCCAAATTTATCTAGACTCTCCCATTACTGTGCTGGGTCTAACTGCTGCTCTTCGTCCTTATATTTATTTCACAATTTGTGTTTTGATTATTTTTTTTAAACTTGCTTATGGTTTTACTTTTCTTTAAATCATCTGCTAAACTGTTCCATAATTTAACCCCTGACATTGACACACACATGCATTTTCTCTTCTCTTTCTCAAAACAGTTTCTAATGTTGTCTGGAAGTTTATTTCTTGCTTCGAATATTATTTGTGCTGTTTTAAACTGAATCAGATCTTGAAGCTTTAGGGTTTGTAGTTTTAAGAAAAGTCTATTGATGTGGTCTCTAAATCCTGCTTTGTTGATGGATCATATGACCCTTTTCTACTTTGTATTTATTGTTTGAAGATTACTTTATTATGCATTTCCTAATACCTCTATGCAGTAGATCAGATAAGGTCAAATTAATGCACAATATAAAATAAAAGGTGCTTTCTGGTTGAAGATCTGAACAGCAATGCTCTGCGCCAACTTTCCCTGAACATTTGCCTTGAGCATGTATTATTTTTATTGTTAAACCAGCTCTCAGTCAGCTGTCGGGACTGTGTGTGTGTCTGGATCAGTGTTATGGAGCTGGGAGAGGACGTCCTGTGTCGTACCTCGCTGCTGCAGGTTCTGTTTTAGAGTCTGCTGCTTCTGAGCTGCTGCAGGACTCGGCTCGGTGAGAGTGGACTGTCCTGATGCTGACGGCAGGACAGGCCTAGTACGGGGCCAGACAAAGACCTTAGTGCCTCTGCAGCATCACCAGGATGCTGCTTTGAAGGTTTCAGGAACTTCTAGCTGCGTTGTCTTTCTTTGTGGCTTGATGGATGTGACTTAATTCTCAAATCTGACATCCAAGCTCTGAAGTTAACAGAACGAACCATAGAGCTCCAGGAAGATATCGAATGGTAGAAATCAGGCCTGAGATGAACGAAGAAGTCTCTTCTGCTCACTTGACTCTCTTTTTGTCTCCCTCAGACTGACATCAACCTCCCCTACCTGACCATGGACGCCTCTGGGCCCAAACATCTCAACATGAAGCTGACTCGCTCCCAGTTTGAAGGCATCGTGGCCGACCTGATCCGCCGCACCGTGGCTCCCTGTCAGAAGGCCATGCAGGACGCCGAGGTCTCAAAGGGAGACATCGGAGAGGTGCTGCTGGTCGGAGGAATGACCCGCATGCCGAAGGTACAAAAACACGCAACACAGAACAAGCTCAATCATGGTGGGGGTTCAGTCTTTATGGTGTTTTCGAAGAGGTGGAAATGCTGATTTCTAGACTTGTGGCCCTGAATTGGGAGATAGTGACTTTATTCCGTAAACAAAATAATATAAATCTCACATTAGTAAACATATCTAAAAGGTTTTGAGGCTGTCAAATGCATTTATTTTGCTTTAAAGTGTAAATTTACATTCAGTGAATCACAAAATCCAGCCATAGCTGTGGAGAGTGACACCTGCTGGCCAAAAGGGGAATTACAAGGACTGTGCACTTGAGACAGTTAAAGCAGAAGCAGGATTGTTTTAGTGTGTGTGGTTTTATTCCAACTAAGTCCTTAGGTGATTTCTATCATTTCTATCTATCATCCCAGTCTGCTTTTGGTGTTAGTGGTTGATAAAATGTGGTCACAAGCAAACACCAGAAGCACTGTGATGAGATGTAGGAGTGGAGGAAGAAAGAAAATAACTAGAAAAGCACTCAGAGAGTGCAGACCTCTGCCAAGCAGCTCAGGATCCAGACCAAACTCAGCACATACATGGAGGTTGTTATCCTGTATGAACACAGGTTTTGGGAACATCACATAATATTTAGATTTTATATGAATTATTGAATGTCGTCAATGGGGTTTCCCATTATAAAGTTCAATGTTTTTTTGTGACGTCAGTCTGGATCAAATCCAGATGAAATTTACATTGATGATAGAGACATGGACCCCATGTTATCCTGTGAAATTGGAAGTGAATCCATTAAAAAGGTAGAGATATGATTTTTTTTTTTTTTTAAATTTTGCCCTATGTTAACTTATGGGATTTTTTTTAAATTTTGGAATTTTTTTTGCATCCAGACAAATATAGGTATAATCACCAAAATCTTATCATTTCTAAGTTGGGCCGTTACCAACATCTCCTGAAAATGTCAGCAAAATTCGTCCCGTAGTTTCTGGTAATCTTTCTAACAAACAAACAAACGCACGCCTGCAAAAACATAACCTCCTTGGCGGAGGTAACTAAATCTGTCTCCTTCTTTGTGTTTCTTCAGGTTCAACAAACAGTCCAAGATCTGTTCGGCCGTGCTCCCAGCAAATCTGTGAACCCCGACGAGGCTGTCGCCATCGGAGCAGCCATCCAGGGTGGCGTTTTGGCCGGTGATGTCACGGACGTGCTGCTGTTGGATGTGACTCCGCTGTCACTGGGTATCGAGACGCTGGGCGGAGTCTTCACCAAACTGATCAACAGGAATACGACCATCCCAACCAAGAAGAGCCAGGTACAGGCGGCAGGGCTCTTGGTTTATGAAGCTAGGGTTGTGCTACTCTCTGCTGAGTCTTTCCAAACAAATCAGTGCCACACGAAATTTATTTACTTAACAGCACATCAGTGTTTTTATCATATTCAAGAAACGAAATGCTACTATCCAACATTTTAGGTCTTAATTATGTTTATCACAGCGTTTTAAAATCATAGCTTCATTGCCCTGGACTGTTTGCTGCAGTCTGGATTTATAAATATACATAAAAAGTGCATATTTTCTGCGACTCTTTAAAAACATCTTAAATGTCCTGACCCCTCCCTCGCCTCTCCTCCAGGTCTTCTCCACAGCTGCCGACGGCCAGACTCAGGTGGAGATCAAGGTGTGTCAGGGAGAGAGAGAGATGGCGGCAGACAACAAGGTGCTGGGTCAGTTCACCCTGGTGGGAATCCCCCCCGCCCCCCGCGGCGTTCCTCAGATCGAGGTGACCTTCGACATCGACGCCAACGGCATCGTCCACGTCTCCGCCAAGGACAAGGGAACGGGCCGAGAGCAGCAGAGTATGTGACCATCATCCTGCAGATAAGACGTGATAACAAACCTCATAAGATCACCTGGTTCAGGAGGATTTTTTAAAATTTTACTTTAATAATCAAATAAATTTCTACTTTGTGCTAAAAATAAAGATTCACATAGTAAGACAACCAGAAAGATTAAGAACAAACCCCTCCTTCAGTATACAAACTCATGAATGTCTTCTTATTGAGGTGTTTTTAAAGATAGTTTAATGTTTTTCCTCCCTGTTTCCGGTTTGAGAGCTCATGAGTGTCTAAAATCCTTGTTTCTGGTCTTTGCTCAGTTGTGATCCAGTCATCAGGAGGCCTCAGCAAAGACGACATCGAGAACATGGTCAAGAACGCCGAGAAGTACGCAGAGGAGGACAGGAGGAGGAAGGTAAGGACGGGTTGCCTGTGGAGACAGAAATGAACAAACGCTTCTCCTGTCTTGGTTTGTTCGGGCTGTCTCCTTCCTCTTACCCACATTTTGTCATCCAGGACCGCGTGGAGGCCGTCAACATGGCTGAGGGCATCATCCACGACACAGAATCCAAGATGGAGGAGTTCAAGGACCAGCTTCCTGCTGATGAGGTAAAAACTGTTCAGCATCATTCCTGTGGGTACGCTTTATGGTGTGTTCGATTTCAAGTCAGAAGTGGGAAATCCAAGTTGTACATCAGATTAATGTCCCCTTTAGTCATCAACCATTTTGGAGTAGATGTCATGGTAGATGAATGTGCATATTGTGGCACGAAGACGGTGTTGATTTTGTTGACTAATTATTTTTGTCAACAACCTTTTTACCCTGATGAAAACTAGACAGTAACTAATAAAACAAGTGCACATGGACAAAAACTCAAACTAAATTAACTGACATTTTCATTAACAAATAAAAACTGAACTAAAATGTTTGACAGAGACTTAATCCAATCAGACCTAATTTGGTCATGTAGAAAGTAGGGACAAGTTAGGAATATATCCAATCACAGCTACTTTGGTTGTGTGGAAAGGTTGGATGAGTTAAGAGGGACATCCAACCACAGCTGCCTTAGCTTGGTGGTGGTGGGATAAGTTGTGGAGCGATCCAATCAGAGCTCCTCTCTTTATGAATTGATATATTCATGTAGAGCAGGTTCACTGTTTGTTGTCAGTTCTGGTATTGTAACTGAGATGCTCTGCCAGGTAGCCTAAATAAAGGTGACTGCATTTCACTCAATGATTCATTTATACACTCAATCTTTTCTATCATTCAATAAAGTGTTATTAGATGTTTGATTTTATCCAAGTGTAAAAACTAACTTTAAAAATTCAAGGAACCATAAAAGTGACTTACCCTTTACACTTCATGTTTTATTCGACTAAATTTACAGCAGATTTCATCGACTAAAATGTTGTAAAATTTCATCAACTAAAACTAGACTAAAATAAAATCAATTGAGATGACCTAAATTATGACTAAAACTAAAAGATATTTAAGGCAAAAGACTTAAACTAAAATAACAAGTGCTGTCAATCCTATGATCAAAAGTAACACTGCAGTTAGAAAATGAAAATATATGGGAATTAATGTGGAGTTGAAGTGAAAATTAAGGATAAAACTGACTTAATCATTGATTTAACTAACTAACTTAATCATTGTCAATATTGTAGTCACATATATGCATCAAGCTTGTGGAGTTTTTGCATTATGTATTTAAATTTTAAATAAGATCCAAAAATAGGCCTAATTTAGTCAGCAGAAATCACGATAAGTCCCTCAAAAGGGAAGATGATGATTGATTTTACTGTTCCTGATATAAATTTATCGGACATAATGAATACAAGAAAACCCTTTTAGTCATGTCCATGTGTTAGTATCAATGTCTGTATTGGCTAAATTAAGTTGGAAATATCAACATATATTGATTATTGGCAAAAAAAAAAAAAAAAAAAATCCAATATCGTTGTTGCCCCTTTACGAAGCAGAGATAAATTCATTTGTGGCTCTTCACATCGTGTTAACTTTGTGTCGTGCAGGTTTTAACTCAAAAGTGAGAACACTGTGTTAACCTCTTCTCTGATTTCTCAGTGCACCAAGCTGAAGGAGGAGATCTCAAAGGTCCGGGATCTTCTGGCCAATAAGGACTCAGAGACCGGCGAGAACATCAAACAGGCGGCGAGCACGCTGCAGCAGGCGTCACTCAAACTCTTCGAAATGGCCTACAAGAAGGTACAAGAGCTCAACACTCACACCAGTTAAATCCCCAATGTTTTTCCACAACTTTTTATTTCTATTTAGGATCTATGATTTTAATTCGTATGTTCCCTCTCAAATCTCTCACTGGAACAAAGATGACATGAATCAAGTTTTGCCTTTATGTTGTCAAAAAATATCCCCAAACCAAACTGAATTTCCCTCTTAAAGTCAGTGTGTGTGTCATAAAATGTTGATTATGTAGTTCAAACGTTGGCAGGTTTGCCTACATAAACTCTGAAGGATGCGGTATTTTCACAGAATATTAACATGGATCTCTGATCAATATTTAATCTCATTTAAAAAACAAATACCAGCCTATAAAAGTGCTTAAACAAAACCTGACAGGGCTTAATATCATGAAAACTGTAAATTTTCAGTATTTATACTTTCAAACATTGCAACAACTTACAATTGGAGTAAGTAAAAAAAAATCTGTTAGTTTTTAAATCTTTTGCATAAAATAATTAAAATAAATTGATTTAATCTTTGGGTAATGTAGTAAAACACATCCTTTTGTCCTGTTTTGGCTACTGTAAAAACACATTTTTTTCCAGATTTGTTACTCAGGTCTCTTCATTAAGCTCAAAACTATTTAATTTTTTTAAATTTTTTAATTATGGATTTTAAACCTTCAAAGGCCAATTTCAAAGGTGATGTGACTGATTTGGAGAAAGAAGCACAAAACGACCGATTTTTAATTAAAAAAAAAAAAGGGATCAGATGCTGGATATTTTTTAGGTGCTGTAACATTCTTGCATATGTCAAAGGTTAGTAAAAACACTGACTTTGGTGGGTTATTATTTTTTGCCCAGCATCAGATTTTTAGTTTTACTCCCCATTGACTCCCTTTTATAACCACATTTTTTAAATCTTGATCAAGAGATTTGGGGAAAAAAGTTTGAAGAAAATAATTATCTGATATGTTTTAACAGTAGCTAAAGTTTGTGGCTTTTAAACAGCCAAACAGGATGAAAGCGTAGTGAATTTCCCCAGAGTGTATTTTTGACCTATTAAAAAATTTTAGAAATCACATTTTCAAAATTTATTAGAATTAAGTGTCCTCACCAGAATTATTTTCTCTCTCTTAAATAGAGTGAAAGTTCTGGTTAATTAGTTCTACATATCACCCCTTTGTGGCAGAAAAAAGCCACATAGACCCAAGGGTTAGTCAGTGTTTTGCCCAGTCCTAATATGTGTATCTGTGTATCTGTAAATAAGAGTTTGTCTTCAGCCTGCTCTGTTGTAAGGTGCCGTGAGATAACACTTATGAACCTGAGCTCCACAAATACAGACTGATGGATGACTGTTCTCCAGCAGACATTAATATATGAAGTTCTCATGTCAGTCACCATCGAACAGGAGGCTCACACCCTGAACATCCACTCTATTACTGTTCTTATTTTGACTCGAAGCTTGTAAATCCAAACAGTGAAGTATGTTGGCAGTGCAGAGACGTGAACGCCCCTCACTTGTCATGTTCCCTCCTTCCTGCAGATGGCGGCAGAGCGAGAAGGCAGCAGCAGCAGCAGCAGCAGCTCGGGCTCCGAGGGGGAGAAGAAGGAGGGCCAGCAGTAAACCTTTGCATTTTGAGTCGCTGATAACGGAGGACTGTTGGACTCGGGGCTCGGACCAGGCGGGGGGGTGGGAGACAGCCCCGAGAGACGAACTGAATTGTGGTCATTCTCACCGTAATAAATTATTCTACTGTGTTTTGGCAGTAAGATACTCTAGATACATGTTGACGTATGCTCCCATGTCCCACGATATCCTGTCTGTTTGTAATTTAATTGTCTCATAAACTCTGTTCTTGTTTATTTTTACACAGCTGATGATTTACATTCTGAGGTAGTAAAGTTCATGTTTTTGTCTAAGACATCACGTAGGTTTCTTCTTCTTCTCTTTAGCTCTGCCACCATCAGTTTGTTCATGTTTGTTCCAAAAGAGCTAAAGTTCAGACGCTTTGCTTCGTAATATAAAATCATTAAGTGATCTACAGCCACCGGTACAGCCATCTTCTCTTGATAGTGCACTCATGACGACTGAAACACGAAAATAGAAGAAAATCAGACTAAATGTGAGAAGCTTGTCGTCCTGGGTGCACTTTAAAGGCTCAGACTGATGAGAAATGCAGTTAAATATTATTTTATTCAGATGCAGCACTCAAAGAGGAGGTCGACTCCGAAGATAGAGGAAGGAGAAAATATAAATAAGTATAAAATAAGTGTGAATGTGAGGATGAAGCCAAACTTCAGTCTTTATTTCATGACGTATAAGAATGGACGGTGGTGATCTTCCCTCTCAGAGCAGAGCTGAGTCCAGTGTGAGGAGGAGGAGGAGAATCTGAAGTCCTGCACCAGAGGACGAGGCCTTTCCTGATCCAGAGACGGGGATGAAGAGTCAGCCATGTCGTCCTCTTCCAGAGGGAGGGGCTGTTGCTGCCATACGCCGCCCCCCCCTCCCCTGTGTACTGTGATTGTTGCTGCGTGCCGGCTGTTCCCGCAGGAGGCCGCAGGTTGGATTAAATTGGAGGGAGGGTTTTTTTTTGTTTTGTTTTGTTTTTTTCTTAAGGGGTGTGATTATACGACTGGAGTGAAAATTGAGGGTCATTATAAATGTTGCTGTCTTTTCTAATAAAAACCTGAAATGTGACTGACGCAGGTGGAAGTTATTTTGTGATGCACTTTTTACTTTTTTTGATTTTATAGAAAAAAAAAAACTTAAGTGAACGTGAAAATGATGTCCGTCCGCTCTTTGGCACTTCCTTATTAGATACACCCATTCAACTGCTTGTCAATACAAATAGCTAATTACCCAATCACATGGCAGCAACTCAACACAGTTATGTAGACATGGTAAAGAACCAACTGGAGATCAAATAGAGCATCAGAATAAAGAGGAAGCGACACTGAAGTGGCTTTGAGGAGAATGGACCAAAGTAAAGAAAATATCCAGTGAGTGGCAGTTTTTTTTTTTTTTTTAGGTTAAATGCCTCAATGCTAAAGGTCAAAGGTGAATATCAGCAGCAGAAGACCACACCAGGTGCCACTCCTGTCAGCTAAGATCAGGAAACTGATGCTACAATTAACAAAGGCTCAACTAAAACAGACCATAGTCTGTTTATAGATGTCTGTTAGTCTGTTATCAGAGTCTGGAGTTCAGCTGCAGGCTCAGAGTTTGGTGTGAAACTTTAAAACAGATCCATCCTGACTTGGACCTGTGTGATGGTGTGGGGGACATTATATTTTTGTAAATGCTTAATAAAATGTGCACTATTTTCTACCTATTTTTATACTTCATTTTACTCCTCCTATTTTTAAGTCTATGTTGATTGATTTTGCAATAATTTGCCAAGTTAAACTCCTCCTTTATGTGAATGTACTTGGCAGTTTATGATTCTGAGTATACAAACATGTAGACTGATACTTCTGATTCTGCACTGGTCCACAGTTAATGAAGTATATTTGGTTTCATATTAATCTTATTCTAACACATTCCAGATGAGCATTTAACATTTAGGCAGGCCAGAGTAACTCACAAAGACATCAATAACCTCATATTTTCAATTATTAACATACATGGAGACATGGAGCAATATCTCTAAACGATGTTTCCAGCTCCTTGTTGAGAATTAAGGACCTTATACTGGTAAGGTGTACCTAATGAAGCAGTCAGTGTGCATGATATTTACATATCCCAAATTACAAATTAGATAAGCATATTTTTCTAGTAGAAATGCACCTTGTTTTCTGAATGTGTGGACAGTGTTTTGTTGGGATAAATAATCACTGATCAATCTGATTTTATTTAGTGGGAGGAGCAAGAATGGAAAACCAAGAGAGAAGATCAGAGACTAAGCCGGGATATCTCCGTTATCCTGGATCAATTTATCCTTGATCTGGAGAAGGCTATTTGTAATATAACTATTATGTCAGGTATGTTTTGATGTCAGTTACCACAGAGATTTATTCTGTGGAGCTAGCCTGCTCCAGACCAGGCTAAGTTCAGGATTTATTTAATCTCCTCTCTTTTCTCAGTCAGCAGTCTCCACAAACACATCGTTATTACATTCAACAAGACCCACTGTCATTATTTAAACATTTATGATCATTAACTGCAATCATTTTAGATACATTATGATTTTAGATTATTTTGGAACCATTAGATAAGAGTTATCCATAGACTAAATATAAAATGCACATCCCATTTAAATCTAAGAGTAACATGATGTTTCTTTATTGATTGAGGATAAATCAGAGCAGGTAAACCATCAGCTCATTTAAAACTGAAGTCACACAGTGCTCAACAAGATAGAAACCACAGAACCAAAACATAAAACACAAGAATAAATGCACATTCACAAAGGTCTGTATATAATCCACATGTCTGCACACTGAAATAAATGCAGGACAAACCCATAAACAAATAAACAGACAAGTGAATGTTTAAAGCCCGTCTGCAGGCCTGTATACAACACAAACATCATGATTGGCCAAATTAATTTAAATCAAACAAACGTGTCTGCCATAGCAGGATACATTTAACTTAAATTTACAGCATATAGACCTATAGGTCTCTGACCAGCCATCCACTGTCATCATGGGAAGATGGCAGCCTTTTCCCAGTCTGTATGTGAAGGCACTCTGGGGGTATCTGCGTCCTCAGGTAGGACACACTGTGGAGGACAGCACAGGCCACAGGGATGTCACATGTCCTGTCTGGACTGACCCTCAGGTGGTGGACACAGTGAGAGTGTGCCTTTAGGAGGCCAAAGGTCATTTCTATTCTGACCCTCATCCTGGCATGGGCATGACTGTATGCTCTGCTCCCCGAGGGTCTGTAACGGTGTGAGGAGAAAAGGCTTTAACATCTTGACACAGATGTTAACAGTGCTTATTTAATAAAGGTTGTGTGGCTCACCTTGTGACAGGCGCTGGTAGATTGCAGAGGAAAGACTCGGGAGTCATGGACCGGACCAGACCACTTTGCCACAGTGTTGCTGATCAAGCAGTCGGCATTGCAGACCACCTGAAATGATAAGATGTAGACTATTAAACCAATCAGTGAACATCACAAGCAATGTACAGTGTTCCCTCACACTGTCACATTTAATAGGCCTCATGTAGAAGCTAATAGATATCCAGGCCTGCAGTAGGCCTTTGATGGAGCACTCACTGGATCAGCTGCTGTTGGTGGCTCAAACAGTGTGTTGGTGTTGCCAGAGACTGCAAGACAAACCAAAGTTAGACAGTCCAAAGTGATTTGTTATGAATGCTTGGTGATGTCCCACGTGGAGATGGAAGATTGTACCTTGTAAAGAGGCTGGCATCTTGGGAGGGACATTTATATCTGATCCCCTCCATCCCAGGCCTGCCTTCATTTAGCTGTCAGCAGATGGTGACCCACGACCCGTGCCTGGCAAATGGGTTGTTATTGTTGTTTTTTATTGCTAAAACAGTACAGACAATGTGTGAACAGGTACCTTCTGGATACAGTCTAGGCTTTTGCATTGTAAAGTATTTGTCAGGGCACTTATGATTGACAGGATGTTCTTATATTTAATCCTGACCTGCTACCATGCCCGATTTGGCCCAGTCATGTTTAATCTACACACAAACACACACAAAAACACACACACACACACACACACGCACACACACACACACACACACACACACACAGCTTTAAGTGGTTATTTTATGACCAATCAGCACACACATGCACGCACAAACTCGTGCACACTTGCATATAATCAAACAGCACAGGAGCAAAACGGACGTTTGAATTTCAGTTTCAATTTTACATGCAATTCAACAACTATGTTTTTAGAGATGTTAATAACAGTGTGGATTGATATAGTGATGTTTGGAGTATGGAGTGTGTATTAATGCACTACCTTCGCATTCAGGTGGTCTGCAATGCTTTGCTGTGCTTTCTGTTGTATTTCCATGGACGTGTTTCGTCTTTTTTTATTCAGGTCTTTTACCTCCTTGTATGCCTCCATGAGGACTTCCTGCTCTGATGGAGAGAAGCACACCACTCTTCTTAGGGTGAATCTGTGATCGATCGCGGGGTCAATTTAAGGAACTGCGTGCGTGCCCTGATCCAGGATTGGTTTCACCTGGCTTGATGAATCCATATTTTCTCATCCTCACTTGGTCTTTTGTTCGACCAATTAAGCCTGAACCCTCTTGTTTTGGATTCAGTGAGCCGGGCTTAGTCCTGGATGTCTGAATCCTACTTTTTGTGCAAAAGGCCCCTGGTTTTCTCAGGTAAAGTCAGAGTTTATTCAAGCTGTATATACAGAAAATATCAGGAAGAAATAGAATTCAATTCAGCCTAAACCAATTCTCTCCATGGACAACAGAAGAACATCATCATCATCTTCTTGTCCTTCACTGTCTCACTGATACAGAGACCTTCAGAGGTGATATCTTCAGAGGAAGATCATCATCAGTCCAAATGAATGGAAAGATCTTCTGAGTGAAAGTGTGTGTGAAGGTGTGTATGTGTGTGTTAGTGTCATGATCAGAGAACGACAGCCGTCCTCTGTCCCAGTCCAGATTCACCCTGATCCTCTGAGGACGCCCTTCCACATCTAGAAATTCTCCATATGGACATTCAGATGCTGATGTATAGTACTTATCATGCATGAAACTTATTTGCCATGTTTTAGAGAAACTGTCTCTCATCCTGTCTGTAGACACACCCACATCCCATCTTCTGTTCTCTCCAACCTCAACGTCCCAGCTGTGAGTCCCAGAGTTGAAGCTCTCAGAGCCCAGGACAGAACCAGTCCCCTGAGTGACCCTCTCTGGATTATCAGGAAGCTTCTGTCTCTCTCCTCGTCTCACAGAGGTCAGATCTTCAGACAGGATGAGGTCTGAACCAGCAGTGTTTGGGTCCAGAATGACTGGACTGTAGGAGACCAGGTCCTTCATCTTGGTCCAGATGTTGAAGCTCAGGTTGCCCAGGTGTTTGGCCACATGGATCAGAGCTCCTTCAGGCAGCTGTGGATCCTCCAGCAGGGGGCGCTGCTGGACTCTCTCCACTGCAGCCTTGTAGTTTTTCAGGAATGAGATGTGTGAAGCAAACAGCTGCTCGTCTACAGCACTGACTGTTTCCGAAAGAGCTGCTATCTCTGTGCTCAGGGCCTCCATCTTCTCCTTCAGCCTCTGGCTCTTCTGCTCCTCTTCCTCCCTCAGAGCACAGATTCTGGCCTCCTCTTCCTCTGACAGAAACTGATGAAACTTCTTAAACTGCTCCTTAATCTGCTGCTCTGTGTCTGCAGCCTGGGACTTGATGTGTTCTTCTGTTGCATCGTAATGATCCTTTAAGTTTTTCAAGAGCTCCAGTTTCCTTTCCAAGGGCTTCTGTTGGTCTTCGAGACAATCCTTGAGAACAGCTGAAGCTTGATAGATTGGTGTGAGGCAGTGACCTTTGTGGTCCAAGTCCAGGCAGATGTGACACACAGGCTGCAGGTGATCCTCGCAGAAGAGTATGAGCTTCTCATGAGGGTGCAGGCTGCAGCAATTGTAATGTGAACAAGAGGCCATTTTCCTCCGAGTGAAAGCTAAACCACGACAGGCAAACAGCTTCATCAACCCCCCATCCACCCACCAACTTTATGGTTTCCTGTAACCTACTTTCACCATGACTTGTTTCCTAAAGCTCTGAACATTGTGCAGCCAACATCTGATTAAAATGGCAATAATAACCCCAGTGTCCCCTCTAAAGATGAACACTCTCTTCCATAGTCACGTTTTCTTTCAGTTCAATTCCAGTCTAGTTGAGACATTGTGTAAATAAAACAGAATGCAATGCCTTACAAATATTTCTGTCCTATATTCAGTTGAATACACAAAATATTTAATGGTCAAACTGTTAAACTTCATTTTCAAATATTCACTCATTTTGAATTTGATGCCTGCAGCAACAGCTGGAACAGGGGCAACTGGGAAAGTTGAGGAACGCTCATGAAACACCTGTTTGGATCATTCCCCAGGTGAACAGGTTAATTGGAAACAGGTGAGTGGCATAACTGGGTGTAAAACAAGCCTCCTGAAAGGCTCAGACATTCACAAGCAAGGATGGGGCGAGGTTCACCACTTAGTGAACGACTGTTTGAGCAAATAATCCAACAGTTTAAGAACAATGTTTCTCAATTTACCATTAAAAGGAATATAGATATTTCACCATCTACAGTCCATAATATCATCAAAAGACTCAGAGAATCAGATAAGTCTCTGCACATCAGCAGCAAGGCCGAAAACCAACATTGAATGCCCGTGACCTTTGATCCCTCAGACAGCTCTGCATTATAAAGCAGCATCATCCTGTAAAGGATATCAGCACGTGGGCTCAGGAACACTTCAGAAAACCATTGTCAGTTAACACAGTTCACCTCTACATTTACAAGGTCAAGGTCAAACTCTACCATGCAAAGACAAAGACAAATATCAACAACACCCAGAAACACCGCCGGCTTCTCTGGGCCGAGCTCATCTGAGATGGACTGAGGCAAAGTGGAAAAGTCTGCTGTGGTCTGAGTCCACATTTCAGACTGTTTTTGGACATCATGGACGTGGTGTCCTCCGGGCTAAAGAGGACAAAGACCATCCAGACTGTTTAAGAGCAAAGGTCAACAAATTGCATCTGTAATGGTATGGGGGGTGTTAGTGCCCATGGCATGGGTAACCTGCACATCTGTGAAGGCTCCATTAATGCTGAAAGGTACATACAGGTTTAGGAGCAACATGCTGCCATCCATCTTTTTCAGAAAGACAATGACAACACATTCTGCCTGAGTTACAACAGTGTGGCTTCAGAGTGAAAGAGTTCAGGTTCTAGACTGATGTGCTGCAGTCCACACCTGTCCCACATTAAAAACGTGTTTAGCATTATGAAGCACACTGTAAGACTCCAGATTGTTGAACAAATGAAGTCGCACATCAAACAAAAACGTTCAAGAATTCCACCAACAAAGCTTCAACAGTTAGTGTCACAAATGAGTGTTGTTATAAAGTAAGGTGATGAAAACATGCACCTGTCCCAGCCTTTTTGGAAAATGTTGCAGACACAAGATTGAAGATGAGTGAATATGTGCACAAAACAATAAAACAACTGAAAAAATGACATTAGTGTTGTTTGATCATTAGTTTAGTCTGTTGAAAATATGGTGGTTATGTAACTCTCTTTGTTAAATGGTTGTGCTGCTGCAGAGGAATGCAGAGTAAAGAGAGAGAGAGCACAGATGAGCAGCATGCACAGGTGAGCAACATGCACAGGTGAGCATGATGCTTAATGAAGTCAGCTGAAGGAGCTGCAGTGAGATATGCAGCAGAAGCAAGAGCAGAGCAGAGGGCACCAGTGTTTAGTTTGTTTTGTTTTATTTAATTAATGAAAGAAAATGTGCTGATATTTGTAAAAGAAACCTAAAAACTGACTATGTTCCTGAATGGAGCAGTTTTTTTATTTAATTTGTCATGCAGCAGGGAACCCTCTGTGTACGGCACCCACTACTTTGTCTGTATGTAGGTCAGATTATTTCAATTTAATTGGTGCAATTTTATTTTAAATGTAATGTTTAAAATACTGCTGAATTTAATTTAAACATTATCTAACAAATGACAAATCAGTTTATTTCATAGGCTGAGGATTTCAATATGTTTGTTTATTTTTATTTCCCATGAGTTTTGTGAAATTGGTATGTGTAATGTCTATTTTTGTTCAGGTTTTCAACCGATTCTTTTGAAGAAAAATAAATGAAAAGAAACAAAGAACTGAGCTGTCCTGTGTCCTCTGGTGTCACCTCCAGCCTTTCAAGTTCATGCAGACCTTCAGTTAACCTCAAAAGAACCTGTGCATTGAAAACCACTGCTGTCTCGGATGTTTCCTCTGCTCTGCTCTGCTCCTGCTTCTGCTGCACACCTCACTGCAGCTCCTTCCTGCTGATTTATTTAAGCACCATGCTGCTCACCTGTGCATGCTGCTCACCTGTGCATGCTGCTCTCTCTCTCTCTTTCCTGCCTCCCATTTGAGCAGCAAAGGATAAACTAATGAACTGATAAATTCATGATTAAACAACACTAAAAGTCATTTTGTTCTGTTTTGGCTTGACAATCTTAACAGTTTTATTATTAAATATCTTGCCTTTGTCATGTTTTAAGTTAATAAAGGATTTGTAATTCATAATTATGTTTCGCATAATGTCCCAACTTCATTGGAATTGTTTGTATATTAAAATATATTACAGCAAGATTAGTAACACCACCGCTTATTCACTCACCACAACCCCCAACACACCATCAGGCCCTGACACTGACGATGTCTTTGAGCAGAAACCACCTGAAGACGTTTACGCTCTCTGACTCACAGAAACCTTCACAGGTAAGATCTTCAGAGGAGGTGAATCTCCACACCAAACATACGGAATCAGGCTGTCAGTGAAAGTGTGTGTGAAGGTGTGTATGTGTGTGTTAGTGTCAGGATCAGAGAACGACAGCTTTCCTCTGGTCCAGTCCAGATTCACTCTGATCCTCTGGGAGATGATTCTTCACTGAGAGATCAGTGTGAGGATGTGATGAGGAGAATGATCTGTATTTACCATCATAGAACCCAATTCTCCAAACTCCAGTCTCTTTGAATCCCTCCATCTGAACAGAACCTGATATCACACCCAGTACCCAGTATTTATTGTCTCCAACCTCGACGTCCCAGCTGTGAGTCCCTGAGTTAAAGCTCTCAGAGCCACGGACAGACCAAGGATCTCCTCTCTGGATTATCAGGAAGCTGCTGTCTCTCTCCTCGTCTCACAGTGGTCAGATCTTCAGACAGGATGAGGTCTGGACCAGCAGTGTTTGGGTCCAGAACCACAGGAGTGTAGGAGACCACGTCCTTCATCTTGTTCCAGATGTTGAAGCTCAGGTTGCCCAGGTGTTTGGCCTGGTCTATCAGAGCTCCTGTGGGCAGCTGTGGATCCTCCAGCAGGGGGCGCTGCTGGACTCTTTCCACTGCAGCCTTGTAGTTTTTCAGGAATGAGACGTCTTCAGCTCTCAGCTCGTCCTCTGTGGCTCTGACTGTGTGTGAAAGAGCTGCTATCTCTCTGCTCAGAGCCTCCATCTCCTCCTTCATCCTCTGACTCTTCTGCTCCTCTTCCTCCCTCAGTGCAGACAGCCTGGCCTCCTCTTCCTCTTCTAGAAACTGGTGAAGCTTCTTAAACTGCTCCTTAATCTGCCTCTCTGTGTGTCGGGCCTGGACCTGGAATGTGTTCTGCTGTTTGATCAAACTTCACTTTCACTTCTTCAAACACCTTTAACTTTTCTTTAAGGGCTCCAGAGTTTCCACAAGTTTCTGCTTGAGTCAGGAGCAGCTTCATCCACAGGACTGAATTTGTGGTCTGGTGTGTTTCTCTGAATCTCTGCAGACGAGACACACTGGCTGCTGATGGTCCAGACAGAAAAGTTTGAGTTTCTCAGAGTGCAGACTGCAGAGAGCCTCTGAAGATCTCTGAGCTCTCTCTGTAACAAGGTCTCACAGCACTCTTTAAGGCAAAGTTTGGGATAAACGTCCTTTGACTGTCTCCTTCTTACAAACTGGACACAGCTTGTCCTCCCCTTGTCCTCTCCACCAGCTCTGCAGACAGGCTTTACAGAAGCTGTGGCTGCAGGACAGAACCACAGGATGTTTGAAGATGTCCTGGCAGACAGAGCAGCACAGATCGTCCTCCAGAGAAGAAGAAGCCATTTTCCTCTGATGACAGGCAGACAGTCCTTACTTTGACTCTGACTGGAGAGTTTAAAGCTCCGTGTGCGGTCAGCAGCTGGTTTCTTGTTCTTTCCTCTCAGTTCTTGTTGCTTTCACTCCTCACAATGAGAGTCTGTTTTGGTCTGAGTACTTCAGGGTAGGTGTTCACAGAGACGGGCATTGTCTGGTTCTACTGGTTTATGTGAATAGACTGGGTGGAGCTTTGTTGTATCTGGGTCAAAGTCCAACATAAATGAGGCCAATAAAGCTCAACCAAAGTCAGAGTCAGGACTTGTTGATAGAATAATACAGTTTATTGCTTCTGTCACATGGAACAATGTGTGCGGACTGATAAATGAAGAGACCTGCTGATCCAACAGCTCACAATGAGAAGCTGGGTGAAGGGGCCCCTGTTGAACCTCCTGCACACTTACAAGATCAATTTAAAAACTTCATTTTATTTTTAAATCAAGCCAACTCAGGATATAATACTGAATTGTTTGGGAGATAAAGAGATGTGTGTTGGTACTATTTTAAGACAAAGATCCAAACACTAAACAGATGGAATTCCCATCACTATAATCAGCAGCCTGAATGTTTGGTGAGCTATGGTCCTAAAGCGGGGTACACGCATAAAGATTATCAGGCTGTTTTTGTCCCGACTTTCCCTCTTTTAGACAAAGGATGGCAAACGCCAGGTTATTTTATGTCTTATAAGATAATCCTATAAGATTGTCCTGTGGTCTGAGGTGTTAAGAGTGAGTTTGTCCTGATAATCGGCTCTGAAACGGGTCGGGGCTGACAATCATAAATACTAAACTAAAAGCCAATGACTCCCGAGTCATGCCTCTGTAAACTGTGATGTGAATGTAGCCAATCAAGAAGCGAGCTGACTGAGGAACAAGGAAGCAGGCGTAAATAAAAACAAGCATGGCCGACCTGAAACACAAAGTTTGGTGGACCTCAGAAATGGGGACCAGTTCACGTGTTCACGCTGTCTCCAGGATTTTTTCCACAGTCTTTTCTTTTTTTTAGTTCTGGATTTTCCTGTCAAAAATAGTCCAAGACCACCATC
This sequence comes from Cetoscarus ocellatus, assembly GCA_037902135.1. NCBI lineage: Eukaryota > Metazoa > Chordata > Actinopteri > Labriformes > Labridae > Cetoscarus > Cetoscarus ocellatus. Next base: position 352,850 of record JBAMNC010001225.1, read on the forward strand.
ATTCCCTCCTCTCTTATGTCCTTTTCCATGTTGTGTTTTCCGGTTGTTGCCATGTTTCTTCTTCTTGGTTTTTGTTAGATCACGTTTGATTAGATTTCTGTCTTGGAGGACTAGATTCTCGATCGGTGGTGGGACAGAATGGTTCTGTGTGGTGTGCTGTGTTGAGATTATTGGAGCACACCACACACAGTATGATCCAAACTGTTCAATGGATTCTTTTTTTTATCTTCGTGTGGGGTCTCTAACAGATAAAAGTCTCCTCAGATTTAGAAAATCCTTATTGTCGCAACTGCATCCCCAAGCCAAACCGAGTCTGCTGAATTTTAGATGTGATGGTGACCTTAGATTAAAGGCTCTGGTAAACCACACAGATGTTAATGGAATAAAACCTTGATTAGATCTCTTCTCAGGACTGTGTGGTTGAATTTGTTTGACAGCTCTCCTACACTGGGGAATTTCTAGATTCTGCGCTTGTAGGGGGACTTGTGGACCTGTTCTTTCTTCAGTTGATCCATAAATATGACGTCAAGATCTCTCACCATAGCTCCACCTGTTTCCAACCTCCCCCAGGTGTAATCAGCAGTGTTATTAAAAACACCTGCAGGTGACCAGGGTCTGCACAGAGAGTTCAAACCAAAGTCACCGTAAGACCGACAAGTTGGACTGCAGCACTTCCTCTTCCTCTTCAAACTGCCAAACTCCCACAAATCCTCCCTCCTTTGTTCTCACACACAAACTCTCACGTACAGACACGCAAAGGGCAACTTTGTCAACCTTTTCACTCAGACGGGGAGTGTTGTTTATACTTCTGTCAGCAGCTTGTGTCACACACACACACACACACACGCATACATGTTATTCATACCAAGAGAGGACGGAGGAGCCATCATGGCCAAGAGGGGACGTCTGTTCTCGCTCGTTTCTGGAAAACAAAATGAAAATAGAAAATGTTTTTATGATGTTGTTAACCATAATCCAGCCATCATCTATAATCTATATCCTTAGGCGAGAGGGGACCCTGAACCGGTTGCCAGCCAACTGCAGGGCCACATAGAGAGACATACAATCATTAATGCTCACACTCACACTTAAGGGCCTTTTTTTTTAACAAGCAATATATCTTTATATTTATCTGTTCATATTTGCAGACAAAACAGTGCCACTTATCTCTTAGCTGATTTTGCCCATCAAATGCTAAAGTAGCAAATTTAAAATGAGAAGAAATACTCTTTGTCATTTTAACAGCCAAATGAACCTCTCATTAAATATATTTCTCTGCACAAATTATATTTTGACTGTGTGCTGTAAATTTCTGTGTTTGACACCTACCCTGCAATTTTGGTTTCTAGTAATTTTGAAATAAAAATAGATCGAGTTAATAACTGCCATCACTTACGGTCTTGTTCTCTGTTGTTGGGCATGCAGGGGTATTGTCACCTCACCTTGCCGTGATAAATGAGTCTAAAGTAATGTCTGTAACTGGAAAGCCATGATAAAGTCAGCATCATAATATGATTCCTTGACCCTGAAAACCTACAAGTAGCACTCAGAATCATGTTGATATCATAATTAGTTGGACAGTTATTGAGCAAAAATGACCATTCGCTACTGGTGGTTATCTGGATCACCACCAAAATCGAATCATTTTTATGCTAGGCCATCACCAACATCTCCTTAAAATTTCAGCAAAATCTATCCAGTAGTTTTTGTGTAATCTTGCTAACAAACAGACAAACATACGCCGGCAAAAACATAGCCTCCTTGGTGGAGGAAATCAGGCAGATCCAGCTTGCAAAGCTCCAGTGATTGTGAGCCCAAAGCAGGGCGGTCCAATCAGAGGTCTTTCGAGTCGGAAGAAGTGGAGCTACGAGAGAGATGGCTTACTGCTAGTTCAGAGGTTAGTATAGATGTTAACCGCTTTAGTGGCAGTTTTATCAGATCTGGACCACATTTCTTTATCAAATGAAAAACACATACCAACACCACAAACTTCTCTATTGAAATAATATTTTTGCTCCACTTCTGACAAGAGTTGTTTTACAGTGGCTCATGTTTTGTCCTTTACTCTGCGGCAGTAGCACCCGCCTACTGTGTTATCTTATTGGCACGTAATGAATGTGATTGATGGAACGATCGTCCAGTCACCCACCAGATTTGCCATTGAATGGTTCTGCCCATTCTCAACCACTTTCTGTGGGCTCTTTCCCAGATGGACTAGTGAAATAACTGAATGTCCGTCTGGTGTGTCAGGTCAAAAATGTCCCCTGTCTGTTCATGTGTAACGATCTCTGAGTTCCCATAAGACAGGTTTATGAGAGCACACACACACATGCACACTCATGTTGAAACACTGCAGTAAATCCCATTAAAGCCATGTGTTCTTGATTCAGCCTACTCTGGATTATTAAAATATTAAAGTGTCATAAAGTGAAGGATAAAAGTTTGGTGCTTTGGTGCAAACAAGGGTAAAATATTTTATAGAAGAAACTCTGACACGTTCTTGTGTTCTGCAGTTATCTTCTTTTCTCACTAAACACTTCTCCTCCAGCTATCCTCGTGCTACCTTCAAGTGCTGCTGAAAATATCGTTATGATGAGCAGAGAGCACCCCAAAGCAGACAATAGCAGAACTGGGAAAATGGGAATTCATAACAATCCCATGGTTGCCAGATTAAAGGCTAAGCACATAAAAGCTCTGCCAGCGAGTGCTGGTGGAAGTGATGAGTGCAACATCTTTGGGATAAAAAGGGTAAAAAACAAAAACAAAAACATGCTCTGATGTGGATTTCTTCTTCACGCTTCTGCTGCTGCTGCAAAGTGTGGCTCTGTGCTCTGATTTGCATAATTAAAGAGCCGAAGGGAAAACTTTTGCCATACAGCTCGACTAAGTTTTCAGTCATTTTGCACAGAGAAGTTGATGTCACATGACTCGTCCGTTTGTCATACCTGTTCACGTGTGGAGTCGTGGTTCATATTAAACTGTATTTAGACTCTGAGCAGCCGTCGCTCCTCCTCTGTAGTTATTTTAATGAACGAGGACACGTCACATGGCAGCAACGTGTTGAAACAGACTCCAGCAAAACTTGAAGCAGATTATTACTCCGGCTTAAACTGATGTTTTCTTAATCCCTTACTTTTTGCCTCAGCGCTGGCATTAATTAAAGCTGAAGGCATCATGCTGGGTCATTTTTATAAAACTTGTATTTCAGAAACACTTAAAGGTTTCCTTTTCCCCCCAAATTCAACACTAATGTCCAGGGTGAACTGATCAGAGGTCAGAGGTCTAAGTCAGTGGTTCTCAAATGGCGTGGTAAAGCACCGTGGGAATTTCTAGGCTGGAACTGAAATTATGTGAAAAACTAATGCATGATTGATCAATCAGTCCTTATTTGTAAAGCACTGAATCATCTCGAGACATTTACAGTAGAGCAGGACAAAGCCGTACACTTCCTCTTCTAAATTTTATTTTATTTTGAGTGTTTGATGTCTTCAATCATTTGTTAAATTTTCTTATAAATCTACAAACATTTGACACCAATATTAATCCAACACTGAATGCCCATGACCTTTGATCCCTCAGACAGCTCTGCATTATAAAGCAGCATCATCATGTAAAGGATATCAGCACGTGGGCTCAGGAACACTTCAGAAAACCATTGTCAGTTAACACAGTTCACCTCTACGTCTACAAGGTCAAGGTCAAACTCTACCGTGCAAAGACAAAGCCAAATATCAACAACACCCAGAAACACCGCCGGCTTCTCTGGGCCGAGCTCATCTGAGATGGACTGAGGCAAAGTGGAGAAGTCTGCTGTGGTCTGAGTCCACATTTCAGACTGTTTTTGGACATCATGGACGTGGTGTCCTCTAGGCTAAAGAGGACAAGGACCAGACTGTTATCAGGGCAAAGGTCAAAAGACAGTTTCTAAACTAATTCCACCTATAAAGCTTCAACAATTAGTGTCTTCAGTTCACAAATATTATTGAGTGTTATTAAAAGCAAAGATGATGCAACACAGTGGTAAACATGCCCCTGTCCCAGCTTTTTTGTGACATGTTTCAGGCATCAAATTCAGTTCAGTCAGTGTCAACACTAAATATCTCATATTTGTCGTGTACTCGATTGAATATCAGTCAAAAAGCATTTGTAAATCATATTTTTTGGCCTTGTTCATAGTCTCACTTTACTTATTTTCTTATTTTTTCCTTCATAACGAAGTTGATATGGCTTAAAGATTCTGCATGTTGCAACCTGCTTTCTTAAAAAATTACTTAATTTGTTATGCTCTTATCTATTTTAATGTCTTCATTTGATATTCCTATTTCTATACTGTATTTAAGAGCAACTGAAACAACTAAATATCCCCTTGTGGAAAAATAAAGCATTTTTGATTCTGATTTCTGTTTTTATTTTTGTTTTATACAACGTCCCATCTTCATTGGAATTTGGGTTAGCTAAATCATTAAATTCACGAAGATCCGTCCATGTTCTTGGGTATAAGTGAAATAATTGTGATGAAGCGAACAAGCAGCTGCAGGTAAACCGAGGTATTTTTCAGGGGGAAAGTTCTCATTTTCAGAGCAATAAATTCTCACACAAACATCTCCGGCATGTCTCCCCCGCTCACATGGAGGATCATTATAACGTGTCCCAGGGACAGACGTGGGCTCTCTCTTATACGTGTGCACGTATACGTGTGTGATTGACAGCTCCGCTCTGCTGCTCCGCTCGGCTCTCCTGTGACTACAAGCGAATGAACTGTCAGGCGGTTGAAAGGCGTACACAATCCCAGGGCAAACACCAGGCTGCAGGTTTGACGACAATTATATTTCATCACCGGCCCTCTTTATTATAATAATCCCCCCCGCCCATGAAAAAAATATACTGAGTAACTGATTCACGGTTGTTTCTGCAATTGCCTGTCACGGCCGTCATGTAGCAAGTACTCATCACTTCTGCGTTTCCTTCATGAACTTTTCCTCAGAGATTCAGAGGGCACTGAAGAGAGGATGGAACATGTGAGGAACAATACTGAGGCCCAGGTGTCTTAATTAAGGTCTGCTCCAGATGATTGGTCGGGATATTCAGCCTTTGGTAACAGACCTGGAAGATCAAAGTCTCTCTGGTGGCATCCATGAGCTTCATCATCAACACTCTACAAGGAACCAACAGAAACGGAGCTCAGCCACACAGCTGCTGCTCAGAGGCCTGACATCTTTATGGTGACCTCTTATTGACCTTTGTCCAACCAGGAAAAACTCAGTGAGATTAAAAATCTCTTTTACAAGACTGTCCTGGCCAAGACAGCAGCACATTCAACAGTAGAAGGAAAGAAGGAAGAAGGAAAGAAGGAAAAGTCACAACTTTAGATAAAGTGCATCATTCAGAACTTCTGCAGCCAGATGTGTCCACCTCCAAGTCGCTCATCTTCATCTTAAAAGTATTCAGGGAAACCAGATTTTTAGGTTTCAGGTCAATTATTTAGTAAGTGGAGCTGCAAACCTGAATGTCAAACAATAAGAAAAAGATCCTGGGACTGAAGATTATAAGATCCTGTGCTCTTCTGACTGATGCAGGTCAGCAGGTAGGACCTTTGACCTCAGAACTCTAACAAAACAACAGAGAGAGATGGGGGAGGTGTCAAACATCTGCACCAGACTGTCATAAACACTAAACTGTCACATGTACATTACAAACACCTATTCCAATGAAGGTGGGATGATTTGTAAATACAATACATTTTAAATATGATTCCTAATATTAACTTGAGATTTGAGATTTATTTATTTTTTCAAAAATTGGGACAGTATGCATTAATAAACATTGACATTTAAATGCATGGGATCATAGCCGAGTAGCTAATTTCCATCCTCAGTCCCATTAGCAGGTTGGTGTCAACACATAAAAACAAAAAACAGACATCTGTAATAGGAATAAAAACACACAGAGCATATTAAAGGACATACAGGCATACAGACTAAAATGTCATACAGTCCAAGAGAAAAAGAGTTTGATGTGATTCATGTACATTTCTTTAATACCTTCACTGAGTTAAACCTGCTGTCATTAAGAAGCTGGTTTGATAAAACATTTGGATGTAAAGTTCTGTGGAGTTTGTTTAACTTCCTCCTCGCCCTCATGTTTGCAGGAGGTTGCATCAATCCCTTTTCATGCCGTCCAAGTTCATCCCATTTTTCCCTGAGCGGGCCGATCTATTTTTATAACTGATTTAATCTTTGATCTGCAGCGTAGGAAACTTTGATCTGTCGTCTCTCTTTGTTATGTCGACGAGACACTTTTCCTGCACGGGGAGCGAGGAGACGCTCCTCTGTGCCTGACTTGTCCTGGAGGCCCCTGCAGAACTTTAACCTGTCTGTTGATGGGGATTAAGCATCAGCCGTCGTTCACCTCCTTTGGTTTTTATTGTAAATCAAAGGAGAAAATAAAGATTAGCTTTCTGTCCTTTTTCTGCTTTTCCTTTTTCAGCACAATGACTGATCACCGTTTAATTCTTCAGCATCTCAGAATCGCTCCAGAGAACGTTCCTCCTGAGGTGTCTCGGGCTTTAGAGTAAACACACACAGATCTGAAGATTTTCAGAAGATGAAAAATAAAGTTTAGGGTTTGGGGGAAAGTGTTCTGGTGTGCAACGCAGAAGTCCATACTATTTTCCATTTGGCACATTTTCTTTGATTAAATAAAGAATAAATAAATTTTTTTTAGGCGAGAACCAAAATACATTATCATAATATTATCATCATAATACTCCAGTTGAAACAAGATAGCTTGACCATGTCTTTAAGACATACATACCATGTCTGAAGACATCTTAAGATGTGAGACAAAGGAAACATATCTTAAGATGTCTTAAGACACTCAGTGTCTTCAAGACATCTTAAGATGTGAATGTCTTAAGACAAAGGAAGCATATCTTGAGATGTCTTAAGAAACTCAGTGTCTTCAAGACACAAAAAATTGTCTGGGTGCATGCTCTGGCATGTCTTAAGACATGGGTGGCGTCTTCAGATTTTTGTCTTAAGATGTCTTAAGACGTCTTGATTTACAAAAATGTCTTGAGACATCTTGATTTCAGTTATTAAGACATCTTAAGATGCCTTGAGACACTTTGATGGCTGGGTATGAAGGCTTTAATGTTTAATCTGAAATAAGAAAATGCATCTGACGTTTCCTGATTTTAAAGCTTAGTTTTGTGTTTGAAGAGACGCCTGCAAACAAACTGCTAAAGTCTTTAAATAATCAATATGTCACAAGGCAGGAGTGCCATTTAAAGACATTTATCTCTGCATGCTTTTTGATTTGTTAATTGTGTTTTATTATTTTACTGTTTGCTTTAATCAGTGATATTTCTAACATCTTTACATCACCTTGCAAAACCGTAACTTCAGTCCAAGTCGTGCCTGCTGCTGATTCAAACAGCGACGATCACGGATCAGCTCTTCTCTCTCTCTCTCTCCTGCCCCTCCCTGCCACAGCGCCCCCTGCAGGCCTGGAGCTCTTCTGCTGTTGTTCTTGGTTCTGCTGCGTTTCTGTCTTGCAGGTGTTGTCTGGGTTTGATTGTTTTGGGCTTTGTTTCTAACTTGCAGGGTGTTTCTGTGTTTGTCCTCCGTCCTGACCTTTAGTTGTGTTTCTGTACTTAAATCTTTTCTGTTCTTGTAGCTGTTTTTCCTCTGATCAAACTGCATCGAGCCGCTATCGTGTTCCTCTCTTGGGGTTGTAAAGGTAGGCGGAGCTGTTGTCCTGGGAGACGATGCTGACGTCAAATTTTGGGGTAGTAAAGAGTTTTATGAGATTTTTATTAAACACTAAGTCGCAGGCAGGAGTGCTGTTCTTAGACATTCATTGCTTCATGCTTTTACATTGGTTTTATTTGTTTTATAATCGAGTTTTATTTCTTGCTTTAGAACAAAAGTGCACTGCCTGTGATCACACTGAGGGGAGATTATTTGCACCTGTGCAGCTGTACTTCGTTCTGACCTTTAGCTATTTCTGTTGAAGCTGTTTTCCTCTAGTTGAACTGCATCGAGCTGCTGTAGGCTGTTTACCCTCGCTGGCCACCGTACTTTGGTTCCAAAAAGTGGGACAAGTCGATCATCTGGGTACCTTTTCTCCTCCTCTGAAAGTGGAAACACCTCACCACACCAAGCCGAATTGCTTGGTGGAAACGCAGCGTTTGTGGGTGTGAGCGGTGACATCCTGAAACTGTCGAGATACAAAAGGAGAGAAAGAACAAAAAGGCTGAAGTGACAGCCCAAATATGAACCATCAGTGCTTCCTGAAGTGTTGCTGAAGTTAAGATGTGTGTTTTGCTGGTGTCAGTGTTTTAACGCGGCTTAACGTGAGCTCCCATCTAATCCTGATGAAAAGCTGACAACATTTTTATTTCTGTTGCCTTGTAATCAGAATCCTTGTTTGACTGAAGAGGAGTTGACGGCAGAGTCTTAGCTCCGGTCCTGAATAGTTCCTCTGTCGACTGTTTGACTGTTGCTCAGATTTTTCAGCACACGCTGCAGTAAAGCTGACTGCTGTGTTTGTCTGAGCAGAGTTTACTCCAGGCTCGGCCTCGGCTCTGTGAGGTAAGACGGACAGTTAAAGAACTTTATAGAAAAAGAAAGGATTGAAGAACAGACTCCTGACAGGAAAAACTCACAGTTTAGAAGTTTAGAAGCTCACAAACCAACCGTCTGCTTCAGAAAGACAAGTTTTAGAGGCTGGACGGGGCAGTTTGAGGTGGTGTGATTAATAGTCCCTCCATTTTGTCATGAAGGTCCAAGATATTAATGTGATACATGAGCCAGAGTTCACCTGAAGCAGCAACAGGGGGGAAGCTGACCAGTGAGGATGTCATGAGAAACCAGTGACCCACATTAGGTACACCTTGTTGTTTACAAGTTGGACCCCATTTCACCTTCAGAGATCCTTAATTCTTGGTGTCATAGATTCAAGAAAGTGCTGGAACTATCCCTCAGAGACGTTGGTCCATATCTCCAGGACCAGCTGCACATTCATGATGAGAATCTCCTGCTCCACCACATCCCAAAGGCGTCTGAAATCCCTCATTTAAATGTCAAAAATCATTAATTACGTAGTTTCTTCTTATTACAATATTTGGGCCTGGCTCACTTTCTTTTGCATGTTGTTATGCCCTGTTAGAGCCCGATAAGTAATAATGACCCGAAATGTTATAAAAAAATTGTAATAAAACCAAAATGTAATAATTGGTCAATAATGTAACAAAAGTGTTGAGCCCAAAATGTAATGAAAAAAATGTAATAAAGCCCAAAATGTAATAACTGGTGGATAATGTAACAAGATGCTGAGATGAAACGTAATAACTTTATTACATTATGGGGCAAAATGTAATAACTGACCCAAAATATAACAAGTTATTACATTTTGGGCAAAAACTTATTACGTCATGGACTCATCTTGTTACATTATCAACCAGTTATTACATTTCAGGTTTTATTACATTTATTTAATAACATTTGGGGTCGTTGTTACATATATTGGGCTCTAACATGCCTCATCCAGGGATGGTCAAGACATGATGTGAAAAGCCAAAATCCACCAAATCTGAAGCAGCCAAACTTAACTTGAACTGATTTAATTATGAGTAAGTGATTTACATCATTATAAAAAATCAAACTTAACCTCCAGGCAACTAATTCATCCCATCATACAATTATAACAGCACAAATTGATTTAACAGAAATAAATACACTCCCAGTGGACGAGGACATGTGTTGTCTGTTGCAGCAAATCCGCAGCATTGATGGGGTTACAATAATAAATAATAGATTCAAGTAATTAATTTTATAAATTAGTTATAAATTTAACCATCAGTTTAATATCAAAACAATATACCAGTAAATGTATTTTTTATCAGTCTGCAGGTTGTTCTTCATGTTCAGGAGTTTATAATCAGATCGAATAACATTTGTTTATTAAAAAATCATCTGTACATACTCGACTGTCCGCCGAGCGATGATTAGCTGTTACTGTCATCACAAACAGAAGCAGAGACGTCTCAGGTCCCCTTAATTGTTGAGTCCTTTGCCTCGAGTCCTGTTGTGTATATCTGGGTCACACTGCAACAACGGGCCAGATGGCAGGAACCAGACCGCAGCTGCAGCCCCAACTAGTGGCGGGAGGCTATATTACACATCATTTATTAGCTTTGGTTAGCAGTATGAAAGAAAAACATCCATCCATCCATCCATTATCTATACTGTTTATCCCCTTCTGGGTCACAGGGGCTGAAGCCTATCCCTGCTGACATTGGGCGAGAGATTGGGTAGACCCTGAACAGGTCACCAGCCAATCGCAGGACAACATAGAGAGACATACAACTATTCACTCTCACACTTATACCTGTGGGAAATTTATAGCCACCAATCAACCCTTATGAGCATGTTTGTGGTCTGTGGGAGGAAGCTGGAGTGCCCGGAGAGAACCCACGCATGCAGACTCCACACAGAAAGGCCCTGACAGACCCGGGGATCAAACCGCGACCTTCTTGCTGTGAGGCACATGCACTACCTCCTGTGCCACTGCGCTGCCAGAAATGAAACATGCCAAAGGAAAGTTACAGCGACATTACAACTTCACCCTCATATTGAGCTAAATCTGCTGAACTTTGGGCACAAAAGTGACCTTAAATTATATAATATACCTCCAGTGGGCAAGGACTCGTGTGCCATGGCGTGGGTGAGATTCTGACAGAGTATGAGGAAGTTGGAAGCCCCTCTGCAGACTCAGCAGATGGTGCATCATCTCATTCCCTCCTTTCCCTCTTCGTTACATCCACAGTGGAGGTAAAACGCCACAGAAGCGTCAGTATTATGGCCTGAAATGACAGCATGAATGTAAAAGCTAATCTTAGGCTATAAAGGAAGGAGGTCTTCTTTAAGTTCAGACAAACTCTGTCGAGTCAGGCAGTTGTTTGAAACCAACTTAATTAGGATGTGAGGAAAACGGTCTCAAAAAGGTTAAAGTCTCAAAAGCAGGATTTGATACATTGAACCAAATCCTCCTTCAGAAATCCCATTAACATCGAGACACCAGGACCAGCAGATGCTAATCCCCCTCCTGTGTTTGGGACGCTCATATTTCACGATTGGATGTGAAGTTTCATGTTAAAAGTGAAAAACAAAGACGAATGACTCTCCTCTCAGCGGGCTCCACTCCTCCGTTGTCGTCTGTATGTGCGGGGATTTTCTACCAAAATAAGACCTTAAATCTTTACGGAGTCTAATGTTAGCAGATTTATCTTCGGCCTGAGAGATTTCTGACACCAAGGCTGCAGTGTGATTAAAAACTGTCTGTCTGGGACATTTCCTGTCCTCTCAGCGTGGTCATCTATCCATCCGTCAGTCTGCCCTCTCGTCTGCTCTCCCTCTGATTCTTCCTGTCTGTCTGTCCGTCTCAGGACTGAACAATGACAGGTTGAAACGTTTATCCTGTCAGAGATGTTCAAGAAGACAACACATCATGCTGTTGAGCATTACACATCAGTCAAAGTGAGGCAGGACACACTCATACAAACAGGATCAGACTTCAGAGAATAAATATTTGAATAATCATTTTGCAGCACATAATATAATCATATTTCCGGTCTACATTTACACCTGAGGCTCTCATCAGGGATGTGCTGTTTGCAGATGATGCTGTCCTGAAAGATCACAACGAGCAAGACCTTTAAAGTCTCATGGGCTGCCTCTTTCAGGCCTGACGTCTTTATTATTGAGACTACACTTTGCCTGCTTCTCTCATACTTCCCTCATACTTCAGGAAAGCAGTGTTTTGGTGGCAGAAGGAAAGACAACTTATGTGGCTGAGCAGAAACAGCAGAGCCAAGTACAATGACGGAAGAGCTCCAGGCCTGCAGCAATTAAACCCCCCTCGACCAAAAGTTTAAATAAATATTTTTTTACTTGACCCTTAAAGCTGTTACTTCAGTCCAAGTTGTGTCTGCTGCTTAATTTAAGCAGCAACAATCATGGATCAGTGGAATAATACTCTAGTCTAAGGCCTAGCCTAAATCCACTGTCGACCAACTGCGACGCCTGAAGGCACAGATCCACCTCGACTCACGACTGATGGATGCCACCGACCGTGTTGAGTTATGCCATTTGGGATTCTTCACATATTTCGTTCTTCGTCAGGAGGTTTTCTTCTGCCTCTACCTCCCACACCTTCCTCTCTCCTTTATCTTCACCCTGAAACTGAATCAATGAGTAAAGCTGATCTGTTCTGAGCGGCGAGGCAGCGTCATAAACACCAGAATATTTCCTCAGAGATGATTCTCCTTCCTGAACATCTGATAAATTTATCACCTTGTTAAAGCAGGCAGGCCCTCAGACGATTGACGACGGCTTTTACAGAGCCGACAAAGCAGCCGAAATAAACTTTACACAGAATGAACAATAACAGAGGAGACAGTGATCAGACGGGGACTAGTTTGATTTTTGATTAACATGACTCTTCATCTAAAGACAGAAGTCTTTTTTCTGATCTCTGAAATGAAGAGATGCATGAATAATCTCCAAAAAGAGCCTGAGTCTCTGCTCAGGGATCCCTCAGCGGTTCAGATTTATGACTGTATCACATCCCTCCCCCCAGAGCACCTTCCTCCCTCCACTGTTAATTCTAATCCAGACTGTGAAAATGCCAATCTGTTTAGAGCTGCCATTTTTATCTGCAAAGAAAGATCATAAAACCATGATATCCTCCTAGATAATATTCAGTCGTCTGGCTCCCAAAACGCAGCCGGGCTGTTAGACGGCAGCTGGCTCACAATGAGGACAGATAGAGGGGGGATTTCCCTGTCTGGAATATTAACCATCATTGATGTTGTCTTGGAAATCAACCGTGTATCGAGTGTGAGACGGACCTCGACGGGCTGGTGCGAGGAATCCAGAGAAGTGTTGGCAAATATTTAAAGGTCACATATTGAAAAAATGTATTTTATTTTACAATCCCTAATTCCAATAAAGTTGGGATGGTGTGAAAAACATAAATAAAAACATAAAACAATGATTTTCAAATCTTTTATGGCATATATTCAACTGAATACACGACAAAGATAAGATATTTAATGTTAAAACTGATAAGACTGTTGTATTATTGCTAGTTTTCACTCATTTTGAATCTGATGCCTGCAACATGTTCCAAAAAAGCTGGGACAGGGGCATGTTTGCACTGTGTTACATAACCTTTCCTCAATCAGTGTTTGAGTTATTGAAGCTTTGTAGGTGGAATATTCTCACATTCTTTCTTGATGTTTGACTTCAGTTTGTAGTCTCACATTATTTTGTGCTTCATAATGCTCCTCACCTGTTCAGTGGAGACAGGTGTGGACTGCAGCAGGTCAGTCTAGTACCTGAACTCTTTTACCCCTTTCAGACTGGCCAAAAACCCGTTTAAACCTGGGTCAACCTGCTAATTTTACGGATGACTTCGGCGTAATGTGCCCACGACATAATATCGAGCTCGTCCCCTCCATCTGTAACTTACGTGACTCTTTGCCGTCTCAGCAACAAATTCCATCCGCCTTCGTATCATCAGCGCAGAGTTTGTACATTAAGGAGGGACAAAAGCACAAAGTACAGAAAACCGTGTCCATGTCTTCAATGCTCCTTTCCATTGTTTACGTGGTCGTGTTTCGTCGCGCTGATGATGTCATCAACATGATGACGTTAGCTTGGAGGAAAAAAACAGCCACGCAGCTCGTCTGCTGCCTGATTAGACCTGAGTCTGCTGGCAGTGGTAAAGGAGTCACTTGCTGATTGTTAGCAGGTTAACTCGCGTTGAAAAAACCCACGTTGACCCGCTAATTTTAGTGTGAAAGTGGTATTTCACTCTGAAGCCACGCTGTTGTAACTCGAGCAGAATGTTTCATCATTATCTTTCTGAAAAAGATGGATGTTGCTCCTAAACCTGTATGTACCTTTCAGCATTAATGGAGCCTTCACAGATGTGCAGGTTACCCATGCCATGGGCACTCACACCCCCCCATACCATCACAGATGCTGGCCTTTGACCTTTGCTCTGATAACAGTCTGGATGGTCCTTGTCCTCCTTTAGCCCGGAGGACACCACGTCCATGATGTCCAAAACAGTCTGAAATGTGGACTCAGACCACAGCAGACTTTTCCACTTTGCCTCAGTCCATCTCAGATGAGCTCGGCCCAGAGAAGCCGGCGGTGTTTCTGGGTGTTGTTGATATTTGTCTTTGCATGGTAGAGTTTGACCTTGACCTTGTAGATGTAGAGATGAACTGTGTTAACTGATGATGGTTTTCTGAAGTGTTCCTGAGCCCACGTGCTGATATCCTTTACAGGATGATGCTGCTTTATAATGCAGTGCTGCCTGAGGGATCGAAAGTCATGGGCATTCAATGTTGTTTTTGGCCTATGTGCAGAGATTTCTCTGAATTCTCTGAATCTTTTGATGATATTACAGATTGTAAATGATGAAATCCTTTACTTCCTTGTAAATGTATGTTGAGAAACGTTCTTAAACTGTTGCTCCTTTTATATCCAGTCATGACTCTCACCTGTTTCCAATTAACCTGTTCACCTGTTGAATGATCCAATCAGGTGATTTTTTTTAACATTCCTCGACTCTCCCACTCTGTTGTTGCTCGTGTCCCAGCTTTTTTGGAACGTGTTGCAGGCATCAAATTCAAAATGAGTGGATATTTGTTAAAAAACAACACAGTTTATCAGTTTGAACGTTAAATATCTCGTCTCTGTAGTGTGTTGAATTGAATATAGGCCAGAAACAATTTGCAGATCATTGTGTTCTGTTTTTATTTAACACAATGTCCCAGCTAAATTTGAACTTGGGTTTGTAAGTGTTAAAAACTTCTTTTTGGCACAGAGCTTATTATCAGCAATAATCCAAAAACCATAAAGCCTTGTCCTAACCAGCGTTACTAATCCTCTCTGATTCTGGCTGGTCTGTCCCATAAAACATGATAAATAAAACCTCTGTGTTCAGCTTTATAAATAAACTTGCAGAAACAGACTCTCAGCAAAGTTGAGATGGATTGCGGTGCCCTTTCTGTCCTAATCTATTCAAATGTTTGTGTCTGGCCGGGCAGCTCCAGTCAGATAAATAGGCCAGGATCAGATAAATGGAGAGGAAACCCCGATGGGAGGGGGAAATATACAGGACGTAATGGAGAAGAAGAAAAGAGAGGATAAAAACAACAAAATAAGACAACAACAGATGGAAAGGAGAGGAGAAAATTAAAGATACAATCAGAGTGAGTGTATATGCGTGTGAGGGACAG
The DNA here is from genome assembly GCA_037902135.1 of Cetoscarus ocellatus. Lineage (NCBI taxonomy): Eukaryota > Metazoa > Chordata > Actinopteri > Labriformes > Labridae > Cetoscarus > Cetoscarus ocellatus. Next base: position 368,169 of record JBAMNC010001225.1, read on the forward strand.
ATGGAGGAATAAATCACACTTTTATCAGGCAACAGGTGAGAATTAGAAGTGTGTATGTGGGCCGATGTTCCAGATGTGATAAGGAGATGATTTATTCTCTGTTCTTTTGCCGTCATGGACAGATTACAACACCAGCCAGAGAAATTGTTATTCTGCTCACAGACACACAAACACACACACAGCGCTGCAGCAGGCCAGAGAACAAATGAAATCTCCTCCTGAGGTGTCTGCAGGTGACCGAGCGTCCTGCCGATGTACCTGTAAACGTGTGAGACAGAGAGAGGCTGCATGAGCATCGTGGACCATGTGACGGCCCGTGACTGCACATTGGTAGAGCTGATGAAGACACAAAGGTCCTGTCTACTGAAATCTGTCTGTGCAGCAGCAGGTCTGGTGCACAGACAGAGTAAGGGCCACAAGTGGCGTCTGCAAATCTACTGTGTCACGTAGAGGTTGTGCTAGAGCTGCTTTTATTACGACCAGAGATGGACACAAGTCACCTGTTGCAAGTCCAAGACAAGCCTCAAGTCTCTAAGGAGCTGCTGCAAGGCCCTTAAAGCCCCTCCATGGTTGTGCTGCTAGCCACACCCCCTCTCTTATGCACAGCTAATCCACTGTGTATGTGAGCTGTTAGCATTATGCTAATGTGATGTATGTGCAGCCACAAAAGGGCCACAAACCACACATCCCTACCTGTACAATCTAAACAACAGCCAAAGCTTGATTAGACATAACAAACACATGCACCTTAGTAGAGCACTGTCCCTGAGCTGAGCCCTGATTGTCCCTTGTTTGACTTTCTAAAGGCTTAAAACAGAGCGAGTATGGGGCACAGGTGTGGCTTCAGGAAGAAGATGTTGGCAGTTTATTGTGTTTTTGTCAGCAGCTGATTTGAAAAATAAATAATATGCTGCAGCTTTAAGTCTCTTGTCAAGCTAATGATACTGAACGTTGCTAAATATACTTAATTATCATTTTGTTTTATATCGCTGGACAGCCTGATTAGTCACCTTTACAACAAAAGACAACATGTAAGAATCAAGCATTCGTGAAATGAGCAACACAGCTAAACGTGTGGTCAGTGCCTAAAGATGTGATCTGCAGCCGGGTTCTGGTCCAGGGTCTGGTGGTCTTGGGACCTCTGATTTATGAGACTTGACCTGTTGGAGGTTGCAGGTGCTTCAGCCTGGTAATCATTGCTCAAGAGGTGGGGTAGGATATAGAGTCCTGGGAGATGTTGAAGCCTGAGTACCTGCAGAGTCAAGGTCCTTCTTGACTGGGATTTGAACCCGAACCCTTTGCCTCATTTAAGTATATTTTAAATTATTCCATAATACTCAGAACATCCTGGAGAAAACAGGACGGCACGACTCAGAAACACTGACACAAAGGAATGAGGAGGACAAAAACTTCTGCTGGGATCGATGTGAGGGCATTTCCCACGGAGGGCCTCAGATTCCTCCAGAGCCGGACTCAAAATGAAAACAAATCCTCCCAAACATCCGAGCGTCATCGTCCCCGCTCAGCTGTAAGGATGGCGGTGTGGATTCGAGCAGACGTAAACTCCATTGTGATGAATAGCAGCATTGATTCAGGCCATCGTTACCATCCCTCTCTACGGTCCCAATCATTTATTGTTACTCCAGCTGAGGGGGGGCGGCCTCCTCTAAACACAGCTATCCCTCTACATTTTCAGCATCAGGCATTGAACACACGAATCATTCATTTATTCATTTACTTATCCATCTCTCGATAGTTTTCTTCTCTCTTTCTTTGACTTTCTCTCTCTTTGTTTCTTCTGCACCTTTAGCAGTTTTATTTAAGATGCCAACTTCCTGTTTTTAAGTGTGATCATCTTATTTATTCACAACAACAAGACATCTTGGATAATGTCTTGTTGTTAAAGAAGTGTCTAAAAGTCTGATTTTGTTCATATACTCACCTGTATGGGATGCGTGTTAGTGGAGGACACCACTAGAGGGCGCACAAAGACCGCAGACTGCATGGAACTACCTGTTGCGTTAGAAGTAAACTGCAAACATGGCGGTAATTCTAGGAGTAAAAGTAACAAGTAACCAACCTCACCATCAGCATCATCTGGGCTCTTTGATATTTTTCTCTGTGAGTCGTCGTAACTGTCTTGGTGTTATGGTCTAATGATTGACCGTGTTAACTGATGACTTTTTGTGATGATAGATGTTATAAAGGGTACACACCAATGTCACAAGGTGTGCCATGGATGGGCAATTGTTTAAAGTCATTTTCAGGATGTCTAATTCTAGTGTGAATTATATTTAAATATGATGAAATCGAGGAAGCCATAAATATTCATTTCAGATAAAACATTTATAAGCCTGAGTTATAGGACGAAGCTCTGTACAGACAATATTAACTCTGGATCTGTGTTATTTTGTGTTTCTCCAAAGTGAGATCGATGTACAAAAGCGTTTTTTGAGGGTTTGTTTGATCGTAGTTTCCTTGGTTTAATTTTAATGTTACACATGATCAGGTTGGATACTTTCATTTCATTTTAACAGCAACAATAATTGGCCAAATTGGACTAATATCAGTTTATTTCATTAATTTTTGTTACATCTGTAGAATTAACTTTTATAAAAATTTGTATTGTCAAACCAGCGGTTTTAATCAGACTGGGTTTTTAAGTAGGCTACACACTACAAAATCTCAGATCTAATTTGTCCAATTTCAAGTCAAAAAAATCTCACTGGACATATTCTAGGGCACAATTCTCTGATATGTCTGGATTACAATCTTATTTGAAGATAAAAAAACTAAAAATAAGGCCTGAGTTGCTTGTAATAAGTAAAATAATCTGGCAAGTTGCTGACAAATTTAACTTGAAGGATGTCTTGAAATGCTTTTTTCATCCAGAGCAGATATTAAACTTTAATTTAAGACCATGACTGAGGGAAACTTTCCTTGTTTCACTGGCAGATATTTTCTCATCATTACTGGCTTTATTTTTGCCTTTCATTTCTTAAAGTAAGATATGTATCTTGTCTTGATAAGTGAATATAGATTTGAATAAGTGTTTTAGATATTTCTTATTTGAAAATAGACAAACAAACTCGCTTAGATCTGAGTTTTTGCAGTGCTAGCATGAAAACTTGATCTTTGTCCTCGGTGCCACATCAATTAAGATATTTATGTTTGATTTAATGAAAAAAACAAAAACAAAACAAAATATAGGACAAAGAGAGAGGTGGGTTCATATTCATCTTGACCTGGATGCAAGTTTTACACCAGCTGCTGTTGCATCACAGCCTCGTCTTCTTCATAAACTTGATGTTACAGCTGCAAATGTTTCTATGAAAAATCACAAACAGATCCACACACCAAAAAAGGCTCCATGTCAGGATTTCTTTACTTGAAAATCAGTTTAAAACAATCCTGAAAGAGCTATTTTTTGTCGTGTGCATCTGTTTTTGATTTTTCACTTGAGTGTTTTTTAAATTCAACATCCACCTAGGGATGTGTGTGTCTACTTTCTCTTTTTTTTGAGTGTCTCTCTAACATCAGCTGGGGGTGAAAATGATCACTTAATATCGACAAATGTCGATCTGTGCTCATTGCCACTAGTTGATGTCTTGTACAGACCTTTTATAGTTGAACCCTCTGCAGTAACAGAGGGTGTTTCCTTTAGTGCGTCTTTGTGAAGCATATTTTGAGTCGACCTTGTTGTATGTAAGTATGATGAAAGTCACCAACTATTTTGTTGCAAGGTCACTTGTTGAAGTAATACTCCAGACTTTTGTTCCTTCTTCTCGACTTAAAGAGAATTTATCCATCATCAGCTGGATTAGCTGCTCTGTCATGATCGCTCCTGCTGATCCCACTGGTCATGTGTCGACTGCAGCACACGTGTGTCACGTTAATTCTAGACAATGTGCTAAACTTATGCAGGGAAAGCATGGCTGCCATCATAGTAAACAGCATGTGTATCTCCAGCCTGATGCTACATCCTCTACCTCTCATCCTAAGTCTTAAGCTCAAAGTCCTGATCACAGAGCTACAGATGTACTCAGCTCCTGTCAGATCAGCTCTCCCTGTGATCACAGCAGAAATATTTGCTTTATCAGATCAGTTTCCCCTGCTGTCCCGGTCCTGCTGTGTTCACTCAGTCCTGATTTAAGGCCAGCCTCCGGCACAGCGCAGCCTCAAGGCTCATCACAGCTATTTATGGAGGGACCAGCGCCTGTCTCCTTTGGTTTCCAACAAGCTTCAAATCACCTCAAGGATCTGAAGAAACAGCCCGTCTCAGGCCTGCAGACCTGTTAAACAGTTATCTTACAAAATACTTTTGTTGTGTTTACATTTATATAAATAAAGGTTTGTTTAGGCTCATGTCTGTCCTGCTAGCCTGTGATGGAGGTTCATGCTTGCCCCCAGTTTTGCTTTTTTTTTTTGCCTCTGGTCAATTTCACATTGATGAAGGTTAGAAAAGGGTCTGAAAGGTAAAAAAAAAAAACCCCACTCACTGGCAATAAAATAAAGTTGATATTTTAAGCAAAAGGTTGATTAAGTAATGATGCATTTTTGCTTTGAAGATGCAGCTAAAACAAGAACATATGTTATAAGAATATAATCTTTTTTAAAAGCTGCTTTTTCTTGTCTGCACGAGCTGTTGCTGCATCTCTTGTTCCACTGAGAGCTCACAGAAGATCTGACTGAGTGACTGACTCTGACGTTTGGTGGTATAAACTCCAGAATTATCTGCTGTGAAGTGGAGAAGATGCTTCAGGAGACCCTGAAAACTGTCCCTGCAGCTAAACATTTGTGAGCCGGTTGGTTTGTCTCCAGATGTTCGTCCAGTCTGTTCCTGGAGGAGCCACAGGGGGGCAGTATCACATTAGAGATCTGCTTCAGCCTGCATTAGGGCTGATGGAGAAGGAACCTGCTCTAATAAATAATCACATAAAGATCTTCCACCTCCTGCAGGACTTAACTGATTTTATATCTAATCAAATAAATATGATTTAATTTAGCAGAGTGTCATAAAGTTTAATCTGACACAGATTAATAACAGTTAATAAAATATACTTTAATCCAATAAGTAATTAAATATCTTTTTACAGAGTGAACCTCTCCTGGTGGTCACACATTCAGACCTTCATCTGTGTGACAGCCAGGGCCAGACTTAATGATTTAAGGGGTCACATAAAAGGACCAACATGAGGCCCATTTTCTCCTAATTTACACTAAAGCAATCATAGCGCATGAGTTCAACCTTTAAGTCTGTTTGAGGCCGACTCATATTTTTAATCCAAAGAGAGAAGGACAGAAAAGACTGTCAAATGTGGAAAAACTGTTGGTTAAAGGGATAGTTTGTGTTTTTTGAAGTTAGTGCCACAGTGTCACAGCTCAGTTCTCTGTCTGTTGGGACAGATGCTATTGCTATACGCTGATGTTCATGTTGCCAAACTCTGTGTGTAAAACAAGCCACAAAAGCAGCGTGGGATCATCACATGCTACAATAAGTTTGTTTACATCCACTTACTATTCCACTACCAAGCTGCTTTGATTAGGCACTATTTTGAGACACCTCACATCCTACGTGTCCTTCCACCAGCAGCGCAGTGTTAATTTTGTCGACTAATTATTTTCATCATAGTTTTTGTCAACAACCTTTTTTCCCCTGACAAAAACTAGACTATAACTAAAAAAAAACAAGTGTACATTGACAAAAACTCAAACTAAATTAATTGACATTTTCCTCAACAAATAAAAACTAGACTAAAATGTCTGACAGAGACTTAATCCAATCAGACCTAATTTGGTCATGTAGACAGTAGGGACAAGTTAGGAATATATCCAATCACAGCTACTTTGGTTGTGGAAAGGCTGGATGAGTTAAGAGGGACATCCAATCACAGCTGCCTTAGCTTCATGGTTCAGAATTTCAAGGAAACATAAAAAATGCCTTACACTTTAAAGTTCATATTCTAGTCAACTAAAACTATTTAGATGGCTAAATTATGTCTAAAACTAAAAGGTCTTTTAGGCCAAAGACAAAAACTAAAGAAAATTTAAAAAGTGCTGTCACGATTAACACGGCAGCAGTGCCAACTACTCTGCCTCACAAGAGGAAACAACCACCACCAAACAGGATAAACTGATGATCTGGGCAGCTAACGTGACCGCCATTACTCCAGTTCATGCTTTTAATCAGAAGTAAACTTTGGAGAAAGTTCTGTAGAGGGAGGGTCAACAGGTCTTAATTGACAACAGTGGAATCACATTCATCAACGTCTAAATAATGAGACTGAACAGACACAAACATGACAGTCCAATCCTACTTTACAAGTCAAAAAGCAAGGTCATAAATTTGGTGTAGGAATTCAACTGGTCCTGTATAAATTGGTGACTTGGAGTTGACACCATTGTTGACTTTGTCCGTAGATGTTTGTGTTCGCTTTGTTTCCTCGGCTGTATTTTCTAACACATAAACTAATGATCTTTGACACTCTTATAAGAAAAGTGAAGCACTGAAGGGGTCACTCTCTGCTTTGACTACAACATCTATAAGCACAGTCAGCAGCAAGTCATCAGTTTACATGGTAACTTATTACACCATAACACTGAGACAGCTCTGACGGTGCACAGAGAAAAATATCATAGAGCTCAGATGGTGCTGATGGTGAGGTCTGACCTCTGCTTATAGTATTAAATGATGATATTGATGTTTAATTTGTCACTTGACTCAGATTTACCGTCATGTTTACAGTTAAACTCTAACACCAGAGGTAGATGCATTCGGCCTGAGGTCTTCTGCGCCCTCTAGTGGTGTCCTCCAGTAACACGCCTCACACACAGGCAAGTAAATCAAACACAGGAACAAACAAACTGCAGGAACATCTCCAGCTTAATGGAGCTTCCTGTTAAAATAATGTTAAATACAAAACAGCAGAAAAGTTCTCTGTAGTGCTTCTTAGAATCTGGATAACCGTTTCTGTAGAACATTAATGTCTCAAGATGTTTTTGAGGAGCACCCTAATAGGGCTCTGGAGATGAACATAAATCAGAATAAAGCAAACAGCTCTCATAATCAGAGAAGAATTAAAAATCAGACATCAGTTCAATCAGTTTCTCTTGTGTGAAGAGTCAGATGGGTGTGATTTTACAGATTCAGTCACTCTGAAATGGAGGCATAAAAACAAACAGCGCTCACAGATGTGAGAGCTGCAGGACACAGAAAAACATTTATGTGGAGGCAGAAACAATAATAAAAGAAATCATCGGGAGAGCAGTAAAAGGCAGAGAGGGATTTTGATTTTTGAGAGGAGAGTGGAGCGCTGGATCAACACTGCAAAAACTCAGATGTAGGCAAGTGTGTTTGTGTATTTTCAAGTTCGAAAATATCCAAAACGCTAATCCATATTCACTTAACCAGTCTTAACAAGATAAATATCTTACTTTAGGGAATCAAAGGCGTATATAAGGCATTGAGTTGCTTGTAATGAAGAGAAAATATCTGCCAATGAAACAAGAAATGTTTGACTCAGTGAGGGTCTTACATTCAGGTTTAATATCTGCTCAAGTTAAATTTGTCTTTTATTATTGGTAAATTATTTTATTTGTTATTACAAGCAGTTCAGGCTTTATTTTTAGTTTTTACATCTTCAAATAAGATCTTAATACAGACATGTCAGGACATTGTGGATTAGAATAAGTCTAGTAAGATTTGTTCTGTCTTGAAATTGGACAAATGCTCTCACCTGGATCTGAGTTTTTTTTCAGTTTCCAACCAAAGACAGCAAAAGCCAGATCACCTGCTGGTCCTAAAGATGATCCTTCCTGTTTGTCATGTGGTGTGAGGGGTGTGAAGGGTCATTTTAACCCCTAGATTATCTGAAGAGTCCCGATGAGAAATCTTAAATATTAAGCCAATCAGGAAGCAAGCTGGCTGAAGCAGGAAGTACGTCAGAAACAGAGGAGCAGCTGGATTCTGCTGAGGCTAAGTATGTCCTGAGGAGCTGATACATGCCTCAATCTGTCCATATTGAAACTTTCACAGGTACTGCTCATTAATTAAATTAGCTAATTGTCCAATACCATTGAAGCAACTCAGTGCATTCAGGCATATCGACTCCCTGTGGAGAAGAACGGTGATTTAAGAGACTTTGAACATGACATGATTGTTGGTGCCAGAAACTGCTCATCTACTGGGATTTTTACTCACAACTATGTAACGGGTTAGCTGAGAATGGTCTGGAAAAACAGAAAAGATCCAGTGAGTGACAGTTAAAAAAAGGCCTTGCTGATGCCAGAGGTTAGAGGTGAATGGTCAGAGACGTTGGAGATGATTGAAAAGCAACAGGAACTCAAATTACTAAGAGCCTGTTTACACGACAATAAAAACGTCAGAAAACATAGAGTTTTCGTTGTGTTTGCTTCTTCCGTTTACATGAGAACGGTGCCTGGAGTGCCTGAATCCAAAAACTTTTGGTCCAGAGTGAAAAGTTTTGCAAAACGTTTTCGTCTCCATGTAAACAGGGATCACTGTTGTCAGGGACAATGATGATGTGTGGTGCATGTTCAGTACTCTTTCAGATAAAGGTTGCGTACTCACCGAGGAACAACAACAACAACAACAACAGCTTACTCCTTACTGTGCTCAGTTTGTTATCACTTCTCCAACAAAATGTGGATTTGCTGCATCAATACTCTGTCCAGCGGAGATGCGTTTGTTATATTCACTAAGGACACTACAAACTTACATCGCCAACTACTGGCCTGGCATGCGCGCTACCATGTTTTCAGTTGTTCTCGCGGATCTGTGTGAACGTGCATCGTTTTCACACTGTCCCCGTGTGCTACAGCAGCAGAAGACCACACCAGGTGCCACTTTTGTCGAATAAGAACAGAAACTGAGGCTACAGTTCACATGGTGAACATGGTCTGATGAGTCTGGATTTCAGATGTAGGCTCAGAGTTTGGTGTGGACGTCATAAAGCATGGATCCACCCTGCCTTGGATCAGCGGTTCAGGCTGCTGGTGGTGGTGTGATGGTGTGGGGGACATTTTCTTGGCTCACTTTGGGCCCCTTAGTGCCAACTGAGCATGTTCTAGGCCACCTTATGGATGTGGCGGAGCAGGAGATGGTCAACAAACTGTGTGATGCTGTCATAGAGCAACGCTGCCCTTGTTAAATCTGTGCCATGATGAATTAAGGCAGTTCTGACACCTTGTACGTGCACGATGTCCCTAATGAAGTGGCTGATTCGCATAAATAAGATATTTAACTTCACTTCTGCAACAGCTGAATAAATTGGAACTGATTTTGTCTTATTGTAAGTTTTCAGCAGCTCTTGAGGCACAGAGGTGTTTGTGTCCTGGAGAAACAGGAAGCTGCAGGTGAAGCGTTGTGTAACACGCCTCACCGTTGCGTGTTTGGTGGAGCAGCGGTTGGACACGAGATCCTGAACCGTGGGATTGTTGTGTCAGGGCGCTCGCAGTGACTCAGTGCGGAGGTGCGGCGGGTCACGGTGGTGTCGTCTTCGGTGTCCGGTTGGAGCGAGCCTTCCTCTCTGAAGCTTTGATATGTTGTGTTTGCTGTCCTCCTGTAAACTCCTCGTCCTCCTGAGCTTTCTCCGTCCTTGTTATGTCTTGCTGCTGATTGTGTGAGTGATATTTTCCCTCTTTGTGTCACACGTTGCAGGGATGTGAGTGATGAGCTGTACTGACCTCATCCCTGAAGGTATATGACTCCGAACAGTTCACACTTCTTCTCCTGTTTACTCGTCTGGGGTGTCCCGCTGTGACCTGGGACATCAGGCTGATCCATCATGGAGGACATGTCAGAGGTGGAGAGGCAGCGCCTTCAGTTTGGTCATCAGTTTATTTCATTTTATTTATTAAAGAAAGGTGCCTGCTTATAGTTGGACTACAGGGTGAAGCACATTACTGCACCCATCGCTATGGCAACACCTCCAGCAGGTCACATCCTGTTCAGTCCTGTGTGCCACTGCTTCCCAAAGTGTGGCCCAGGGCCCTCTAGTGAGCAATGCAGGTACTGGGTGAGGTCATGTGCAATTTATTAAAACCTTAAAAAGCTTTTTGTAGGTTGAATTACTTTGACAGTAAAAGGTTAGTTCAGGTTTTTGACGTGTGGTTGCATGAGGACCATGGCATGAGAAATAATATTGTCAATAAATCAGCTGACCAGCTCCGCCCCTGAGGGGGGACAGCCGAGTATGGACGCCCGGCCCTATATCTCAGTACACAGTGCCACAGAAAGCCTCTTAATTACCCCACTTAAGCTACACCAAAACTATAGTGGCTCGACTAGATGCTGAGGAAAGATTCTTACAGTGTTTAACTAATCCTCAACAAAGCCCCCGTGTTTTGAACTATTTCCTAATGCAACGTATGGACTATGTCTTATATCAAAACTCAGATTTACCAGTTTGTTTACAAAGTTATTTTGCCAGTAATTCAAAACTTCATAATTATTCAATTAGGCAAGCTAACAACCTTTATGTTCCCTTATAGAAAACATCTCTTTGTCAATTTTCAATTAATATCAGGGCGTTATCATGTGGAACAAATACATTAATCTGAATGCTTCCTCTGTGCCATTGGCCATATACAAAAATAGACAAACGATTTTTTAATGACCTGAACATGAACAGGAGCAGTATCCACTTCCCTTTAAAATATAATTTATTTATCGTTCCTAAGCTCCTTCCTTGTTCTATTCTGTTACCTAATTTTCTCTGTTTCTTTCTATGAAATTGCTGCACTTATATCTGATGTTTGATATTTATTTTTGGTGGTTCAGTATTTACCTTCCATTGTTTCTTGGGAGTGGTTTATATTCTCAAACTCAAACCTTTATTTATTCTCAAAAGGACATTGAGGTTTCCCTCATTTCCAATGCCGCCGAGATTACAGACATATTAAAACCACAGCACAATAAAACAAGTACAGAATAATCACTGTGAACAACAATCTCATCAGTGACGAGGTAGATAAAATAGAATCAGGTAAAACAGTTGCAATGTGAAACACAATGGTTAGAAATCAAAGTCCTGAACTCTGAAAGAGAAGGAAGAACTTGAATTTTTAGAGAGTTTTGGAGGATGTTCTGTGAGCTTGGAGCATCAAAAGAAAAAGCTGTTTTACCAAGTTCAGTACATGCACGAGGAACTTTAAGAAGTAACAGATCAGTAGAGCAAGTTGTATAGCTACCAGCATATCACTCTAACAAGGTTGAGATGTAAGGTGGTAATTTTCCAACAAGGGCCTTAAAGATATATAAAAGCCAATGTTTGTTGCACCTCTCTTCCAGAGAAGGCCAACCAACCTTCTCATACAGAACACAATGATGAGTTCTGTACCCGTCACCAGTGATAAATCTAAGAGCAGAGTGATATACACTGAGTGATATATATCAGCCTTGTGCAGGCTTCTACCACTTCTACCACTCCCACACACAAGCTTTTTGAATGTTTTTATGTGCATTGTGTTTCTTTAACTGTGTAAAAAAATAATTATGTATCCTTACACCACCAACACTAAACTGATATAAATCTAACTCTCCAGTTTTTAGAAGATGGGTTACTCCTGCTGATATTTTGTATGTAAAACAGGCAATTTTCTTTCATGGGGCTTGGGCTCTCATCTCCATCAATAAATCAATTTCATTCACAAAATAAATTAGAAAAAAGTGGTGTACAATCATAATTTCTCTTGAAACAGTTATTTGTGAAATGGGTCTCCCAAAAACTAGCCAGAACTTAGTTAGTTAGGGCCCAGACATCAAGCAATATTCACAGCCAGAACATCAGACAAACATGGTTTGTATCCTAAAATCTAGTATTAACCTGGATATCAAAAATGTCCTAAGTTGCTGAAAGACTCTAACATATCCAAATGTCCAGTTGTAGGCTTGTTTCATGCTACATTTATATATATTTTTATTTTCTTACTCTTCATTTTACTCATCCATAGGATGGTTGTTGATGTCTGTTCCTTAAATTCCAGTTTGATGGGACATTTTGTCAGTTTTCACCATGTTTTAATAAGTAATGAGATTCGACTGTGTCTTTTTCTGATGTTGCAGGAATGCTTCAGTGAAATGTAACTTTACACCATGTAGTCAGCAAAATGGCAGCTGGCCAGCACGCACTGCTTTAAGGGTAATGAGAGCTGACAGTCTGATTGGTTTGATCTCTGTTGCACCCAAAACACATCCATGAAAGATCCAGGCACTTGAGCAATCCTGTTTTCACAGTTAAAATAGCAATATATCATCAGACATGCACCAACCTGCTGCGTCTGTATTTACAGTTAAAGCCTGAAAAAGTGTGCTGGTTAAATCTGTTTTCATTCAGACACAAAGCTGTGTTTCTCACCTCGTGCAGACGGAGTTAGGATGAAGGACTCAGATATTTTCCACCATCAGTGCGTCATAAAGGTGTTTCTCTCAGACTGCAGTGGGATGCAGAGGGCGCCCCCTCGCTTTAGGATTCTGTCTGGGGGCTGCGCTCTGTGCCGAGGTGTGCCAAAGGAGTGATGAAAGGGTTTGAGCACCTTGCAGGAGGAAATGCCCTAAAGATGAAGTTCAGCCATGTGCTCCAGTCTGTAAAGAGCTCAGAGCTGTCTGTGTGCCAAAGCTAATAAGATAAAAAGGCCGTCAGATGAAAAAGAGAGGACACTGCTGCAGTCTCTGAGCTTCTGAGGAACAAATGTAACGTCAGCGTGAGCACATGAGACTCCAGACAACACCTGAGCTGCTTTTAACCCAGGCTTACAAAGGTGAGCCGTGATTCTGAACTCACTGCAGGGAAACTAAACTTCTCTTTTCCAGTACAGCAGGACAGAGGTGTTTGCCTTACTGTTAAAGGGGGGAGGAGGAGATGAGGAACAGTATGTACAAAAGGAGCCACAGGCTAATTTGACCCACCAGATAGACGGATTAATAAATAAAATATGAAATATAAAATATAAATAAAACTAGAAAAGCTCTCAGAGAGCACAGACCTCCGCCAAGAAGCTCAGCTCCGGTTGTGGCGTTTCCACAACCCCTGTAAAAGATACCATTCTGGATCACCGGATCAAGAACAGTGCCAGGATCCAGACCAAACTCAGCACATACATGGACTTTTGCACTTTTTTGGAACAAGCCAAAAAACAAAAAAAAACATAACCTGCGGTTGCCAATATTTACAAGCTACTTTTAAAAAAAAAAGAAGCCCAAAGTGGCTTAGAATAAGGAGACCTGGCAACTCTGATCAGCATGGGGGCCTGAAAAACAGAAATATTAGCTGTTTAGATGTTGAAATACTGGAGATCATTTTCAGCCCTTATCTCCTCTTCTCCCTCCTGTTACCTGCCAGCATTGTGTTTATTTTCACCCGCTCCTGCAGCCATTATTTGAATTGTTCATTTTTTACTTGCAGCTGCATGTATGACATAAAAACCTGGCCACCCACACCAGCAGCCTCTGAAATGCTCCTTTTATGCATTTAAAAATGAGTAAAGTCTTTATGGATCATTCATTATTTGTGCAGCCTTGGCCCATCCGTCTGATCCGATCATCTCTGCTGTTTTTGTCTCTTCTGACTCTGATCTCTGCTTCATCACCACCTGATGATCAGAGCATGTGTGACATGATTGGTTAGCCTTCATACTCCATCAGTGGATCATAAAAAGCCTCCATGCTTGTGTGCTCTCACTTTGAGATCTGTGCTTGAACAAGCCAAAGAGTCCAATATATAATTAAATTCAGCAAAATATTTAATATTTAATATTTACTGGTTCAGACACAAACTCTCTGTTAGCGTCCACTAAACAGCTGCAGACAGGAAAAACAACGATAAGGCAAGAATCATAATTTTGAAATCTAATTAAAACAAGTCAAAACACTGCATATTAAATGATACAAACAGTTCAAATCCAATTATTGTTTTTCAACCAATTTGCCAAAATCGGCCTGGAGGGGAATGGTGGAATTTAGAAGATAATGAGTTTTTGTATTTTGGGATTTAAGGTAAGTTTAGAGAATAAATCAGAAAAAAGTGTTAGGAATTTAAATTGAAACAAACACAAACAGATGGGATTAACAGTTGAGAGAGACACTGAGAGACATTTTCACTGTTTAAATTTATTCCTACATATACTGGACTTCAATCGTATCAAACTCATCCCCTTGAGCAACAGTTAGTCAAAATGTGATTGGTCTTTAGTAAGATGGTGATCTGGTCCCAGAAATAAACGTCATTCTACCAAAAAAATACAAACCAAAGGCTTAAAGAGACTTTTATTCCTGCAGGATTTAATTTCTGGATCATCTGCTGGAGTCAGAGAGTTGAAGAAGGTAAAATAAATCAAACGAACTAAGTATCATAACAGCAAGTGGCAAGTTTGTGTCTGAGTTCTGTACACAGCAAACAAAAAAAAGTGCTTTTAAAAGTAATAAAGTGTAAAATTGTCACTTAAATGGATGAACTTCATTCAAAAAAACAGGTAAAAACAATGAGACCACAATGTCATTATTACAAAGCCTGAAGCATTTTAGAAAACAGCTCTTAAAAGAGTTGTAGTATCATTTTATTGTTTTTAATTCACTAGATTTAAGTAAAACAGCATGTGCATGATTAAAACACCACTTGAGGGTTTTATCAGGATTAATAAGAGGCATTTTAAATCACAAACAAGTCTTTAACAGTGTTAACATTGTTGACTAATTATTTTCATCACAGTTTTCGTCAACAACCTTTTCTCCCCTGATAAAAAACTAGACAGTAACTAATAAAAACAAGTGCACATGGACAAAAACTAAAACTAACTTAACTGACATTTTCATCAACAAATAAAACTAGACTAAAATGTTTGACAGAGACTTAATCCAATCAGACCTAATTTGGTCATGTAGAAAGTAGGGACAAGTTAGGAATATATCCAATCACAGCTTCTTTGGTTGTGTGGAAAGGTTGGATGAGTTAAGAGGGACATCCAATCACAGCTGCCTTAGCTTGGTGGTGGTGGGATAAGTTGTGGAGCGATCCAATCAGAGCTCCTCTCTTTATGAATTGATATATTCATGTAGAGCAGGTTCACTGTTTGTTGTCAGTTCTGGTATTGTAACTGAGATGCTCTGCCAGGTAGCCTAAATAAAGGTGACTGCATTTCACACAAAAGTTCAATTTGTTTCTGTTCATTTATACATTCAGACTTTACTAGCATTCAATAAAGGGTTATTAGATGTTTCATTTTATCCAAGTGTAAAACATGACTTCAGAAATTCAAGGAAACATAAATTCACAGTAGATTTCATCAACTAAAATGTTGTGAAATTTCATCAACTAAAACTACACTAAAATGAAAACAGTTTAGATGACTAAATTATGACTATTGTCAGCCAAAGACTATAACTAAAACTAAAAAGTGCTGTCGAAATTAACACTGGTCTGTAAAAGGCTGTGCTTTATTTAATGATATGGTCCTTCAAATTTAGATTTTAACGCATCCAAAAGCTTTCAGAACAGTTTTTGCAGAATTCCGGGGCAGAAGGAGAGAAGTTGGTGTAGATACAGGACATTTCCTCTTTGTCCCGCCCTCCCTGCGTCCCTACAGGTCTGCATGACTTTGGCTCCCATCGCCCCTGCAGGCTGATTTATGAATGCTCTCTCAGACGTGCCAGATCTTTCCCTCACAGCGTGGGTCCATCTCTGAACGTCAGAGTTCTGCTGACTCCATGGATGTTTGGACTGGAGCTGACAGTCTGTGCAGGCATGAAACAGTTAAAGTGTCTTTTTGTTTGAGCTGGGATTGAAAATTGATTAAAGTTGAAATCTTTAATGAATGTTTTATGTGAGAATGATTCAGCTGAATGCCAGCAGAAGGGATCATCATGAGGCCCGTTTCCCTTTAATGATTCAAGCAGCAACAATAATGAATTAAAAAAAATCCAATCTCATATTCACAGCTTTGGAAAATGCCACGCTGAAGCCATCTTCTCTAATCACAAAGCTTCTTTGGCGAGAAAGGGTCCAATAAAAAGATGGAGAGGAAG
The DNA here is from genome assembly GCA_037902135.1 of Cetoscarus ocellatus. Taxonomy (NCBI): domain Eukaryota; kingdom Metazoa; phylum Chordata; class Actinopteri; order Labriformes; family Labridae; genus Cetoscarus; species Cetoscarus ocellatus. Next base: position 384,208 of record JBAMNC010001225.1, read on the forward strand.
AACAGGGGCACTCAACAACAAAACACCAACACATGATCTATCGTCAGTGATTGTGGTCGTATGCAGATCTCTGATGAGTTTTATTTGAGCTGCAACTGATTTTTTTTATTGTGGCGGAAAAGCTGCCGTGAAAAATAACATCCTGTTTTTCCAATTTGATTTTCATATAAACACATAATATATATTTGAAACCCCAATTCATGAGGTAAGAACATTGATTAAAATGTAAATAATGCCAAAATACAATCATTTACACATTTTCTTTGACCCATATTTAACTGAACACACCACAGCGATGAGGTATTTAATGTTCAAGCTGATAAAAAAAATTCATTTGTTTTTTGCAAATATTCACTCATTTTTAATGAGTGAATATTGCCTGTAGCACCCTCCAAAACAGCTGGGACAGAGGCAACAAACGACTGTTAAAGTTGATGAATGCTAAAAATCACCTGATTGAAACATTCCACAGGTGAGCAGGATAACTGGAAACAGGTGAGTGTCATGTTTGGGTATTAAAGGAGCGTCCCTGAAAGGCTCAGAGATCCACAAGGAAGGGGGAGTGAGGTTCACCACTTTGTGAAAAACTATGTAAGCAAATAGTTCAACAGTTTGTGAACAAGGAATAAAGGGATAAACATTGAATGCCCGTGACCTATGATCCCTCAGTCAGCACTGCATTATAAAGCAGCATCATTCTGTAAAGGATATCACCAGGAACACTTCAGAAAACCATCGTCAGTTAACACAGGTCATCTCTACATCTACAAGGTCAAGGTCAAACTCTACCATGCAAAGACAAATATCAACAACACCCAGAACCACCGCTGGCTTCTCTGGGCCGAGCTCATCTGAGATGGACTGAGGCAAAGTGGAAAAGTCTGCTGTGGTCTGAGTCCACATTTCAGACCGTTATTGGACATCATGGACGTGGTGTCCTCCGGGCTAAAGAGGAAAAGGACCATCCAGACTGTTATCAGAGCAAAGGTCAAAAGACAGCATCTGTGATGGTATGGGGGGGTGTTAGTGCCCATGGCATGGGTAACCTGCACATCTGTGAAGGCTCCATTAATGCTGAAAGGTACATGCAGGTTTAGGAGCAACATGCTGCCATCCATCTTTTTCAGAAAGACAATGAAGACACATTCTGCTCGAGTTACAACAGCGTGGCTTCAGAGTGAAAGAGTGCAGGTACTAGACTGACCTGCTGCAGTCCACACCTGTCTCCACTGAACAGGTGAGGAGCATTATGAAGCACAAAATAATGTGAGACCCCAAACTGAAGTCAAACATCATGCAAGAATGTGAAAGAATTCTGCCTGCAAAGCTTCATGAGTGTCTTCAGTTCCTAAATGAGTGTTGTAAAAGGAAAACAATGAAATCAAATTCAAAATGAGTCTTTCAAAGTAAAAAAACATAAAGTTTATCAGTTTGAACATTAGTTATCGTGTCTTTGTTGTCTATTCAGATGAATATAGGACGAAAAGGATTTGCAAATCGATGTGTTCGATTTCTAATTACATTTTACATAATGTCACAGCTTGTTGTCTTTCTTAGGAAAATAGGAAAATTGTGAATCCCGCTCACTCTGTGTGTGTGGTGCAGATATAACCTTGCTATGAGGCAGGTTGAAGACGCTCGGTGATTAGATCGGACTGGACTTCCTCACTGACCCACACACTCATAACGTGTGTCCCCAGCCTGCACACTTGTTTTTAATGTAAGAATAAAAGAGGAAATGTTGGCAGCAGCTGTTTTATTCTGGGCGTGCAGATTTTTTATTGTAATCTTGTTAAGTGGAGCAACTTTGACGAATGTGGCCATCATCAGAGGGAGGGCTTCTGCCTGTTTCTGTGTTTTTGTTAAGAGTAATTTGCAAATTGGTTCCAATCAGGCAGATTAAAGTGAACAGGTGGCCATCTGGAGGGAAGCTGTTAACAGGAGCCCCCCCTCACTGTCACTGCTGGGAGACAGTTTGTTCACAGTCACATTAAAACACCAAAAACATTCACTGATAGTGCTCGGGCACTGTTCTGTTAGATCAGCTGTTGAACTTCTATTTGAAGGTGGAAAAGCTTCAGACTATTGCTCATTAAGAGCTCAGACAGGACCAGAGATGCAGCCACAGAGCAAAGAAACTGATTTATTTTGCAGAGTAAAAACTACATTTAATTTTCCTTCCTGATGATTGAAACATTTTTCTCACCACTGATCAGTTGTTGATAATTCCTGACATTTCTGTTTCTGTCCATAACTGATATTAATATTTCTAGATCTTCCCCTGGAAATATGTCAATCGAGCCTGCAGATTCGTTCTCAAACTTTTAGATTGGGACCCAAAATGAGAAGTCCCCCCTCTCTCTAACTCTATTATATGATCTAAACTGTTAAATATAATTACAGTCCTAATTATAATTGACTTTTGATCCATTACTGGCTTTAACAAAACATTCAGACTTAGGTATTGCCAGATATTTTTGATATATAATAGCCAAATATCAGCAGCACGCTCTGTCCCAGTCCAAAAACCACACCTTAAAGAGGAGCAGACATGTGTCCCTGTGGTTCAGCCTTTGTCCCTGCTTTAAGTTAACTACCATCAGGAAACAGCAGCTTTCATCCAATCAGCAGCTGACTGTGAGGTGCTCAATACACGAGGAAACAATGGACAAGTTAGACATCAGAGTAGGGGAGACAGGGACAGTGTGAGCCACTGTGTAGGGCGACTTGGGTTATATTTTTGTTTTTTAATTAAAGAGTTAGTTCAGGTTTTTGAAGCGGGGTTGCTTGAGGCCCATGGCACTTTTGGTAGCACCAAAAGCTACCATCCACCCTGGATATCTCCCCCTTTGGACAAAGCTTGCTGGTTCCTTTATTGGCACTCATATTTACTGGTGCTATGGGTCTCTAGTCACCCCACTTCAAAGAAGGACTAACCCTGTAAGGTCATCATAAGGACTGACATTAACCTGGAGTAGAATAAAATAAAATAGAGTAGAAAAGCTGGATCCTATCGCGGCTGATACTGGGCAGGAGATGGGGTTCACCCACGCAGGCACAGGAAAAACATGCAAACACGGGGTTCAAACCAGCAACCCTTTCACCCCCCCTTGAGTGGATCAGTTGTTTGGTTTGTTTGTGTTTTAACTGTGTTTTGAACACCAGGAAGAGTAGCTGTGTCCACGTGCCAACAGGGAACCTAATAAACAATAAACCATCTGGTCATCCTTCTGATTTTAATGAAGTGCAGAAATGACCTGTGAATGACTACGTGGCCTTCAGCGTCACACCGTAGATCTCTGCTGCTGAGGCTGTATGAAGATGAAACCCTCAGTCTGCTGTTTTTATTTCTAATCCAACACTCGGTCTGCACGCTGTGATGACAGCCTGACCAGAGGCTGCATGAAGAATCAGCCGACAGCCCTCTGCGCTGAATACAGAAGAGTGTGAGTGAGTGAGTGTGAGTGGGTTTTCTGCAGAGTGCAAGAAATACTTCATACAAGCAGCTGAAGGAGGCAGACTGTATCTGAGTGCAGCCACAATGTATGCATGGTTTTAGATTCACACTCACCAGCAACCTTACTAAATACAACCAATCATCCACTCATTATGCAAATAATCAGCCAATCACACGCAACCCAGGTCATATTTAAACTGTTAAACTTAAAATGTTTTGTTGTTTTGGTTTCGTATATACTGTATATGTAATTTTCTTTCCCTGCACTGAATGTAAACACAATAAAGGAAAAAAAAAAGTTAAATTCAAGCTGTATGGAAATCCTGCGTGATTGTTGAAGCCAATCAGTGCTAAGGATCAGCATCTTAAACAGGAAGAACAGTGATTTGAAGAGAGAGCCAGAAACAAGACACAAGACGAGAACTTTGAGTAATATAAAACTTTTCTAGAAGAAATATTATTTTGCTGATGGCGGGATGCCATCATAGAGACATTGTTGCCAGACGAATCAACGGACAAAAAACTGTCATGCCTTATTGAATAGGTGAGTGAATCAAATTCTCGACTCTGACTCCATTGCTTGAATTCAACCCGTTTTTCTTCTGAATGTAAGAATTTGTTAAATAGCACAAGTTGGATAAAATATATGATAATAATGATTCTGGTCTGTTCCATACAGGCCAGTTTTTTTTCCTACCCAGAACTTAACAGTGAAAGATGGCGAGCTCAAGAAGGAGGAACGTCATCATCATCATCATCATCATCAGATTCCAACCCATTATCGTCTACCTGTGGGGTAGGAAATTTTTTTTTTTCCTTTCCTCCCCTGAAGACTGTACATAAAGATTATTGTGTTTTGGTAATGAACTGAAAAAGACTTGAATGTGATTTAGTAATTAAACCAAATATATATATTTTTTCTGATTGTCAATTTTTTTTTCTGTTTGTTTTATTTTTCAATACAAATATTGTTAAAATCTATTTTAGTCTCCTGAGTTTTAATTAAATGTTCTCAGTGGTGTTTATTTCCTCCTTCTGAGTTGAGTTTCTTCTGATTTAGAATTTTCCTTTGAATTATCTTATGTTGGTTACAGGTTTATTTTAAATATTTTTTAAGCAAATGTGTGCTGCACATGGCAGCAGCTCATGGCATTAAGCATTCAGACATGGTCAAGGTGGCCTGCTGAAGTCCAAACTAATGATCAAAATGGAGAAGAGAGGCGACTGAATGTAGCATGGCCTGTGGCAGACAGGTGAACGTACCTGTCCCCTGCTGTGAGGGGGTGGGTGTGGTCCAGCAGAGCAGCTGATGGAAGCACCTGTGACCTGAGAGAGCGAAGGCAGACAAAGGAGCTGAGGCACGGAGGAGAGGTCAGAGAAAGCCAAACAAAGCTAAAGTTTACGAGAAATAAAATCCCTGTAATGACTGGATAAAGGAGAAAAAAGGAAGTGCATTTGGATCGAAGAGTGGGGGACTGTTTTTCTCTGAAGACGTTTCCTTTGCTTCCTGAAAAGTGTCGTGGGAAACCCTCTCACCTAAAGGCTCTGCTCTCCAAGATGGCCAGAAACCCTCCAACAAATAACCTGGACAGAACCATCCTCATCCCATGATTCCCCTTCTCTTCATACCGCAAGTAATCACAGCTCTCTCTCTCTCTCTCACACACAAACACACACACACACACACACACACTCAGATTGTCCTGATTTTCAGGACCTGCTCGACCCCATGTGCTCTATCCTGCATCAACCATCAACACAAATGACATCAATTAACATAAATTCATTAGATTGATCTCTCTATCCATGGTTGTATTGATTATACATATAGCTCTCTCTCTCACACACACATACACTCACACATATAGAGTTTCCTGATTTTCATTAACAGTTACAGTGGACTGAGTGTATAATGTCTGTTTTTGGGTTATAATTTTGTGACTTTTAGGTTTGGAATTAATATACAATTAACTCTTTTTTTGGGAAATCTTGATTTTTTTAGTGAACTGCTTTGAAACAGATTTTTTTCTTTGATGGACTAGTTACAAGCTTGGAGATTTAGTTTTGATGAACTTTAATTCCTCTGTACATATGGATTTTTACGCTAAAGTCTTTGGAACTCTAAGTTTTTAATTGATTGATGTTGGACAGATTGGATTTATTGACTGTACTGTTTTTTTCCTCAGTTTCTCTTAATTGCAATTCCTGCTTATGGTCTGAATTATTACTACCATAACCATTACTACTCTGGCCTTCAGTAACAGTACAGGCTGCAGGCTGGTGATCATTTCAGTGATTTGATCTGCTAAGGTTGCTGGTGCTGTGATGGTGTGGGGGCATTTTCTTGGCTCACTTCGGGCCCCTTAGTCCCACCTAAGCATGGTTCAAACCCCACAGCCTACCAGAGCTCTGTTGCCAACCATGTCCACCCCTTTATGACCACGGTGGACAGAAATAACAACATTCAGTGACAGATGAAGCAGATGGAAGAGTCAGTCAGCATTTCAGGATGTGTCCTTCAGCTTTCATGCCATCAATCGGAGCTTGTTTCCCCATTTTGGGTTGATCTGCTTGGTGTAGATGCTGAGTTGAAGGGACCCCTGCTGAATATTGCCTCTCTAGCATTTCCAGCAAACCAGGGCAGAGTAAATAGAGATGAGGGATGTGGAAACAGACTGATCACCAAGAGTAGGGGCGATTTGCTCTGGAGTGCAAGGCAGGTAGACCATGTGGGAATTGCAGGTTGGAGTAAAGTTAGGATCCTTAAAGTAGTGACTAAAAAGCAAAAATCAAAGCTTGTTTACTTCACATAGTTAGCTAGAAGTGCTTCAAGAGCCCAAACAACCTGGGTAACAATCCTTGAAAAAATATCCTGGACAGTCATCTGGATTTACCTGACACACCAGTTCAATGTATCTCACTGGTCCATCTGGGGCACAGCCATAGAAAGTGTTTGGGAATGGGCAGACACAGGTGATTGGACGATTGTTCAGTCAATCACCTTTAATATGAGCCAATCAGATAATGAAGTAGGCTGGCATTACTTCCGCAGTATAGCCACTTCTTAGAACAAATTATCGCCAAAACATGTGAGAAGTTGAGCAAACATCCTTTCCACAGTGTTGTTTGTTTTTCATCTAATAAAGAAATGTGGTCCAGATCTGACAAAACTGCTACTGCAGCTGTTAGCATCTATGCTAATCTCTGAACGAGCAGCTACTCCCTGCCGTCTCCTTGCTTGTAGCTCCTGCCTCTCCCTGCTTCAGAGGACTTTGATTGGGCCGTCCTGCTTTGGGCTGTTGTACAGACATTAAATCAGACTGATCCAGACTGTGAGGTCAACCCGGATTCGGATCACCACCAAAATCTATTCAGTTCTGAACACTGTTAAAAATCTGTTTATACCTTTTCCAGCTATACTGCTAACACACAACCACTGGCAAACAAGAGTCAACGAGTTTTGTGGCAGTGCAGTGATGTATAAAGATTTATTTAGTCATGTGACTCACGGGAACACACGATGGTCCGTCCCAGTTCCTATGGTCCTGTCTGAGTGTGCAGACCTTGGCAGCACATGTGATAACAAGCAGAGGATCTGTGCAGCATGAGGACGACGTTGGCCCTCCCTGACCCCTGTCTGTTTCCATATCTGTGTTATTATAAATGTGTACTCCCCCGTGACACCCCCTCCCCCGCTCCCCCTCACGTCTGACCCTTTCACCATCACCTCTCGTGCATGTGTGTGTGGACGCAGAGACAGAGGCGCTGTTCATGTGTGGACGGGATGAGGAGAGAGAGTAACAGGAGAACACCTCTGAGTTCAAAGTATTTGGCTGAACACCGTCAGACAGTGTGTGTGTGTGTGTGTGTGTGTGTGTGTGTGTGTGAGACGGTGATCCGACAAAGTTTCTGGGGATTGCACGCTGATGCTTCAAAGGGACCACAGCGTCAGAACAGGCCACACACACTCTCTCTGACACACACTCATTTTTGGCTTGACTAAGCGCTGAAAACAATGTGTCATGGGAGCTGAGCTGGGGCGAGCTTTTGCAGCAGACGTTGCATCAGCTCATCTGAATGTTTGTGTGAGTTTGTGAGTCCAGGAGTGGAGGCTAAAACTGTAGATTATTTCATACCTATGTGCACGAGAGATCTTGGATTAGCCCAGGCTAAACTTTCTATAAGATAGTGTAAAAGGGATAGTTTGGGTTTTTTGAAGTGGGCTTGCTCAAGGCCCATGATACTGGTAAATAATGTTGCCAATATTACAGACACAAGACTTACACAGCAGTGTACTACACAAAGAACTACAATGGCTTAACTAGACGCTACAGCAAGATTCTTTACAGTATTTCACTTTTCCTTCTCTAAGCCCCTGTGTTTGGAACTATCCTTGTTAACTTGTTAATATTATTCAGTTTCTTATCCATATTGTTATAATGTTATCTAAATATATGAACTTTTCAACATATCTCTTATCCCGGTCTACTACTGCACAATACCTCAAGATTAAATTATTTGCACTGTTAAATCTGCTGTCAACATAACAGCTGTTTCCTGTCACACTGTGTCACTTTACCTTCTGTTTACTGCACAGAAGGCCTCAGTTGTCCTGAATGACACTTATTCATCCAAGGATGGAAATTGCCTTTGCATTGGGTTTATCTGAGGGATGTGGTAAATAACTCTTCATCTGTTTACTGACAGTAACTTAAAACTGAACTATTATTCCTAAATGATGACGCTCTCTGAAGCTTTGTTTTATTTTTTTATCTTTTATCTTTTATCTTTTTTTATCTTGGGCCCCTGGGCTACTGTAAATTGAGGCATGACACAGAGTCATTATTGACACTCTTTGCCAAAACAAAATCTTAATACACTTAAATCATCAAATATCCATTTAGATATCTGCTTACTTTCAGGATTGAGGGACTTTAAGGTGCAAGGCTCTGAAGTCTCACGCATTCAGTACGTGACACATGCATTTGAGCCTTTTCACACTCTCACACACCAAACCTGGATTTCTCACTCATGAAAATGTATTATGTAACGCCCACTAAGTTACACCGGTGTATATGCATTGGAACGTGAAGCAAGACACTCTGAGCATCATAGAGCTCAACAGGAGCTTGGCACAACCGAGTCAATAAGATCAACTACCCATTAGCCAATGAAAAAATAACAAAGCTACATATCAGCCAATCAGAAAATAGCACTGCTGTATCCGGGTAAGATACGATTGATCTGACAGCAGAGGATGCATAATCCACACACACGACGGGAGTCCTTATCACATGAGGACAGTAAGTTATCTCATCATTTGATTTTGTAACCTACTGAATCATGACATTACTTATTGTACAAAAGGAAAACGAGAGCTTATTCTTATTCTTATTCTTCCTCCACACCTACCACTAAACAGTAAAGCAAAGTCTAATCACACTGACACATTAAAACATTAGAAAAGCACTCAGAGAGCGCAGACCTCCGCTAAGAAGCTTTAGTCCACCCCTGGTCCTATCTCACAATGTTAAAGAATCCTTTTAAAAACTCCTGGATCTGGATGGTGATCCGGATCAGTCCCGAAATCGAATCATTTGTTCCTTATCCCATCCCACACATTTCCTGAAAATTTCATCCAAATCCATCTTCCATCCAAAAACATAACCTCCTTGGCGGAGGTAAAAATCATCAGTGTTAAGTTAGTTAAGTTAATAGTTCTACTTAGAACATGAGAAATGTTTGGCTATAATTAAAATCAAAATTGCACATTTTAGTTTGAAAGAGCATTGTCAAATGTTTGAAGTTAATGATAATAAAAAGAACAATAACATCTGTATTATTATGTTTCATTATTACTTGATATAGTATACTAACATCACAAAGTAACAATAAGACCCATTAGGTGATTGTGGGGGCAAAAAAGCACCTGAATATGAAATAACTCAATTTTAATTTTAAAGTAGGATAAGTGCATATGGTTGATGACTTATTTTGAAATGTGAACCCTGCAAAGCCTGCAAAAGTCTCACTCTGACCTGACATCAAAACTTGAGAGCCCTGAAGGTGTTGTTCCCGCTTCGTCATTAATCAGGTAAGAAATACGAGCAGAAATGTCTTCTAATGACCTTTGACATTTCAGGACAAGTCTGAGGACATCACCTTTAGGACTTACTCCATGTTGCAGCACTTTAACTTCATCTGTGTGTGTGTGCATGTGTGTGTTGGTCCATGTTTGACTACATCGTCTTCAGAACATCTCGGCCTCGCTTGTCCCTTAAAAACTCTGATAACTGAACTTGTGCTTGTTGATGTGAGTGTATGTGTGAGCCGGCTCTGGTCCCATGCTTCAGTACATTCTGTTACATCATCACACATCAGACCCAAAGCTTCAGAGAGGACGAGGAGAGACGAAGAGTGTTGGGGGGGGAGTTTACTTTTGATTAAATGTGGTCTCAACTGTACGTCCTGAAGTCTGAAGTCAAAGGACTGGGAGTTTTTTTTTATGCCATATTACCTGACTCACCCTCAGAGTTATTAAGAATAAAGAGAGTCAAGCAGAGGGAGAAGTTTGTTCCACACTCGTTCACAGGAAGTCAAAGTTAACAAGATGATTGGTTTTGTCTAAAGTTTGAGATTATCCTGCCTTTCCAGGTTAACCTACAACAACTTTGACCACCTCTGCCCCTGTAATAATAATATCTTTGACTTATGTGTCATCGCCTCTGCTGGCTCTGAGGAGAGCAGGAGATCCTTGATTTGCAAAGTATGCAGAAGAAAGTGGAAGAAACTGTTTGGCAGAAATACTGAAGATTCCTTGAGGGATTTCTTATTCGTAACTGGGATTGGTGTTCAATTTCTATCACAAGGCAGCGCTGAAGGGAAAAGGGGGTCCAACCTGTTACTTGAAAGGTGTGCCTAATAGAGTGGCAAGTGAGTGGATCTTTTTAAAAACATGCAGCAATTTTAACCAAAAAAATGAACTCACTGGGCAAGAAAATCTACTTTAGTCAGAGATTTAGTTCCAGTTATTACCTTGATCAACACCTTGTATTTGTAATTATTACTTTTTTTATGTTCAACTTATGTTTAATCAGATTCTGTTATGCTGCTATACCACATAAATGAGCAACAAACAAATTTCCCCTTCAAGATTAATAAAGCGTTCCTGATGAAAGCACCGCAACGCACAGATGAAGCAGTCTGCAAAAGCAAGGGGGCAATTTCATCATTAGATCCAAATATGAGTGAATATTTGTTTGACCACATTATTAATTAACCTTTTTAAAAGTTTAAAATATGAGTAGCATCTCTCACAAGTGAAACATTGCTGTATTTTACTTCCTGTAAATCATGGAAAATAACCTTAAATCATGCTGCAGTTTGTTTTTCCTGCATCATATCTTCGAGCTAATTCCACGTTGGTCGTTGATGCTCTGCTCATTTCCTCAGGTTATTTTTAAAAGGAGACTCTTGCATATGATAATGCTGCTTTTAAGTGTTTTTGTGTGTGTGGGAGTGTGCAGTTGAGCACTGATACGGCAGCTGCTTCTCTCTAATGTGAGGCTCTTGTTGACCTGTGTATCTACTGTTCTCCATGCAGCGTTTGGCCCGACACTTGAATGCAGCACTTATTATCGTTGAAGTGGGTTCAAAGGCTCGCAGAGAAAGAGAAAGATCTGACTTTGAAACTGTAGAAAAGCAAACTCAATCTCCCATCTCACTGGATCTCGCTCTTTGTTTCCTGCGCCCATCCTGCCTCCGTTGTTTCATGGCCACGGAGATATCGAAAAGCCCCGGAGCTCGTATCCCAGCTATTGATTTTTATTACAATGTTGGCAATCTTAGAACCGACACTCTGTCCACATATGTTGCTTTGGTTGAGCCAGCAGAACAAAACAGCAGCCTCTCTGACAGAAATAACCGTGGGCTACGACCTGATCTGAGAGATGGGAGGGTACATCAAAAATACAAGGTCCTGGAACAGTGCTCTTGCTCTGCTGTTTGCCCTTTGCTGATGTTCTCAGCCGTGGAGTGGCAGAGATGCTTCAGGCTGCAAGGCTCACAAAGAGCAGAGAAATGTCAGCGTGTTTCTCTTTTCTGCGCTCCAGAAAGCCCCGTCATTCCTCTCTGGCACGGTCAGCGGGCATGTACTGTGCACTTAAATGGTGGGCAGACCATCAAAAATCGCTGAAAAATGATAAAACCAGCCTCGAGTTGTCAAGGAGAGCATGTGGAGTTTAGCCAGCTAGAAGTGAAATATCTCTGATTAAGCAGCAGATACAAAAACATTTTATGAAAGAGGAGTTTAAAGAAGCTCGTGTGGATTAAAAAAGGAAGTGATAAAACTGCATTTGAATGGAAAAAAGATGCAAGATGTGATGAAGTGAAATGACGCGTTTGAGTCGGTTTGTACTTACACTCCTATTCCAGTGAAGCTGGGACATTGTGTTACATGAAATTAAAACAGAATATGATGATTTTCAAATCTTTTTTCACTATATATTCAATTAAATACTCTACAAAGACAAGATTTTCAATATTTAAATTGATAAACTCTTGTTTTTTTTATAATAAATATTCACTCATTTTGAATTTGATGCATGCAACCCTACCCTGGTGGCACCTACAACAATCCACCAAAAACAGCTAAAGTTTGAGACACAGTGTTGTGTAAACATGGCCTGAAATGACCCTGGGACATGTGCCGATAGCCCTGAGGTCATGATTCATGCCCCATCTTGGTTTTGCCAAGGGATGCATGATATTATCCGTTTGCTATCGGTATCGGCCGATATCAGCCTAAAAAGTTAAGTACCAGTCATGGCTGATATTGAAATTTTTGCTGATATTTACAGCTGATATATCATCCACACATATCGACTGGAACATTGGCAAATTACACAAATGTAATTTGATGCAGCTTCTCATCACTGCATTGATTCATTTAAAAATCAAGGGTTTCATTTTTGCAAGAGTTAAATGCTGTTTTTATTGTTTTACATCTGTTCCTTACAAAAATATACTGTAATACTGAAAGAAACGAGACCATTTTTCTTAAGTACAGAGCTTGTGCTATCGGTATCAGCGATAATTAATTAAAACATATTGGCATATCGGATATCGCCAGAAATCTCATATCCCTAGTGTTGCCTCATATTCAATCTCCTTAGTCTCCACATTTATCCACTGTCTGATCTTAAAAAGACACAAAACCCCAAAAATGAAATCCTAAAAGTAGCTTAGGCACTGAGATGTTTACAAAGGCTGCACTGACTGTCCCTGTTTTCAGTGATAAACCCAAACCTGGTTTTATTGAGCAGAAACAGAAAGTCTGCTCTGTTTTGGGGGATTTATTGTGACAATAAGAACACCAGACATCAGCTGAAGGCCAGGGATATCATAAAGTGTGAACCTCAGTAACATTACAGATTAGAGGATTGGTCATGTGTGGGTTTTTACTGCAGGGTGATAACACGGTACGGTTACTGATAAAATGCAGGCTGACGATGGAGCAGATGGTAAATCTTTTTATTATTCTGCTTATAGTATCCTCTGCAGAGCGACCCTATCACGCTTGGAGGTGTCATTATTTTCTATAAATATTTTTACAGGACCTCATGCTGCAGCGTGCGGCGGCGCAGCTCTTTAATGGTGGCTATGATGTGATTGTAACGCACGGTAATGTTTGTTTTCCATAAAGAATCTATGCTGCGGCTTCATGAGGCTTTTATCCGCCGCCCTGATTTGCTTCACTGTCTTGCACCATTTTTTCATCATGATGTTTGTGTCCACCTCGTCCCACGCCCTCCTTTATGTTCCTCTGCGACTCCAGCCGTCCCTCTCTGCTGCCTCCTCCTTCTCCTCCTCCTCCTCGCTCTTCGTCCCCTGACAGTTTGTTGTTTAAAGAATACTTCAAACCAGACCGAGCCTTTTGACCACAGCAGTTTGCTCTTGCATGCATGTGAGCGGAGGGAGCGGCGTCTTTCATCTTTAAAAAGGACGGCCAATTTTCGGGTCCCTTCTGCCTCAGTCTCCAGTCGAGTTTGTGTCGAACTTTGTCCCTAACTATCCCTCACATCTCTGACTTAAACCGTCGTTCTCCACCTTCTTTTATTTTGCTTCTTTTTAATCTTTTATGGCTCCTTTTTACCGTCTCTCTCTCGCTACTCTGAAATAAAACCAAATTTAGTCAAATGAGTTCTTGCAAGCTCAATTTCATGAACATCTGCTCTACTTTCAGTTTTCATGCACATGTGATTTCATGATCAGTGTTCAACAGACACTCACATCTTCGTGTTTGAGGGCTTTTACCATCGGTCTAAAATATTTCACAGCCCGCATTATGCAGGCTTCATGGTGATGTTTAAGGATGAGCAGCTTTGGACACCAAGACCACCAAACTGACATCATTCTGATTGCCAGAGGGCTGATTTTTTGCTATTTGAAGGGCAGTAAAAGGTACAAATATAGGCTTATATCTATTTAATCATACATGCAATTAGCTATGCTTTATGTTATGAGAGAAAAACAAATAATTCAAGCCAGTTTCAGCATTTTTCAAAGTCAATTTTATGGACATTTTAAAATTTCTGTTTTGACATATGTATTAGAGAAATTCACAGACACAATCATAGAAAACTACAGCTCTGTTTTCTCAGAAACAATACTATTTTAATGCAGAAATAGCAGCTTTTCCATGTTTATAGCACTTTTTCTGTTATTCTAAATTTGCTGCTGGCTGCATTATGTTAGCATGAGGGTCAAATCTGGCCCCAGGGTCACCAGTTGCCTTACCCCTGTTTTATAACTTGATTTACACGTTTAATACCATAAAACAAGTTCTACAGTAAAGACAGATCAGTGGACAGTGGGTGCTTTCACACCAAACTTGTCTGGTCCATACCAAACCAACGCTGGTTCGACTGTTTGGGAGTTCAGTTGATTTGAGGTGGTGTGAGCTTGACCTCTGGGTGAGACAAAGAAAACAGCCTGTTCCAGCTCTACTGGTCACCATCCAAGGGTCACAGGGTCAACACAGAGATAATGACTTTCCATTTACTCATGCTGAGGATAATTTATTGTCACCAGTAAAAAACTTATATTTTGTCTTAATGAGTGCTCAACTTGATTTTGATGCCTGCTCTGGTGTGTTCACAATCTCTTATTTTCAGCAGCTATCTAGGTTTCATATCTAGAGTGCCCCTGATCCAGCTTTTTCTCTCTAATTGAGATGCTTTGTTGGAGCTCCTACCACTTCATAATCCAATCAAGTCTTTCTTTCTCCATGACTAAAATTCCCTGAAATCATATCTGATCATTTGATTTATTAGCAAAAATGTGGAAAACTGCCTATGTCACATTGTTAACAAATTCTTTCATAAATTTCTGGATCTGCATCTATATTTGAATCACCATCAAAATCTGAAAATCCTCTGAGAACTTTTTGAGTCATTAGCGAAAACGTAGAAAACTGCCCTATAACACAATGTTAACAAATCCTTAAAAAGTTCCTGGATCTGCATCCAGATTCAGATCACCACCAAAATCGAATCAGTTCTTTCTTCCTTTTCTCCATGACTAGCATTTCCTTAAAACTGTATCTGAATCTTTTCAGAACTTTTTCGGTTAGCAAAAATGAGGAAAATCTGCCCTATTTTGCAATGTTAACAAGTCTTTTCAGAAGATCCTGCATCCAGATTCTTATCACCACCAAAATGTAATTACTTCTTCTCTCCATGACTAACATTGCCTACAAATTTAATCTGAATACGTCCACAACTTGTTTGAGTTATTAGTGAAAATGTGGTGTCATATCTTGAACACTCGTGATGTGCAGAAGATTGAAGGAGAAATCGTGACACTGGCTTGCTACAGAATAATGGGTTTATTGCAAAAACAAAAAAAAAGCAACACCAGAATCATACAGGCACTGCAGGATAAATGGGAGAGACAGCCAATGATGTCCTTCTCCCAGACTTTAGTTTGACCACAGCTTATATAGGATCAGGAGTTGTGTACACAGCTTCTCCTAACATCTGGACAGCAATAAAACTAGCCTTGGCTGTCACTTGAGCCATACACTACCTTAACAGGACATCTGCATTCCTGGTGTAAAGAGTGATCTGCAGCCCTCTCATGAACACATCCTAAGGATTCATACCTTTGCCTTTCATGGATACACATCAGATACTTCAGTGGAAAACTGCCTGATCTTGCAATGTTAACAAGGCCAAAGGCTTCCTTGACTTGCACCAAACTCTGATCATGTCTCCCTTGTACCACGACCAACATTTCCAGAAAGTTTAATCATAGTCTGTTGCAAATGTTTTGGACGAATTGATGGTCAAACAAACAAACGCTGGTAAAAACATGAGCTGCTTGGCGGAGGTAAAAAACATCACGTTTCCTAAATGTAAGCTGATACAGATGATGTCCTGTTTCCACAACACTGAACGTCCTCTTTCTTCTGAATGGAGCATCACACTGATACGAATTTTTGCTCAGGGATGATATCATATTGCACCAAACCTCTTATTGTTTGAAACAGAGCCGGGGGAAGATCTCAGTGTTTACTGCAGCAGTGCCAGATGCACCAGCTGAGCCAGGCCTGTCTGCAGCCAGTCAGTTTGACAGGCGATCCCCGGAGCAGGCCTCCGCAGACAGACACGGAAGCAGATAGAGACCGACAGCAGCAAGCCCACACACAGTGGGCAGCCGTGACTGTACAGCAGGCAGCGCCCAGATAATAGTCCTTTAGAGCCAGTCTCCTCTCCCTGAAAGAAGACTGTCCAGGGGCGACGACGCGAGGGCTCATCACTCACCGTAAACTGGCTCAGGTGCTGGGGTCTGCGGCTTCAGAGGAGGAATACGACAGGATTAAGGAGGAGAGGGAGCGAGGCTGGCTGCCGGCATGCATTGTGAAATGACAGAGCACTTTCATCGTCACCGGAGACGAGCCAGGGGCAGGTTTACACTCCGAGAGGACGGGGATGCTCTGTTTGCCTTGTTGGAAAACAGTTCAATCAAAATTACTGAGCTGAGAACAAACAGTTATCAAATAATTGAAGTAATTACAACAGCTGCACCAAAATTTAGTCAACCTTTGTCAAATATGAGACTGATTGGGCTGCTCTGGATTTGAGAGAGGGAAGCACTGCGCTGTGACCCTCTGTGCAGGAAGTTCAAGAAGAACAGAAGTAGGGGTGTCCAAACCATGGCCTGTGGTCCTTTCTTAATAGGTCAGCAGCTTAGTCCATGAAGTGAAAAGAAAGTGCCCCTCATTAGAGCCTGAAGCTGGTGCTTGACTGATCTGCAGATGAACTCAAAGCACGAAAAGTTCATGCTTCCTCCATTACATGTTCTGTTTCAAGCCACAACTCAAATCATCTTCAAACTCCAGCAATCGTGCAAGACTTGAACATGCACAGCAGCTGGATCCACCTGATTAAACGCCTGTATTCAGATCCATCTCACCAAGCTCCTATCTAAAACTGTGCCCCGGCCCAATCAGTTCCTCCTAGCAGTGTTAATTTGACAGCACTTTTTAATGTTGTATCAGTCTTTTGCCTAAAATATCTTTTAGTTTCAGTCATAATTTAATCATCTAAATTGTTTCAATTTTAGTCTAGTTTTTGTTGATGAAATTTGACAACATTTTAGTCGACGAAATCTGCTGTAAATGTAGTCAACTAAAATATGAAGTGTAAAGGGTAAGGCATTTTTATGTTTCCTTGAATTTCTGAACTCATGTTTTACACTTGGATCCCGCCACCACCAAGCTAAGGCAGCTGTGATAGGATGTCCCTCTTAACTCATCCAACCTTTCCACACAACCAAAGTAGCTGTGATTGGATATATTCCTAACTTGTCCCTTTTTTCTACATGACCAAATTAGGTCTGATTGGATTAAGTCTCTGTCAGACATTTTGGTCCAGTTTTTGTCTGTTGATGAAAATGTCAGCTAAGTTAGTTTTAGTTTTTGTCCATGTGCACTTGTTGTTTTTTAGTTGTAGTCTAGTTTTGTCAGGGGAAAAAGGTTGTTGATGAAAACTATGACAAAAATAATTAGTCGACAAAATTAACACTGCCTCCTCGGGCAGGAAGAGGTGGAGGTACGAGCAAGACGACAGCAGGAAGTGACTGCTTGTTGTGACGATCCCTCACATATTTTCTTAGTTTGTCGTCCCTGAGTTCAGATTCTGAGCTCAAGATTCTGGAACAAAAGGAGATCAGGCATCATTGTTCAGCCCTGTCTCTTTTTGTTCCCAATTCAGTCATCAGCTACTTCCTGAGCAGGAAGCAGGAAGCAGGAAAGCGTAAAATCCACCTGAATGAGACCTGATGCAGCCATCCACCTTGTCCATGTGGTTTGATCTTTTGTTTTGTGCAAAATAAAATGACTAAAATGTTTGATTTGTGTGTGGCCTGTCTCCTTGTCACTTGCCCTCGGCCAGGCAGTAACCAATGGGGGCTCATCCGGGATAATTTATATGCTAAAACTTTGGATTTGTAGCAATTTTAGTCTGTTACTCTTGCTCAGAGTACTCTTACTCTTTTATTTTTATCTTGGTATAGACAGGTACAAAGTGCAAGAGTAGTAGCTTCTTTTGTAACACTTAGCAGGCGTTAGATTAGCATAGATGCTAACAGCTTCAGTAGCAGTTTTATCAGATCTGGACCACATTGCCTTATTAAATGAGAAACAACCAGCATTGAAAGCATTTCCAGATAAAAAGGATAATTTACCAACATGTTTTGAGGAGATTTGAAGAATACATTAAAAATCTGACATTAGAAATGAAAAGGCATTTGAAGCCTGGCAAAACAAAAATACACAACAGATTATAAGAAGGGGAGAAATCTATCTCCTCATTTAGGCCGGGGAAGGAAGTGGCTCTGAGAGTATAAATCCAAAAAGTTTCACGTTGTAAGAGGCGTTTGAGTCAGTCACCTCCTCTCAAAGATCTGGGAATGACTTCAATGCCATGATTTAGAGAAAGTTTGGGTTAGTTTGTCCTGCAGATCTGTACTGTTGTGAGTTTATGGCTTGTGTTCTGCCAGTCTTTCACACATTTTTCTTTTTTGTTCAACCAATATAAAAACATCAAAACAACAATGTTTTGGGCAGAGTTTGTTCTACAAAGTGGCTCATGTTTTGTACTTTACACTGTGACAGTAGTGTCCGCCTACTACATCATCTGATTGGCCCATAATGAATGTGATTGACAGAAGAATCGTCCAATCATCTGCTGGATATGTATCTGAAAGGTTCTGCCCTCCCAAACACTTACTATGGGCTGTTGTCCAGATGGACCAGTGAAATTGAATACTTCATCTGGTGAATCAGGATAGAAATGTTTGGCAGCTTGTGCTGTTTGGAGTGAAACTAAAACATCATTGTTTGTATATAAAGGACAAGGAGCTGATCCCGTGATAGGCAGGGCGATCCCAAAATCCTTTACTACTGAACAGCTTGAAACACGAGAAGATCAAGAGAGAAAAACAACTTCACGTCGTAATTTTGAGATCACAAGATAATAGGGAGAACATTCATATGCCTGCTGTTTGTTTGCTGTGTGCACTGATATTATTTACACTTTGTGCTTCATTCTGAAATCACCCAAAAGTCTGGGTGCTTGTTTCCCTCTTCTGGGTCGATCTGCCTGGCAGAGTTGAAGCGTCTCCTGCTGAAAACAGAACCATGAGAGTGCACCACTGGGCAAAAAAGGGTTAGAGGCAAAAGGATATTGAAATGAACCGACAGGCAAGTCGAGGGGTATTTTTAAATTAATTTTATTTTACCCTTATTTTACCAGGAAGTCTCACTGAGATTAAACATCTCTCACTTTGACTCTTTTAGCTCCAGACTTTATAGCAGAACCTATAAGTTTAAATAACAAACTGATAAGGAGAGGAGCTGGACAGAAATCACAGCCACCAAGGACATTATTGTAAGCTAACCTTTGGTCGCATTTAGCTTCAGATCCTGCTGATGTTGTCTGCCATGTTTGTTTACTCTTAAGACCCTGAAGAGTCAGTCTGTCGATGTGTCCTGTGCTCTGTCTATCTTCTTGTGTCTCTCACCACACTACAAGAACAAAATTGGTAAACCCATCATTATCCATCTTCATGTGTGGCTGTCTCACTGTACATCGGTTAAGGTTTTAAAAGTCTTTGCGTGCCATGCTTTAGTAAACAGGAGCAGACGCTGCAGAAATGGCAGCTGCTACAAGATGGCAGCGCATCAAATCAGGCAGAGGGTTTGTCAAAATTTGGGAGGATTATGCGGGAATGTTTTGACATCTCCTCTTGAGAGGTCCAAAGTTGTGCTTAAGAATGATAAGTTTATGAGAGTCTTGGATTTGTTTGCTTGTGTTTGACTTGAGCTCCTGAATATCACATATACTAAATAGTTTTTCTCTCACAGTTTGTGCACAGTTTGTCCCAGGAGTTCCTTTTCCTCGCTGAACACTTGTGAGTGTTTGCAGCATCAGTCCAGACCTGTGCTCTTACATAATCAGTTCAAAGCCCTCCACTTCCTCCCTCTCAGTTTGTGCCAGCCCAGGCGTTGCAGGAGGAAACGGGCCTCTTGCGTTGCCAAGTCTGCCTGCAGGAAGAAGCAGTGGGAGAGAGAAGTTATTTGGCTTGGAAATGATGCTAAAATGAAGGAGTATTGATGTGCGGAGCTGCCAGGGTTTGCTGGAGGAGAGAGGGAGAGGGCACCTCAGGTTCTCTGATTTAGCAGCTGTTTTAGGATATTTATTTACTCCGGCACTTAGATGAGGAAGGAGGGAGCTCGCAGGGTGGAGACAGTGGAGTGGGAGTTTATATATAGACTGGATTCTTATCAAACGCAGGCGTTCACTCACAGAATAATGTGGACTGATGTTTATATACTGTGGGGTAGTTACAGAGCAGAACTGCCAAGACTACAGATCCAGTTTTGTTCTACACAACACAACTAAGTTATCCAAGGACGCTTGATGTACAACACAATCAGCGTTTGGAACTGGCTTGTGCAAAATAAGGATTGATATCAAACATACTCATCTGGGAGCTCCTGTTATTGTCACTGGTCTGTGCCTCTTTCAGTAATTAGATAAAATGTTAGGAAACAGATACTAGACATGAAAAAACAAATGTTAATTGGATTCTGATTTAGAAAACAGAAAAACCAGTCCTGAAAACAACGTTTTTTTCTTTTTGATGGGGAAATAGGCTTACCTTCTTCTTGTCCATCTGAGCAGCGGCCCATAGAAAGTGTTTGGGAAAAGCATATCTGGCAGGTGATTGGATGACTGTTCAGTCAGTCACATTCATTATGCACCATTAGATAAAATTAATAGGTGGGTGCTACTTCTGCGGTATAAGATACAAAATTATCCTTCCTTTATCCTTCCTATAGATAAACACTTCCAGTGTTGTTTGTTTTTCAGTTAATAAAGAAATGTGGTCCAGATCCTGCTGTGGTCTCGCTCCTAAAGGACTTTGATTTGGGTCACAAGCAAATGTTGTAGATTGGCGCTTGGCAACATGGAGCCACCTGATTAAAGACATTAAATCAGGCTGAAAGAACTGCTCTGTGTGGTTAGAAATAGGCAAGTAGATGTTAAAAGGTGTTTCATTTTCCTCATTCATTTTAATGTTGTTCCTTCAGCTGTTGTACCTTCTGAAACTCTCTCATCCCCTTTAAAAAGTAATTTCCTGCCTCCACTGAGGAGTCTGTAACCAGGATAACTTAAAAAGCTACAAAAAGAATTTTATTAAAATTTCAGCAAATGATGTTCATGGCACAAGGAAGAAGTGATCTGATTTTAGTAGTGATCTGAATCTGTGATCTGAAAATGTAATAATTGGTCAATAAGGTTTTAAAAGTGTTGAGCCCGAAATGTGATAAAAAAAAGTAATAAAACCTAAAATGTAATAACAGGTCGATAATGTAACAAGATGCTGAGCCCAAAACGTAATAACTTTATTACATTATGGTGCATAATGTAATAACTAACCCAAAATGTAACAAGTTATTACATTTTGGGCAAAAATGTACTACTTTTTCGGCTCAGCATCTTGTTATATTATCGACCAGTTATTACATTTTGGGTTTTTTTTTACACTTTTTTTTATAACATTTTGGGTCATTGTTACATTTCAGGTCATTGTTATATTTCGGGCTCTAACAAGGCCCTCACCAACTCAGGGTTCGAACCAGCAGCCTTCTTGCTGTGAGGCACGTGCACTACCTGCTGCTTAACTGTTTCACAAGTCCCATTGATATGTGAAACAGTCCATCTGGAGTGTCGGGTTGATCCTCAGAGTAAAGATACAATTATAAAACAGCTACAATGTGCAGCCAGTGCAGAAAGAAAACGTGAACTTGCTCTTCATCAGAGGAGTTTGCATGATCCAGGTGAGGACGCACAGTAAAACAGAACTCTCTGAACTGAGGTGGGCTGATTACGGCGCCTCCGCTGAGATTTCCGTGGCACTTCGTTGTTTCATCTCCAATGCTTCTTGTTCCTTCAAGGATCTGCCAAACTCAGGACCTTCAGAAAGTTCTTTTGTCTAGGGCGATCTCCTGACGCCGCTCTGTTTGAAGTGAGTACAAACAAAGGAAAGTGGGTCTGTTGACTGTCAGCTGGGTGATTCTTCCAGACCTGTGAGGAACATTTCCACCCACAGATCATCTGAGGAGGAACAACGTGTGTGTTTCTGACATCATCAACGCTGCCTCTCAAATCAGACTCTTTTCATTGTCACACTCGCCCCTCTAACACTTAAATATGTGAATTATACGGTTTAATCCAGCATGCATTCATGCAGAACTTTGGTGAATTAAAGTTCAGCTCAGTGCAGCTTAAATAAAATATGTGGACTGTAGGATTTGATCAGAACAAGAGCCTGAGGTCACGTTTTTAGAGTTATGGAAAATGAAAGTTATTTTCTTATCTCAGCCAGTTTCACTCCTTAACCTGGTGAAGGGGAGTCGAGGTGAACTCCGGGAGCAACCTTCGCTGACATAGAAGTAAAAAACGGCAGTTCCTCCGTAGCCTGTCTGCAGGAACATCACAAGACACCACAGGCTCCATGTTCATGTTATTATGAACACACGTGATCCAAAGCTGCATCCTAAGGGGCAGCTGGACTTGGTTCAGGTCCTTGAGGATGTTGTTCTTAAAAAAAGCTTCTTCAGTAGAGATGAAAAGAAGTAGACCTAGAAATATACGACCCGTCGAGCGTTAGCAGAGTCATTGACCAGGAGACGTCCTCACCTGACCCTGGATGGGAGTGCTGTCCTGATGTTTGATGGAAACGAACTGAGGGATGTGGTTAAAGAGGACGACATGAGACCATCACTTCTGTTCTTGAATGATTTTTCCATCTTGTCAAAGATGATTTGCCGAACACTTTTTAAAAACAGCAGTTGCCGCTGCATTAAACTGTACAAAGCTGAGTTCAATCTCTTTTTTTTGAGCACATTACTCGTGCCGTTTTTGTTTTATTTGTTCAAAATGAAGGTCTCAGCATTTCCTGATGTTTCACATTGGGAACAGTTTTTGATTCAGTTCAGCCACTGCAGTGATCTTTATGAGATTCACTGCAGTTTTAGGTGAATTCTACAGGAACAAGACGTGCTCCTGGAAAACAAACCTCTGCCGAGACATTTCTGACATTTGAGTTATCACCAAAAATGTGAAAAGCTGCCTGATCTTGCAGTGATAACAAATCCTTAAAAAATCCTGAATCTGCATCTGTATTTGGATCAACACAAAAATTTGATCACCTCTCCACTGTGCCACAGTCCAGATTCACTGATTATTTCATCCAGATCTGTTGAAACTTTTTAGAGTTTATTGCTTACAGACAAACAAACAGACAAGTAGATGGATAAGCTCAAGCAAAAACACAACATCCTTGTTAAAGGTGAAGTTTATGGGTCTGGGGAGAAGAAGCTCATTTATATTATGCCAAAAGTGTCTTTGTATTGCATTTTTTAAAGAACATTGTTCATGTTTTTCTGAGACAAGAACATATATATTAGTCTACATGAAGCTGCATGTTTAAACAAGAAGACCTACAAATGAATTCTGTCACCTATCTGCTCATGTCAGTCTCCTCTTATATATTTCCTCTCCCTGCATCAGCTGATCAGGGACATTCACTCACTTAAACACCGAGCCAACCAGTAAAAAGACTTCCAAAAAGATGAAGTTCCCAGTCTGTACTGATTGGTTTACATTGTCAGCTCTGTGGTGATTGGTTGCTTCTCCTTTACTAAAAATATCATAATAATTATTACCTGCAAAATACATTCCCTTTAAAGTTTAACGATTTTTGAGTAACAGAATTTGCAGTAATATACAGAAATGCTTTTACCCTAAAAGAGTTAATTGCTGATGTGATTTATGGTTGGATAAATTCTTAAGGTGCTCCTGGACTTGCCCCAAACGCTTTGCCATACAATTTAAGAACCACTTGATTGTGATTTTGGAATGAAATATTTTTTTTGTGAATCTATTTCTCTCTGTTTAGCTATACATAAAACACCAAGCATTTCCATCCAGTACATCTCGGACTTAGGGCCAGAAGAACATAATAAATAAGTGAATTTTAGGCCTTTTGTTTCAAGGTTTTGCTTCCTTCAAAAAGACATAAAGCATGCACCAGGTGCAGAAGTTTCTCTGCAGTTTGAAAAGTATTGAGAGAAAGGTTTTTATTTTTAGACTTGGGGAACTTTCCATCTGCAGGGTCTGTTCTTCAAGAATACACTGCACTGTAGCATCCATGAATTAATGATAACTCCTTCAGTGGTGTTATACTTTTATACAATGTGTGTGCATTATTAAAACACAGTAAACACACACAAACACACATACACTGTAATTATGCTGCATTCTCCTGAGAGCAGGAGCCTGTTTTTGATGATTTTACAGATGTGACTATGAGAGGAGTACATGTGGAGATCAGTGCTCCTGAATCCTCTGAGCATTGAGTGACTTCGTTCCATAGGTATGAAAACGTCTGAGAAGAAACACAGGAAACATACAGAGAGAATAATACACCCTGTAACACCTGAAAATGTGTTTTTATGCAGACCTGCTTGTCGTAGCTTCGTCTTTCAGTCTGTAATTTTAGAATTTGAAATAAAATATGAGCAGTGATCAAACTGCAGAGATGCATTGCTGTCTTATTTCTGTGACTCATCTCTGATTGCTCAGAGGGAGAAACACATTTATATGGAAATGAATTGTTTACAATAATCAGCCTGTTATTCATG
The DNA here is from genome assembly GCA_037902135.1 of Cetoscarus ocellatus. Classification (NCBI taxonomy): domain Eukaryota; kingdom Metazoa; phylum Chordata; class Actinopteri; order Labriformes; family Labridae; genus Cetoscarus; species Cetoscarus ocellatus. Next base: position 408,942 of record JBAMNC010001225.1, read on the forward strand.
TCATTGGGCTCCGATGGTAAACATGTTTCTTCCACTTCATGTCTCCCACTGTCATCCTCTCACATTCATTTTTCAGCAGTGGTGAGCAGGGCTACAGGTTTGGAGACTGAACTCCACGAGAGCTGTGAGCTGTGATCTGTGTGAGTTAATAAACTTCAAGTTTCCTGAATATAAAATGTTTATTGTCTAAAACTCCTTAAGCGCTCCTTAATTCTTCATGTCCTGGATTCAATGAGGTGCTGGAAACATTCCTGAGATTTTGGTTCATATTGATAATTAATCTGCTGCACATCCCAAAGGTGCTCTGGACTGAGATCTGGTGACTGTGGAGGCCACTGGAGTACAGTGAACTCAGAAACTAGTCTGAGATGATCTGAGCTCTGAGACATGGAGCTGCTGGAAGTCTCAATCAAAAGATGGTCCACTATTGTCATAAAGGGATGGACATGGTCAGCATCAATCCTCAGGTTGGCTGTGGGGTTTAAACCATGCTCAGGTGGGAGTAAGGGGCCCAAAGTGTGCCAAGAAAATGTCCCCCACACCATCACACCACCAGAATCCAGACTCATCAGACAAGGAGACACTTTTACAATCTTCTAATCTCCAGTTTTGGTGAGCCTGTGTGAGCTGAAGCCTCAGTTTCCTGTTCTTAGCTGACAGGAGCTGCACCTTCTGCTGCTGTTGTCCATCTGCTTTAAGATTATTGACATCCAGAAATGTTCTTCAGCATACCTTGGTCCTCCACCAGTGGCGGTTGTCTTGTCCAGATATACAAGACTTCATTCTGTCAGTCTACTCTTTCTGTCAAGGGGCGAAACTTTAAAACTCTCTACCCATTAATCTAAAACTGGAGACCAACAGTCATGCTTTTAACAAATGGCTCAAACAATGGCTAAAATCAAAACAACAGTGCTCACATCAATAAAACTGGAGGATTGCTTGACCATGTTGCCTTTGCTTTATAGCTTATGTACTGCATATTTAATCTGGAAAAACTACTTCTCTTTCATTATTGTAATGTTATTGTACACTGCATTTTTTTTTCTTTTGACTCTTATTACTTTTATTATTTTATCATCCCAAAAGCCTCCTGTGGACAAGTGTTGCAAATTAGCACATGTGCTGAAACTCTCAAACAATACTTCTGGTTTGTCCAATGTTATTGTGATGTCCACATCAAATAAACAATAAAAAATAATAATAATAACGAGTGGTTATTTGAGTTCTTGTTGCTTTTCTATCATCTCCAATCACCGCCCACTCTCCTCTGGCATCAACAGGTGATTTTAACTGGTGAACTGCAGCTGAATGGATATTTTCTCTTTTTTAAGTCATTCCCTGCAGATCCTGTAGATGGTCATGTGTGAAAATCCCAGAATATCAGCAATTTCTGAAATCCTCAGACCAGCACCAATAACTGTGTTGCATTCAAGGTCCCTTAAATCAGGAGACATTTTTACAGTCGACTCTTTTTTCCAATTTGGTGGGTCCATGTTCTTAGCTGACAGGAGAGGCACCTGGTGTGGTTTTCTGCCCGAAGATTTGACAAAGTGTGCATTCAGAAATAGTCTGATCTTGATTGTAACATCAACTCTTCTCTGATCTCTGGCATCAACAAGGTATTTTCCTCTTGACTACTGCTGCTAACTGGATATTTTCTCTCTTTTGGACCATTCTCTGTAGCAGTTTCTGGAATACTGAGAACAAAAACCATGCCATGTTCAGTAAATCACCATTTGTCATCATATTGATGCTCAGTTTTATTTTCAGCAGGTCGTCTTCACCATGCCAGCATGCCTAAATGCACTTTGTTGCTTCCATGTGATTGCCTGATTAGCTTTTCCTGTGAAGGAGCAGTCAAACAGGTGTGTCTGTTAATACTGCAGCTTTATCTTCTCTGGAGTTTAAGCTGCTCTGACACATAAATGTGCCGTTTTAACGTGTCTTTATTCCCTCTCTCATGTGAGGAGACTCCACGTGCACTCTTCATTTCCTTCCCTTGCCTCCTCCTGCCTTCGTTCTTCTGCTCCGACAGCCTCCGTTAACAAACTAATGCATACAATTTGCATTTTGTTTACTGCCACGGCAGGATTGTAACACCTGCAGTAAAGTCAGTGAATTGAATATAAAAACGGAGATTAAAGACGGAGCAGGCTGTGTAGAGAAAGACTCACCTCGCCTCGCCGTACCGGAGGCTTGTTCGCTCTTTGTTGTTAAAAAGATGTCGAGAGCAGAAGAAGAAAGACCGAGAGAATCAACCAGAAAAGCGTCTCTGTTTGGTTTATGGCTTTTGTTTATTGCTTTTAACATCACAGTGTGGTGAGCAGCTGCTGGTGTTAAGTTCCTCAGTCTGAATTCACTTCAGAGAGAAACGATGGAGAATACAAAAGGCAGAAGACTGAGAAGTTTAAAGAGGAATATTTAGAGAGAAATTGTCTGTTTCTCACTGAAACATTTCAAAGCTGCGTTCAGTTAAATAAATGTTTGATTTCCTTCAGTTAAACCTGAAGCCTTGAAGGTGCTTCGTGACCGTCAGAAATGTTTTTGCTTTCAAACTGTTGGAAGTTTTAATAATTTGAGTCTAACAAGGCTGCAGCTGGAGGACATTTATCTTTCAGAGTTACTCACTCCTAATATTTGTGGCTCAAAAAAGAAGACGGTGCACAAAGAAATATCAGCACAATTTCCATATCAGTGCCATTATGACTTTAATCTGCTGTGGCTCAAGGATATACATCCTTACTACCACTTTGTTAGGATGTTAATCATGTTTTATCATCCATCCATTGTCTAGTCCACTGATCCCTTTCGAGGCTGGGGGGGGTGCTGGAGCCTATTCAAGCTGGCACTGGGCAAGAGGCGGGGTACACCATGAACCAGTCACCAGCCAATCACAGGGCCTTATAGAGAGACAGAGAACCATTCATGCTCATACTCATAACCATGGACAATTTAATCACCAGTCAACCTCATGAGCATGTTTTTGGTCAGGGGGAGGAAGCTGGAGTGCCTGGAGAGAACCCATGCATGCACGGGGAGAACATGGAAACTCCCACAGAAAGGCTCTGACCGACACGGGGATCGAACCATCAACCTTCTTGCTGTGAAGCATGTGCACCACCTGCTGTGCCACCCTGCTGCCCATCAATCAGGCAATCAAACTTTATTTAGAAAAGCACATTTCATACAAATGGAGTTGCTTAAGACGTAGAAGAAGTGACTGACCATATCGAAATATCTATATATCCCTATATCAATATCAATATCTATATCTATATCTATATCTATATATATCATATAAATAAAATGATCATGGTTTTTTCTTAAAACCAGCCACCAATAAAGCTCAACAGAGGACCATCTACTAAGTATTAATTATTCAATAATTAAAAAGTTAAATTATTACAAGTCAAAGAAAAATTAAATTAAAAATTAATCAAATAACATAAAATTTAAATTAAAAATTAACTTAAAAGTGATTAAAGTTAAAATTATTAAATAAAAATAAAGTATTATGTTAAACAGGAAGATAGTAGATGGGAAGGAGCAGTAGTCAGCCTGTAGACATTTAGTTATTTTTATATTTCATTTATTTATATTTATGTTGTATTTATTTCTATTTTTGCTTTTATCTATCTTTTCATTCTTCTTTCTATGTACTTTTCAAATGCTGTTGGAATCTTGATTTCCTTGAGGGAGTTTCCAAAAGGGATTAATAAAGTTCAGTCTAATCTCTAATCTATCTATTATTCCACTGTAATTGTAAGGATAGTTGGTTGGATGTGAAGAGGATTTGGAGACCAGAGCCCCACCTGTTCAGGAAAAAAAAAAAAAGGCAAAGCAACACAACCAAAAATCAACAGACAGGAATAAATGAAAAACAGAAAATACATAAAAGTGTGTTTAAATATTCAAAGAAAATAAAAAATGATTACGTTTAAAAAGATAAAAAACTTAATCATCTCAATAAAAATATAAACAAATACTGAACTGAATTGAATTGAATGCTTTATTTCAAATATACGTAAAAACAAACATGGTTGGTCACCATTAACAAATACATGCATACTCCAAAAACGAAAACAGAGAAGGTAAACTGTTGACAATATCTTACATGTACAGCAAGTTAACCTGCTTGAAAATGAGTAGGAAGAAGTTTAAATCTATTTAATCCTACCCTTTTTATTACCACATACCAGAGCGTGTGAGGGGAGGGAAGCGATGAGATTTCCCTCTCCTCGCACACAGAGCTGTGCACGAGGAGTACAGCTCTGTGCTCATGTGTGATAATTAGTGAAGCCGCTCATCTGCTTCATTAATTATCGCTTCACCTTCCACTAAAACTCCTACCTGCTCCACTGAAATCATTCACTGCTCTCTCTACAAACATATGGAAGCGCATTGCATTCACTGGATGAAAAAAATATTGGAGGATTGCCAGTGAGCTGCACTGAGGTCTGAGGGCTTTTGCGCTGTCTGTGGTGCTGATCCGGTCCATTTGTCAGGTTCAGCACCGCAGACAGCACAGCATTATGTCTCATTCCACAGTCGTCTGTGTGACTGCAGCAGCGGTTGAAGGGAGGTCTCTGAGTAACTACTAAACTGCATTTCAAATGTAGAATTATTATCAGTGAAGCATCCCGTGTTGGTTCAGCTGCTCCTGCAGAAAGACAACGACATCCAACACGTTGGACTGGGCTTTCAGTCTAAACAATCTGAGAGACTGGAGATGCCTGCGCAGTGTTGACATACTAACATTAACACCATCCTCATTTTTTAAAAACATCAGTATTTCCCTGTGTCTTAAACAGAGAGGATGGTAAAAGCAGATTATCCATCATTACCTTCACCAAGGTGGTGCTGTTTTTGCCAGGTCTTGTTTGTTTGTTTTTCTGTTTGACTGTTAGCAAGATTACACAAAAACTACTGAATGGATTTACATGAAAATTTTACCAGAGGTGTGGTTTGGCCAATCGCCACCATTACATTTTGGTGGCGATTGGCATATTTGTCTGGATGCAAAAGTTCCCAACATTTTCTGAAAATCCTATAACTTGACATTGAGTCCTATTTTAAAAAATCATATCTCTGCCAACACTTGATGGATTTGCTTCAAAATTTACGGGATTATATTTATAATACAACTCTGTCATCACAGTCAATTTCATCTGGATCCGATCCAGATTGACGTCATAAAAAAATCATTGAAGTTTATAATGGCAAATCCCATTCATTTCTCCTTGGCTGCTATGAGGGTTCCGCCCCCTTGACGTCATTTTGGGAATTGTATTTTATTTGAAAACTGACGTCAACCTTTTTAAGTCTATGTCACTACATTTCTCAGCTTCCCAGTGGAGGAGCTCTCCTCATGGACAGACATGAGTAGAGACTCGGCCGTCCAATCGGAGTGTGTGCTGATCCAGAGTTGTATCTTTTACAGGAGTTGTGGAAAAGCCACTGCCGTAACTGAGCTGCTTGGTGGAGGTCTGCGCTCTCTGAGTGCTTTTCTAGTTATCACTGTGAGAGGATTTACAGCAGTTCCCTTTTTCTTTATTGTTTCTCATAATTACAAGATCTGATCTTTAAATTATGAGATAAAGGGTTGAGATAAAGTGTCGAGATTATTGATGAGATTATTGCCCTCCGTTAGTCTCACAGGAATGACATTTGCATGAATTCTCAGCACCCTCTCTGAAACACTTTGTAAACTCCATGGTTGAGTTGTCAACATCCAATTTCCAACAAAAAAAGACAGTGTGGGAGGCTAAGCAATTAATTATACACAGATGCATTCTGGGTCAGCCATGCATCATGATGTGGGAGCGGTACTAGAGTGAAATTGGAACAGGATGGAGCAAAAGATTAAATGACGCTCCGCACTTTGGCCAAAGTCCTTCAGCTCGTGCTTCCCGCTCGCTCCCAATCAGCTCTGCTCATGTGCTCTGCCACGTACTACAGTCAAGTTTTGAATTTCTCCATATTTATAATATTTACAACATTCACAATCTAATCAGGAACCAATGGTCTCTATAACATATTGACTTAAATATATTATAAGCTACTTATATACAAATGTACACATAATATTTCACCTAGACATAATAATTAATTTCTTTACATATAATGCACCCCTACACTCACATACAGAAACAAGACAATATATCCATAATTTTCTACTCTACCATTACCATCCTGGGTTAAACTGCTGCTCTTTACACTCATATTTTTTTTTTAACTTGTGTTTTGAATATTATTTTAAACTTGCTTATGGTTTTACTTTCCTAAACTCATCTGCTAAACTGATGCTAAAAAAAACAATCAGTCAAATGTAAAACTTAAATTTAACAATAAAGTAAAAAGTAATAATCACAACAACTAAATAATTAAACAATGGTCATTAAAATGATGAAGCCCGGCTGAATAAATGAGTATTTTGATGCCTTTAAAGATTAAGTCATGTCAGCTGAAGCTCTCCGCCGAACACTGAGGCTCTTTGGACTGGTGCAGAACGACGGTGCCGCAGGTCACAGCAGTCAGAAACACTTTTCTGTGTGTTAGAGTAAACAGGTGAGTATCTCCTCCATCGTCTGTCAGTTTCACACAAACACACTCTGACAGGTGGCAGAGAGCTTGAAGGAGCCGACCTGAACATCTGGTGTGATTTGTGCTTCAGAGTTTTGTCGGAGGATGCTGGCAGGTGGAGGGTCCCGGGGCCTTTAAGGTCGGGGTCTGTTCTTTTCAAGCTGAAACATAATAATTTAATGAATCCTGTTTCATGAACAGAAGAGCAGCTGCAGGGTGAAGGCTTCCTGACAGTTTAGATGTTTTCTGACACAAATGATTCTGCTGCTCTTCTTTTGCAGGATTTGATGATCATATATAATCATTTGTTTTTTGGCATTAGCATCTCTACAGAATCATTATGTGTTGTTTTATGGCCCCTTATAGCCTTGGGCTGGAGACTGGAGGGTGGCCCATTCAAGTCCTGATTGAGTCATGCTTAGACTTTGGTTTGGTAGCTGGGGAAGCTGACTTCCAGGAGCACTGCTACGTCATTTGTTAACACGTTTGCGAACGAGTCGAGTCTATTGAACGGCTCTTTTAAGTGAACAATGAGAACCGATTTGCAGTTGTGAGTGAGCCATTTGTTTTTGAGCCATTCTTAAATGCTAACTACCGTGCTGCCTTCATGTGAACAACTAATTACATCTCTGAGTTTGAGTTGTCCACATGAACACAGCTATACACATGCTAATTGCATAGCTAACTTCAGGGAGGAGATATTAGTGAGCGCCGCCCGCCTGGACTGAAGACATCTGCTGGTGTGTTATCAGGGAGGAGGAGAAGAGAAAGTAGAGAGCACCCAGCACTGCCGGAGTCTGACTCTCTATCCTACATCAACATAAATTCATACTTTTAGACCAGTTAAACCCAATTTAATGGCATATGAGCTAGATGCTGTTATATTACTCAACATCATTCATCTCCAGATCATATTCATTATAGATATTGTTAATATCAGATTGATCTCTCTATCCATGGTTGTATTGATTATACATCCATAGTTACTATCTTTACAACCATACAGACATGAGAAACTTCTTGAAAATGAGATGCAACATCTCAAGTGGCTAACCCTTAATAAATTTATATTCAACAAATATGGTGCTATACAAATAAAGATTTATTGATTGAATTTATATTCAGCAGAGACAAATGTGATTTTAGTCCCTTTGTCTCTGCCTGGATGGAAACATCTCTGGAAGTATGTATGTGTATATACACATATATTTATAATATGTATATATGCATATATGTGTATCTATAAAATGAAGAGTATGGCTTCAGCCTGCTGTATTGTATAGTGTCGTGAGATCACACTTGTTATGAACTGGAGCTATACAAATAAATATTGATAATTAAAGATTGACAAAATTGTTGGTACACTTCTGTTAAAGAAAGAAAAACCCACAATGGTCACTGAAATAACTTGAAACTGACAAAAGTAATAATAAATAAAAAATGACTGAAAATTAACTAATGAAAATCAGACATTGCTTTTAAATTGTGGTTCAACAGAATCATTTTAAAAAACAAATGATGGTACCCCTAGAAAAGGTTGAAAATGATTTGACCACAGGGACATGTTCAACTAAGGTGTGTCCTGTAATTAGCATCACAGGTGTCTTCAAACTTGTAATCAGTCAGTCTGCCTATTTAAAGGCTGAAAAGTAGTCACTGTGCTGTTTGGTATGGTGGTGTGTACCACACTGAACATGGACCACAGAAAGCTAAGGAGAGAGTTGTCTCAGGAGATTAGAAAGAAAATTATAGACAAGCATGTTAAAGGTAAAGGCTATAAGACCATCTCCAAGCAGCTTGATGTTCCTGTGACTACAGCTGCACATATTATTCAGAAGTTTAAGGTCCACAGGACTGTAGCCAACCTCCCTGGATGAGGCTGCAAGAGGAAAACTGATGACAAATTGAAGAGACGGATAATACGAATGGTAACCAAAGAGCCCAGAACAACTTCCAAGGTCAAGGTACATCAGTATCAGATCACACCACCCACCACCAAAGTGGACTTAATGGAAAAAAAGACAAGAGCACTGTACCTAATGTGAAGCATGAAAGAGGCTCAGTTATGTTCTGGGGCTGCTTTGCTGCATCTGGCACAGGGTGTCTTGAATCTGTGCAGGGTACAATGAAATCTCAAGACTATCAAGGCATTCTGGAGCCAAATGTGCTGCCCAGTGTCAGAAAGCTTGGCCTCAGCCACAGGTCACCACTGCTTGCTGGACTAACACCACTTCTGGACCACCTCCAGTGACAGACATTTTTAAAAACTGTGTCCTGAAGAACATCATGCAGTTTTTGACCAAACTCCTTTTCCGAGCTGGTTTTACTGCTGATGGGGAGCCACCCCAACCTAAAAGGAGGTCAAACTCTGCAGGCTCTAACTGTTTTAGTCTTGCTGTAGTCCCTGATCTGCAGGTATCTAAAGAAACTGTTGTTATGGAGGCCATTTGCTCCTGAAGATGACTGAAGGAAGCTCTTACTGACCAGCAGGACTCCTGTTGTCCTGATGAGCTGGTCCTTCCACAGCTGAGTCCAAGGGAGAGGGGACAAAAGAGGGGGTCCCTGCAGTGGGTATCATGTGGATAAAGACTCTATTCCAAAATGAGATTTATTCTGTTAATTAAACAGATTCATTAAAGTGTGTTTAAGTCTGGTCGAGCCACATTATTACTGTCTGAAGAGCACAAACAAAGTAATAATGTGAAAAACAACACAAAGCTGGTGTCAGAGATCGTGTTGTGTGTCTCATTCAGATGGTAAAGACACTTACTGCAGTCTGACGGACGCTTTGGGACGGCTGTGGAATGAGACATAATGATAGGCCTACATTTAGCGGAAGTGATTTTACCGCCACTATTGAGTTTACAGGACGAGCTGCAGCAGCCACAAATACCTGAAAACGGGAGGAAGTGCCAAATAAACAGTCACTGCAAAAACATAAGACCTGCGCTGTGAGGGCTGTGAGCTTTCGCCCTGAGTGTGCGCTGTAGCCGCGCTGCGCTCTCCGCGATGCTGATCTGGTTCATTGTTCCATTTGTCAGTCATTTTCTAATTGACTGAATTGACCGAATATTGACGGGTATTTCAGACACTGTGTGTAATTATGTCAATGCTGTCATTTAATAGGAATCAGAAAAGGAAAATTAAAAATGACGGATACTAATATGGCATGATGGAAAAGTGACCGTGTTCAAGACAGTTGCTCCACTAGTGTTGAACCTAAGAAGCACGATACAGTGAAACGCAAATATTACGTGTGGGCCATAGTCTATTATATTTTGGACTTTGATACGGGCCAATTAAACATGGATGGCAGTTGGTCCGCGGGCCGTAGTTTGGACACCCCTGAACTAAAGGAACAAATACAGCTGTCATCATCATCTACAATACAAATATGGATGGACTGAAATTATAATACAAATCCACTTTAAGAAAAAAAAAAAAACATTATTCAAAATTATTCAAATATTTTTATAAAGCAAAAAACAATATTTACAGGTTATTCTGACATCAATGACTGAACAGCTGTACATCTATTCATTTACCAAGACGTTAGACAAAATTTCTTAAAGGTTAAAAAACACTGAAAACATTTTCAAAATGACCTTAAAATATTAAATATCAAATATTGTCAAAGATCTTAGTTTATTATTGTTTAATATCATCGTTATATTTTCATGTCAGATTATGCCTTTTTGTCTTGAAATGTTAGATCTGATTATATTTTAAATTCATTACATATGATTATATGATTTAACACTTACATAAATTTCTTCAGTCCATAATGAGACTTTTCTGTGACATAAGACCATGCAACATCATCATCATCATCACCATTGTCTTTATCATCATCATCATCATCACCATCACCATCATCATCATCATCATTGTCTTAATCATCATCATCATCATCACCATCACCATCATCATCATCAGCATCATCATCATCATAATTACTATCATCATCATCATCATCATCACCATCATCATCATCATCATCATCATCATCATCATCATCATCATCATCATAATTACTATCATCATCATCATCACCATCACCATCATCATCATCATCATCATCATCATCACCATCACCATCATCATCATCATCATGATTACTATCATCATCATCATCATTAGCACGGTTCGGGAGGCAGACACCCTCTCTACCTTTAAGGTTAGACTTAAAACATTCCTCTTTGATAAAGCTTTCAGTTAGGGACCAGCTCATAGTCCATAGTTTAGACACATAGTTAAGATGCAATAGGCTTAGACTGCCGGGGGGATCTGGCACATTGGGCTCTATCCCTCTCTCTCTCACACTCTCTCTCCATATCTGCCTCTGCCCCTTTCTGTTTGCTCCTGTACTCGTCTCTGGCTCTGGTCTTTTAGGTGGCCTGGGATCCTTGGTGGAGACTGCCTGCTGCTGTGGAGTCATGAAGCCTCAATAACTACAATTACACACATAACACATATTTGGCCATCTCATTCCAGTTCATAATCATTATAGCTGTTAATGTAGATATTAGCATGATATTTCTATCCATGGTTGATACATCTATAGTAACTATCTCTAGCTCCACATGGACATGAGATCCCTCTTGAAAATGAGGTGTCACATCTCAAGAGGTCTACCATTAATAGATTTATACTTAACGGAGACAAATATGGTAGGGATGCATTTTCTTGTCTGGGCACCCATGATTGAGTCACTACCATAAATTCTTATTTTCAGTAAGACTTTCATGATTATACTTCTATAAAATCATCACCACAACCACACAGACATGAGGACCCTCCTGAAAATGAGATGCTGCATCTCAAGAGGCTAACCTCTAATAAATTTATTTGCAGCAGAAACAAATTTGACGACGACAGGTCTATGATTGGTCCATTGATCTGTCACTAACTTTAGTTCTTACTTTAGTCCACTTGTCTCCACTTACCTCCCTCCCTTTGCCCACACACCCAACACAGCATCGTGTGGATTTGCTGTTCATCATGAGACTGGGGTCCAAATTCAAGATTTCCTGCTGCTTAACAGAAGGTTTTTTCTTGCCGCCATGATGGAGGGATTCATGATTGGCTATATGGATTCATGTTGGGTGTTGGATGTATATATTTGTATATATATGTATATGTGTATTTTATGTATGTATATATGTATCAATGCAAATATGTGTATCCATAAAATGAAGAGCTTTATGCTCTATTGTGAAGTGTCTTGAAATAACACTTGTTATGAATTGGCGCTATACAAATAAAGATTGATTGATTGACCATCTTTACCTTCAACATCATCATCACCACTACATCATCATCATCACTATCTGGACCTTTACTGTCCCACTGATACAGAGACTTTTAGAGGTGATATCTTCAGAGGATGATCTTCATCATTATTCCAAAAGTATGGAAAGATCTTCTGAGTGAGAGTGTGTTTGAAGGTGTGTAGGTGTGTGTTCGTGTCAGGATCAGAGAATGACAGCCGTCCTCTGTCCCAGTCCAGATTCACCCTGATCCTCTGAGGACGTCCACTTACTGACAGAACAGTGTCTCCACCTGACGGAGTACATGCTCTGTATTCATCATCATAGAACTCTATTCTCCATAATCCAGAGTTTATGTCTCTCTTCCTGTCTGCAGACTCCTCAAGGACACCCACCTCCCACCATGTGATCTTTCCAACCTCAATGTCCCAGCTGTGAGTCCCTGAGTTAAAGCTCTCAGAGCCATGGACAGTCCACTCTGGTTCCCTCTCTGGATTATCAGGAAGCTGCTGTCTCTCTCCTCGTCTCACAGTGGTCAGATCCTCAGACAGGATGAGGTCTGGATCAGCAGTGTTTGGGTCCAGAACCACAGGAGTGTAGGAGACCACGTCCTTCATCTTGTTCCAGATGTTGAAGCTCAGGTTGCCCAGGTGTTTGGCCTGGTCTATCAGAGCTCCTGTGGGCAGCTGTGGATCCTCCAGCAGGGGGCGCTGCTGGACTCTTTCCACTGCAGCCTTGTAGTTTTTCAGGAATGAGACGTCTTCAGCTCTCAGCTCGTCCTCTGTGGCTCTGACTGTGTGTGAAAGAGCTGCTATCTCTCTGCTCAGAGCCTCCATCTCCTCCTTCATCCTCTGACTCTTCTGCTCCTCTTCCTCCCTCAGTGCAGACAGCCTGGCCTCCTCTTCCTCTTCTAGAAACTGGTGAAGCTTCTTAAACTGCTCCTTAATCTGCCTCTCTGTGTCTGCAGCCTGGGACTTGATGTGTCCTCCTGTTATATCCCACTTCTTCTTGATTTCATTCAGGTTCCTCAGTTTGTCCTTTAAGGCCTTCGCTGATTCCTGGAGCTCGACTCTGAGATCTTGAGCAGCTTCATCCATGGGTCTGAACCTGTGGTTGGTGTGTTTCTTAGAGTCTCTGCAGACCACACAGGCTGGCTGCTGATGATCCAGACAGAACAGTCTGAGTTTCTCTGAGTGCAGGCTGCACAGATCCTCAGAGTCTGATGAAGCTCTCTGAGCTCTCTGCAGTAAGAAGGCCTCACACAGGTTCTTCAACACCAAGTTACAAGGAGGTTCTGACCTTGAGGATCTTCTCTTACAGAGAGGACACTCCTGGACCTGTTTCTCCTCCCACCAGCTCTGCAGACAGGCTTTACAGAAGCTGTGGCTGCAGGACAGAAGCACAGGATGTTTGAAGATGTCCTGGCAGACAGAGCAGCACAGATCGTCCTCTGAACAAGAAGAAGCCATTCTCCTCTGAGTGAAGCTGAACTGATGACAGGCAGACAGCTCCAACAGCTCAGACTGCTGAGGGGACACTCCCTCCTCCACAGGGTCCTCAAACTTACTTTGACTCCTGTGTTTTATAAAGCTCCTCTCAGTCTGCAGGCAGGAACTGGTCACAGTGGAAGTATTCCAGTATTCCCAGTATTCCCTCCTGAAGCTGTGGTCTCTCTCTGTAAAGTCCTCCTTTTACCTCTCAGTGTAAATTCCTCCCTGTGGATGAGTGTGTTTGTGTTCTCACAGTGAAGAACGGCCCACTTCCTTGTTCGTCTGTGTTATGTCATGCAGGGGGCGGAGCTTCATCGATCTGTTTCTGATTTAAAGTTCACTGGAGGAAGAACTTTTTAAGTTTGAGCCTTGAGGACAGAGTTCACTGAATTTTAAAGCCAAAATAAAAGACTGGATCCTTTTAAAAATAACTGATATTTGATAATATTATAAGAAACATCTATTGAATACTGCTGTGATGGGGGGGACCCTTAGTCCCACCTAAGCCTGGTTTAAACCCCACAGCCTTTCTGAGGACCATTGCTGACCACGTCACCATGACCATGCATCACTAAATAGTTCATGCACTGCTCTGTATCAGCTGGCATCCATACCTGACTATCTCCCCTCAGGGGCGGAGATGGACAGGTGCTTTTGGACAAAATACTGCCATGAGCCTTGAACAACCCCCAAACCTTCAAAAATCAGATCCGTCCCTTCAGTCTTGCCTCAACATGGCCTCTTTGTCTGGTTAGTTGATCTGAAGTCAGGCTGAGTCACTGTTTTCAACATGGCTGCCACCACAGATTGTAGGGGTGGGCCAAAGAATTGGTTCATGTCAAAATCAGGACTCTTACTCTTTAAGACTCCAAACTGATCCTTCAGTTTTAACAGCATCGTGTGGATTTGCTGTTCATCATGAGACTGGGGTCCACATTCAAGACTTCCTGCTGCTTAACAGAAGGTTTTTTCTTGCGGCCATGATGGAGGGATTCATGATTGGCTATATGGATTCATGTTGGGTGTTGGATGTATATATTTGTATATATATGTATATGTGTATTTTATGTATGTATATATGTATCTATGCAACATGGCTGCCACCACAGATTGTAGGGGTGGGAAAGAATCGATTCATGTCAGTTTTAATATTTGATATTTAAAAAGACATTTGTCCTCAAAAATGTGCTGCTTGTACTTCTTCTCTGCACTGGCCTCCTCAGTACACATTTGCGATCAAAGTGCATGCTACTACCAGCCGGTCATGCTACTAAAATTACCGTCTTAGCTGTGTTGGTGATGTTTCTGTATTGAACATCAGTTAAAGTGTGTTAAAGTCTGGTCAAGCCACATTGTTACTGTCTAAAGTACATCAAAGTATCAATATGAAAAACTTGAAGGGCCGTGCCACCTTCTGGTTTTGACTTACAGAGGCGAGCTTTGCTTGTTCTATGATCCACATACAAAAATGGATTAATTATGGGGTCAAGCTTTTAGAAAAATTTTTCACTTTAAGATGAGTCTAAACATTACAGGAAGAACCACACCCCCGACTGCTTCTGGATTTCCTTTTGAGTATCAAAATCAATCCATGAAGTAAAATCAAAATCAGGATAAGAGATGGAAAATCCTGTTCATCATTAAAATAATCCATTTAAAGGATGTTCACCATAATGCTGGTTTGGTTTCACTGATCTTAAATTAACTAAACAGTCACAACATGCAGTCTTGTAGTCTCATTAAATTTGAGTCCTTAACCAACCAGCAGACATGATTAAAAAAGCCTTTAAGTTATGTCCTTCATCACAGCTTCAGCATTATTTTCAGATCAGACCAACCTGCTGCAACAACAGAAACAAGAGGAGGAAACAGCTGCCAGTGTGGCATCAACTCGCTGTTTACCCGGTTAAACCGGTTAGCAGGCATTGTTGCTATGACAGCAGAGGGACGACTAGCGCTAACATGACTGATGACTGAAGGTATGCTCCCACGGAGTTTGTGGACTGAGTCATCGAGTTTAAGGCATTTTTGGTTTAGGCTGCTGGGTTTAATTCTCTCTAACCTTCCTCCTGTGTTAGGATCTGTACCGACCCGTTTTAGGTTTTAAATGCATAAAAGAACCACTTAATATTTGTTTCTTGCATCAAGGCTTTTTGACTTTTTCAGGAAACCTCTATTTGAACAAAAAAAAAACTTTAAAAAAATTAAAAATAAAAACAATAAATCATAAGTGCTTTGCTGAAATGGTGTCATCTGTGTTGTTAGGGTCGGTTTTGGCCCAACTATAAAAATATTATAAAGCAATAATTAGAGACAAAACTGAAATCATGGTGCATCTATGAAGATAAACAGATAAATGTTCATAAGTGTTCATAAATATTCATGCTCACAAAGTTCTCTTGCTAAAAATACTGTTTTGTTTTTTTCTGTAAGTAAATATATATGGGTCAAAATTGACCCCTCACACCACTGATGTTCCTATAGTTAATAATATTAGAATGGAAAAGTTATATACATAAACCTCTACAATATATGTTCTTTCACTCCCTAATAATAGTGAGGTAATAACACAACCTCTTATTTAAAAATATGACTCTCTTGTGGTTCATTTTACATTTTTTATTGAAATCAAGGGGTATAAGGACAAAGAAAGGCCCAAAGTCCCACACCAAAACATAATAAAACCAATATTTTCATGGATAATGAAACCTGATAAGGTAACCAAAAGATAAGGAAAAAAATTGCGTGATTAGATAATTCTTTTTAGCGTAATTTACAGTTGGTTTAAGGCACAGGTCAAAACCGACCCCAGTGTGGAGCATATAGAGTAAGCTAACACAGAACAAGGGCTAAATGAGAGAGTGTTTTCATTTCTTCTCACCACAACTTTATTTATTTTGATTTATTTATTAAATGATTTGATTGCGGCATTAATGGATATCTGTTCAGAAAGCAATACATGTAAATATGCTGGATTATAGGAACGATGCTAATTTACATCAACAGGTAACACAAAAACATGATACCAAAGACACCACACACAAAACAGCAGGGGAGCAAGACTTCCTTGAATATGCCCCTGTTTGTTTGCTCCTGTACTCGTCTCTGGTTCTTGTTTTGTAGACCACCTGGGATCATAATGTAGACTGCCTCTCCCTTTGTCTCTGCCTGGATGGTTACAGCTCTGAATGGATGCATGTGTATATTCAAATATATATTTATTTATATGAACCTGTATATATGTATGCATATATGTGTATCTATAAAAATGAAGAGTTTGCCTTCAGCCAGCTCTGTTGTAAAGTGTCTTGGGATAACACTTGTTATGAACTGGAGCTACACAATTACAGATTGACTGATTGATTGATTGATTGATTGACTAACTGTACTGGAGCCAGTATTTATGGCTGTATCAGGGAGAAGGAGATAGCGACTGAAAAAAAGCACAAAATGAGCCAGAGTCAGACACGCCGCAGTATTTCGATGCACTTCTCTGTGGACGAAAGGCAAAGTGAAGCTCAGTACAACATTTGTAAAAAACAAACAAACAAAAAAAACATATCTTCCAAGTCCGGGTCAAGAAATTACCAACTCTGCCATAAAAACACAGCACCAGATGACAGGTTTAGTGTGAAATGTCCGACTAGAACAGACTGACTCTGACACTATTGAGAGTGATGTGTCTTTGTCAGTCCCTCCACCTGCACATCAGGTGGTGTTAGACGCCAGGCCACTATTCTGTCTTGTCTTCAGCACCAGCACTGATGCTCCCTGGAGATGTGACGTTTGCGAACGAGCCGGTCTTTCTAAAGACTCTTTGAAAGAAAGGACTCCTCAAGCTCTGGCTCCCTTCAAAGAGCCATAGATCCCATCTCTGCTGAGCAACTTGGACAAGAACTGTTCTGTTAGTCTCTTCGTGAGTTTGGTGTCTTCTGTTGATGATTAAAACAATGATCACTTTTTAGGCCTGATCAAAAACTAACTTCATAATTAAGAAAGTTTCATGAAAAACCCTCTGAGACCTCAAAGAGAGGAAACTGATCCAAGATTTGAGCTGATCACCATCAGACTTCAGGCCCAACCTCCATCCAGCTAGGCTATCAGAGATGTGAGGCTCTACAGGAGAAACACGTGTCCCTGATGGTGTTTCTTTAAAAACTGTAGGAGTGAGCATGGTTTGACTAAAATATACTTAAAAATTCACCTGTTTAAAGTCTGTGATCTTCATGTTTCCCTTCACATTCCTGTTTTTAAACTTTGTTCTCCTTCAGTCTGATCTTTGCTCTCTCCGGTTCTTCTGGCTCCTCAGTGCTGAAGATGGTCCAGTGGTGAAGGACTCCACCTGAAGAGCAGGAGACCAAGGTTTGATCCTGGCTCAGCAGATCTGAGGTACTTTACACAGGAGTGTGTGTGTGTGTGTGTGTGGGGGGGTTTGTTTTCGCCACAATTCCAAATTTCACTGTATCGATTTCAACTTGTGAGCATTTGAAGCATCAATTTCACCTTGCACATTTGACCATCAAAGAGGAATCCAGAAGGTAAAACCAACAAGCCCAAGGTGGTCCAGCTCGCAGGATGGGTGTTTTTGATGCTTTTGCAGGGGCGGAGCCAGACTTTTTGAATGGGAGGGCACAAGGGGTAACATAGGTTAAATTGGGGGGGCATAAAAATTTTGCTGCTCTGTTGTTGCAGTTTCAATAAGTGCATTGGGAGTCTTGAATAACTTCTTGTTTTTGGTCTTGTTTCTGTTTAATGATACAATTATGGGTGGAGACTTTACACAATGATTGAAAGCAGTAAGGGCTAGTTGTTTACGCCATGTTTTAAATTTTCAAAACATCTTTGCCATTATCAGTGGCCTTATCAACCTGAAAAAGTCATAATCCTGAGAGTGAAGTCTGAATTCTGGCTTAATCTTTTATTAATTGGAAAATAATGTGGACTGTGTGAGTAAAGCTCTCCCATTGTGTTTCTTTAAAGGGCTTCTTTAAAAAAACTGAGGACTGCAGAGGGACTTTTATGATTTCATACCTCAATACCTTGTACATTTTTGCATTTCAGTACCAAAAAAAATAAAACATAAAGTGCTGACATCAAATCTCCTGATCAAATGTACACTGAAGTATAACTGTGTTAGTCTAAAAGATGAAGATTGTTTGGCTTCTTCACTGATATAGTGATGAGAGAAACTTTCAGACAAAGTTTCAAGGGAAATAAAGATGCTGGAGTCTGTGTATTGAGGCCTTAAGTGAGTCCTTGCCATTCCGTCTCTGGTTGGTAATTTAAGTTGAATGATCTTTCGACACCAGACACATGCTGTTGGGTTTGTCTCTACAATTTCCATGTCACTTAAAATACCATGAAAGCAAATGGACTCTCCAAAAGCTCGCTCACAGCTAATAACAGTGATCACGACATAAGTGAGAGTATGTGTGTGTTCTGCTGCAGAGCTCTGGGTTTGTGGCATCTGGATGGTCAGCACAGACGCAGCCATGTTTCACTGTCTGCCCTGATTATGATGTTAGCAAATGGTTCTCACTGTCACTGTGAACTCTCAGCATGTAATCTTCATAATTGAAGGAAGTTGGTAATCAAGGGCGTGATGGCCAAGCGGTAAGGTGTTGGTCTCGTAAACCAAAGATCATGGGTTCAACCCCCATCCATGCCTTTCAATTCTCATGTCTGGAAATGGCTTGATATTCATCTCAAAATGAGTAGCCATGTGTGATCTCCATATATTTATAGATCTCTTATGATCTAGTTTTTCAAGCTCACCAGGGCTGCACTCTAGTGCTCCAAATACTCTTCCAGTGCAGAAGATATTCGCTATCGGTCGAAGCAAAGCTGCAGTGTGGAAGAGATGTTGCTCAGACCGGCCTGATTGGACCATGGATCATGGGTTTGTCTCTGCCTTTCAGGACCAGAAATTAGATGCTGTTTAAAATCAACTACCTTAAATCAGGTGCAAAGGCATTTAGGGCATGGTGGCCAAGCGGTAAGGCGTTGGTCTCGTAAACCAAAGATCATGGGTTCAACCCCCATCCATGCCTCTCGGTATCCTTCCACACCCAACCTTCAGTGCTTGTGATGAAGTTCACCAGTATGCGGTTGGGATATACATTTCACCAGTTGCCCTGCAACATGATTGACTTGACTTATTTAAGGAGAAAGATGCTTCAGTTGACTCACAAGCAACTCACTAATCATTCTGGGTGCAATGGCAGTGAAGGACTGACACCTTGAAAGCTCATTTCTCATTCAATATGATAAAAAACAAGATTTGTAATTTACTGATTAACAAATACATCTTATGGGCCGCAGCTCCTGTTAAAAAAAGGCTCCTAATTATGCTTCGACAGAGCAGTGCGAAGGGAGCTGTAATGAACATAAACCTAAAGAGGCGGTGTGTGGTTCAGCTAAATGGGAAGCAGCTGTGAACCTGTGAACGATGGTGGACGGTGATGAAACCACTGCGGGGCCAGCTCTGTTCAGAACCTGACGTCTCCTCATCCAACGACGAACAAAGAGCAACATCGAAAGTGTGGAAAACATGTAAGAGTTTGATTTACTGACCCTAACCCTTTTGTTCTCTTTTCTGGTTTATATTTTCTCAACACTCTGAGGTCTGGTTTATATACCAAAGGTTAAACCGAAGTGAAGGTAATGAGTAAATGCAGAAGCTATTTAACACTGACGTTACAGTAGGATCATTCAGGAAAGACTTGGATGCAGAGGGTGGAGAGAACGTACAGGATGTTGCAGAGAAATGAGGGCAGCATGCCATGAAGCGTCTCTACACAGATTGTAACACCCGGGGGTCCATGGGAGCTCCGGCAGAATCAGCAGAACATGGTAAATGTGGGAGGCTATACACACATGCACACGTCTGACTGGCTGAAGGGGACGTGTGTCCGATAAACCTCTTTTCTGCCCTTCAAACAAACTCCTGCTCCAGTTTTACACACAACACACTCTTTCTGTTGGTGTGCTGGTGAAAAGTCTTTTTTCCTGGAGTATGGGAGGATTTTCGAGTGCCCCAGCAGAAACGAGGTGATGCTTGGACATGTTCTCTCATTAGATAATTATCCCCTGCTGAGACCTGGACAATGAGGGAGGCTGGAGGTCACTGTGGCACGGTAACTGTTACATAAACCACAGAGGTTAAAAGAACATGGGAGAGTGTTTGAGAGATGGATGGACACACGTTTGTCTGGTTTCTGCTGGAGTGTGTGTTAACAATGGTCGCCAAGGGGACCAGTCAGAGGAAGAAAGTGTGTTTTTTATCTGTTTCAATTAACCACACTAACAACAGGCAAGGTCACGCTACAATGGCTGTGCGTGTCAGGAAATATATAAACAAGCTGTGCATAAACAAAATCCAGCTTTTATCATTTTTTCCACATCTTTTGTTGCATCCCACAGTGATTTTTACCTCCGCCAATGAGGTGTTTGTTTGTTTGTTTGTTTTTTAGCAAGATTACGCAAAAACTACTGAATGGATTTTGCTGAAATTTTCAGATGTTGGTAATGGCCCAACTTAGAAATGATTAGATTTTGGTTGTGATATGTATATTTGTCCAAATGCAAAAAAATCCCCAAATTTTAAAAAATCCAATAAGTTAACATTTGGTGGAATTTTAAAAAATCATATCTCTGCCATTTTTTAACCTGATTTAATGTCTGTAATCAGGCAGATCCACTTTGCCAAGCTCCAATCTACAATGATTGTGCTCGGCCTAAAGGTGCACTGTCCAATCAGAGTCCTTTAGAGCAGGAAGAGGTGGAGCTACGAGTGAGACCAGCAGGAAGTGACTGCTTGCACAGAGGTTAGCATATGCTAACAGCTTCAGTAGCCGTTTTATCAGATCGGACCACAGTTCTTTATTGAAAGAAAATCAAAAAACACTGAATGCATTTCTCCATTGAAAGCATATTTTCGCTGCACTTCTGACGTGTTTTGGCAAAAGTTTGTTTTGCTTAGGGACATTTTGTATTTACCCTGCAGCAGTAGTGCCTGTCTACTACATTTATTGATTGGCCTGTATGAATGTGACTGATGGAGCAATCGCCAAATCACCTGTACGCTTTTGAAAGGTTTTGCCAATTCCCAAACACTCTCTATCATCACCTAGTCTGACACAGTGACAGTAGTAAGTGACAAAATGAAATTATGTAGTCTGACCTCGGCATTGGTGTGGGTGTCTCTATATGTCAGTCTAGCAATTGACCAATGTCAGCTGCCAAAGGCTCTTATTCTCTGTGATTCTGAAAAGGATAAGGTCTATAGATAATGGATGGATGGGTAATGAAGATGTTTTAGATCCTTTTTTAAAGATTTTAGGTCTCAGTAGGAGATACCCAAGTATGATACTGTGGCGTGGTGGCCAAGTGGTAAGGCGTTGGTCTCGTAAACCAAAGATCATGGGTTCGACCCCCATCCATGCCTTTGATTGTTTGGGTGCATTGTCTTGAGTCAACCTTTCATAGGTGAAGATCTCTCTGAAGACAAATGTCCATCATGATTCAGTTGTGGTGTTACTTGGCAGAGGAGTTGGGAAAGTCCAGAGTAGTGAGGCTTCCTTAGAGATGAAATTAGAGAGTTTGCTTCCATCTGAAAATATATTCTTTCTTTTCACATACTCATTTTTCATACACTTTTTATTTACTTACGTCAGCTCATAATGCAGAAATTGGAAGTCAAGCTGTTAGTTTTGTAGTTTCCATAAAAATAAGCAGGAACTTGAGTAGATCAATAAAAAAGTAGTTAAAAACTAGGTCAACAGATATTCAGCTACAGTTCCACACATCCTTAAAAAATCCATAATGCCCACATACAAACCATCCGACACCTTTTTTTAAAAACAGCCGGCGTCCTCATGCTCCATAAATCACCTCACTGCACTCACACAGGAACAGGATTTTTAATTGACGGGCATATTTCCTCAAAGCCGTGCAGGATGGAGTTGTTGGAGTCCCTGTAATGATGTTAAATGTATATTAAATCCTGGAGGTGTAGCCCGGTGTCACAGGAATGGCTTTAATTGTGGTTTATGTGTCCCCAGTCACACGGCTACATTGCTGCGTGTGTGGGCCGAGGGAGCAGTGAAATTATAATGAGTGATTTGAGCAGGGATAGCGAGGGGACCACATCATGTAAGGCATCATTTTAATAAGACTGACCATTCTGTGGTAGTGGTGGTGATGTTTTGGTCATTTCTCACCTGTGTAGCTCCTTCAGTTTTTATCCTTTAAAGGATTTCAGGCTGGGTCAGAGGGTTGTTTTACCCCACCACGATGACCTGATGCTGCCTGTATCTATTCTTCATGACATGAAACTTTGGACTCCATGATTCTGATATTTTCTCCACCTTCATGAGATGAAGACACAGCCTGAGACACTGCAGCTTTGCTCGGTCACCATGTGGTGCGTTGGTGAAAGTGTCTCTCTCAGGTTCAACAAATCAAATAATACAGATGGCAAAACAAGAAAAAAGCAACTTTCCCATCACACCTCTGCACATGGCGCTGTTTTCAAAGCTGAACACATGGCGTTAAAAGTGATCCTCGCAGCTCAGACTGAAAGTACAGCTTTTATTTTCCTCTGCAAGGGAACTTTGTGACCAGAGAAACGAAAGGTGAGGGCTGAAGCTAAAGGTGAACCAGTGCCCTCTGTAGGTAGGGTCAGGTAGTGTTTCCTGCCTTTATGAGGTCAGGTGTGGGCAGGTAGGGTCCTCTCTTTGTTCTGAATCCTGTAGCAGTGTAGCAGGGCTGCTCAGTGTGTGCAGGTAAGGGAAAGCTGGGGAGAAACACTTCAAGATTGCTCTCAATTCAGAAATCTAATGAATTGTTGAACATTTGGATCTGGTGAAGCTGTCTCCTGACTGACCTGACTGAAGTGTGCTTTGTAGGTGCGTATTTTGAGAAGGTAGGCTATAATAAGGGCTTTATGGGTTTGACTGTAGGCTTATCACTAATGATGTGATTCATTAAGTCTGCCTGTGTCTCCCCCTGTTTGAGCCAGAGTAGCCAGCCTGTCGACTCTCCCTAATCAGGACCCCTGATTGAACAAGGTGACATAGACTGGCATGGTAATGTAGGAGGGTTATTACCCTCTGAGGTGTTTTAGCTGGTTTGGCTTGGCTTGGCTTGGCTCAGGTCAGTCCTTTCAGACTGTTTAACTTTGCTTAAGAAGCTAAAAGAGACTTGACTATTTGTTTATGTAGGTCGGTTGATTTTATTATTTCAGCTCGTTTAAGATGAAGAATACTTCACTGTGACCTTGAATATTTATGACCCACATGGGTTTTGGACAGTTGTCTTCCTGTACACAGTCAAAGGATCATCATCTGTTACCCTGTTGTGAAACTGAACCAACTGGAGTTCACATTGTCTTATTATTTTCTTTACAGAGGGGTCCACCTGTTTACATGCTGTATCATTGGTCTAGTGGTATCCTGGATGCCTTATAGACTGACTTCTTTTTGCTGTGTTGGAGTTCACGGTCTGGTGGGGTTTGTGATAGAATCATCCCACAGGAGGTACCCAGTGTAGGCATTATATTTTATGATCAGTCCTCATGATAGTCTATTTTAACTGTAGGAGTTGATTGTTTTTAGCTTTTTATAAACCTGTGGAAATAAAACAAAAGTCATTACTATTTTTGTTTCCTCTTTCCTTCAGGTACTTTTAATTGAGAATCTTATTAATTATAATAAACCATCCTATTTGTGAATCAAATGCACGTCTCCTTCTTTTCCT
Source organism: Cetoscarus ocellatus (assembly GCA_037902135.1). NCBI lineage: Eukaryota > Metazoa > Chordata > Actinopteri > Labriformes > Labridae > Cetoscarus > Cetoscarus ocellatus. Next base: position 433,042 of record JBAMNC010001225.1, read on the forward strand.
GAACCTGTTAATTTGTTTTGTGTCAACAGATTTGAAGAAGGGGTCTTTCCCTGGCCTAAGGGTTTATGCTGTCTTTAATAGTGTGTGTGGCCACACATTTTCCTATTTTATTGTCTTATTATAATTTTCCATCTTTAATGCTCTTAATGCCATAATGTCTTTGTTTTGAACTCTGTGAAGCTCTTTGAATGACTGTATGTTTGAATGGTGCTCAGTTAATATTCACTTCGTCTTCTTCTAGAGAACTTCAGGCCTGAAACACATGCTAAAGATCCACCTGGTGGTCGTCCTACAGAGACTTCCCAGAATTCATGACTTCCTTCTTGAATCAGGACCACACCTTCCTCACCTCCAGGACTGTTGTCAGGTGGAGGGTGTGGACGCTGACGCCAGTGAGAGGTGTCCACGTTACTGCCAACCAAGAGGACAGAAGGATAAAATATCAACATCAGGTCATGGCATTAAAAGTTTACAAATCTGTTTCATCAGGGATCAGTTCATTATTAAAGAAATGATGATGTTATTGAAGATGTTGAATATGACCCTGGTAATAATGAAGCTACACATTTACAAACATTAGCCATTTGAAACAGAAGTTCAGCTGCAGAGAACATCGGCATGCAGCCCGAGGTGACTTTATGAAGCAGCAGATTAATGAGGGGGCTTAACCATAGGACCACTCATCAATCAATCAATCAATCTTTATTTGTATAGCGCCAATTCATAACAAGTGTTATCTCGAGACACTTTACAATAGAGCACAAAGCTCTTCATATTATGGATACACATATATGCATTGATACATACACTCAAGGAAAAAAGAAACGCAACACTCAGTTTTGGGAGTTTTGGGGGGGCAGAATAATTTTATTTTTGAGATCCGCCAGTTTTATATGAACCCTACATCCATTTTCTAATCCTCAGGCCAACTTTTTCGGCGTTTACACATTTTCGAGTCCAATAACACAACCAAACAATAGAGCACCCCCCAAACCAAAAGTAACAGGAGGCGATTACTGATGGTTCTGGCCGACACTGGCCTGTGGTGTGTCCCAATGGTCTCGGCTGCGGACCTGGTGGCGGGCCGGAACGTGTCACAGAGATGTGCCAGCCGGTTGGCGCGGTCTTGTGCAGCGGTCGTTACATGGGGGCGACCAGTACGAGGGCGGTTGTTAGAGGAACCAGTGGCGTGGTATCATTCAGCAAGACGAGTAATGGTAGAGCGGTGGACTCCAGACACCCTGGTGACAGCAAGACAACACCGTCCAGCTTGGAGCATGCCAATAGCTCGATCTCTCTCTGGTTGCGACAATCGTGGCATCGTGAAGAAGTGTGTTTTTGGCTTCATTCTGGTGCCCTTTTATAGAGAAGGCTTGAGCACAGTTAACCAGTGGTAAAACTCAACTCTGAGTTTCAAACATGAGTTTGTGTGCATAAACAATCCTGAAATGCACTCTTTAGTGTCCTCACAATCAGTCAAGTAGAACCAAGAAATCTATTCACCTGTCTGCAGCCTAATTTGGAGTGAAATCATGATGCTAAGCCATTTTTTCCAAATGCACCCGTATTTCTTAGGAATTTTAAAAAATTAAAATGTTGCGTTTTTTTTTTTTCCTTGAGTGTATATACATATACTAAATACACATATACATATATATACAAATATATTCACCCAACACCCAACATGAATCCATATAGCCAATCATGAATCCCTCCATCATGGCGGCAAGAAAAAACCTTCTGTTAAGCAGCAGGAAATCTTGAATTTGGACCCCAGTCTCATGATGAACATCAAATCCACACGATGCTGTGTTGGGTGTGTGGACAAAGGGAGGGAGGTAAGTGGAGACAAGTGGACTAAAGTAAGAACTAAAGCTAGTGACAGATCAATGGACCAATCATAGACCTGTCGTCGTCAAATTTGTTTCTGCTGCAAACAAATTTATTAGAGGTTAGCCTCTTGAGATGCTACAACTTGTTTTCAGGAGGGTCCTCATGTCTGTGTGGTTGTGGTGATGATTTTATAGAAGTATAATCAATAAAAGTCTTACTGAAAATAAGAATTTATGGTAGTGACGAACTCATGGGTGCCCAGACCACAAGTGCATTCCTACCATATTTGTCTCCGTTAAGTATAAATGTATTAATGGTAGACCTCTTGAGATGTGACACCTCATTTTCAAGAGGGATCTCATGTCCATGTGGAGCTAGAGATAGTTACTATAGATGTATAAACCATGGATAGAGAGATCATGTTAATATCTACATTAACAGCTATAATGATTATGAACTGGAATGAGATGGCCAAATATGTGTTATGTCTGTAATTGTAGTTATTGAGGCTTCGTGACTCCACAGCAGCAGGCAGTCTACACCAAGGATCCCAGACCACCTAAAAGACCAGAGCCAGAGACGAGTACAGGAGCAAACAGAAAGGGGCAGAGGCATATATGGAGAGAGATTGTGAGAGAGAGAGGGATAGAGCCCAGTGTGCCAGATCCCCCCGGCAGTCTAAGCCTATTGCATCTTAACTATGTGTCTAAACTATGGACTATGAGCTGGTCCCTAACTGAAAGCTTTATCAAAGAGGAATGTTTTAAGTCTAACCTTAAAGGTAGAGAGGGTGTCTGCCTCCTGAACCGTGGTCGATAAATGGTTCCAGTGAAGAGGAGCCTGATAACTGAAGGCTCTACCTCCCAGACTACTTCTAGAGACTGATGGAACCACGAGCAGGCCAGCATTTTGGGAGCGTAATGTTCTAGAGGGGTTGTACGGCACTACAAGCTCTTTGAGATAAATTGGTGCCTGTCCACTGAGAGCTTTGTAGGTGAGAAGAAGAATCTTGAATTCTATTCTATATTTAATGGGAAGCCAATGCAGAGAGGCTAATACAGGAGTAATGTGGTCTCTTCTAGTTCTAGTCAGTACACGTGCTGCAGCATTTTGAACCAGCTGAAGCGTCTTAAGCGACTTACTGGGACAGCCTGAAAGAACGGAATTACAATAGTCCAGTCTAGAAGTAACAAAAGCATGGACTAGCTTTTTGGCATCGTTCTGGGACAGGATAGGCCTAATTTTAGCGATGTTACGAAGCTGAAAAAAGGCTGTTCTTGAAATTTGCTTTATGTGAGAGTTAAAGGATAAATCCTGATCAAATAGAACCCCAAGATTTCTAACAGTTGTGCTTGGCGTCAGGCTAATGCCATCTATGGCAGTTAAATCATTAGAAAAGGTTTCTCTAAGGTGTCGAGGGCCCAGCACAATGACCTCTGTCTTGTCTGAGTTAAGGAGAAGAAAATTTTTGGCCATCCAGGTCCTAATGTCCTTTAGACACGCGTCTAGTTTAGATAACTGATTTATCTCACCTGGCTTCATTGATACATACAGCTGAGTATCATCAGCATAACAATGAAAATTAACGGAGTATTTCCTCATGATATCACCGAGGGGAAGCATATATGGAGAAGAGAATTGGACCTAGCACGGAGCCTTGAGGAACTCCGTAACTTACTTTAGTGTACACAGAGGACTTGTTGTTCACGTGTACAAACTGGTATCTATCAGATAAGTAGGACTTAAACCAATTTAGGGCGGTCCCTGTAATCCCGAGTAATACCTCTAATCTCTGTATAAGAACATCATGATCAATGGTGTCAAAAGCTGCACTAAGATCTAATAAAACAAGTACTGAGAGAAGTCCCTCATCTGAAGCTGAGAGTAGGTCATTTGTTACTTTAACTAGAGCAGTCTCTGTGCTGTGATGAGCTCTAAATCCTGACTGAAAGTCCTCAAAAAGGCTGTTGTCTTGAAGGAAGTCACATAGCTGATTAGCCACTACTTTCTCCAGGATCTTTGAAGTAAATGGAAGGTTTGATATAGGCCTGTAGTTAGCTAATGTTCCCGAATCGAGGTTAGATTTTTTAAGGAGAGGTTTGATTACAGCTACTTTAAAAGACTGAGGCATGTAGCCTGTTGATAGAGATATATTTATTGTCTGCAGCAGGGATGGACAAACTAGGGGAAAGATCTCCTTGAACAGTTTAGTGGGAATCGGGTCTAAAAGGCAGGTTGATGGTTTGGAGGAGGAGACAAGAGAATTTAGCTCCTGAAGGCTAATTGTAGAAAAATGATCTAACTCAGGTCTGACTACAATTAATGGTACGGTAGGTTCAGGTGAAAGCAGGGAGTTGCTAATTTTATCTCTAATTTTAAGAATTTTATCATTAAAAAAGCTCATAAAGTCCTCACAGCTGAGAGCTAGAGGAATCACAGGCTCAATAGAGCTCTGACTCTGTGTCAGCCTGGCTACAGTGCTGAAAAGGTACCTAGGGTTGTTTTTATTTTCTTCAATTAGTGAGGAGTAGTAGGCAGCTCAAGCATATCGTAAGGCTGTCATGTAGTTATTGTGACTTTCCCGCCAAAGTATACGTGACTCCTCCCTCTTATTGGAGCGCCATATTCTCTCTAATTTACGGGATGCTTGTTTAAGTTCACGAGTTTCAGAAGTAAACCAAGGAGCCGTCCTCTGACGTTTAATAGTTTTTTGTCTCAGTGGAGCAATTGAGTCCAAAGTGGATCTTAGTAGACTGGCAGAGTCATCAACAAGCTGATCCAGCTGAGAGGGGCTATAGCTAATATCACAGGAATCAGTTGGCCAAGTTATTGAGTTTAAGGGAGCAGGAATCGCTTCTGTAAATTTAGCCACAGCACCATTGGACAGATTTCTACTCTTCACAATTTTGTTACAAAACCCAAAATCCTCTAAGAAGATGTTAAAAGTTACTAAGAAGTGATCGGATAATAAAGGATTTTCAGGAAAAACTTTTAGTCTATTAACATCAAGGCCATATGCTAGAACCAAATCAAGAGTGTGATTGAAATGATGAGTAGCTTCACGAACAGCCTAAATAAAACCAACTGAGTCTATTAAGGACAGCTGAGCTAAGGCTATCACTTTCTTTGTCGACATGGATATTAAAATCACCTACAATAAGTATTTTATCAGAGCTAAGGACCAAGTTTGATACGAACTCAGAAAATTCTGATAAGAATTCAGAATATGGGCCTGGAGGACGGTAAATTATCACAAATAGGACAGGCTGGCAGGTTTCTGAGTCAGTATGAGATAAATTTAGAACAAGGCTTTCAAAAGAGGAGTAATTAGCCTTTGGTCTCTGATTGATTTGGAGACAAGAATGATAAATAGCTGCTACACCACCACCACGGCCTGTGTCGCAGGGTATATGAGTATTTGAGTGACTGGGAGGAGTGGATTCATTTAAACTGACATATTCCTCCTGGCACAGCCACGTTTCTGTTAGACAGAGTAAATCAATGTGATTTTCTGATATAAGGTCATTCACTAGTAAAGATTTGAATCTCAGTGATCTAATATTTAAGAGACCACATCTAATTATCTGATGTTTTGAAGCTTCTACATTTGAGGTTTTGATTTTAACCAGATTTCTATGACTGACACCTTTTTTATTTGTTTTTGTGTTAACATCTATGCGACGTTTGGGTCGGGGGACAGACACAGTCTCTATAGAATAATATTCATCACTATTACAACCGTCATAGCAGTTATCATAGTGATGAACACAACTGTCATAACAGTAATGGGTGGATAACTGTCCTAAAGCAAGCGCAGAGGAGCGTGGAGGACTGCAGCTCTGCAACATGGTCTCATCTCTGAGAGGTCATAAGTACGACTCTGCCATGTTTTTAGATAGGAGAGATGCTCCAGCCAAAGTAGGATGGATGCCATCTCTTCCTATCAGACCAGGTTTTCCCCAGAAGGATGTCCAGTTATCAATGAAGCCCACATCGTTTGCTGGACACCACCTCAATAGCCAGCGGTTGAATGATGACATGCGGCTATACATGTCATCACTGGTCAGATTTGGTAAGGGGCCAGAGAAAATTACGGAGTCCGACATTGTTTTGGCAAATGCACAAACTGATTCGATGTTGACTTTGGTCACTTCTGACTGGCAACGTTGGGAGTCATTCGTGCCGACATGGAGGACTATCCTATCAAACTTACGTTTACTTCTTGCCAGCAACTTCAAATTTGACTCAATGTCGCCCGCTCTGGCCCCTGGGATGCACCTAACTATGCCCGCTGACTACGCTATCTTCACGTTTCTGACTATGGAGTCACCAATTATCAGAGTTTGTTCCCTGGCGGGCGCGTCGCCGTCACCGAGGGGAGAAAACCTGTTCGAAACGTGAAGTGCATGGTGGGGTACCGAGTGGGTCTTCGATTTATGGCTATGCTTGCCACGGACAGTGACCCAGTCATTACAAGCCGGGGGAGAAGCTAAGCTAGCGCTAGCACGACCCGCACTGGCTACGTCCTGCTGGCTAGTAGCTACGGCTACATAAGAGGGTTTAGGTTCAGTGCGGAGCCGCTTCTCCAGATCAGTGACCCTCGCCTCCAGAACTAAGAACATGCTACACTTCAGAAAATTACCACTATTGCTAAAGGAGGACGAGGAGTAGCTAAACATCTGACACATAGGGCAGGAGAGAACAGGAGAGGAGAGAGAAGCCATACTTAAGGGCTAACTGCTAGGCTAGGCTAAGCTAAGCTAGGAGAAGAAGAGAGTCAAACTGTATTACACCGCCTCAGAGCAGCGAGAGTGTTTTTGCTAAACCTTAGTACGTTCGATCGAACGTTAATCAAACACAAGTGTGTTCAAGGCTTAAATGTCAAATATTCAGCAGTTATCATTAGCGTTAGCAGAGCAGAGAAAGAACACACTACAAACAGCGCTACAGTATGAAAACAGGAATCTCATCTCATACATGTGAGCATTGTCAAATATCAAAACTAGAAGGTTCAGAGAGCTCAAACGTCCATGACGGTGTCTCCAGCATTGCTCAGCTGGAAAGGGATAAGTGGTGTAGATAATGGATGGATGGATGTCCTTAAAAAATAACAACTGTTTTCTAAATTACGTCTTCAAACTGATCGTAATGTCATTTAGGGAGCGAAAGTAGCTCAGCTGGCCCTGCATTGGTCGCAGTGAGAGGTCTGTGACCATCCTCAACAATTAAAAAACAAACTGTTCAAAAGAAGAAGAAGAAGAAGAAGAGTTTTGGAGTCAGCGTGCAAACTTTATTGACACTATATGAGTTTGTTTCAACCCTCACCCTGATGACTCAGTGTGCCAAAGGGCTCCACCTTTATGATCTCTTGATGGAGTGAACTTTGAACCTGAAACAGTCTGATGAAGCTCCACTCTGTTAATGAATCTGATAAGACAAACCAGGAAACAGACGTCTTTCTCTCTGAGGACACACACGGAGACAGAAGGAACTTTCACTGTGAACATTCAGAAAGACTTTCAGAGAGAGGCCACAGCTTCAGGAGGGAATACTGGGAATACTGGAATACTTCCACTGCGACCAGTTCCTGCCTGCAGACTGAGAGGAGCTTTATAAAACACAGGAGTCAAAGTAAGTTTGAGGACCCTGTGGAGGAGGGAGTGTCCCCTCAGCAGTCTGAGCTGTTGGAGCTGTCTGCCTGTCGTCAGTTCAGCTTCACTCAGAGGAGAATGGCTTCTTCTTGTTCAGAGGACGATCTGTGCTGCTCTGTCTGCCAGGACATCTTCAAACATCCTGTGCTTCTGTCCTGCAGCCACAGCTTCTGTAAAGCCTGTCTGCAGAGCTGGTGGGAGGAGAAACAGGTCCAGGAGTGTCCCACCCGTAAGAGAAGATCTTCAAAGTCAAATCCTCCTTGTAACTTGGTGTTGAAGAACCTGTGTGAGGCCTTCTTACTGCAGAGAGCTCAGAGAGCTTCATCAGACTCTGAGGATCTGTGCAGCCTGCACTCAGAGAAACTCAGACTGTTCTGTCTGGATCATCAGCAGCCAGCCTGTGTGGTCTGCAGAGACTCTAAGAAACACACCAACCACAGGTTCAGACCCATGGATGAAGCTGCTCAAGATCTCAGAGTCGAGCTCCAGGAATCAGTGAAGGTCTTAAAGGACAAACTGAGGAACCTGAATGAAATCAAGAAGAAGTGGGATGTAACAGGAGGACACATCAAGTCCCAGGCTGCAGACACAGAGCAGCAGATTAAGGAGCAGTTTAAGAAGCTTCATGAGTTTCTGTCAGAGGAAGAGGAGGCCAGAATCTGTGCTCTGAGGGAGGAAGAGGAGCAGAAGAGCCGGAGGCTGAAGGAGAAGATGGAGGCCCTGAGCACAGAGATAGCAGCTCTTTCAGAAACAGTCAGAGCCACAGAGGAGCAGCTGACAGCTGCAGACGTCTCATTCCTGAAAAACTACAAGGCTGCAGTGGAGAGAGTCCAGCAGCGCCCCCTGCTGGAGGATCCACAGCTGCCTGAAGGAGCTCTGATCCATGTGGCCAAACACCTGGGCAACCTGAGCTTCAACATCTGGACCAAGATGAAGGACCTGGTCTCCTACAGTCCAGTCATTCTGGACCCAAACACTGCTGGTTTATACATGGCCCTGTCTGAAGATCTGACCTCTGTGAGACAAGGAGAGGAGCAGGAGCTTCCTGATAATCCAGAGAGGATCACTAATGATGATTGTTCTGTCCTGGGCTCTGAGGGCTTCAACTCTGGGACTCACACCTGGGACGTCGAGGTCGGAGCGAACACAGAGTGGGATGTGGGTGTGTGTGAGGAGTCTGTAGACAGGAAGGGAGACATTGACTCTGGATCATGGAGGATAGAGGTGGATGATGATGAATACAGAGCATGTACTCCGTCAGGTGAACACACTGTTCTGTCAGTGAGTGGACGTCCTCAGAGGATCAGGGTGAATCTGGACTGGGACAGAGGACGGCTGTCATTCTCTGATCCTGACACTAACACACACATACACACCTTCACACACACTTTCACTCAGAAGATCTTTCCATTCATTTATAATTATGATGATGTTCTTTCTCTGAAGATATCACCTCAGAAGATCTCTGTATCAGTGGGACAGTGAAGGTCCAGATGATGATTATGATTTTGATGATGGTGCTGATGATAAGGATGGTGATGATGATGATGGTGATGTTGATCGTGATGATGATGATGATGATAATTGTGATGATGATAATTGTGATTATGATGATTATGATGATGATGGTGATGATGATAGTAATGATGCGTTAATACTTATGATAGCCAGGCGACTCAAGCGTTCTTGTGCCATTGATGAGCGAAGGTATGTTTACACTTTAAATTTCTCCATTGTGGGTCAAATAAAGGATTATCTTTATTTATGTTATGTTGACTGTTATGAATTAAATTCACTTAGAGAACAATTTACCTCTACAAAAATAGCCCAAAACTTTCATTCATAGCATAGATTGATAGGCTATAAACTAGACTTTACACGATCAAGATTTTGGGGCTGATCACCGATTAGTGAGTTTTGAAAAACGATCACTGGTCTGACCACAATAGGGAGCAATATGTCTATTTAAATAAGTTGATCCAATATAGCCGATCAGATCGATAGAAAGCCTGCTATAAACCTGGCCCAACATATGATCACCAACTGGTCAATTATTAACCACTCCTTTTTCAACAGAGATGAATGTATATGCAGTTAACTACACATTCAATGAATGATAATCAGGGCCGTAGGGAAACTTAATCTCCAGTCCACATCTGTACAGAATTATCCTCTCTTCTGTCTCATGATTGCAGGCTAGCGGCTGGGGTGTTTATGCCACAAAGTTTTTCTTTTTCATTTCAACAACATACAACCCACCTTCCAGTGGTGAAGTCTGGTTTATACTAGTGGGTACACTCTGACATACTCTGATGGATATTTGTCCTCTTAGGGCCTCCATACACTGAAGACATATTTGCCACATTTTCACCTGATTTATGAACTGTCCACTGAAAACAGCTCTGAGACCCACTTATGGGCCTCCACTCACAGGTTGGGAACCGCTGTACCAGTAGATTGTATTTGAAGCTCGATCCTTCAAAGATTGTTCTTATATCATGGAGAATAAGTGATCCAGGACACCGCAGGATGAACTTATCATTTAGAAAAAAGTGAGTCAGTGAAAACAGACAAGTCTATCTGCGTCTTTCCACAGAGAAGCGAGCGCACAAAGACGCTGCATGATTTAGGAGGTGTTTAAATCAAAATGTTCACATGTACATGGGCTGCACTGCAAAATGACATAACTGACAGACAACAGCGATACAGCCACACTTTAAATGGAAAATATCAGGCCTATACTCCACAGACCAGATTGTGGCTGCATCAAACAGTGGAGAATGCGTCCCCTTGCACGAAATGGGGCCCCCCATGGATCGTGGGGCCCTACACACAGGGGCAATGTTGGTTGATGATGGTGATGATGATGATGATGATGATGTTTCATGGAGGTCTGGTTGAATATAAACTTTTCTGTATCTTACAGCAGTGGTCAGAGATGTTCAGGTGCAGCTGAAAAAATACTTGTTTAGGAGATTTGACCTTTGACCTTTCTTTAAGAGTGAGACGAGTTTTTAAAGGATGAGACAAACACCACAGATAAATCTCTGTATTAATATAAATCTACATGTGTAGATATTAGGGATGTAAATCAGTGTATATGAGTCAATATTGATTATTTGGACAGTCATGTGATATTTGCTGATATTGCTGCGATGATTGGATATCAATACGATTTAGGAGCCTGTGATCAATATTGGACGAGCTCATGTCCAGATTGAAGACAGTAATATTTATAATGAGAAAAACAAAGAGTTGAGACTGTTTCAGTGCTGAAGTGTTTCTGTTTTAGTGAGAAAATCCTCTTTGAAACATCGAGACAGAAACAGAAGTGGACTGTGCACTGCCTTATGATTGATGATTGAACATTATTATTGTTCTTAAATCAGTTTAGCATGAATGAGCCTGATGTCACATCTGCATTATGAACAGGATCCTGTTTTTATTGTGTTGATGACTTTAAACGTGTTTGAAACAGACCTGTGTTTTTCTGATCACTTTAAAGTTTTCATTTCTTTCTGTTCTGCTCCTTTAAAGGGAACATATCATGCTGTTTTCCTTGTCATTATGCCAATCTGGGATGCATTTGGAGTACTTCTGTATGTTTTGCAGGTCATAAAGCTCCTTCTTCGCCTCAAAATCGCGTTTATAAAAGCCTCTCTCGAGCCGCTTTTCAGGCTCCCCCCCAAAACGCTCTGATTCAGACAGAGTACATGTGAGAACCGAGACCACGTGTGCTCTGTCCTCTGATTAGCCAGTTCTGTGAGGGCTGAGCCGGAGGCGGAGCGGTGGGAGTGCCGAGGCCGAGCAGAGGGGTGACACATTGTTTACTAGCCCCGGCTGTCCGGGGATCGTTGTATTGACTTTGCAGTTAACATTAAACTTTTGTTTGGCCTTTATTACATGTTTAAAATGGCTACTTATGAGATTCGCCGATCGATCATGCACATCTCCATGAATACAGATGAGTTTTTAAGTAGAAAAAACCCCACATTAGTTATGTGATTACGCACAACAGTGAGTCAAACTGCTAACAATAGCTTCCCATTACTCTCAGCAGCTGAGGGGGGTGTGCAGACCTTTTCAAAGACATGTTCATCATAATAATTAAAAGATAGATACTTAAGTAACAAAGGATGAAGCGCCGTTTGTGAGTTCTGCTTTTTGAGCAACTGTGTGGTTGTAAAAGAGCCCCACAGGTCTGAATTTACACAACACAGCTGACGCTAATGCTAATGCTAACGCTAACGAGCTTAGCATTGGCTCAACATTATATCATATATTTATTTACGAGTTTAAGTAACAAAGGATGAAGCACCGTTTGTGAGTTTTGCTTTTTTAGCTACCGTGTGGTCATAAAAGAGCTCTACAAGTCCGAATTTACACAACACAGCTGACGCTAACGCTAACGCTAACTAGCTTAGCTTCATGTGAGGAGACGTCTGTGTGTGTTGACGGTCAAAGATGATCTGTGTGTCCCGTTCAAACAGCTGATTGTTCATGTGAAAATATAAACTGTGTTGATTAGAATCAAATCCAGATCTGACCGCTGCTCTCTCTGTGTGCTCTGATTATGTTGTTGAGAATTTCTCTGTTTGCTAAAATAACTGTTGACAGTGTGAGGACAAATATCTCACTCTAAAATGATTGATGATTGTGTTCACTGATGAGAATAAAAGCATTTATTGATTTTGAATTCTGTATTTTATAAACAAACTTTTGTCTGTTTTTCTACAGGGCCTGATGTCATTAATCATTTTCATAATTGGGGGCAATTCCTCACTAAATTTATAAATGGGTGGATTTTTACTCTGAGTGTGATCGTGCTGTGAGGAGCCTTTATTACCTTCAGGTTCTGTTTTTCCAGCATTTGTCCGTCTGTCAGTCTGCCTATTCTGCCTGGTCATGACACAGGGAAGAAGAGATGAGACTTTGGTAGTGATCTGGATCCACAAATTATTTAAAGGATTAAATAACAGTGAGAGATAGGACCATTTCCCCACATCTGGCTGATAACTCTAAAATTTTGAACAGATTTTGATCCATTTTTCCTGAAATGTGAGTCATGGCACCAGGATGATTAGATTCAAATTAGTTTTGGTGTTGATCTGAATCCTGATGTAGTTTTGTGGTTGCATATTTAAAGTATCTGTTGAAGTTGTAAAATCAGGAAGCTGTCCACATTTTATCTTATAACCCTGCCAAGAATGTCAGAAAAGCCTGCTTACTGAAGTTAATATCCCAAATCATGACCTCTACATGATCAAACAATACCACAAGATTAACACTGATAATTACAATATAATATTTAACTGTTGATATCTCTGCAACATCAGTGACAAATAGAAATGTTACTGCATGCAGACCACTTCAGTTCCAACTAACACAATCAAGATTCAGAGTCAGTAAAATAACAGATCATTTGAAGACGGATTGATTTTTATTTTTTTTCATCATCTGCATCACTGATGACAGCAGGATAAGCTGCTAACATCAAGTCTGAGCGGGGAAATGCGTCTTAGACAGTAACCTCTGCTCTGTGCCACTCAGCCTGCAGGTGAGTGTTTCCTGGTGCTGAATGTGCGTCATGCGCAAATGATCCACAGCCGGACTATTAGACCGTGCACACGTCTCCATGTGATGTGCAGGGGGAGCTGTTCATTTATGCGGGATCGTGTTACTGTGACATCATTTTTATTTGTCTTTATGTTTTTATTCATGTGGAAATATATTTATCATGTTCTTTATCTTTTTTAACAGCCATCTATCTATCTATCTATCTATCTATCTATCTATCTATCTATCTATCTATGTGTGAGGGCTGAAGCCACAGGTGAACCAGTGCCCTCTCTAGGTAGGGTCAGGTAGTGTTTCCTGCCTTTATGAGGTCAGGTGTGGGCAGGTAGGGTCCTCTCTTTGTTCTGAATCCTGTAGCAGTGTAGCAGGGCTGCTCGGTGTGTGCAGGTAAGGGAAAGCTGGGGAGAAACACTTGATGATTGATCTTAGTCAGAAATCTAATGAATTGTTGAACATTTGGATGTGGGGAAGCTGTCTCCTGACTGACCCTGACTGAGGTGTGCTTTGTAGGTGCGTATTTTGAGAAGGTAGGCTATAATAAGGGCTTTATGGGTTTGACTGTAGGCTTATCACTAATGATGTGATTCATTAAGTCTGCCTGTGTCTCCCCCTGTTTGAGCCAGAGTAGCCTTCCTATTGACTCCCTAATCAGGACCCCTGATTGAACAAGGTGACATAGACTGGTCTGGTAATGTAGGAGGGTTATTACCCTCTGAGGTGTATTCGCTGGTTTGTCTGACTGTCACATGTTTCCTGAATTACAGATTTAATTGTCAGACTGCTGCTGTGTTGTGCTTTGTCCTGCTTGGCTTTGCTCGGCCTGGCTTGGCTTAAGTCAGTCCTTCAAGACTGTTTAACTTGGCTTAAGATGCTAAAGGAGATTAGTACCATTTGTTTATATAGGTCAGTTGATTTCATTGTTTCAGCTTGTTTAAGATGAAGAATACTTCACTGTGACCTTGAATATTTATGATCCTCATGGGTTTTGGACAGTTGTCTTCCTGTACACAGTCAAAGGATCATCATCTGTTACCCTGTTGTGAAACTGAACCAACTGAAGTTCACATTGTCTTATTATTTTCTTTACAGAGGGGTCCACCTGTTTACATGCTGTATCATTGGTCTGGTGGTATCCTGGATGCCTTATAGACTGACTTCTTTTTGCTGTGTAGGAGTTCACAGTCTGGTGGGGTTTGTGATAGAATCTCCCCACAGTAAGTACCCTGTGTGGGCATTATATTTCATTATCAGTCCTCATGATAGTCTGTTTTAACTGTAGGAGTTGATTGTTTTTAGCTTTTAATAAATAAATAAAACTGAAATAAAATTGTCATGAATAATTGTGTTTTCTCGTTCCTCCAGGTACTTTGAATGATGAATCTCACTCGCTCTTTTCTCACTCTAATGTATGCTCTTGCTGTAAGATTTCTACGCAGCAACGATTCAATTCTGTTTTTTTTTCTGGCTTTCAAACAATTATATTCATGCACAGCAGCGGCACCCAGTGGATACATATTGTTGTTACAAACACTATTCAGAGAGTTGAAAAAGGAAAAACAGACAAAGATGGGCTTTTAAAATTTTAAATACAGTGGTGTTAAAAAGTCAGCCGCACGGTTGCAATGCCAGTCAAAGGGTTAAGAAAAGAATTGATTTTCATGGCATCCTGACATATTTAGAATTTAGTGGTTTACTTTCTAAAATATCAAACTAAAAGCTGTGCTACACAAATGTGTGTGTATATATGTGTGTGCATGTGTGTATATATATTCATTTTTTTTTTTATATTAAAAAATCCTATGGGGAAATGGCTATTATCCACTTTTTTGTTGGTGGGGGGGCAGAAGGCTTCAACCCTCCCTATAAAGGATCAAAAATTGCCCATGATTCCTACAATATCCCAACTATTAAGGAGCTGTTTTATGTAATCCTACATGAACTAAGTGCATTTGTTCAGAATGACTTCCTGTACGAAGCTAAAAATGTCTCCATACTTGTTTTCCTGGTATCGTTCAGCTCGTGGGATCATCTCCAACCCTCAATGACGTCTGTAAAATGATATTCAGAGAGGACGTCCGTCTCTACTGAAGAGACAAAACATGCAGGACAAAAGGACACTTCTTGGAACAGCTGATTTAACATCAGCAAATGGAGAATTATTGGACTCGTCCAAACTCTAATCACTCCTCGTCTCTGCAGTGATTCTTCAGGGTCCTCCAGACTCTCCGGACAGCTTAACCACAAATGAGATCTTTGTGACACATCGGTCCTCATGACGCCATCTGAAGCATCAGTCAGACTCTTGTATTACGATCAAAGACCTCCTCACAGGAAAAACAAGTGTTTGTGAGTGGAGAGATTAACAGGAAGTGGGTAAGAGGATGCTGGGAACAAAGTGACCTCCAGAAACGCTCAGGGCCGACTGGGGTTTGTTATTGAAGCAGAAAATCATCAGATCCTCCTTTGGACACAAATATACCAACTGCAACAACCATGAGGTGAAAAAGGTAGAACTGTTTGCCAAAAAGAAGAACACTAAGAGTTGAGAGCTTTTACTCATTGGTACGTCTACGCTGCAAAAACTCAAACCTACATTAGTTCTTAAAACCTCACAAGACTTATTGTGAGCCAAAATTGCCTGACATGTCAAGCTACACAACTTATTTCAGTACTTAAAAACAAAAAGTAAAACATGGATTGCCTGTGATGAGTTCAAGAAGCTATTTGTGATTGTGGACGTACTCTGACAGTCTTCATTGTCAAACATTTGAATCCAAGTTAGGGAAAAATATGGGAGGGGTAGTGTTTAAGGTTTGATAGTCATGGTTATCAAGCATCTCTAACACCCTCACTTCCAAAAACTTACAGGACCTTTATTGTGAAAGTCTTTGAGCAGGAAGTGAAGGGCGTCATTTTGTGTACCGATCAGCTCCAGTTTGCAGAGACACAAAAGCAAACAGGAGGGGAATGAGAGTTCAGAGCTGCAGAGACTTTGGGATTTGAGTTGCATTTGTGTTTGCTGATAAACAAACATGCTGAGATTTTACTCGACTCATCACAACCTAAATCCTAACAAAGCTGTCTGCCGGTGGCTCAGCCCAAAACCAAGGGCGAGCTCTGAGAGCGCTCCACCGTCTGAACCCACCGCGCTCCACTTCTGACGGCCGTATAAGGATTAACATCCACTCTGTGTGCTATATGACGCAGAAGAATGCCTGAAAAATTAATGACGGAGAATTAAAACGGGCCGTGCCGAATCATTATTTCTGTTTTAAGGGGGGAGTAAAATCAGATCCATAAAAGTGGTTTTCACGACGCAGCTGCTGGGAAGAGTGAGGGAGGCCATCCTTTAGTGTTGATAAGCTTTTATTGTTCATCATGCTTTTTAAGTTTGTAATAACGGGCATAAATACAGAGACATAAACACTAATGCACAATAACAGGCTGTAAAATCAGCAGACATGGACTTTAATTTAAGACGATTTGGACGTCATCTCCAACAGTGACGGACTCAAAGAGGAAATATGATGAAGTCATTAAGACTTCCATCATTTCAGGAGATAACTTGATTTGATTTTAGCAGTGATATAAGAAGAGAGAGAGCCTTCAATTTGAGGAATTGAAGGCTCCTAACAGGCTTCTCATTAAGTTGGATTAAACGTGTCCCAGAGAGGTTTCTTTTTATCTGTCTGTCCTGACCTGAAGTACTTAGACTTCACTCTGCTCCATCGCTGAATTTTACTCCTTTTTTTATTTTACCATCCCGCCTATTTGATAACTTTGTGCTCTAAAATCGCCCGCGCTGCCTCTTGTAGGGAGTGGATTGTAATTTTAAACTCAGACGTGTCTCTCACCTCAGCAGGAGCACCTGAAGGCATCACTCTCAGACACTCTGAATGCCACAGCTGCTGTTTTCTTTTTGATTCCAGTTTGTCTAAGTAAGGATGAGCATCATTTACAGAAAGTACAAATATAAGGTAGGAGCTTGAGTTGTCATTCCAATCATGCAGGAGGGAGGAAAACTGAAAATTGCATGCTTTGAAGTCCAGGGGCCAAAACAGAGAAAACATCAGGCTCCACCATCACAGCCTAACAACGCATGATCGCACAAAAAATCAAACTTCTTAAATGTCCAGTAAACACTGGACACTCCAGTAAACACTCT
Source organism: Cetoscarus ocellatus (assembly GCA_037902135.1). Taxonomy (NCBI): domain Eukaryota; kingdom Metazoa; phylum Chordata; class Actinopteri; order Labriformes; family Labridae; genus Cetoscarus; species Cetoscarus ocellatus. The sequence continues at coordinate 450,268 of JBAMNC010001225.1, forward strand.
CCTGTCCTGATTTTATGAGAATGCATATCAAGTTATTTTGTTTGAAGACAGTGCTCAAGACGACCTGCTGAAGTTCAAATCGAGCATCAGAACGAAGAAGAGAGGAACTTTGAAGGTTCATGATTGTTGGTGCCAGAGGGGCTGGTCTTTTAGAAACTGATCATCTTCTGAGATTTCCACATTCAGTCCTAAACAGATGGGCTACAGCAGAAGAAGACCACACCAGGTGCCACTCCTGTCAGCTCAGCACAGGAAGCTGAGGCTAAAACTCAAATGGACTCACCAAAACTGGATAATACAAGATTGTAAAAGTGTCTCCTGATGGATGAGTCTGGACTTGTGCTCCACATTCAGATGTAGGCTCAGAGTTTGGTGTGAACTTCATAAAGCATGGATCCATCCTGCCTTGGATCAGGTTCAGGCTGCTGCTGCTGGTGTGATGGAGTGGGGGATATTTTCTTGGCACACTGTGGGCCTCTTAGTCCCACCTGAGACTTCCAGCAGCTCCATGTCTCAAAGCTCAGATCATGACAAACTGGTTTCTTGAACATGCCAATGAGTTCACTGTACTCCATGGCCTTCATAGTCACCAGATTCCAATCCAAGAGAGCACCTTTGGGATGTGGTGGATCAGAATCAATGTGCAGTTGACAAACCTGCAGCAGCTGTGTGATGGTGCTCAGTAGTTAAGCTACAAAGAAAGATGCAGGGAAAAAAAGGTACTTTGGAAACAAAGACCGTGATCATTCAACCTGTGAAGATTCAAACAGATCAAACATGTGATGCTTTAACTTTCAGACCCTTTAAAAAAGAGTGCACTTTTAGAAACTAATAATCCAACTTTTTCTCATAAAATCTCGCTCTTAGTTTAGGCAGAGGCAATAAGCCAATCCTTCCTCACTCCAATATTTTCTACAACAGGAGTTTCTTGCTCTAACTCTGCATCACTTCCCATCTTATCCTGAATATTTGACTCCATCCACAAACACAAGTCTAACCTTCTGGTCTCTTCTCTGAATGAAGCTAAAGGTCAGTGGACTATCAGGACTTAAACTGTCTGCTGTTTCCTCCCTCTCCTGTGTGCTCCTCTTCACTCTGACTCAGCACTTCTTCATCTCGACCATCCCACTAAAAGTTTACTCAGTCTCCTTCAGTGAGTTTGTTTGAGAAGAAAAAACAGGATTAACTGGATCCCTCAGAAGGTCTGTGTACCCTGTTTCAGTTTAAAGGTCTCCAAACTTACAGGCTGATGTTATGGCAAAATGTGGACAGTGTGCCGCCCCGACTGATGTCAACATGATCTTTGTCTTTAACATTAATCTTCTGCAGGTGCTGGGACTGTGGGTGGTTCCTTTACAGGTTTTGATGAGCTTAATATTTGGTTTATCTAAAAATGGCAGCACATGAGAGGTCTCTTGCACTAGAATAAGTGTGTTTGGTCATTTTATCTTGATTTTATGCATGAAAACAATGAACTGTTTATCTTACTAGGGAAGCTTCTCTGCTTTATAGATGGTGATCCTGAAGTCTTGCAGCAGACCCTGAATGATCTTCAGTATTTAAACATTCTGAACCTGATCCTGATTTTAGGTAATCTCCTTTTTTAGCTTCAGTCCACCTCCACAGTTCTCACCATCCTGACCTGTGCTGCTCTTTAATTGGTTGCTTCCTGACCCCTCAAGTCTGCCCGAGCATGCATGATGGGAAGCAGAGTCTTTAAATCAGCCCAAATGGAGAAGAAGTCGATGGTTTGACTGTGTGGAAGCCAAAAAGCAGAGTTGAGGAAAAATCCTGCTTAGTTTTAGACTTTTAAAGTTACATGTTTGAACCTGATGGTGATCCCTCTCACAGCTCCATCCTTTAGGCCATTTTCAGTCTGTGCAGCATCCCAGACTGAAGCTCTTTCTAAAAGACGATCCAGTGGTTTGGATTTATGAGTCATGACTTGACTGGGTTTGATCTGTAGTTAAACATGGTAGTTAAGTTTGGCCCTCGTGTCATTCCTCTAACATTTAAATTATAAAAATGTGATTCTAATCAGGGAATGGGGGCCAAGTGGTAAGGCGTTGGTCTCACAAATCAAAGAGTGTGTGTTTGACCCCCATTCATGCCTGTCACTAAACTAACAGGGTATCAGGTTCCTCCTTCACCTTTGTTCTGATTAGTTCATCTGGAGTAAGGATGGGAAATTGAACAGTTTGAAGAAAATCTCTCAAAGGCTATGTCCACACTGCAGGCTTTAGTGCTCAAGTCTGATTTTTTTCCATGTTTGTTCACATCATAATTGAAATGTGACAGCTATCAGACTTCAGAGTGAACCATCATCGGCTTCATGCTGCAGGTTTGGGCTCTGGCTTGGGTTTAGCCTGGTAGTGCAGCTCGTAGTCACTGCTGGCTGTGACATGATGATGTTGGGCTCGCCCTGCCTTGGTGTGTGATCTGGCCAGCTTTAAAATACTGAACATAAAATGATCCAACTAAATCAGAACAAAGCAACCGAGCTGAAGGTGTGAAAACTATCTACAGTTAAAACAAGAAGTTTTCATACACTATATAAAAAGGCACATAAACTTTTTTTTTCTCACAAACATTAAATCAGATTAAACTTTTTTAACGTTTTTGGCCAATTAGGATTACCAAAATTATTTCTATTTGCTAAATGCCAGAATTATGAGAGAGATCATTTTTTAGACATTTTCTTTCATTATTTTCTTGAGAGTCAGAAGTTTGCATACATATCATTAGTATTTGGTAGCATTGCCTTTAAACTGTATGACTTGGGTCAAACGTTTTGGGTATGCTTCCACAATAGTTTGAAGGAATTTTGGCCCATTCCCCCTGTCAGAACTGGTGTAACTGAGCCAAGGTCCGTAGGCTGCCTTGCTCTCACATGCCTTTTCAGCTCTGCCCATAAATTTTCAATGGGATTGAGATCAGGGCTTTGTGATGGCCACTCCAAAACATTGACTTTTTTATCCTTAAGCCACTTTGTAACCAGTTTTGCAGTATGCTTACGGTCATTGTCCATTTGGAAAACCCATTTAAGCTTTAACTTCCTGGCTGATGTCTTGAGATGTTGCTTCAGTATTTCCAAATAGGTCTTTCCTCATGATGCCATCTATTTTGTGAGGTACACCAGTCCCTCCTGCAGCAAAACAACCCCACAACATGATGCTGCCACCCCCATGTTTCACAGTTGGGATGATGTTCTCCAAATGTAATGATGGTCATTATGGCCAAAAAGTTCAATTTTAGTTTCGTCAGACCACAGAACATGTCTCCAAAAATGAAGGTCTTTGTCCCTGTGTGCATTTGCAGACTGTAATCTTGTTTCTTTAAGAGGCTTCTTCCTGGGAGAGTGGCCTTTCAACTCATGTCAGTTCAGGACTCGTTTGACTGTTGATAATGACACAATCTTACCAGCATCTTCACGAGGTCTTTAGCTTTTGTTCTTGGGTTGATATGCACTTTCGGACCAAAACACGTTCATCTCTGGGACACAGAACCCGTCTCCTTCCTGAGCGGTATGATGGCTGGACATTCCCATGGTGTTTATACTTGTGTATAATTGTTTGAACAGATGAACGCGGCACCTTCAGGCATCTGGAAATTGCACCCAAGGATGAACCAGACTTGTGCAAGTCCACAATTTTCTTCCTGATATCTTGGCTGATTTCTTTTGGTTTTCCCATGATGTTACACAAATAAGCAGTGTGTTTCAGGTGTGCCTTAAAGGATAAGTTCGTTTTTTTGACACCTGGACCTTATTTTAGAATTAAATACGCTCGTAGACTCACCCAGACAATTTTGGCGGAGCTCCGAGCCGTTTTCGAGCAATTTAGATCCATCCGACGGCATTTTTCCTCATGCCGTAGTAGCAGACGGGGCCAGAAATCGAAGCCCCTAAATTAGACATTATCTGCTGCGAAACTCACTCATTTCAGCTACATTTTATAAATGAATGGCCAGTGTTATCACCATGTCAGCTCAACTTTGTTGTTATGGTCATCCGGGGCTTTACAAGGACGGGTAACTTTTGGTGACGTCATAGACAAGAACATGAGTAGAGCCGCTGTTGTTGCTAGGCTACTCGGCTACACGGCTACTTTTGTGCAACATGGCGGAATATTTATCCGATGTAGAAGTATCTGACGATGACTTTGAGTATAATGGATGCCCATATCGTTTTGAGCCAGAATATACCGACGAAGAGCTATTTGAAAGGAGGATGCAGAGGGAAAGAGCCGAACAGCTGGCCAGAGAACAAGCAACCACTGCACGTCCACGAATGGGGGCTAACTGGTGGTGTTGTTGTGGACATTGCATGGCAAACACAACAGAGGAGGAGTGCCTTTGCTGCTCAGAGTGGGACTTGAGACCAGAGGAAACACGTATTGATGCCCCCCAAAATACGATTTCTGGCCCCGTCTGCTACTACGGCATGAGAGAAAAACGCCGTCGGATGGATCTAAATTGCTCAAAAAAATTGCTCGGAGCTCCGCCAAAATTGTCTGGGTGAGTCCACGAGCGTATTTAATCCTAAAAATAAGGTCCAGGTGTCAAAAAACCAAACTTATCCTTTAAAATACATCCACAGGTGTGCCTCTAATTAACTCAAATGTTGTCAATAAACCTATCAGAGGCTTCCAAACACATGACATCATCATCTGGGCTTTCCTAAATTGTTTAAAGGCATAGTAATCTTAGTGTAGGTAAACTTCTGACTTTGAAGGAAGTAATAAATATTGTCAAAAAAATCCTTTCTTAATATTCTGGCATTTAGCAAATAGAATAATTTTGGTAATCCTAATTGGCCAAAAACAGGAAAAGTTTAATATGATTTGATGTTAGACAGTGCGAAAAAAAGGTTATGTGCCTTTTTGTAAAGTGTATGTAAACTTCTGGTTTCAACTGTAAATCTTTCAGATTACATCGATACTGTTTGACTCAGATGAAGATGGATGGTGCTTTAAATCATTAGTCCTTTGCATCTTTGCAATTAAATGTCTAAACGGACTCGTGAGTTTTCAAAATTGGACCTCTTTGGAAAAGATTTAAGCACTTTTAAGAAGCTAAAAAAGTGGAAACAAACTCAAGTTTCTCACTCAGTCCATGAAATTCGGAGACATTTTCCAATCTTAACATGTGTAGAGGTACATAATGACTAATTTTACATTCTTCCTTTCTGAGATTCAGAGGAATGATTCTTATTTATCTTGTTTATTTTACAAATGGCTTTAGATGATTTTATTGTGTTTTAGATGATTTTATTGTTTTCCTAGCTACGTGAATTTGTTTGTCATTACATGTCTGTTGAGTGGTTGTTTTTTATATTGGGATTGTTGAGTTCCCCGTCTGTAAAACAAATGAACCATCTGGTACACTGCAAAAACTCAGATCTTAGCAAGTTTGTCTAATTTCAAGTCAAAAATATCCACGGTATTTGCTAACATGATGAGTCTAGCTGGACATCTCATTACAAGGAATAAAAAAGTAAAAATAAAGGACTGAATAACTTGTAATTATGAGAAAATATCTGCCAATGAAACAAGCAAAATTTTACTCTCTGAGGGTCATAAAATCAGGTATAGAAACTTTGAAGATAGCACATCTCATTTCCAAGACATCGTACAAATAACATTTGTCCTGCCACATTAGCAGATATTTTAACTTATTACAAGCAATCCAGGGTTTATTTTTTGTTTTTAAGTACTGAAATAAGTTGTATAGCTGGACATGTCGGGCAATTTTGGCTCACGATAATTTTTGTGAGATTTTTAGTATTGAAATTGGATGAATAAACTTCCTTAGATTTGAGTTTTTTCGGTGTACTAATAAAAAAACCTGGAACCTTGAATGACACAGATTTGACCAAATTAGACTAAAGTCCGTGTTCAGTTGGTGAAGTTCTCCATCATGAGAAATATAACTTCGTAATAAGTATGACCATCTCTGATTCAGAGAGAGAAACTTCCTCCTCATCGTTCTGCTGATTCTTTCAGGACTTTGTGCTCTTTGTCACTTTTGCCTGATTGGGGATCAGATGTGATCGTTTCCTTTTTTAAGTAGGCACCAGAGGGAACAGCTGTCTCTGCGGTGTTCATGGGAATCCAAATAAAGGCGAGAGCTAGGCGTTCCTCTGCTTTCTGCTTCTGAACAGCTTCGGTGGAGGGAGGGGAGATTAAGGGGCCTTGATGTTAATTGTGGAGCAAGATAAGAGCACAATGCTTGAATTAACTCATCTCAGATCTTCAGTGCTGTTTCGAAGTGGCTGACATCTCAGATACAAGCACACTTGACAAATATTAAGTCTTTTGGCGCGTCTTTCTTCTGGTCCACTCAGAGGAAACAGTTACAGACTGATGCTGCTTTGGTTAAAGAGCGAGTTTAGAAGAGTCGCTCTCGTAAATGTCTCTGGAATCAGAGTTAAACACTCAGACATGCTGGAGATCACCTCTTTACTACACTGAGAGTGAAGTTTGGTTTTATCAGAGATGAATGAACAGATTGACCTCCACAGGCCAACAACTTAGTGTGAAGTCGAACCTTTTGAATGTGGAGGTGGCGTCACATCTTGTATCAGGAGTCATGAGCACCATCCTTTGAGAAATGCCTTATTTGTAACCTGCTACCTGACACCTTCAGACTAAAGTGGGAAATATTTACAGTTTGTCTTTCTTCAGCCATAAAGTTTACACTGTAAAAACTCAGATCTTAGCAAAATTATTTGTCTAATTTCAAGTCAAAAATATCCGCAATACTAAAATCTCATACTCATTTGAGGAATCCAGATAGATATCTTATTACAAGGAATTAAAAACCAAAATAAAGAACTGAATAACTTGTAATTATCAGAAAATATCTGCCAATGGAAAAAGCAAAATTTTACTCCTTGAGGGTCTTAAAATCAGATATAGAAACTAAAGCACGTCTTACTTAGAAGACATTGTACAAGTACAATTTGTCCTGCCACATGGGCAGATATTTTAATTTATCACAAGGAATTCAGGGTTCATTTTTTGTTTTAATACCTGAAATAAGACAGGTAACTGGACATGTCAGGCAATTTTGGCTCACAATAAGTCATGTGAGCGTTTTAGAATTGAAATCGAATGAATAAACTTCCTGAGATTTGAGTTTTTGCAGAGTAGATACTTGCCTGTATGTGTTAGTGTGTTTGTTGACTCCTAGAGGGCACACAATGTACAATGAAGTTTAAGGATACAAGAGTCCAAGCCATACACTCTGAAGAAAAAATCTCTCTATCTAAAGATATTCATATATATATGTATAGATGTGTTGTATTGCACAGCATACAGAAAAGGAATGTAGGAATGTAATCTATTGGACAGGATGTTTGAATATTCACAGTATAAACATTCACAGAATGATTTTGTTGCATGGGATGGATGAATATTAAGGCAGAATTATAACAGGTCATCAGCAGCAGTGTCAGGTATATTGCATATTTTACATCATATTGAAGGCTGGGGGAGTTGCACGTGAGAGTTCAGGGTGGTGATGGCTCTTGGACAGAAACTGTCTGTCTGAAAACAGCAAAGATTGACTGCTCACTACATGTAACATGTTTACAGCAACTTACTTTTCCACTACCTGCAGCATCCCCTGCAAGATCACTTCAGGGTCACGGTCATGGGTCTTCCCCAATCCTATGATGTGTGCATGTTTGAGATAAGGAGGAAATATTATGCGCATGATTAAACACATTTTAGCATCCCATGATCCCATGATAACCCTTCATCAGTATTTCTTGAGCCTTTGTCAGATAAACGTCTGGCAGACTTTTCAGTCAAGCCACGACTTTGTAGGGACAAATTGAAAAAAAAGCAGTGAGAGAGCAAATGTCATGATATTGGAGTTTTTTTGTGACAAGTCTATTTTCAATTGATTCTGGACCAAACATCTCCCCTGATGTTCTGTCTGATGACTAAGTTTCCCCAAACCACTTTAAGAACGTGAACTCTTTTAATGCCGCTGATCAAACAGACGCTGTCACACGGCGGCGGCAGCAGGAAGTGTGAGGGCGATTATTTGATCTACAGTCTCTGATTTCAGCCATCGACCGAGGGTAATTTGCAAAGATGTCACGGCAGCAGACACCTCGTCTATTACTAAAACCTTCTGATGCAGACGCAGAAGCTGTCAGGACTTAGAGGTGGAAAATGTTTTATGTGTCTCCAAACATCAGACCACAAAGCTTCCTGTCCCGGATCAATCTGTTCACTGCAATTATCTATAAATGAGTTCTTGACCTCTAACTCTGTAAAGCTCTCATGTTTCACTCCTTTTAAAGAAGTTCTCGCTACTCAAAGATGTCCCAGAACATATATTTGAAGTTTCTTGCCCAATCGTCCACTCTGATATTGTTAAAAAGTTCAGTGCCCATCTGTATAGCTCCTTCCCAGCCCCTTTTGTATATATTATTGGGTTGTGTGTTTTTTTTGTGCCTATTATATATTTTGTATATTTTTGTTATATACCCAAGTCAATTTTGCACTATCTTCTACCTATTATTATACTTTCTTTATTCCTCCTGACCCTTATTCTTATTCTGATTATATGTTGATTGTTTTTGCATCAATTTACCAAGTTAGATTCCTTCTATGTGCAAATGTACTTGGCAATAAATACCAATTCTGGATCTGATTCTGATTTGAGATTTTGTCATGCCTATAAACCCCTCTGTTTCAGCCCTGCCCAGAACAGGCTGTTTTGATCTGACCACGCCCTTCTCAGAAAGTGGGGGTGGCTTCAGTTTTCCAGCGCTGTGCTTTTACATTTACATCCTTCAACTTGATTTATCCTGGACAAGCAACTGGCTTAAAGAGAGACACAGGGGGAAGGAGCATTTTTTCTGATATCTGAGGGCTTTGTAAACAAGTGTTCATTTTGACAGCACCTTTTAATTTGGTTTTAGTTAAAGTTTAAGTCATCATTCAGTCATTTAAATTGTTTTGATTTTAGTCTAGTTTTAATCGATGAAATCTACTGTAAATTTAGTCGACTAAAATATGAAGTGTAAAGGGTAAGGCATTTTTTATGTTTCCTTGAATTTCTGAAGTCATGTTTTACACTTGGATAAAATGAAACATCTAATAACCCTTTATTGAATGCTAGTAAAGTCTGAATGTATAAATGAACAGAAACAAATTGAACTTTTGTGTGAAATGCAGTCACCTTTATTTAGGCTACCTGGCAGAGCATCTCAGTTACAATACCAGAACTGACAACAAACAGTGAACCTGCTCTACATGAATATATCAATTCATAAATAGAGGAGCTCTGATTGGATCGCTCCACAACTTATCCCACCACCACCAAGCTAAGGCAGCTGTGATTGGATGTCCCTCTTAACTCATACAACCTTTCCACACAACCAAAGTAGCTGTGATTGGATATATTCCTAACTTGTCTCTACTTTCTACATGACCAAATTAGGTCTGATTGGATTAAGTCTCTGTCAAACATTTTAGTCTAGTTTTATTTGTTGATGAAAATGTCAGTTACTTTAGTTTTAGTTTTTGTCCATGTGCACTTGTTTAATTCGTTACTGTCTAGTTTCCGTAAGGGGAAAAACGGTTGTTGACGAAAACTATGACGAAAATAATTAGTCAACAAAATTAACACTGTTGTAGACAGAACATGGACACATATTTTTGTTAAAGTTCTTGAGCACCTAACTGCTGATTCAGGAAATATTTTTCTTTTGGGCATTTTTTTCATTAGAGAGCTAAAGTAGTGCTATACCTTTGTGTTTTAAACCACTTTATTTGGATTTATCGAGTAGAGATGGACAATGCTGTGCATGATCATGCTGAATGAAGTGTTTTTTTAAACCATTTGTTTTGGTAAATCTCAATAAACACAAGATATAGCCCTAATTTAGCTGTCTAATGACAATAAAAACATCCAGTGTGTCTGTCAGTGGCTTGAAGTTTAACAGGGCAACTAAGGTACTGATGTAACTCAGTCTTAACACACTTTCTAAAGTCAAAGTTTGTCTATAATTGAGTTTGTTTTATATATCTGGACAAACATCACAGAGGGTCTTTGTGGAGTCTTAATTAGCAGAAACTCGTGTTTTTGTTGCTGCTGCACTCTTTCTGAAAACCGCCCGCTTTGACACCAGGTTAGCACTTTTAAAAAAGAACATTTTTATTCCACATGTTTGCCTTTAGTCCTCTCCTCACCTCTCCAACAAGAAAAACAAGCTCGTTCAGACAGGAAGGTAACGACGTGGAGCCGGCTCATGCAGCTTGCTAAGGGCTGCGGCGGCTGAGCTAAGCAGAATAAACTGCTCGTATTATTGCTTTCTGCAGGTCAATTATTTTAGTGAGGCAGTGGCACACCCGGTGCATAATGAGACAGGTGGAGGGCTCAGACGGACTGCTTTTTGCATGAGGTTTGTTTTTCTGGCACAGTTTGAAGGACTCGGAGTGAGAGTGGAGGTGAGAGTGGAAATCTGCAGAGGCTGAATTAATAACTGCTTACTTTGTTTTTGGACACTCATATGGAGCTCAGATATGTTTATTTTTAGGGACAGTCATGCTCCAACATCTGCTGGTTCAGGCCGAACAAATAAAAACAGCACTGAGCGATGGGGGTGCAGAAGAAAACACATTTGGTGACAGAAAACTGTGAGATGAAACAACATGGAGGATCAGAGTTTAGGAAAATTCAGAGAAACATTCAGAGAAATGACAAAACTCGAAGTCTGTGATAGGTTTCATATTTTGGATTATTGGAAGGGTTGGATCTGATTGATATTGTCTGTTTGGTACTCAAATGTTTTGCATGACAACTCCTACTATATTAAGTATTTGTTTATACAATTATCCCTTAAAGTGGACATTTAAAGGGATTATTAATAATTTATGGCTCAATTTTTTGACTTTTTCATTCACCCGATTAAAAATCTACCTATTGTGCTAAAAACCTGTACCAGCTGCTCCCTATGGGTCAGAATCCAGTCACTGCAAATGAAAATTTGATGATCACAAAACTTAACAGGCCTCTTTACCCAAAACTGCCATCTTCAGTCAAAAGAGCTTGACACTGAAGCTAGTGCCTCCCAAAATATCTGTTTGGAGCCGCAAAACACATTTGAAGCTTAGTATGAAGCTTGCAGCACCTTCTGAGTCAAGAATGTGGCATGAGATCTGATTTTGTTGCATTTATGGATCAAGAACTGCAAATTAGAATAGCCTCATAATAATAATATTAATTTTAATAATGATAATAGTTGTTGTGACAATAATCATCCATCTTCTAAATCACTCATTGTTTTGGGGTCATGGGGGGTGGAGCCTGTCCCAGTTAAAACTGGGTGAGAGGCCGGGATATACAGCATTTCATTGAAAATTAATGTCATGTCATCCAAAATTTTTTTTTTTTTCCATTGGCTGTTTGCACCTCATGGTTGCAGTTTGGTCAGTAATCAGTTCACATTAACCTATAGGGTCAGGTTTGACCGACTGTCCCCGAGGCCAGTGTGTTACCCTAAACAGATAATAGCACCAAGCAGCCACACCTGCAGACTGGTGCAGACTTTGCCTAACTTTGGGAATCGTGGGTAAAATTTGGCAACAATTCTTGTAGCATGTCCTTAGCTTATAGGGCATATAATACCAAACAAAAACAATGGCTCTAAAACACCTAATCATTCATGCACATATTTTCATTTAATATAAAAAGATGTAATGATAAATGGATGCTCTGCTCTGCATTTTGGTGTTAAAGCAATTAAATCCAAATTTTTTATCATGTTTTTTTTGTAAAGCAAAGAAGAAAAAAGAACTTTAAATAACCCTGGGAGTTGATTATGTCTTATCTCAGCTAATTAGCCGGAGCTTTTTGTATTTCTATCTCATTTTTGCCTCACAAGTACGGAAAAAATCTCTAGTTCAAACGCTGACAGTGATGCAGAGGCAACTGCAGCAAAAAAGAGAAAAATATACAAGAAAGGGAATCAAAGAAAGGAAGCACTTCAAAAAGGTGAAATATTAAGAAGAACATGTAAGACTAAACAAAGAGAAACCACGTTAAAAATTCAAAGTTTCTTTTTGGAGCCTTTTTTGTCGACTTGTGACGCTGATGCTTCCCTGTTTACTCCCCGGGCTCAGCCCTTTGAAGTGAGTCTCCGAGGAGAGCGCCCGTGTGTGTGTTTGCGTTAGCATGTGTTCACGTATACAGTATGTATGCGTGTGTGTGTGCAGGTGAGCGTCTCTTTGAACACGCGTGTTGCTGCACAGAGAGGAGATAAATTGGCTTATAGCTGGCGCTCACAGACGGCGCCTGTCACTGTGAAGCCTGTTCGTTAGCGAGCGAGCGAGCTGAAGATGAGCCATGAATTAGCATTTGATCTCCACAACAACCAGCAGCTTTTATTTGTTTCTCCTCTGCCTCTTTCCTTCCTCTAATTCTGTCTTTCAAACCTGATTTTGCTTCCTCTCTCGTGACTCTGCTCTGGCGCTCTTCTCCGTCCTGATCTGCTTCCTATTTTAATGCATCAGTTTTGAGATAAAGTAACGTACAGTGCTGTCACATGACCAGAGTTCAAAAGTTCAGCGTGTCTTGAATATCGATGGGTTTCCTGGGGTTCCTCCAGGCAGCCTCGGTGTCCTGCTGCTGTGTTTTGGCGTCTTGCAGGGTGAGGAGTCGGTTGTTTTCTTTCTCTGGTCATGCTAATGATGCCCCCCGCTGCGAACTGAGAAGAAAAGCTGTTCAACCATTCTTTCTGACCGCTACTGGTGGCCCGGCATGTTCAATTATTCTGAATACTGTTTTTTTTTTTGTTTTAAATTAAACTCCACGGTGAACCAGCTCCAGGGTTTGTCATTAACTGAGGAGGAACATTTAAATTTGGCTACTTTTTCTGCATCAGAAAAAAAATGCATATGGTTGAATATTTTGACTATTAGATCTCCAAACACCCCTAGAAATGGTAAAAAATTAGGCATGAATCTTAATGTTATTGATGAAGAGCTCACACTGTTTGGAGCATTGTTGTTATATAAGTCATTTTAAAACAAACTGGAAATATGAAGAAAACATGACAACTGCTAAAAATGAATCATCAGGAGTAACCAGCACTACATAATGCACAAATTTGGATGGGTGATCAAATATTTCCACTAGCCTTAGATTGCTGTTACATGCTTTATTTTGTACACTTCATTAAAGAACTTACTGTGCTATGACTGTGTCTCTAAATATCTTTTATGAGGCACTACAATATGATAGTATAGTAAAAACTATATTTAAAAACAATGGTGAAGGTAATATATTTGTGCTTTAAAAACTGGAAAACATTCATTCTTTAATTGCTTTATAAAGAAGCTTAGATTGGCTTCAGTTATGTGTCATGCTCATTAAGTCATTAATTTTCATATGTGTTTGAGTTAAAATATATATTTTTTGGTATAATCCTTTTTTGAAGCTTTTTATTTGCTTTCTTTGTTTATTTATATATTTTTATTCCTCATTGAGAGTGCCCAACAATATGCAACAGTGTGACCCTCTGGCACTGAAAAATAATTATGCAGCCCTCTTGGTGATCAGAGTTGCCCACCCCTGTTTTAGGGGCTAAATAAAGACATATGACAGAAGTCTGAATCTTTATGAACTCAGTGAAATTTATGGCCATGTGTGATAGTTGGTAAGCCTTTATTTTTAGGTAAGTTAACTCTAAAATAGAGCTAAACCAACCTATGACCTGGTCATGATTTAAGAAAATCTGTGTAGAATAGCAGTGTAGTTCAGTCCACAGGGGCTTGGACTGGGGACCAGAGTTTGGCCAGTTCAAGTCCCAGTCTGAACCATACTTTGAGGTTGGTTTGGTGGCTGGGAGATGCAGACTTCCTGGGGCCCTGCTGCCAGTTATAGCAGTTGGTAAAGCAGCTGAAAAGGGTTGGCCTCTAGAGCATCAGGGTGTAGTGTTTGCACCCTTAGACTTCATCACACCTAAACACCTGAGAGTGAAGTTGGGTTGTTGGTGGTGCAGACAGGTCATCAGGAATGATGAGTGGTGAAATGTGACCCTGCATGAGCTCTCACACCTGACCTGATCTGAAGTATTCATGCACCAGGATTTCACTTTCTAACTTAAACCTGTGAAGCTTCATGCTTTGGTCCAGTTGAGTTTCCAGCTAACTCCTCCCAGCTGTAGATCTGCAGGTCTATATTACAAAGTCAAGAATCAAATTCCTTATTTGCTTGTTGTAAAGACTTGTATCCCCTTTGCTGAGTCTTCCAGTTTGTTAACCTTTAAGGACCTTTGTTTGTGGCCTCAGTATTTTCAGTCTTCTTTGACGCTCTCCCATTCCTCTTTGTCCTCTGTGCCCTTAAACGCCCTCAGATTTGAGGGGTGTACTTTTCTCTGCTTGGTGTTTGATGACAGACAGGTGACATTTTGTTTCATGCATAAAAGATGTTGCAGGTCTCGGCTCCAAACACTGATATGCATTATAAAAGGTCAAAAGCGTTCAACAGTCTTTTTTTCAACACGTCAGATTTTTCCAGAACAGCTACATTACTGTCAGTGAGTCTGTGCAGGACTCTTAAAAACTGCTTTAGTTTCTGTATGTGACACAAGCTGTTTGTTTTCTTTAACCCACATTTTATACCATCTTTTTGTAGATTCTCATGGGTCATGTTTTGACGGTGTGAAGTCTAAAGCACGTGGTGCACAGCGGTGGTTGCATGTCGGTCTATATTTTTGCTATTTTAAGGACATGTTCTTGTTGCAAAGCCAGGCACAGGGATGGATTATGTGCCTTGATTATACATGGGTGTTTTGGGCGCAACACAAGTCAAACCAATCAGTGTCAGCTCTCCTTCGCTTTAAATCAAACCTGCTGAAACAAAAGTAACCATTTCCTGTCTGTTGTGGCTGAGGTTTGTTCCTCACAGAAATGACAGGATAGTCTCCTGCTCTCAAGGTTTTGGCTGATGCACATGCACCCCTCTACCTGTGCTCTGGACGTAGCTGAGAAAATATTTGACTCTGCTCAATGTGTGAAAATTCAGAAGTCAGAACTGATAAAATAACCCATCAATAATCAATAGAAACATCAGATCAGCTAGGGCTACTGACCGATGAGTGAAACACATGCTGTCGGCATGGTGTGCATCTGTGCCCAAAAGGTGTAGCATTTTAATTAGTTACCATGTCAACTGGTGACCAGCCAACTAAAGCAGCTGGTGAACAGAGTGGGTCTCTTTGTCGGTCCAATCTCTGATTAGAGGGTGTTTGCTTTAACGAAATGGAGGGAGCCTTCATGTTTGAGACAGCAATGAAACCTAATAAAACACTTACTGCATGCAAAAAGTGGGAAATAAAGTAAGTTATCGTCCTCTGGTCTCCACTGACATCATCACTTGATGTGACTCTGCCGTAAAGCTGAACCTAAAGAAGAATGAAGAGGGAGCCTCCAGAGGTCACAGGAGGAACTGCAGCTTCTGTGACTTCAAGCCCTCGTGTCTTTATCCAGCAGAGGTGAAGACGTGAGGTTTACTCACAGGACGGCCATGTTACAGCCTCTGGAAGGCTCAGCACACACTGTAGTCTGATCAGTAAGTATGCTGAAGGCTGCAGTGTTCCTGAAGGACCATAATGACAAAACAAATCCATGTGCGTCTCTCTGAGCTCTCATAATGAAACTGAGCAGAGAGAATTACACTCCAGCCTTCTCACTGTATGTGAGTTCCCTATACAGATGGCTGCAGTTAATGAAGAGTGCATTCTCGTCTTTATTATCTTTTAACTGAACAGAAAGAAAAGGAGACAAAAGCCTGCATTATTCTCCAGTGATTAAAAAAGAGGGTCATTTAGAGAACTGTACTCATTTAAAAGAGAGATGATTGAAGCTAAATTAGTAAAAGTTGGTGTCACAGCTGGCCAAAGGTGAAATCTGCTGCACTGTAAAGTTAATTTTCAGCCTACAGAACATTTAGTTCAATAGAAAGTGCCTGCAGGAAAATGTAACAGATATTTAATGGCTATATTGCAGCATTATCCCCAACTTTAGGTCATTATTGTTAAGTTTTAGAGGGACATCAAATGATAGTAAAAGGAAGGTGGAGGAAACAGACTAGAGAGCTTATAGATTAATTAAAGGGCATAATAAGGGGTAGCTCAGCTATAAGTCAAAGTCAGACTTGTTGTGATGAAATAAAGGGTTTTAGACAAAAGAGAGCTCTCACAGTCGGCCTTGTCCTTGTTTTAAAAGAGAGAAATCAGAGCTGGTTTCATGACTGTTTAACTCTTCTTTTGTTGATTTGTAACATGTTACATTGAAACATAATCGAAGCTTCTTCCTCCAATTAAACAAATGTTCCTGCAGCGTGTTGATGATTCAGAAATGTTCTTCTGCAGACCTTGGCTGTAACAAGTGGTAATAAGAGCAACTGTTGCCTCTGTATCATCTCGAACCACCCTGACCATTCTCCTCTGACTTTGGCATCAACAAGGTACTTTGGCCTAAAACTGAAGCTCACTGGATATTTTCTCTTGTTTGGACCATTCTCTGCAAATCCTATAAATTGATGTGCATGAAAATCCAAGCCAGTGCGGCTCAGTTTGAACTTCAGCAGGTCTTATTGAACATGTCAACATGAATAAATGCATTGAGCTTCTGCCATGTGATTGGTTGATTAGCTATCTATGTTATTGGGCAGTTCTAATAAAGTTTTTGTCTACCAAATAGAATACAACTTTGTCATGGCTCAAGTTAGGCTACTTTAAAAAGTTTTCAGCTGCTTGTGATACCTGGTGAGTCCATTTGCACTTCACCAACAGTTTGATTACTGAGTTGCTGCTGTGTGATAGTAGTCAGATAAGACGTTTGACCCCATGCTGCCAAAACAGCCTTTGTTTGATTTGGCAGGGAGCGAAACAACTGAGGAGATTCCTCCCAGTCAGAGACAAAAACAACCCGCCTCGTTCACAGGAGACGCCAAAATAGCCTGAAAATCACTGCCCCTCAAGCTGATTAAAAAATCAAAACAAAATGGAAAATACTTTTCTTTTCATTTTCTGGGACAAGCTTCTTCTCAAGTGAAATCAGACAACTGCTCCCGCCGTCCGTCAATCATCTCTGCTCTGTTTTGTCAAATGTCAGTGAGCAGGGAGGCGGCTATGGGCTACGGCTGGCATTCAGCACTGACGTGACCAACAAACACACGTGCACGCACTCAGAGAAAAGGAGCTACACACATGTTCACACACGACAGCATCGCAAACCTGGTCTGGAGATGTTGTGACGTACGTGCAGGATTGAGGGATTTTCTCTGATTGATGCTGACGATGTGGAACAGTTTAACATTGTTCTCATCACATCTACAACTCCACGGCTTTGTCATGATTCAGATGATAAAATGATTTCTTCCTCTGGATCAGGGGAGTCTAACTCACTCACAGAGGCTGTACAGAGGTCACTGTAAAAGCACTGAACTTTCATTCATCATCTGACCCTTGATCAGAGTCATATTAAAGCAATGGGAGGAGGGGCTAGTGCACGTCTTGTACTTTGTTCCATTTTCATGGAAACTGGGAAGAGGAAAGTGGGAATGACGACATATCTGAGTTATCAGCATTCCGGTTACAAAATCGGAAAAATGATTTTGTAAGCACGCCCTGCGTTGTAGTTTGCACATACCACATGAAGAATGCAAATAATACTATAGCAGAAATTCTCTATATAAACATCAAACAATGCTCAGTATACAGGAGCTTAATATCTCTTCTTCCATCTTTGAGTGTCAACTTGGGGTTGGTGAGGATCCACCGACTTTCCAGTAGGAAATTCCAATTCAGGGGGGTTTCCAGTTGAAATTTCCCACTTTGAACTCGGAAATCCTGACTTCCCAGTACAACTGGAAGCAGCGTTGAACTGCATGGCAGCTATTGCAGTGCATCATAGGAGTTGTAGTAAGAGTGCTTTTTACCAGAAAGCCACTGATAACAGACATCTGAAATTATCTCACAGCCTTGAGTTTGACTTGTCTGCTCTAGATAGCTCCATGTTCACGCTGCAGTGGGGCTGCTCGTTTATACAAAACCCAAAACCAGTGAAGTTGGCACGCTGTGTAAATCGTAAATCAAAACAGAATACAATGATTTGCAAACCCCTTTCAACCTATATTCAATTGAATACACAGCAAAGACAAGATACTTAACGTTTGAACTGGTAAACTGTGTTATTTTTTGCAAATATTAGCTCATTTTGAATTTGATGCCTGCAACATGTTTCAAAAAAGCTGGCACAAGGGGCAAAAAAGACAGAAAGTTGAGGAATGCTCATCAAACACTTATTTGGAACATCCCACAGGTGAACAGGCTAATTGAGAACAGGTGGGTGCCATGATTGGGTATAAAAGCAGCTTCCCTGAAATGGTCAGTCATTCACAAACAAGGATGGGGCGAGGGTCACCACTTTGTGAACAAATGCGTGAGCAAATTGTCGAACAGTTTAAGAACAACATTTGTCAACGAGCTATTGCAAGGAATTTAGGGGTTTCATCATCTACGGTCCGTAATATCATCAAAAGGTTCATAGAATCTGGAGAAATTACTGCACCTAAGCGGCAAGGCCGAAAACCAACATTGAATGCCCGTGACCTTCGATCCCTCAGGCGGTACTGCATCAAAAACCAGCATCACTGTGTAAAGGATATCACCACATGGGCTCAGGAACACTTCAGAAAACCACTGTCAGTAACTACAGTTCGTCGCTACATCTGTAAGTGCAAGTTAAAACTCTACTATGCAAAGCCAAAGCCATTTATCAACAACACCCAGAAACGCCGCCGGCTTCGCTGGGCCCGAGCTCATCTAAGATGGACTGATGCAAAGTGGAAAAGTGTTCTGTGGTCTGACGAGTCCACATTTCAAATTGTTTTTGGAAAGTGTGGTCGTCGTGTCCTCCGGACCAAAGAGGAAAAGAACCAGCCGGACTGTTATAGGCGCAAAGTTCAAAAGCCAGCATCTGTGATGGTATGGGGGTGTATTAGTGCCCAAGGCATGGGTAACTTACACATCTGTGAAGGCACCATTAATGCTGAAAGGTACATACAGGTTTTGGAGCAACATATGTTGCCATCCAAGCAACGTCTTTTTCATGGACGCCCCTGCTTATTTCAGCAAGACAATGCCAAGCCACATTCTGCACGTGTTACAACAGCGTGGCCTGTAGTCCAGACCTGTCCCCCATTGAAAATGTGTGGCGCATTATGAAGCGTAAAATACAACAACGGAGACCCCGGACTGTTGAACAACTTAAGCTGTACATCAAGCAAGAATGGGAAAGAATTCCACCCAAAAAGCTTCAAAAATTGGTCTCCTCAGTTCCCAAACATTTACTGAGTGTTGTTAAAAGGAAAGGCGATGTAACACAGTGGTAAAAATGCCCCTGTGCCAACTTTTTTGCAATGTGTTGCTGCCATTAAATTCTAAGTTGATGATTATTTGCAAAAGAAAGTAAAGTTTCTCAGTTCGAACATTAAATATCTTGTCTTTGCAGTGTATTCAATTGAATATAAGTCGAAAAGGATTTGAAAATCATTGTATTCTGTTTTTATTTACGATTTACACAACGTGCCAACTTCACTGGTTTTGGGTTTTGTAGAAAAAAATAATTAAAATTATAAACCATGATAAATTGACTGCAGCATCTGTGCAAAAATCTAAATTACCTCATAAATCTTACCATCATATTGCACTGAGATGCAGCTACAGCTGTGTGACAAATTCTGAACATATTTTGCATGGTCTTTAAAAATTTCTGGTACTATTGTTAGGAAGACAACACCACAAGAAGACCGGGTCCTCACTCTTGTTTCAACAGGAATCCACAGGCTGTCATTCAGAAGGATTTTTATTATTTTTTTAGATTATTTTTGGGGCATTTCCTTTGTGCCTGTATTGATAGGAGGGAGAGAGACAGTGGATAGGCTTGTAAAAGGGGGTGAGAGACAGTAGAGCCGGACACCCCACAAACTGGCCTCAGGCTGGACCTGAACCAGGGCGGACAGAAGCATGTATATGGGTCGTGCCTGGTTGACCACCACTCCAAAAACCAGCATCTGGGAAGATGGGATTTTTGTTAATTTAATTTGGGCGCTACCCTCACGTTTAAGTGTGTTGCTCTCTCTATGAATGCATGATCCTTACAGGTTGAACATCATGTAAAGGTGACTAATCAGGCTTTCCAATGATATTAAGTGCAGTACTAATTGTTAATATTAAAGGGGAAGAATAATCAACCAACAGGAGTATCTTTGTTTAGGTCTTCTGTTTCTTGTGCGTAAACACAGCTCCATTATTCCCTTGATACTTTGCCCTTCGGTGCTTAGTGTTGATTCTATTTATATTCTTGTTTTATTCAATATTCTATATTTCTACCACAGTATTCTTTGTTTGGTAGACTGTGAAGACTGAATTTCCCTCCAGGGATTAAAAAAGTGTCTGATTCTGACTCATGATTGTTCCCCTCACTGTCTTCTCTCTGCAGCTGCTCATTTAACTTCATCTTTTGCTCCATTTCACTGCATTTCTAAAAACTTTACCATGTGAATTTAAGGGCCTGAATGTGGGGTGAGTGTGACTGTGTGCAGCAAATAACTTTGTGTGTACAAATGTAGATTAAAATAAAGTAAAAGTATTTTCTACAAATAGATCCACGAATCCTGTTTGTGAATGCAGGCCTTGCAACCTGCTGCAGAGGAACACTTGGATTATATTTGATGTGATGCTTTAATCACTCAAACTTGAAGGTGATCAACCTTGCTGCGCCTCATTGCACAGTGACCTCGGCCTCACATTTCACTTACACTACATGATTTATGGAACTACTCCAGTGCTAATAATTGTAATAAATGACGCCCTCCTGCAGTCATTCTTCATCTCTGTTCAGAAATCTGATCCATCTTTCTCTGACAGCTTGACTTCCACAAACGTTCAATATGTTTAGAGACAAATTTCTGATTTTGCTGTACATGGACAGATTTTAAGGGCACCACAGCGGTGCAGAGTGTTTTTCCACACCTGTGCATGATAAGGGGATATAATCATCTGTTTTGTGTCCTGCACCAGAGCAGTGTGCCACCTTATCGACAATATTCAGACTATCACTGCCCAAAACTACTGCAGGCCTCGCACCTTAAACAATCAATGACCTTTAACCAGCATATCCCACTTATAATCCTTGGATCACACTGTTCATGCATCAAAACTGACTAAACGAACCCTTGTCCTCTAATGACGTAATTTCTTTTCCTTAAAACTCCAAGTTTGGAGTCAAACTTCAGTTTCTTGCTTTCTTTACTCCTCTGGCTTAGTGATCCAAAAAGCAAACAGGAGGAACTAAAAATGCACACCAAACAAATCTTTAGTCTCAGGAGGATATTTGCATGGATTTAGATAATTGTGGGACGACTTTATCTTTGCTCTGTGAATACGCTGACCCTGCAGTGTAATCTGAATAAATGGACCTAATTAACATTTAGTTATGCTAATGAAGGGACATTTGTTGGGAAGGTTTAACTTGCTGTGTTGAATATTGCGTAGCTACAGTAAATGTAAATCCAAACTTATTTTGTCAGTTTAATGAGATGTGGACGAACTTTCTTTGTTAAAATATCCACACTGCAGAATTCACCGTCCATTTATTATTGGCTGAGATAAAATCGGGGTACAGAGAGTGAGCCATTTTTGTGTTCATGTTCAGGAGAGAGAGCAAGCAGGATTGGACTGAAATGAACATAAATATGTGAGTGGAAAGCTGCCTGAAGTTTCATGAAGTCGTGTAAACTGCAAGATCTGATTCTGCCAGTGTGAGCCATAGTCACTCGAGGGTTTCATTAAAAATAAAAGGAGCCTAAAAACGAGAATACAGATGGTTTGTCGTTCTGAGAAAGTAGATGTGAGCATGTCGATCAATCTTTATTTGTAAAGCAACAAATTCTGACAAATATTATCTCAAGATGATTTTCAAAAGAGCAGGACAATGCCAAACTCTTCTTCTATTTTCATTTTATTTTAATTTTGCAGAAGCATTCCATGCAAATATTTGGCTGGATGTGGTTTTCTTCCTACCATGTTAAGGACTGTGCCATGTTTCTGAAACTGATCGGGGGGGTCAAAGCATCGAGGATCGAAGACCAATGATCAAGAATATAAAGGACCTGGTCTGTTGTATCCTTGCTCTTTGGTCCATGAGCAACAATCCTCAGCCCTTGGGCATGAGTCCTCCAAGCAATTTAAGCTACATGACATGGACCTTAATATGGTGGGTGAGAAAGTAGACCTGATTCGAGCGAGAACTCAAAGACCCTCACGGACTGTTACGACTCAAAGCCCTGTTGTGTATTTCTGGGTCATAATTTAACAACAGGCCGAATGGCAGGAACCAAGACAGAATTACAGCCCCAACTAGTGGCAGGTGGCTGTATTACACAGCATTTAAAGTCTCAACTTCCTCTGCGAATAAAACTGCTGAGCTTCAGGTGTCAAAGTGGCCTAAAGATGCGTTCACATGGAGCGCGACCTCAGCGACCTCTCTCCATGCAAGGTCAATGTCCAGTTGCGATCAAGTACGGTCAGACGAGCCCTCCCACACTGCGACAGACCCGATCTGGGTGCTCGGTCGCCAAAGTTGAAAGATTTGGACTTTTCAGGCGTCGTCGCATGTGGCTGTGCTGCAGCAGCCAATCAGTGTAGTGCGGGTGTGACGACAGCCACAACAACTGTTGTTCCGGATCACAGAGGGACAATCATGTCCGTGTGGGAACATTAGTTCGTGAGGACATTAGTTCTGCCTTATCCAACAGAAGTGTTGATTCTCTGCAGTCCTGTCCTTCCTCATCTGAATCTGCTGCAGAGTTTCATGGTTGGTAGATGAGTGAAAGGATACAGTTGGAATAATGTCAGCTAATACATACAAATATATGATCTATATGATAAGTTATGATCACAGTGAAACTCAAGAGGGTGTGGCGTCACTGTGCGACATGATCTCGGTCAACCAAGTCGTGTTCAGTGTGAACGCACCTTAAGTCTCTGGTGCTCATGTTGCCTGTGACCTGTCTTCTTCCACCTCTTCCTTTGTTAATTTCTGCAGCTGTATCCCTTCACTAAGGCCAAATAAACCAGAGACTGCAGCTTAAAGCTCATTTACCTCTCAGACTCTCCTCCATGTCCTCATATTCCTGCGAGCAGCGTCCCTCTGTGTCTGCTCGTCTATTATTCAGTGTGCCAGTCATCCTTATCCCTCCCTCTCCTCACTCTGTGACATGTCTTTTAACAGGGGGCCTTATTAGCCGGCTCAGGGATGGATTCTCCTCCTTCACTCTTATAGACTTTCACACAAGAATGCATCTGCAAATCTGCCTCTCTGCTCGTCTTTCTTTTGGTTTCAGTCTCTCCATCTCATTTCTCTCTCCCTCGCCCTCCGCGGTGTCACTCTTTTATCCTCCGTCTCTTTCTCTCCTCCTCATGTCGTTCCTTCGCTGTATTTTAACATTTTTCTCTTTCCTTTTCTCAGCGTGTCTTTGCCCTCAGCCTTGTTGCTGTCCAACTGTCAAACAAATTTCCGAACAAACTTTTAAAGCACAGACGGAAATAATGAAAGACTTAATATGTGCCTATTAACCGTCGTCGTTAAGTCGATGCAGTGAGCAGATAGAGCGATTCAGCCATCACTCAACTGCCTTAAGAACATTCTGTCTTTTCACAGCGGTCTCTCTCAATAGCAGGGAATGGGATGATCATAATGAAGTCAAAGGCGTGCACACAATCTTCCTGATCTGATCCAAATGATAAACCAAAATATTAGGTGATGTTTGAGGCCTTGTACTCCCCAGCATTTTTACGAAATACGTGAAATAGGCTGACACTTTGAGGATGTGCATTCCCAGAAATGGTCATTGTAACAAGTGGTTATACGAGTTACTGCTGCCTCGCTGTCATCTTGAACTATTCTAGATATTCTCCTCTGAAATCAACAAGGCGCTTGACCTTGTGAACTGCTGCTAACTGGATATTTGCTCTTTTTCAGACCATTCTCTTGGTCTCTCTATGGTTGTGCATTAAAATCCCAGCAGACCAGCCCATCTGGCCCAGTGTCATAATCCACATCACTTAAATCTCCTTCATTCTGATGCTTGGTTTGAGCTTCAGCAGGTCATCTTGACCATGCCTAAACACCTAAATGCACTGAGTTGCTGCCTTGTGATTGGCTGATGAGTTATTTCCAATGAGGAGCTGTTGAAGAGGTGTGTTCAGTCCTTAAATGATGCTGGAATAATTCATATCTGAACAGTTGTGCTTCCTCCTGAATAATAACCGGTTTGATCATAATTGGCCTGAAAAAAAAACATCATTTTTTGACTCGGGGACGTTTTAATTGGATGTTTTTCAGTCAGGATGGAAACAAAGCTCCCGTCCACTTCCTGCTGCCTCTTTTATTTTTGTCTTTGTTCTTATAGGTGTCTGACAGGGAGTGACTTGCAGCTCTGTGTGACACAAAAGCAGCCGGACAGCTGAAGAAAAAGAGCGAGGATCAGACTTGGTTGGATTATTGATTACGAGGATGCAGCAGATTTTCATCTGCAGGGCCAAGACTTTGAAACAGAGATGTCTTTGGTGAGACTTTTGTCTTACCATCTTCTCTTCTCCTCTTTTATTGTTTTTATTTTTTATCTTATTTTATTTCTTTTTTTATATATTCGTTTTTATATTTTGCTCTTTTTAATTCCATTACTGTTTTTATCATCATTACTGTTTTTATCATCATTACTGTTGTTATTATTAGTAAGTGTATACATGATTATATCGTACCCCTGTACAGCACTTTGTTGTTGTTGACTTTGACTTGAATATTAAACTTAACTCTATTGTTTGATTAAATCTTCCTAATCAGATTTATTCACGGTGGTCTCAACCAATGAGCAACATGGTCAAATCTGAAATCCTGAATTAGGATGGACATTAAAGATTTTTTTTTATACCAATTGCATTATCAATTCTGTGTTTTGATTTGATTATTCAACAATTCTCCTGTCGATTTATGACACATGACTCTGCTTACATTTAAAGCCATCCTGCATGGATAAATGCTCCTGCAAGTATCTGTATTACCACTTTCTGGAAGTTGTGCAGTATCATTTTTTAGTTGAAAATTAAGACACAGTTTTGACCACTTCTGCCTCCTGCCTCCTATATTATCTTCATCAGCCTTGCGGGTAAGAAGCACTATTGGCCTAAACATGAGAAATTTAAGGCTTTGGAGCCTAATGCCGCAGAATAGGAGAATTTCTGATGCTGTGCTTAAGCTTTGTACTGTGTTAGCTTTCTCTATACACATTCCACACTAGGGTCATTTTTTACCCGTGCCTTAAATCAGCTGTAAATTACACTAAAATCAATTATCTGTCATGCAATTTTTTTTCCTTATCTCTTCGTTACCTTATCAGGCTTCAATTAAAAAATGTAAAATGAACCTCAAGAGAATCATATAAATAAATAAGAGGCTGTATTGTTACCTCACTATTACTAGGGGGTGTTATACAGTGTGATATATATGGTGTGATGGGGTGAACATTTATGAACATTTATCTGTTTATCTTCACAGATGCACCATGATTTCAGTTTTGGCTCTAATTATTGATTTATAATCTTATTTTTATAACTGGGTCAAAACCAACCCTAACAACACAAATGACACTATTTCTACAGAGCACATATAATTTTTTGTTTTTATCTTTTCTTTTCTTTTTCTTTTGTTTAAATAGAGGTTCCTGACAAAGCCATAAAGCCTTGATGCAATAAAAAAATATTAAGTGTTTTTTTTATGCATTTAAAACCTAAAACGGGTCGGTACCGACCATAACACAGTAGGAAGGTTAAGTTATACACTGCAAAAACTGAAATCTCAGCATATTGTCTATTTTCTAGTCAGATGTATCTAAAACATTTACTCTAATCCACATTCACTTAGCGAGACCAGATAAATATCATACTACGAGGAGTAAAAGACAAAAATAAGGCACTGAACTGCTTGTAATGATAAGAAAATATCTCCCAATGAAACAAGCAAGTTTGACTCAGTGAGGATCTTAAATTCAGGTTTAAAATCTGCTCTGGATAAAAATAAAATCATTTTTAGACCCTTTAAGTTAAATTTGTCTTGTCTCATTGGCAGATTATTTTACTTATTACAGCAACTCGGGCTTTATTTTTAGTTTCATATCTTCTTGAAGATCTTAATCCACACATTTCAGGAAACTGTACCTTAGAAGTCTAGTGAGGTATTTTTGACTTGAAATTGGACAAATACTGTCACTTAGATCTAAGTTTTTGCAGTGTGAGATTTACAGATGAACTGTCGTACTATCAGGAGCAGCATGCATCGTTGTGTCTGTGAGTTCATGAGAGGAAAAGGGAGAGAGAGAGAGAGAGGAAAGTTCACCAGTGTCAGTGTCTGTGCAGTAGAAGCTTTGAGTTTTAACTAGTTAATGATCCAAATAAAAACCACTAAATCACTCAGATGATCATACAGAGGATGCACCACCTTAACTATTCCAAAGTATCATATCAGTGATTCAGTATTGACCTGATATCAGATCGATACCAAATCTTACAGTATTGCACACCAGTGACTCGCAGACAATGAACACTGGAGATGATGCCATTAGATGCACCGTAATATTAATGGTCTGGACAGCCAGTGAAGAATTAGCAGAGGCCCACAGTGGAGATTACTGGAGCATATGTCTTCATGCGGCGTGTCCTCCTCATATGTGTTAAAAAGAGTTATTGCTCTGTCTTTGCCAGCTGTGTGAGCTCTTCAAAGATGAATCTAAAGTTTGGCAAACAGCCACACAGACGGGGTTCAATATGACGCTTTAACTCACTGCTCCCCATTGTGCCAGGCACTTCCCTTTAAATATGATGATGTCAGGCAGATGCTGGTGACATTGGATGTAATTCAGTGGAGCAGCGGCGAAGTGAAGCAAGCAGAAAATCATCGGCTGAAAAGCAAACGTCTCTTTGTCTGCTATAATTGAGCCGGTATTAATCACGGCGATGATGTTGTCAGTCTGGACCTCTCACAAAACCGAGGACACTTTACAGGAGCATTTCATAGACCCACTGTGCCATCAGTTTGATAAATAATTCAGAAATATTGACTGTGAAGTCTGACACAAGCAGGAGTATTTCATGTTTTCATTTGGAGCGTGCAGTCTCTTTGCGGTGATAAACATGCCAAACGACTCCCAGGCCCACCTCTGAAATGGGTTTCTTTCATATTTTGAGGGAAAGGAAGCATTAAAAGGAAACTCTTTACAACAAGCTCCAAAGAAACTAAATATATAAAGGGAGCAGGTGGCAGTGCACATTAATTTTAGAGCAGAACTCTGGAGGAAAAATGGGGATGAAGTGCAGTTTACAAGGACAAGGTACAGCACGCCCAGAGCAAAATCCACACCGTGACTCTTCTTGGACTGTTAACTTTTCTTTATGAGAGAGCATTGTTTACTTCCTCTGGTCCTCACAGAGATGTCAAGAAGGCAGGGTCGCACCAAAGGATGAAGAAATGTCTCAGTTTTACCTAGATGATTTTTATTTTGAACTTGAATGGAAAACATATGTATGTGTACATTTATACATGTACAACAAGATAAAATATAATAGTAATCAAATGCAAATAGCCATTACAGCATTTTTTCTACTACCTTTAATCCTTTCAAAACCAGATTCTGTTCGAGAAGGGTATTGGAAGAAATAAAAAAAATATCCAGTCCCACCCCTTATCCCTTCCCTGAAGCACTGTTCAGGTCATAGCCAATAATATAGTTGGCAACAAAAAGCAACGACAAAATCAGACAAATAACAGCATAAACAACAAAATTCAAAAACAAAAACAAAAATGACACATCACTGGATACCCATTCCCTTTGATGTTACTGATTTTTACTTTGTTTTCCATTCAGTACCATAATTTCTCTCATATAACACGCCCTTGTTTTTTCATGCTTTTTTCCAGAAAAAAAAAATTGTATTCAAATATAACACACCCACATTTTGCCCAAACCTTACTCTCTCAGACAACTCAAGATTACCTTTATTCAAAGTTTTAATCAATGAAATTTCAGTATTTTCACAACAAATACCATACACCGCAAGATTCAAGATTACAAAACCACACAATGAAGGTATGGATGCCACTCCTGTAAGGTGCTTAAAATCACCCAAACCCTTAAAATCTCTCCTGCTTTTGTCCAACACAGATCTTATTTACAGCCAATCCAACAAACCTTTTCAGAAATACAACAGACTTTAAAACAAAGGAACTGAACTTGTGTTTCACTGCTGCATGGATGATGTGTGTGGATCAATAATGCTGCTTGTAAGACGTGAAGGATAAGAAATCCTTCATGAAAGCATAGGTGGGAGTTAATAAGCTAAGATTAGCTTGTTGAACTCATCCACTGACAGCAGTCAGGGCTCATATCATCTTTAACCTGGAGCTCAGAACAGTTCATTATCCCCATCAGAGGAAAATGGCCGACGTGTGACTCTTGTGAGCCCAAACACAAAATCATGTGGAGGCTGCAGATGGAGCAGTTTTTGGTTAGTGGATGGATGATGGTGTGGGTGAGCGCTTTGACATTTTGATTACAGATGCATGCCGTGCCGTCAGCCTTTTTCAGACCTCAGCAGCTCCTCAGTGGGTGGAGGAGCCCACAGTTCATACACAGGATATTTAATGAAGCTCCACCGAACACCTCCATTCATTAATCCGGTCAGCCTCTGTCCCAGTTGGCTCCCCGTCCATGTTGTCACTGAATGAACGTCCTGTTGTGCTTCATTATTGTTTTTTGTTTGAGTGGCTCTGCAGCTTGACATCTTCTCTGACAGCTCCACAGAGGCTTCAGTGGAGGTGGGCAGCACATGCAGACAGTATTTTATATTAGCATATTCTGCTGCTGTCAGCTTGAAATGATGCAATGCTGCGTTTAAAGCCACTCTGAGCTCAAATAGACGGGCAAATGGTTGGAGGACGGGGCCCTGGCATGTGTCAGAAACTACATGAGCTTCAATTAGGGACCCCCGATCTTCTTTTGCACCTCAGGGAGCCACAGCGAATAAAAAAGATGATACACATAAGCTCCTCCTGTAATGATAAGGTGTTGATGTCAAGCGAACAGATACTTGTGCAGATGAAAAACAAAAGGAGGGTTGTTTTTCAAAATGATTGTGCAGTAAATAATGAATGTTTATCAGAGTAGCTGCTGCCTTCTATCATCTCTAAACACTCTGACTATTCACCTCTGACCTCTGGGGTCAACGAGGCTTTTTTTGACCCAGAGAACCGCCACTTACTGGATATTATGGACTCCTTTGGATCAGTGTTAATTTTGTTGACTAATTACTTTCGTCATAGTTTCCTTTTTTCCCCTGACAAAAAGTAGACAGTAACTAATAAAAACTAAAGCACATGGACAAAAACTCAAACTACATTAACTTACATTTTCATCAACAAATAAAAACTAGACTAAAATGTTTGACAGAGACTTAATCCAATCAGACCTAATTTGGTCATGTAGAAAGTAGGGACAAGTTAGGAATATATCCAATCACAGCTACTTTGGTTGTGTGGAAAGGTTGGATGAGTTAAGAGGGACATCCAATCATAGCTGCCTTAGCTTGGTGGTGGTGGGATAAGTTGTGGAGCGATCCAATCAGAGCTCCTCTCTTTATGAATTGATATATTCATGTAGAGCAGGTTCACTGTTTGTTGTCAGTTCTGGTATTGTAACTGAGATGCTCTGCCAGGTAGCCGAAATAAAGGTGACTGCATTTCACACAAAAGTTCAATTTGTTTCTGTTCATTTAGACATTCAAACTTTACTAGCATTCAATAAAGGGTTATTAGATGTTTGATTTTATCCAAGTGTAAAACATGACTTCAGAAATTCAAGGAAACATAAAAAATGCCTTACCCTTTACACTTCATATTTAGTCGACTAAATTTACAGTAGATTTCATCGACTAAAATGTGAAATTTCATCAACTCATCTAGACTAAAACAATTTAGATGACTAAATTAT
Organism: Cetoscarus ocellatus; assembly: GCA_037902135.1. NCBI lineage: Eukaryota > Metazoa > Chordata > Actinopteri > Labriformes > Labridae > Cetoscarus > Cetoscarus ocellatus. Next base: position 480,400 of record JBAMNC010001225.1, read on the forward strand.
GATGAGAACTAAAAGATATTTTAGGCAAAAGACTAAAACTAAATTAAAAAGTGCTGCCAAAATGAACACTGCTTTGGATCACTCTATTGGGATTTTGTAGACACCCAATCAGATTAGATTAGAGAGAACTTTATTAATCCCTTGTGAAGACCCCTTCAGGAAATTGGGATTCCAGCAGCAAGCACATGGTAAAAAAGCACACAGGGTGAAAAAGCACACAGGTATCAGAAAAGTAAAAAACAATTTGTGAATATAAATATAAATAAAAAATAAAACATGGCTACTGGCTACTGCTCCTTCCCGTCCTCCGTCTTCCTGTCACTCTTCCTCCTCCCTGAGTGAGGAGTTGTACAGATGGCTTCATTTCATATCATTTCATTTCAGAAACCGATCAGCAGTTTCTGAAATATTCAGACCAGCATGTCCAGAACCAACAAACATGCCTCTTTCAGAATCACTTAAATCAACTTTCTTCACTTTTCGGACACTCAGTTTGAACTTCAGCCGCTCGCCTTCACCATGTCTACATACCTCAATCCATTCATGTGATACTGTGTGACATACTGTGACCTAGGGCTGGGCAATATGTCGGTTAAATCAATTAAGTTACATTCTGCTGAAGATTTAAAAATTAAAAATCAATATTTTTTTCCTGACCTATTGTCACTTATTGTCCAGTTGTAAGTTGCTGGAATGTATGAAAATATAATTACTGAAAATCTAGAGTTTTCATGAAGGACAGCCCTTTCAGGTTTTGCACAGGCACTTTTATAGGCTTGTAGTTGTTTTTAAATGAGATTAAATTTTAAACAGATTTCATGTTAATATACTGTTAAATTACCTTAGTCTTCAGTGTATGTGTAGACGAACCTGCCTACATCTGAACCATCAACATTTCATGACACACACTTTAACTTTAGAGGGAAATTCTCTTTGGTTTGGGAATTATATTTATTTTGACAACATAAAGGCAAAACTTGATTGCTGTCATTTTTGTGTCACTGGGAGTTTTTTGTTTTTGTTTTTTAGAGGGAAAAATTGATTAAATTCGAAATTTGAGTGTTGTGGAAAAAAATCTGGGAGTTTTTTTCAGGCCATATTGCCAATTCCTACTGTGACCTGACTAAGGAATTTAACCAGCAACCTTCTTGCACCCCCATGCAACCCATCCCTGATGAACCTTCCTCTAAATTAAGTCTGGTTTTGTAGAACAATCAGCCAAACAGCCAGACCTCAGTTTGACATTCAGTTTGATGCTGCTCATGTGAATCTATCAGAGACCTTTAACTGACCCAGTGTTAGCTTCACTGCTTCACCCTGACTTTTACATCAAACAAACAAAGAAGGAGAAGTTAAAATAAGATCTACTACCCTGTCTCAATCCAGACAAAATGTCTGACCTGTCTCTGAACTCGTGCTCTTCGGAAACACCTGACGTGACACCAGATCTTTGATGTTTTCTCTGATTTGCAGACTCAGACTTAAGATGCAATGAGGCTGAATCACCCTCAGTCTGACTCAGGAAAGTGAGTTCAGCATGTTTATATTTAGTCTTTTAACACTCATGAACACCATCTGTGTTAAAGTTCAAAAAGTCATGTGTATTGTTGTGTCCAATTTCTGGAAGATTTTGCCAGGCACTGGGCCTCTATACTTAAACACTTTGCTGCTCTAAGTCTAATCTTCTAGCGATGTGCAGGAGACAAAAGATTTGTTGTAGAAAAAGATGCAAAGTCAAAATCAGGAGAAGAGTCCAACCAACTTGGAGCCAGCAGTCTTTATTCAGTCAACAAACGGACGGGTGAGTTGGGTCTGCAGAGTCAACTCCAAAGGACAAAGACGAGATGGCATTATTATGGTATATTTTGTGGGCGTTACATAGTTGCACAGGGTCCATCACTCTCTAAAATATTTTCTGATTGGAAGGTTTCAACAGTGTTATGACATGATTGGATAATTCCAGGTGAGGATGCTCCACGATGTGCAACTCTGAGGTCGCTGCATTTGATACAGAGCTGTTTGTCCACTGTACTGCACAAGGAGAGATGTGTCTCAAAAACATACAAAAATACACATCCACCTTGTGTCTAAGACTTAAGTGCAGAGACAAGTAGATAAGGGCCATGAGCAGTCCCTACTAATTGGGTTCATTGAGGGTTTGCAGCCTTCACATGGATGCATTCGGATCCCTGGCCTCATGGAGGAGAACTGCTCAGAGATCTGAAAGCCAGGCCTTCAGAGATGTCCTGGCTCAGGAAAGCTTGCACATTGCTATATATCGTAAATCAGCCAGAAGGTTAAGGCACCTACTAATACCTCTTCATGAAAACAGGGGCCTGTGTGTGTGTGTGTGCTTATCGGCAGCACCTAAGACACACACACATACACACTGCCTGTTGATCTTGTCTGTAGTGACACACACATACACACTCTGCCGATCTAAGCTGTAAACCTGCCTCCATGGATGACTACAGAGACAAGGCCCAGAGAGAAAATCTTAGCAGAATAACTTACTTGTGATCTTTTAATTTAATAAATGGACAGATCTGTGGTCTTGTTTAACTTTATCTAAACTGTAATTGTTCTTCCTGTCCCATTATATTTTAAATACAGATTACTAAACACCAAAAAATGTCACGGTATAAAAAACACAAAAGCCGACCGTGACCGCCATTTTCTTTTTAAGGCTGTTTCTCTGCACAGAGGATAGTCCTGGAGTTAACACTGTATGAGTTGCCTGTTTCTTCTTTGTTTACCAGACTTACAAAAAGCATCTTAACATTTAAGCAAGAGCTAAATTAATAAATAATCTTTTCTTTTTGTTTGTTTGTTTGTTTGTTTGTTTGATGGTCAGAGCAGTTGTGGACATTACTGTTTACCCAGGTGACAACCTCCAGGGCTGAAAATGGAGGCCCATGCAGAAGAGCCCAAAGCTGCAGTTCTTTGAGTGTCCACTTGAGGCCAGCTACGGAAACCCTGGAGGTGTTATGATTGTGTGCAGGAAACAGACAGTGTTTACAGCCAAAAAAACATTGTTACAGCCTGATTTAATAGACAGCTTAGGTCTAAACATAAAGGACATCATTGTGAGGAGATTTTTTTGTTTAATATGGTGTCCATTTTAATCTTATCCAGGGTTTCTGGTTTTAGAAGTAGGGACACATCTGACATGGTGGAGTCACTGTTGCTCAGCCAGGCTTAAGTCCTGCATCAACACGACCTCTCTGCCTGTGAGTTGGTTGATCCAAAGTTCGTTTTAGATGATGTGCAGTATGGAAGCATCAAAGTTATCAAATGGCTGACTTCGCATTGCTTCGTCCAACTCTTTTTACAGTCTATCCATGGATCTTATTTTCCTTATCTCAAGTCTCCTCTTTGCTTGCTCCTTCACTGAACTGGAAGTTGGTCCTGAGATGAGACGCCATGTTGAGCATCGTCCCGGAGGTCTTATGTGCACACCAAGGAGTGAGGATGGAGAGGAGAGGAGGGAATCTGACGAGCTATAACCTAGAACGCATGAGGACTTCCTTCACAACAGTGTCCAGACCAACATGCATGTCTACTTACTGTCCTCCTTCTGCTAATTTTATTTCTTTACTGTTTGGTTTTTAACTCTGTAAAGCACTTCAAATAACTGTATGTATGAACGTAGATCTATTAACAAAGTTGCCTTGCATACTTGCAGACTGCTGCATCAGTAAAATACACCATAAACAACAACACAGATGAGTATCAGGTAAATATTGGACCATGCAGCTGTGTTCTTAAGTCATCAAAATAGATCACCAGTTCCTCAAAACCAAAATAATAATAATAATAATTAAAGCATCTTAACAAGATAATAAACTTATAGCTGATGCCCTTTTGAGGGTGTCACACAGTAGATGAGCATGGATTCTTCATGAGATGCAGCACAGGCTGTTTCATGCTCTTTTCCTGTTTATGCAGGTCTCTACTTCCTGCTTCCTTGTACCTGTTTCTTCAAAATAAAAGCACAGTAACTAGAAATCCCTTTACAGTGAACAAAACTTTATTTAACATGTACTGTAAATCAGGGACAGAACAGCTTTTTAGATGCATTTAATTTGGCAGCGCTGATATGAAAATGAAGATTAAAAATTTGACTTAAATCACAATAGTATAGAAAATAGTCTTCTCAGTGGAGGCGCCCCCTGCTGATAGTTGTAAACATGCACACTAAAGTACATTGACGACTTACTTTAGAAAAGCCAACTGCTCCCCTCCCCTCTTATAGTGTTAAACTTTAAGAGGATAAACTCTGGGGTTAGCACCTTTATTTGTTTTGTTACAGATTAAAGTAACACTGAGACGATCGACTACATCTAAGCTCTTTATTTCATTTTTTTTCAGTTTACCTCTCAATCCACATCTCCCCGAATCCCTCCAACACTTCCTACTCACAATCCCTTTTGAAGTATGTGTCAGTCATCCTCTCCGTCTTCCCCTCCTGTTTGCAGTAGCTGTCTAAATCTTAATCTGCCCTCCCCTCCCATCGCCGTCCCTGTGTCATTGAAGTAAACAGGGAAATAAACCCTCTTCCCGTTGGTCTTCCTGCAGCTCCCTAATCTACCCTCTTCATCTACTCTCCAGTGTTATCTCTGTCCCCCGACGCCCACCCCTCCCCGTCTTTGTCGAGGTATGAAATCTGTGTAAAAGTGTGTAAAAATCTGCCCAGCCACTCACATCTCAGTTTGATTTTCCTTCAGAGATGTGAAGCACGTGCAGCTCGGTGGTTTTGGTCCAGACTCTATGTTCTGCTCTCTAGATGGTGCGAATGCCTGGTGGCTAACATTAGCATTGTTAGCACTGCCAGTGTATAAGTCCATATGACTACAAGCACAAATCCCTTCAGCAGATATGCCATTTTTATCTGAGCAGCCTAAATACAACTTTATCTTTATCATATCACCCAAAACACTGCAGAGAAGCTTCAAGCTGACAATGATGTTGTTACTCAAAGTTGTGCTTTTCTGGGTCTAACATTAAGCTGAACAAAAGTGGTAAAATAAAGTATTAAATGGTACTTTGATTCAAATACTCGCTGCACTTTATTTGTCAGTTTTCACCCTTTCATGAACTCGTTCTCTTTCTTAAGTATTTCCTGTTTTTTTCTTTTCACTGATGATCACAGGCAGAGATCTCATCTGATTCTATTTGAAGACTCTTCAGAAAAGAGAAATAAAATAAAGCTCCATGATAATTTATTAACTGTTTCTGGCATGGCACTCTTGTTTCCAGATACTCAAGCATTCAGTCAGAGGAAACATGCCTTACAGCTTCATCTCTTCTCTTCAGTCCCTCATAAATCAAACCATCAGCTGACCGAGGAGCCTTTACAGAGACATCAGCATTCACTGGACGCCTGCAGAGATTTCTTCTCATTTCATTTAGATTTTAACGTTTACTCGATAAAACTAAAATGTATGTCAAATTCTAACAGTCTTTCAGGGACTACTGCATTCGATGAACTAAACTGGGTTAAGTCCCTTTTAAAGTTGAGTGTAACCGCTTCATTTTCATTTGTAAGGAGAACTACGCCATCTATTTATCTCTCTATCTATCTATCTATTCATTATCCCTTCGTCATAAATACTATAAATCAATTTGTTCATCCAACTATCCTTTAATTGAACAATTAATTCATCCATCCATCTATCAGTTCTTTCAAAATCCAACTCTGCATCCATCCATCCATTTTTACATCCATCCAAACAGTTGTACATTTTCAATATAAGCATCCATTTCATCTGATCCATTTATCCATCCAACTATTCTTCCTCCCATCCAATAGCTAAACCATCCATCCATTTATCCATCCATCCATCCATCCATCCGTCCAAACATTTAGTGAACCAGGTAACCATTTATCAATCCATCCATTTATTTGTTATCCAATAATTAATCAAACAATTACTATATTTATCCATCCAACAACTATCTTTTAAACTATCTCTATCCATCCATGCATCCATCCATCCATCCATCCATTTGTACATTCAGTTTTTGCCATTTTCATCAAACTCTGAAGGTTCATTTCCACCATGTAGTTGGATTAGGTTCAGTATGGTTCTGGTTCTGGACAGTTTGGACGGGTTAATCCAGATTATGACTGTGATCATTACTCACTGTAGCCTTAGGCGGTAGACTGCTAAATTGTTTCACAAAGCCTGTATTGGAGAGATCCTTTCAGACTAGTTTCAACATTTCTTCCTCTTTTACTGTCTTGCTGTGCCGTTTCTCCTCCTTTGTTTCCTTCATGAACATTACTTCTGTCTCGTCTTGCAGTCCTCTCCAGAGCCTCTTAAGTGGGACCGTTTAGAAGAGCCATAAACATGACGGAGGGTTTTATACGTTTCCCTCTGTCCTCTGTGTATGTGCAGGAAACAGAGAGGGAGGCTCGGGGTGAGGACTCGAAGCCATTCCAGGACAGTGACTGTCATCTAATGGCTGCCCCTGGGGGTCGCAAACACACACTGACGCACACACACCATCCAGCCCTGAAGCAAAAAGTGTTTACCTGGGCTTGCTCTGTCAGCTATTGGCTATTTCATTTCACTCATGGGTCACTTCTCAGCCAGCAAAGGTTGAACCCCAGGAGCTGGATGAGAGAGAGAGAGAAGAAAAAATGTTCACATGAAATGGAAAATATGCCAATTCTGGAAAAAAAAATGGCAGCATTTATATGCCTCATATTGGATGGTATAAATGTCTCCTCTGCAGTCATCCTCAAATTATTGTTTAGTGAACAACAACTGAAAACATGAAAATTACAGGGTTTTAATGCAGATAATTGGGGAGTGAGCTTTCCATGAATTTGTTACAAAAAGTAATCCAACTCACAGGACAATTCAGTGATTGCAGGCTGCCTCAAAGGTAAACTGGATGAGATCCCAGCCAAACCTCCCATCATCCTGTTTGTTCATGTCATTATGCCACAGAAACAGAGGTGAATGGCTAATTTTGGCAGCATCTGCAGCATGAAAACATCTCCAGCTTTGGAACAGGGGTTTGGACGCTGCTCCGCCACGCTGCTTCTCCCAAAGGTGAAGTGCCTTTCCAAACAAACATCCTGTAAATTAGTTGATCATGCTAATGCTTTGGTCAGGCTGCAGCATTTGTCTGTTACTGAGGTAACTGTGTCAGATTAGACTGACAGCATGATGCACCACATCAGGGGTCTTCAGCAACATTTGTACCAGTGCCAGTTTCTGTTGTTGACAGATACTGTGGGGACAAGATTTGATGATATAAAAGGCACCGTAGTTAGCAGATTGTTCTTTAAATGCTTCATTTCTTCCAAATAAATCAATTGTTAGCCTCTAAAAGTGAGACAAATTCCTATAAATCATGCTGCTGTCAGGCATCTAGGCATCTGCCATGCATGGCTTAGCTTTTACCATTAGGCCTGTGTTGTGATAATAGTTTGATTTCTATGGACATTAATTATAAAAATTAATATTCATATTTTCTTAAAGTTTCTCATAGAATTAGAATCGGGGCACCACTGAGCTTTGACCTTGGAAAAATTTAATGTGATCTATTAACAGATCTATCATTCATTATTAGCCTTTATCACGTTCGTGAGAGCTACGATTTAAAGGGAATCAATCTCATAAACCTGAGTGAAAGTTTTCTTTACAGGGATGTCAAACCTTCCAAACAGACCCCAACAGACAGAACTTTAAATTTAGGGAGAATTTATTGACGGGATAAATGATAAAACACAATTTATAAGAAATGAGTGACGTATTAAATGGATATACAGGACATGAATTGAGAAAGAGATTAACTGAAGAGCATTTAAAATCTTGTTTGATAACACTAGTATATATGGACGTAAATGTATATATATAAACTGGTTATATTGAGTGAGAAAGAGATGGTTTGCGCGATGGGTATCTAACGGTTTAGATGAAAAGGGAGATTAATTGATTGAACGATCGAGGTACACCACCCGTCTGAAAGAGAGTGTCTTGGAGAGGTCTTACTTTGATGCAGCGGGGTTCTCTCGCGAGTCCGAAGTCACCAGGGAAGGTTGGCTTGGGTCAGGGGCCTTGTGAAGGGGGAGATGGTTCTGGTGCTTTTTGTGGATCTCGAAAGGCTCCGCGATTGGTTGGAGATGCGGCTTCCCGGGCTCTCTGGTTCCTCTCAGGTGGAGGCATGGCAGGTGCAGGGGGTCTTGACTCGTTCAGGAAAAAGTTCTTGAATTAACTCAGAAAAAGCTTCGTAGCCAGACGACGCTAATTCCGAAGTTAGAAAAACACTTGAGTGGTTGCGGATAAAAAAAAAACACAAAATCTTTGGCTCACTTGTCAATCAAAAAGAAATCATCAGGGCGGCGTTAACTTTAACAGACTACGACACGGGAAAAAAGAAAAGGGCGTGTCGACAATGGAGACAGGGACGCGGACTAGGAGACGTCTTGAAGAAAAAGGTAAAATGAAGAAGAGAGAAGAAGAGAAGAAGAGAGAGAACTGGAACTTTGTCTCCAGTTTTAAACTCATTGAAGTGGGCGTGCCTTACTGCGCAGTGGGAAGGTCCGTGTAATACTATAACAAAACTTGCATCAACTTAAGTTTTGCCGAGAGTAAGTTGTATAAAGTGAATCACTCAATACAACTGACATAAAGAGAAAGGTTATCTCACTGTGAACATTTCAATACCAAACACATATGGTTAAAAATATCAAGAAAGCATTAAACCGTTATATTGTTCCAAAATACAAATAAACAAGCAATATGTATGATTAAACTTAAATGCATAGGCTTCTTTATCGTTATAGGTTATACTGTCAAACCTAGGGTATAAAGATCTTATTCTAAACATGAAATAAAACAAAAGCATTTAATATATACCAGCGTTACATATATATTTCTGAGAAGCTACTGTCACAAGTTATTCCACACGAGGGCGCTGCGGACCATGAAAAGAGTGAGCATTAAAAGTTGTAAGTTGCCTTCAGGCAAGGTCACCAGGTCAACCTGGGCGACTGGTTTGAGGAGATTAGTGGCTGAAGCATTTCCTGCCACAAATGACTTTAATGGAGTCCTTTGGTTAATAAATCATGATTTCAGTCAAACAGTGATCTGTTTTAGGGTCCTCCCAAAGAATAAAAGTCTTAAAGAAATGGCCTTTGTCCCTGGCTCTTCCTGTCTCTGGTCCAAATTGAGAGGTAGTGGGGGAGGAAGTCTGTAAACAGTCCTCTCAGAGAGTTGAAGAAGTGAAATGATGAGAAAGGGGTTCGAGCTGGAGATGCAAGAGTATATCCTTGAAAAGTTAAAAAGTTATTTCACAACACCTGTCATTTTGTCCATCACTGGGTTTAGTAATAATATACTGTCACTCCTGGACAAATGTTTGCAAATCATCACCAACAGATCTGTAAGATGAATTCAACATGAAGGTCGCTTTCACACCTAAAAATTGTTTTAGTTCAGGGTTGGAGATGCAGTATTGTTTCATTTCCACGTGGTTTGCTTTCACACTTCATCAGAAAAGCCTGTCAAATGTTGTGTAATTTAGCCTCCCACCACTAGCTGGGGCTGTAGCTGCAGTCTTTGTTCCTACCATCCGACCCATTGTTGTATTATGAGGTGGGAATACAAAACCAGCTTTGCGGTTTAGCTTGTGGAAGTGTTCTGTGCCATAAAATAAAGATGAAGCTGCATGAAGGCAGCATCAGGTGGCACTTGCACCTGATGGAGTGATGTGACTGGAGTGATTTGTAAACATATTACGTTACATTAGCCTCACACTGCTTAATGTTGTCGGTGAACGATATATTAGCTTTTTTGGTGGTGACATTTGGCCAAATCCAAGCCTCAGCTCACCCCTCTTGGTTCATTTGCCTTGTTTGGCCCTTGTTTGGTTTAATTAGCTTTCAAACTTTGGTCTGCGTGGAAGTGAACCTAGACCCTGTTATTTGGCGGACCAGAGTTTGGTACTTTGGTCCACACCAAAGATTTCACACTAGCCAAATGAACTGTAGTTTCCAAAAAAAGTGAACCAGACTTATTTGGTCCAGACCAAAGTCATTCCATTTTTAAATATATTCATTTTTCCTTTCTTTTATTAGTAAACACTGTAAAATCAACACCAATACACATTGTAGTCAAAACAAATGAAATAACGACTATGTAGAACTTATCTATCCCTTAATACAAAAACAAAAAATAAAAGGATCAGAATTAAGAGTAGAATAGAAGAAGTAATATGGACAAATACAGGGATTATAATTGTACACATATGTACATAATTCAGCAAATACAACTATTAGTACATATTTATGTATACAGTAAGTGTATGAACATAAATGCATTTATGTGCGCAATTAACAATGGAAATAAGACAGAAAATAATAATTTAATAATAATAATAATGAAAAATTACATTATTAAAGAAATGATAATTACAATAATACTGATAATAACAGGTATGATGACATTAACAGATTTGCCAGCACTATTTTTGACCTACTTCGATACTAGATAATTTGTAAAAAACACCTGTCTGTATTTATAAAGGGAACAGTTGACTTCTGGACTGGTCCTAAAGTTATTCCTAATAAATTGTTTCAGTTGGAACTATTTTGGGACTAATTTTTTTTAGCTGTAAGAAACTTAAAGAAACATGTTTATGCGTCCTCTCATTAAATAGTTTGATAATAGTCTTTTGATATTGTTTGATCGAGAGCCCCCTGGTGGTGAAATAATATACTGAGTGTTTATGGTTTTCATACTGAGAACCTTTAATAAGCAGAAATTACTGTTTTAACTTGACGTGTATTAAAGTGTTCAGCCTACATGCAACATCAAATACATGACTCTCTATCAGTGCATTTCAGTCTGTATTTGTATGTTGCTGTATTTGTGTGTTTGAGTGTGTTTTTACTTTACGTACACGAACAGCCGGAGCAAAATAAGACTGAAAATTTAACCTGAACCTTTGAAGTGTCGGCAATGATTCCAGCCAGAAAATCCCATCCTCATCAACTCTGTAAATTGGATTTTCCTCTCTGCCTCTCTTTATTGTTTTTGTTGCAACATTTCAATTAGACATACGTGGACAGAAATAGTCGGCGCTCACGGCTCAGAGGAATTACATTTCTCCACGTATGCTCGGACACAAAGGCTTCAAAGAGCCAAGGCTGCCAGCTCCTTCACAAAACTAATGGATTTTTGTTTTAAGCTGACAAAGGAGCTGACATGCATAAAGTAGAGAACACGCAGCTGAACAAGATGCTTACACACACACATAAAGCAGGGCTTAATGAATAAGGAGACGTTCAGCTTTAAAACACAAGAAGAGCAAATTAAAACTCCTTTAATTAAGATATTCAGTTATTTTACACTTGGAATGATACAGACCTTTACACCTAACATGCCTGGCAGCACCATATGAGCTCTGGTTTGCTTTTTTTGAAAGTAGCAACTATGAAGCAACTATATAGTCATCATAATTCAAGTAATACTGCAAAGAAAAAAAAGTATAGATGAGTTTAGGGTGTTTAGACAAATTTAAGGAAATGCTACCAGAGAGGAGAGAATAAAAAATTGCACTTGTTGAGTTTTACTTCCCAAATGCGTGATCATCCTCTCTATTCCTCTGTTGATCACACACCTCTTTGCTTTTGTCTGTTTTTCAGAATCTTTCCTGTCATTTCCTTTATTGTTTCTCACAGCTGTAAATGTGTTTCCTGGCTCTTGTTCCCTCCTCCTTGTGTTTGATTTTGCTTTGTTGAACCTTAATTTGCTCGGCTTTATTGCCTCCCACGTCTGTTATGCTTTCGTTATTGCTGATGATTGTTTGGACATGTTCTGTGATTTTTGGCTGCTGACTTCACACTCGACTGGGGATGAAGAAGATACTGGCATCAATTTTCACACTTTTTTTAATGACAGAATTTCTCAGAAACAAACTGGAGTAGAAACACAAAAATGTTAATAAATGAAGGACGGCTGTTATCTTGAAAAGAGTCTGTACAAAGATATTATAAATGGAACATTCATGATAATTTGTTACTAACACTAAAAACTGCAGTTCGACTAAAACTGATCTATCTGTCCATCTATCTATCTATCTATCTATCTATCTATCTGGGGGATGAGGTCTGAAGCTAAAGGTGAAACGCTGCCCTCTGTAGGTAGGGTCAGGTAGTGTTTCCTGTTTCTTTGTTCAGTCAGGCTTCATTGGATGAATCTCAATCTCCCACCCTAAACCCTGAGCCCTGAGCCCTGAGCCCTCACTGACTCAGGTGACTGCACCTGGAAAGTGATTGAGTGCATGAGGCTGCAAGGGCTTGAAGAACTATAAATAGGAATGGGACAGCCCTTTATTTTTTTGTTGACAGCAATGCATCATGCTAGTGATAAAATAAACCGCCAGCTTTTTTTTTTTTTCCTCCAACTTTTTTTTAGTTATGTAAAACACACACACCCATATGCACAGATTTACAACACCGTGTATATACATAATATATTTACATATATACATAAATATATATGCATAAGAGGCACCTCAAAAATGATGAAACATATTAAAGTATTTCATAATGTTCAGAGTTTTCTTTGCTCTTTTGTCTTCCATTCCTTTAAGTGAGCTCATATAATATTCTATTTCCTTCTTGAATTGTTTAATTTTTGGTATTTTTTGTGTCCATTTACACTTATATAAATATAATATTTCCAGTATAATATAAGCTAATAAAGAAAATACATCTCCTGACAGTTTCTATTTTCACTATCATAAAAAAATAAAACATCCTTTTCTGTAAGTCGAACTTTGGGCCTGGTCTGTGCATTATAGAGTTGCTCTACATCTAACCAAAATGCATGACTATGAAAACAAAAAGTCAACAAACAAATAGCAAATAGTTTCAATTTCAGAGTTACAAAAAAAACCAGCATCTCTTCACGGCTCCAACCCTATCAACAACTTGAGTAGTTGGAGAAATCAGGTGCATTATTTTGAATGCCACTTCCTTGATTTTATTTGTGACGCAGTATTTCAGATTAAAATTCCACAGACTTCCAATTAAGGTTATCAGATTTTGAATTCCTGATGGATTTTGGTTGAGGAGTTGAGATTTGGTGGTAGAGTTTCCAGATATGTTTATTGGTACATTGTTTGTTTATTAACTCTACACCTACAATGAGCTCTGATGAATATAGTTTGATGTCCTCCACTCCCCCTTGCAGTAATGTTAACAGACCATCAGGAATTGCATTAAATTAAATCACAAACTCTTTAGCAGTGACTGGGATTTTATATTTTAGTGACCGCCAGCTGTTTGCCCCGGATTCCTGCCATACGTCACAATGCAATGAACTATGGGTAATTCCCTCACGCTAAGTCCGCAGAGATGCCCACTCAAAGATCCCTCTCACGCTTCATGATTTTGCAGTGGGACAGCCTCAAAGTCAGTGAGTGTGTGAGTGTGGACATTGGGATCAGGCCTTTCATTCACTCACAGCTTCATTAACTGCATGTGTGTCATCAATCCCACCATGTGGCTCTGATGACAGAGCTGCTCAGTGATTGGCCAACGACAGCAGGTGACAAAGTATAAAAGGTGTTTGAACCCAACAAACTGGTTGATGTGTGTCACCTGTGAGGTAAGACACAATTTCTGATCCTGATCAACCTCCTGAGGCCTGAACAGCTCACTGAAGGTGATCCAACACATTCAGAGTGAACAAAATAATCACGGGGAGCAGATCAGGATGGTTGTCTGTCTGCCTGTGGTTCTTCAGAGCTGAGGACATCAACAGAGGGTCAGTGAGAAGACCAGGACCTGTGAGGGTGATGAGGTGGATTTTTAACTGGAGCACATGTTTGAGAGTTTGAGTTTGCTGGAGAAGTTGGATCTGAAGCACCTCAGTGCTCACCAGCAGGAAGTTATCATCGCTCATGCTGCTGGAGAAACCAACCGTGGATTTATTAAAGAGAGGTTTCTGATGAAAGAGGCTAACAGTTAGCATCACAAAGACAACACTATGCTGTCTTCAGTGCCCAGAGGAAGAGGAAGAGGACCTAGATGAAGCTATCGCTACTGAAGACCCAAAGTGGAGCAGGAAATCCTTCAATCACGAGGATGAAGAGGAGGAATCTGGGGCATGAATGTATGTGTTGGAGGACAACAGGTAATCTGCTCCATTGGGACATAACATGGATAAACCTGGACTGAGGATGGACCGTCTCTGCTGCTCTGCATGAAATGTGACCTTCTGCTCTGGTGAGTGAAGCGTACTTAATTTTCTGGCTATGTTAAGCTGGTGTGTGACCTGTTTGCTCTGCTGGATGGATGGCTGTACCGTAGATTCTGACCTGTGTGTGTTTATCTGAGAGGCTGACATCTCCATTGAGATGTTTGTGTGGTTTATTGTGGCCTTCAGTGGTTTGGAGCTCTTCCTCTGTTTGTTTGTTCACGAGGAGGAACTCGCTGCTTTCTTCATTTAGGGCTGTGACAATGCAAACAGTAGCTATTTCTCTTTTTGTATATATGTGTTTAGTCTGCGCAGTATTTTGTGGGATATTATTTGACTCGTTGCATGTTTAACCCTTGGGAGCCAAACTGGTACATCTTCTTATTTTCTTTTGCATCTCAATGTCTCAATTAATTTACATGCTAATTATATGAAACTTGGCCAGGGTTTTTATTTATTTATAAAACTCCATGGCCCCACTATTGTAAGGTGTATAGAATAAGAGATATGTACTGGCCGTACACTCTTTGCCTTTGTGTCCATTTTGGTCCCATTGACTCCTATTATAATGACCTATTTTTGATAAACTGTAATCCTTACATATAATGCTTTTCCCATTAATACCTATTGAATCTAAGCCTCTATCTACCTTCAAAATGAAGCTGTTGAAAAGATATGATGCTGTGAAACAAACAAAAAAAAATTAACATTTTTAATACACGTTTGAGTTTTTTAAATGTAATTTTTTTTAATAATCTGAAAAAGATTCATCAAAATCAATGTTTATATCACTTACTGACCTCATCAAGGCTGTAACAATCTCATCCCATATGTTCCACTTTGCACCTCATTTTTTTTGCAAAATATTGTATATTTTATGTTCTTAACTTCATATCTATGGTTAGTTTTGGAGTTGTTGAAAATATATGATGCAGTGTAAGTAAAAATTACATTTAACATTTTTTTACACCTTTATTTCAGGGAGTGATTTGGTACACAAAATGCTTAAGTGTCTATTAATGTTTTGGGTGCATCAAGGGTTAAAAAAGTGAAGAAATAGCTGTTCTCTGCTGAATTTACTCTTTAATAAAACAAAAGCAAGAAGCACACGAGCTCATCTGTCAGTCCAGAGTCTGATTCAGATGATCATTTACTCACAGTTGTTGTTTCTCTGCGCGATTCACCGGTTTAACTCATAAAAATAATTTGGCATTAAAGGGATCATTTGTTCTGTAACAAGAGCTGCTGTTTCCATGACATATTCATTCTTAAAATGAATCTCAGATCACTTTGTTAACTCTAAAACTCCCCTTTCTTCTGTGGTTTAGCCAAATCACTATGTCCTGCTCAGAGAGCCGTGTTGTAGGAGTTTCTAAAAGCTTCTTCATAAACAGGCTAAAGTATTGTGAGGACAGTGATCATGGTGTGTGCACTGAGGGCTTAAGGCCGTATTGATGAATAATGTAGCATGCATAGTTGCCAGGTCTGCTTATTATAAGTGACTTTGGGGCTTCTTTTTTTGAAAAGTTGCTTGTAAATTTTGTCAGTTGCATTTTTTTGAGCTTGTTCCCAGGAGAGATCTGATGCTTACTCTACTACCAATATAAACTCAATTCAGAAGTTACACAAACTATTTCCTCCCACTCCAAACACAAATATAAATTTTACTGTAAAAAGAGACAAAAATGATGTTTCCATCAAAAAGAAATCCTTATAGCCAGAATTACATTTATTTGCAATGTAGCTGTTACTGTTTTCACTATAATAAAGCTGTAGAGGATCAACATTAAACTTAGATTAAGCCTGACTATGTCTGTTTGGTTACAAAAATCAAGGTTGGACTGTTTAGTGATAACAGAGTTATAAATAACAGTGCCCCCTCTCTTCACTTCTGTATAAAGAAAGGATGTTGAAGAAGTAAATCAAGAGTCAAATAAGAAAAAAATTCCACTGTGAAATTGAAATGTAATATAGATGAAAATTAAAACACACTCTATGTAGATTTGTCTTTTTTTAAAAAAAGGTAACATATCGCGTTAGAAAAAAAAATAGCTGGAGGTCACTTGTTTTGGGTTTGCTTTTATCCACCTGGTTATTTCAGTAGAAAAATCTGGTAAAACTGGTGTTGTGGTTTAATTCAATCTCCCTGGAGCTCTCTCTCTCCCTGCTGCTTAAAGTTTGACTTGTGACAACGGCGTGCTCCAACTGCAGCTGTGGGTCTATTAAAAATCATGTATTTCTCGAGGCACGTTTGATTTTTTACAATCACATAATTGGCCCTCGTTGGCAGCTCTCTGTGTCATGTTTGGTGATATTGTTTGTGTTTTATATGAAATAGTTTTGAGGAGGATAAATATTCATGAGGACTCCTCTGAAGGACGGAGAATCACAGAGCTGTTTAGAAGCATTTCTCCTTAAATCAATTTTTCACACTCGCTCTCCTTGAAGTTGACTTGGCATTCATCCTGTGCCTGAATAAACGGATCTTTGCCAGAATTTACCGAGCTCTGAGGAAAAGAGTCTTCAGTGAGAGAGAGTAAAGCAGTTAAACATAAGGACCAAGACTCTGACAGAGGCATTTATTACCAACTTTCTGGACTATAATACCAGAACCAGTCGTTCATCAGGCTCATGAAGACACTTTTGTTTTTATTTTATATTTGATGATTTTTGATTTATTACTGTATTAGTTGTGGTTTTGTTATTGTTTCTTCATCATATATTATAAATATGTGGGGGGCAGCTTAAATTGTTAATTAGGACAGGCATAAATAAAAGCATTATGCTTTTCAGTCACTTCTGTTGCAAGAAATGTTTTGTGCTGTTATCATTTCTTGTGTTGAGTAACTGAATAAAAACAAACTAAAAAACAAAAAGACATTTTAAGGAAGTATGAGCACACATGAAGACAGATAATGTCAGATTTATCAGTTTTGTTCTTGTAGTGTGTGGTGATCCACAAAGAGAGACAGAACACCACAAACCAACCAGGTTAGATTTTAGTACTTTGATTATGCAACTGTGGAGCTGTATGGTGTCAAAAGGTGCAATGATTAAAAAGATTATTGTGTCCCGGACCTCATGCATGTGGGTTTAGGGTAAAATTAAGAGTCCCCATTTTGAGGTCTGAAAATCTGTTTTCCTTAGGCCTCAAACTGGCGGTCATTTCAGCGCTTACCCTGCCATTCTGTTGGAGCCCAACATGAGCCCCACCTCCAACGGAAAATCACAAAATACTTTATAAAAAATATATGAATAATGAATGAATAAAAACGCTCCCCAGCCTTACAGAGAAAAATGTTATTTTCTCTCTTGGTTGATCAATAATGTCATTAAAATAATATTTTGTGTAAAATGACTGTTGTTAATCATAACTATTGTCTCTGCTGATAATAAAAGGTCTAAAGAGTGTGGGTGTTATGAGGAGATTCAGACAATGGCTTATTTATAGTCCTTACTTATTTTATGTTATTCATTTGTTATATCATACCTGAGCTATTGTGTCCAACTGTGGGGTAATACCCATGAAACCAACCTGTACTCAGAAGACTAGCTCACAATATGAGATATAATGAACACATGAACCCACTTTTTTAAAGTGTCTGCATTGAAGTTTCAGGATCTGGTAAAATTCAAAACAGTACAAATAATTTATAAAGCAACAATAACCTTTTACGATACAGCATCCAGATGTTGTTTTGAGAGAGGGAGGGTTGTAAAAAATATAATTTAATCAGCATTTTAAATTTACAGCAAAAAAGTGCAAGAACCTCTCAAGTCTGGGTATTTCTGTTTGTGGGGTCAAACTCTGGTGTGGCTGAGAGGGTGAGGTTAAATCCAATAAAATCCTTTGGAGCTTAAACGTAATCTTAAATAAAGGAGTGTTGGAAAAGTATAAGAAGGAAGAGGAAATGAGAAGCTACATTGAAGGGATGTCCTTTTTTTACAGTTTTGTTCTGTTTGCTTGATAAAGAGGGTCGAAGAGAGCAATTGAATGTGAGTTTGTTTTTGTTGTTTTGGTTTTTTATTTGTTGCAGTTGTGGTTGGAAATGGATAAGCCCTTCTTCTTTCACCCCCATTTCAAACCGAGGTAGTTGTCTTGTTTGGTGTTTTGTCTGTTGTAATGTCTTTTGTTTTTGGTTAGTAGTTGGCTTGCGTGTTTGGTTTGAAATAAATTACTTGAAATGAAAAGTAATTTTAAAGAAAGGTGATCAACTACTGAGGGGGAGGGTCCCATGCTTGTGTTCACCTCAGACCCCTGAATTTCTCTGTCTGTGAAGGAAACAGTTGTCAAAAACCAAAACCGAACGCTTCACAAAATCTACTTGAACTGTTACCTGTAGAGTTCTTTGTTTTTGTTGGAGGTTAAAGGTTAATGTCCTGCATATAAAAAACATCCAGTGATACCTCAGCCGCATCCTCACAGTACATCTCTGCTGTCTTCATCTCCAAACTTCCCCCCCGACTGTATGTTTGTCCCAACCTTGAACTTCCCGTCTCCCCCGGCCTCCCCCTCCACCTCCTGACAGAGCAGATCTGAGCGTGGTGCTAAAACACAGGCGTGCCACAGCAGCCTCTCCAAATCCTCAGTGGAGCGCCGGCTTTCTGCCACGCAGCTTCACATCTCACCCCCCCATAGACACCCACACACTTTACAAACATCGCCCCTTCTGCCCTGGTCCTCCCCCAAAGTCAAATTTGTTGTTCTGCACTTGAAGGTCGAGTCCTAAACTGCTTCAGTGAAGTTTGTTACACATTAATCGTCAAACCGTCTGCCTCGCTTCTCTCCCTCATGCCTTCTGCAAATTCTTCCCCCATGTCCCATCTTCAGCCCGACACACACACAAGCACACACCCACACACACACACACACACACAAACGCACAAACACACAAACACATACAAACGTGACCACTGAGGAGTGAAAAACTCAAAGATCTGCAGTCTGGTTCTTCTGTTATTGATTGTCTTCACCCCAACAAAATCCCGACTGCAGTTTCTGTTGAACTCTGAAAACTTTTTATTTTCCTGCCCCAGAGCTCAAACTACAGAGGATGATTAGAGCCACTGGAAAGAAAATATCTATAAGTTTAAACTGTCTTTCCACTTCATAAAAAAGACAGAATTTTAAAATTTACATCAGAATTTTGAATTTTGAGATACAAGTGATTACAGACAGAATTCTGAAATTAAAGTCAGATTCATGGAAAAAACAGTTGGAACCAAAAATAAAAGAATTTTTAGATGCAATTTTGTCATCAGAATTCAAAGACTGAAGCCAGCAATCTGAAATTTATCCAAAACTGATCAAGAATTCTGAGAGTGAAGTCAGAATTATGAGGAAAAAAAGTCAGTCTTAAAGTCTCAAATAAAATCAAGATTCTAAAACTGCAGCAGAAGTCTTTAAAGTGTCAGCATTGTTATGAAATTCAACTCAGAATTCTGAGAAATGTCAAAATTTATGTCAGAGTTTTAGTAAGAATTCACAAAGTGAAGTCGGGATGCAGAAATTGAAATCAATTTTAAAAAGGCAGAATTCTGAAAAAATGTGAAATGTAAGTCAGGATTCAAAAATTAAAGTTGGAAATCTGAAAAGATTTAAGTTGGGTTTACAGTCATGAATCGTAAATTTAAGTCAGAAATCTTAAATTAAAGTAAGAATTCTGAGATAAGTTTTGGTATTTATACTTAAAGTCCCAATTCCTTAAGAAGTCAGAATAATGATATAAATGGAATTCTGAAGAAAATGTCAGAATTCTTATCAGAATTCTTAAACTTGAGTCAAAATTCTTCAGGTAAAAAAAGTCAGAAATTAAGTCAGAATTCAAAGATTGAAGCAAGTAATCTCAAATTAAACTCAAAATTGATCAAGAGTTCTGATATGGAAGACAGAATTCCTATAAAATGAGGAATAATAGATTTAAAGTTAAAATTGGTGCAAGAATTATAAGCAAAAAGTCAGGGTTCTCAAATTGCAATCAGAATTCTGAATTTGTAGTCAGAAATCCTTGATATGTAAGAATGCTTCTGAAATTCAAGTCAAAATTCTGAAAAAAATGACGAAATTTAAGTCAGAATTGTTTGGAAAAAGTCAGGTTCTTTGTCAGATTTATAGTAAGAATTGATAAAATAACGTCAGGAGTCAAAAAAGTCAAATTTCAATAGAATTTTTAAAATTTAAAGTTCAACTCTGAAATATGAGAAATTCAGTCAGATTTATATGACAAATGTCAGAATTGAAGTTATTAAAGAGTTTTGAGATAAAATTTCAAAATTCTAAAATTCAAGTTAGTATTTCTAAGAAAGTCACAAGTAATATACATTTTGTGAAAAATCTTACGATAGGTCAGATTTTTAACCAAAATTCCTAAATTTGAGCCATAATTCTATGAAACCAAAGGCAGAACAAAAATCAGAATATTGACCTAATTTTTCTATCCAGTTTTTTTTCTCATTTTGTGTTTTTCTGACTTAGTGTTTCATCAGTCCTCGTCCTCTTTCGCACACAGCTGATCTAAAAGGACAAAAGATTTTATAAAACGAGCTGAAGAGAGAGAGACGATGACCTGGTTGATATCGGTGCAGCAAACTGGTTCTCTTTAAGCTGAGCTGCACTTTTGGACGTTGTTGATATTTATATTTTCAGTGAATTTCATGCTTTCATACATTTTTATGGAGGAGGAACACCTCTGAGGCAGCATCATGTTGTGATGGTGGCGAGCGCCATCTCCTCACAGCAAGCTTCCTGTTTCCAATCTTCCTGCCAGCGGGGGTCTTTCTGTGAGGGGGTCACATGTCTGGGGTGTACCCCGCCAATCGCCCAATGATCGCAGAGAAAGGCTCGAGCCCCACCCCCTGCTGTCCAGTCCTGATAATAGATAGATGGGCTTCATCTAATGGTCCTCCAGATGCACAGAAACAGGAGGAACTTCAGTCGCTTCACTGTTTGTGTTTTCCTCCAGGGTCACCAGGCTGTTTCTACACGCCTGCAGACCCCTCTCTTAACCCGGTGCTCAGTCGCGTGTTACGTCTTTGAGGTGCAATAAAACCGAGTCGCTGAACTGAGTGGGAACAGTGAGAAGATGTGCTGACGCAAAACACCTGAAGATAACATTGATGAATTATCAGCTGGGATGTTACTGGAATTTCTCCCTGGGAGGGGGAAACTGGGACAAAAATCTGTCATAAAAATCACTGATTAATCTTTAAGAGGTGAATTACAACAGTATTCAAAAGTCTTGTTTGCTGAGAGATGAACTTCAGCACACAGTCAGATGACAGGGTAATATGTGGAAGGTTGCTGGTGGATGATTTATATAAATAGAGGGATATAAAATGAGATCAGCGTACATGTATGTGAACAGTAATGGTTTAACAATAATTAAAGCCAGAATTGTACAACTCAGTGCTTAAAACTGCAGCTCTAAGCACAGGTACTTGTCCAATCTCATGATAAAAACACCTCACTGGACTTAATGTAAGCTACACTATCCTGACATGTCTGGTATAACATCGTATTTTAAGAATTAAAAACTGAAAATTAAGGCCTGAGTTGCTTGTATATGAAGTAAAAATACCAATGAGACAAGCCAAATTTAACTTTTAAACTGTCTTAAATTAAAATGTTCTATCCTAAGTAGTTATTAAACCTTAGTTTAAGACCTTCACCTTGTTGGCAGCCATTTTCTCATCATTACAAGAAATTGAATGCCTTATTTTGCTTTTTATTCTTAGTATGAAGACATTTATCTGGACATGTCAAATCAGAAATGTGGATTCAAATAAGTGTTTGGATATTTCTGACTTGGAATAAGAAAAACACACCTGCTAAGATCTGAGTTTTTGTTGTGAAAGGTTAGTTCAGGCTTGCTCGAGGCCCATGGCTCTAGTAAATATGAGCAACAGTAAAACAACTTGCGAGATTTGTCCTTAAAGGGAGACATCAGGGTGGACAGTATGATCAACCATACCACAGAAAGCCTCATCATAAACTCATTTGTAAGTTAAAACTATTCAAAAACCTACAATATGCTATAGTAAGATTTTTACAGTGATAAAGTTGTCTTAAAAAAAGCCCCTGTGTTTGGAACTATATTGTGATGCAACCAGGTCAGAGGGCTGCAGGAGGGTCAGGGGGCAAAACAAATGGCCAAAATTCGTATTTCACCGCATTTTGTCACATAACGTGGGCCTTCGCCAACTTCAGCTTGTTGTTTTGAAGGCAGAACGTGCTGCAATTTACCAACCAGCACCACAACACACGACAGCAGTTTGAAGGCTCAACAACTGTGGACTCACAGTTCATCCAAATGCACCACCAGGTAGCTTGTGAACTGGTCTGCTCCTCGGTTTACACAACAGTTTAGCCATCCTTTCATCCACCTGTGACATCATCTGCAAAAGTTCTTCCTCTGTGTACTGGGGTTTGAAAGATATCCTCTCATATCCAGAACTAACGGTGCTTCGATGTCACTTGAGTCACAGTCGCTCATTTTAACTTCAGCTTTGGTGAAGTTAGTGTTTGTTGTTTCCTCTGACGACCTGAAAAGCTGATGCTAAAGCTCTAAACTCAGGTGCTTTGTGGAGCAAAAGTTCAACATTGTAAAGACTCTTACTGTAGCATCTAGCCAAGCCGATTCTGTACTTTGAGTAGTTTTGACCTAAAATCAGGTCATTTAAGAGGCTTTCAAGGGCACCATGTACTGCTATATTTTGCCCTTGGATGTCTTTCCTCTGTGACAAGACTCACAAGTTGCTTTATTGGAAATTAACCTCCGACGAAGAGGTCCTGTTTTTTTTGTCTCTTTTGTGAATTTAATTTTTGACAGCAGCAACAACTAACAACAAGAGACACATATGGTAGGGACACATTCAAGGTCTGGGCACCCATGAGTTTGTCACTACCATAACATCTTATTTTCAGTATGACTATTATTGATTATACTTCCATAAAATTATCACCACAATCACACAGACATGAGGACCCTCCTGAAAACGAGATGCTGCATCTCAAGAGGCTAACCTCTAATAAATTTGTTTTCAGCAGAAACAAATATGATGAAGACAGGTCTATGATTGGTCCATGGATCTGTCACTAGCTTTAGTTCTTACTTTAGTCCACTTGTCTCCACTTACCTCCCTCCCTTTGCCCACACACCCAACACAGCATGGTGTGGATTTGCTGTTCATCATGAGACTGGGGTCCACATTCAAGATTTCCTGCTGCTTAACAGAGGGTTTTTTCTTGCTGCCATGATGGAGGGATTCATGATTGGCTATATGGATTCATGTTGGATGTATATATTTGTATATGTATATTTTATTTATGTATATATGTATCTATGCATATATGTGTATCCATAATATGAAGAGTTTGTGTTCAGCCTGCTCTATTGTAAAGTGTCTTGAGATAACACTTGTTATGAATTGGCGCTATACAAATAAAGACTGATTGTTTGGTTGATTGATTGAACAAGGAAAAATATAGAACTAATAATACAATAAATAAATAACGGTTATCTATTTATCTATCTATCTATATAATTTCTTCTCTCGCCCACCGTCCTTTGCCTGGTGGGGTGGGTGGCTGTTCATCCTCTTGAGCTCTGGTCCTCTACCAGAGGCCTGGGAGCTTGAGGGTCCTGTGCAGTATCTTTGCTGTTCCTAGGACTGCACTCTTCTGGAGTGAGATGTCTGATGTTTCTCCAGGGATCTGCTGGAGCCACTTCTCCAGTGTGGGGGTCACTGCCCCGAGTGCCCCGATGACCACAGGCACTACTGTTGCCTTCACCTTCCAGGCTTTCTCTAGCTCTTCTTTGAGCCCTTGGTAATTCTCAAGTTTCTCGTGCTCCTTTTTTTTGATGTTGCTATTGCTTAAGCGAGGTACACACATAAAGATTTTTGGGCTGTTTTTGTCCCGACTTTCCCCCTTCCAGACCAAGGATGGCAAATGCCAGGTTATCTTATGCTTTATAAGATTATCCCACAAGATTATCCTGTGGTCTGAGGTGTGTTAAAAGTGAATTTGTCCCAAAACTCGGTGCCAAAACAGGTCTGACTGAGGAACAAGTTAGCAGGCATAAATAAAAATAAGCACAGTCGACCTGAAACATAAACATAAAGTTCGGGTGGACCTAAGAATCGGAGGACCAGCTCACGTGTCCATGCTGTCTCCAGGATATTTCCACAGTCTTTCCTTTTATTTAGTTCCTGATTTTCCGTCAAAAATAGTCAAAAGACCACCATCATTCTCTCTTCTCGTATGTGCTCTCCCATGTTACGTGTTGTGTTTTCCGGTTGTTGCCATAGACAACGTTTATGGTTGTTGCTATGCTTCTTCTTCTTCTTTTTTGTTAGATCAGGTTTGATCATGCAAGTTTTCTGTCTGGAGGACTAGGTTCTAGATCGGTTGTGGGACAGAATTGTTAGGTGTGTGGTGTGTTGTATTGAGATTATCGGATCACACCACACACAGTACGATCAAAACAGTTCAGTGCCTCATTTTTTATCTTCATGTGTGAGGTCTCGAACAGATAAAACATCTCTTCAGATTTAGAAATCCTTATGTGTGTACCCCGCTTTAAGATGTCTATATCTATCACAACAGCTTACCCCTGCTACTTATCTATCATTACAACTTCCGGTTGGTTGCCCATTACTATTTTGTCGGTCTGTATCTGGAAGTCCCACAGGATCTTGGCTCGGTCATTCTCAATAACCTTGGGAGGTGCTTCCCATCTTGACCTTGGGGTCTCCAGTCCATATTCTGCACAGATGTTCCTGTGCACTATACCGGCTACTTGGTTATGGCGTTCCATGTATGCTTTTCCTGCCAGCATCTTGCACCCTGCTGTTAGGTGCTGGACTGTTTCAGGGCTCTCTTTGCACAGCCTGCACCTAGGATCTTGCCTGGTGTGGTAGATCTGGACCTCTATTGCTCTGGTGCTCAAGGTCTGTTCCTATGCTGCCATGATTAGTGCCTCTGTGCTGCCCGGCAGTCCAGCCCCCTCTAGCCATTGGTAGGATTTGTTCATATCAGCCACTTCAGCTATCTGTCGGTGGTACATCCCATGCAGGGGTTTCTCCACGCCTCTTCTGCTCTAGAGTCCAGCAGTGTGCTTTACACCTCTGCATCAATGTTTTGCATTGGACTTGGTGATGTGAGGCTTGGATGAAGCTGCTCGGCCATTGAAACCCATTCCATGAAGCTCTGTATGCGCTGCTCTTGAGTTAATGTGAAGGCCAAATAAGGTTTGGGGGTCTGTAGCTGTTGACTCTGTAGAACGTTGGCGACCTCTGTGACATATGACCCTCAGCATCCACTGACCCAGCTCTGTGATTTTATGTGGCCTACCACTTTGTGGCTGAGTTGCTGTCGTTCCCAATCTCTTCCACTTTGTTAAAACACCACTAACAGCTGACTGTGGAATATTTAGCAGGGAGGACATTTCAGGACTGGACTTCTTGCTCAGGTGGCCTCCTATCACGGTACCACGCTGGAGTTCACTGAGCTCCAGAGAGCGACCCATTCTTTACTGATGTTTGGAGAGGCAGTCTGCATGACCAGGTGATGATTTTACACAACTGTGGTTCTGGAAGTGATCGGAACACCTGAATTCAATGATCTGGATGGGTGAGTGAAGACTTTTGACAATATAGTGTAGGTGTAACAGCAATATGTGGACTACCTTAGCGGAGGTTTGCGCTCTAAAAGTGTTAAATTACTACAGCCATGGACCTTAAGCAACCCCACTTCAAAAAAAAAACATCCCTTCAAGACAGAAGCTAAAGTAAAGATCTTCAAGAGGGCTTAATGATCTGATCATGAGAGAGAGTTCAAAACTCCAGGATGAAGCACTGAGAATATGAGTAACATTTTATTGTGTTCACCTTGGGAATAGCGTGTCCTTGTCTGAAGTCCAACTGCCTTTACTGCAGATTGTAAAAAAGAGTTAATCTCTATGACACTCCTTCACGATGAATTCTGATCCATCACGAGAGTCCTTGTTCCCTCACAGAAAGAGTGAATCACTGCAGCTGAGGAAGTCAAGGACAGCAGACGTCTGTCCTCCACCAGAATTGAGTCGCTGCTTCTGTCACCACGACGTTCACTGAGAGGAGAAATGGCTCATCAAGGAAACCAAGCAAACCAAGACAGAGTCTCCTGTTCCACCTGTCTGGATCTACTGAAGGATCCTGTGACTGTTCCCTGTGGACACAGCTACTGCATGAGGTGTATCAAAGGCCACTGGGATGCAGAAGATCAGAAGATGGTCTACAGCTGCCCTCAGTGTAGACAGACCTTCACACCGAGGCCCTGTCCTGGGGAAAAACACCATGCTAGCAGAGTTAGTGGAGGAGATGAAGAAGACTGGACTCCAGGCTGCTCCTGCTGATCGCTGCTATGCTGGACCTGAAGATGTGATGTCTGCACTGGGAGGAAACTCAAAGCCCAGAAGTCCTGTCTGCAGTGTCTGGCCTCTTACTGTGAAGAACACCTTCAGCCCCATTTTCACGCTGCTCCATTAAAGAAACACAGGCTGGTGGAGCCGTCCAAGAAGCTCCAGGAGAACATCTGCTCTGTTCATGATGAGGTGATGAAGATGTTCTGCCGCACTGATCAGAAGTCCATCTGTTATCTCTGCTCTGTGGACCAACACAAAGGTCATGACATGGTCTCCAGCTGCAGCAGAGAGGACAGAGAGGCAGAGAGAGCTCCAGGGGAGTCGACAAAACATCCAGCAGAGGATCCAGCACAGAGAGAGGGACGTGAAGCTGCTTCAGCAGGAGGTGGAGGCCATCAAAGGCTCTGCTGATAAAGCAGTGGAGAACAGTGAGAAGATCTTCACTGAGCTGATCCGTCTGGTGGAGCAAAGACGCTCTGAGGTGAAGCAGCAGGTCAGATCCCAGCAGCAAACTGAAGTGAGTCGAGTCAGGGAGCTTCAGGAGAAGCTGGAGCAGGAGATCACTGAGCTGAAGAGGAAGGACAAGGAGCTGGAGAAGCTCTCACACACACAGGACCACAACCAGTTTATACGGGACTACCCCTCAGTGTCACAACTCAGAGAACCTCCAGACTCATCCAGGATCTCCGAACGTCCTCTGAGGTACCTTGAGGATATGACAGCAGCTGTGTCAGAGCTCTGAGATAAACTTCAGGACATCCTGAGAAGAACATGGATAAACATCTCAGAGACTCAAGTGGATGTTTTACTGTCAGAGCCAGAGCCCAGGACCAGAGCTGAGTTCTTCAGGTATTCACGAGACATCACACTGGATCCAAACACAGCACACAAACGACTGTTATTACCCGATGGGAACAGAAAAGTAACTTTAATGAGAAAAGATCAGCCTTATCCTGATCACCCAGACAGATTCACTGGTTGTTATCAGGTCCTGAGTAAAGAGAGTCTGACTGGACGTTGTTACTGGGAGGTGGAGCTGAGCGGAGAAGTTTATGTAGCCGTCTCATACAAGACCATCAGCAGATCAGGGCGGTCAGATGAATGTATGTTTGGATTAAATGAGAAGTCTTGGTCGTTAGACTGTAACAGAAACAGTTATGTCTTTAAGTACAACAAGAGCCGCACTGCTGTCTCAGGTCCTCGGTCCTCCAGAGTCGGGGTGTACCTGGATCACAGAGCAGGTATTCTGTCCTTCTACAGCGTCTCTGAAACCATGACCCTGCTCCACAGAGTCCAGACCACCTTCACTGAGCCTCTACATGCTGGATTCGGGATTTATCCTTTTTCTTTTGGATCCTATGCTGAGTTGTGTAAACTAAAATAGACAGAAGTCATTTAACAAAGTATGATTGAGATATTAGTACAATAAATAATAATAACACAAATAATAGTAAAAAATAATAATGGTAATAAAAATATAACAATAAAGTAACTACATTGATAACAATTAAGTATTGTGAAAAGACACGAGACAGCTAACAAGTATAATAATAATAATTAAAATAACAATAATAATAATAATAAGGACAATAATAAAAATATTTTTGTTATGAAAACATAAGTTAACTATGTCAATAATAACAAAAGCAATAATACAATAATAATGAAATAGATAATCATAAAAAATAGAAATAATGTCAATAATGGATGTAATGAAAAGGATCATTGTAATGATTACAGCATAAACAAAAACAACAATAATAACATTAACAATAACGATAATTGTACTGATAAGCTGAAGGAGACGCTAGACAATGGTACAGTAACGATAATAAACATGCAGATAAAAGAAATAAATATAATTATAAGATGAGAAAAAAATTATTAAAATAGAGAATTACAATAAAAATGACATTAATAATGAAAATTAAAACAAAATTACTTCTTCTAAAATCAATAATTTTAATGATAAAATAACTATTCTCATAATGATGCTAAATGATTAAAACAATAGCAATACTGAAAAAATAATTTGTTATAATAATGATGATAATGATTTTTAACAATGTATAATGATGACAAACAATAATACAATAGAGATGTGATGATTATAATAATAATAAGTCTTACAATGATATTCTCAATCATATATAGATATAATAAAAACGATAATAATTATATCAATAATAAAATAATTATGACAGTGATGATAATCACAGTTATAGTACTTATAATACTACTTATAAAAAAATAGCAAAAAGAATGATAAAATAACTTTAATTATAAAACAGTTATCAAATAACATTGATAAATTATTGATCTTTTTCAAATTGAATAAAAATCCTTATAAATGTTAATATTATTATGATGCCATGAAAGATAATGCTAAAAATAAATAAAATAATCATGATGATGATTGTTATTATTTTCATTTTTCTCTGCATGTTCGAAATAAAGTATTCATTCATTCATTATAATGATTATAACAGGAATAATAAGGATAATGACAATACTTTATGCCACTGATATTCTTAGAACATCATTATGTAAACATTGATACAGATACATTTTTGTTGATTTTGATGGTTTGATTGCTTTGCTGTGTCTTTTCATGGTTTTAAATGTTGATAATTGATATTTAATCTTATTCTATCCTGAGCTCATGCATGTTGATTTTTTTGGTGTCTGTATTTTAAGATCTGATTATCCATCGACGCTCCACTTACCAGGACTTAAAAGAAACTTTGTGATTAGACAGACTTACTATCAGCTAACCTCATTAGCATGAGCTGACCGGTTTCCCCACTTCTGCTCCGACATTTCTCCACATTTCTCTCCACCATCTGTCACCCTCATATCTCCCCCTCCCGTCAAAGCTCAAGGTCGGCCATTACTCAAAGATAACTCTGCTCTTCAACAGTTAGCCCCCTCTCTGCAGATCCCTCTCCATCTAAAGTTTGAATCGGTGCCCTTATGTATGTCAAAATGAATGGAGGGGACCACAAACTAATGCGCTCCCACACTGTAACAAATTACTTGAAGTGGTGAAGAACTTCCCGGTGCCAAAGCGATTCCTGCAGCCATACATCAACGGCGGACAGCCGGCTTTAATTGAAGAATGATTCTTTTCAGAGAGGAGGAGATGGAACATGAGTAACAATGCAGAGAGAGCTGCAGGGATCAGGCCAGTGGGTTAATGTCTTTTTGATGTGCGTTATGGGGCAGTTTGTACAGGAAACTCCAAGAGAAACTGTGAACCATTTAGACGACTACTCATATTTCCTTCACTGAAGTCTTGGGTCTAAAACACTCTGGTGATAAAAAAGCTTCTCCGTCAACCAATAAGCACTCCTCAAAACTTTGTTAACGGTTCAACAAAAAGAAAAGTAATCCAGTGTTAGAATCTGAGCTAAAGTGGCCTAAAAACAAAATGGAGGACATCTTTGTTTGGAAGCTGTTGTGTTGATCTACAGAGGGCTACGGCTCAGGTGTATCCCTCAAGAAGGTTTTTAATCCAGCCTAGACCTCAGTGATTTTCTTTGAGATTTTACACTGTCAATCCACAGAGATAAATCCTTGATTATGAGCTTATTTTTCACTACAGTTTTGTATTTATAATGTTGTGGAACCTCTATAATGAATTTATAGGAAGTGACAACTTCCTGTCAAACAATCAGACATGCCTGTTTCTTCTTCTCTTGTTTTCTAGCCAGTGGCATCATATTGGTTGCAGCCAAAGCTCAACAAGGGGCAAAGTTACCTGCCAGGCTAAAAAAGAACAGAAATAGTCCTCCAGGACCAAAGTAATGGGTAAAAAAGAGAGTAGAATAGTATAGAATATCCTGTATTGCCACCATACTGAATGTACAATTAGATTGGAGAGCTTTTTCAGTTCAAACTGTAATAAATAAAGTATAAGGTACAAAATATATACAAAATAAAATCCTACTGGACAGTGCAATTGACACTATGTACAAATATGTGATCAGAAAGAAATGATAAATATTTAAAATATAAAGAAACTATATATAAATTTATTGCACAGGACGGTTGAATACTTTTACTTATAGTGCACAGGGTGATTAATACTCACAGATGATTATTATTCACAGAATGATTATATTGCACAGGATGAATGAATGTTGAGGTAGTATTTAGAGCAGAAGAGCTGTTAATTATTTAGACAAGCATATACATCTTTTGTTTTAGGAACTTTCAAAAGGAAAAGCTGGCAGGGCCTTCATCAGGACGTGGTGAAGCATGTCATTTGGGTGACAAGTTATCTTATATATTAAAGACAATGGTTAAAACAATGCTATTTGATTACTTTGGTAAACATAAGTAAATTGCAGATAGAGGATGGTGTCATATAAAATCTTGCTTTGGATACCATATCAGAATTAGAATCAGAATCAGAATCCTTTTTTATTGCCAAGTATGCAACACATATAAGAAATTTGACTCTGGCAGTTGTTTTCTCTAGTACAAAGGAAATAAAAATAATTTAAAAATAAAATAAAAATAGCAAATAAAATGAAATAAAAATAAAATGAAATATAATTGAAAATAACTTAACAAATGCAGTCTATAAACAAATTGTACATCAGGAACATATACAACCATCCGGGAATATTTACAACTGATGGGAGGAAAGTGCAGCTACTTTTTTAATACTGGGTCGGGCCGGCTCTGTGTAAGCACTGGTGCTTAGTTTAGATTAGATTAGGTTGATCTTAATTAATCCCTTTGGGAAACTCCCTCAGGGAAATTAGGATTCCAATAGCATTTTGAAAAGTAGATAGAAAGTCAGATAAAAAAGACAGATATAAACAAAAATATAAATAAATCTAAAATCAATATAAATAAAAAAAATCAAAAAATAAGAATAAAAATATGGCTACTGGCTAAGTATGGCTCCATGTAGAGACAAAGAGCATTTGAGCAAAACTGTTCAAACATCCTGTTTTTGTTTCCTGCAACGAGTCGAGATGACCATTTTACACACGTGAACACAGATATGACAGGAAAACACTCCAGACTTGGAAAAGGACGATCCAAGGAGTTCATTAATCATGGTGGGCATGTGCTCCGACTTCAAATCAGAATATTACAATCAGACACAAAGACAGGACTGTGACCTCTTCTCTACCCGGGACGCCATTACGCTTTCTGCTTTATTCATGCTCAAATAAAACATAAAAATCAGACCTCTTTGGAGTGCCTCTGCCTGTTAATGGATGTCCCTCCTCTGATGCTCACATCCCTCCTCTGTTAGATTTTTAATGGAGTCAAATCAAATCTGATCAAACAGGATTAAAGCTTCTGGGGTCAGCGCGTAACTCCTGGAGTGGGAGTGAAATGCAGACGCGTGTTGATGTGTTTAGTTCGTCTCCCGCGGTGACGGCCTTGCTGGGAAGCTGCTGAGCATTCATCATAAAACACCGAGCTGCTGCTGCGGGGACCTTTGACCTCGTTTTTGAAGTACCTTTTGTTATTAATTAGCAGGTGTTGATTTGGGACCTGTCCCTCTTGAGAGACGAGTTTAAGATAAACAGGTAATGAAGTAAAAGAGCATGTTCCTCAAGGAGCCGCCTGTCAGCGCTCACTTTCTCTCAACATGTCACATTGAGCTCGTCTCACTGAAGGTTATTAAAGTGAAGCTTCATTATAGAGCAGTTTACCGAGGTCTACTCTTCAAACACAGAACCAGAGACTCAGTAAAAGGCTACTGATGATCATGGAAGGACATCTTTAGTAATTTACAGGTCAGATATTGCTGAGATGAAGGCTTCAAATTATCAACCATAACTGCAGTTGGATACAAAACAAAAAAGGAGAGAGTCCAGGAGAATAATCCAGGCTCAGGCACCCAAAACAGAGCACTCAGACCCGGGTTCCAAGTCACCCGCATCCTCCTCCCAGGAAGAACCAGTACTTATTTAAGTAAAGCACTCCGCTCATGTCCGTCCATGTGGAGAAGTCCTCTGCTGGCATTGCAAGGGAAGCTGGTGGCTTGGTTGCAAGGTAGCTATGTCACTAATGTAGTGAAATAGGCTTGAAAAACGTTGATATGAGTTTGCAAAGAAACTACAAGTCTCATAATGCAGCAGCCGAGGAGAAATGAATGGGATGTGCCATTATGAACTTCAATGTTTCTTCTTGTGACATCAATATGAATTGGATCCGGATGAAATTGACTGTGATGATAAAGTTATATTATACATATTATCCTGTGAATTTTGAAGCAAATCCATCAACTGATGTCAGAGGTATGATATTTTTAAATACGGCCCAATTTTAAGGTAGGGGATTTTTCACAACTTTTGGGAATTTTTTGCATCCAGACAAATATGTAGATCAACATTAAAATGTAATGGCTTCTTCCTTGGACCAAACCACACCTCTGGTAAAATTTTCATGTACATCCATCCAGTTTCCATTTTTTTTAATTTATTTTCCTCATTTTTGTTTTCATTCTATTATTTTTGTTATTATTATAATTCATTTTATTTTATTTTATTTTATGTTAGTTTAGCATTTATTTATTTATTTTTACGTATTTATTTATAAATTTATTTTCAATGTTTTTTTTTTTTTACTTCATTCATGTTTGTATTTCTGTTTACCTCTAGGTTGTAAGGTTATGTATTTGTGTTTGTATATGCATATTTCCCATTTTGATATCTTTTATTGCTCTAATAATTCCTTTCATTTGTTCTTTTTTTATATATCAGGTATTCATTATTTACTTGTCTCATTGCTGATTCATTTTTTCTATATTTACTTTTTTTTGTATTGGTACTTTAGTCTGGGATCCAATCAAGTTTGATGTCAGAATAAACACTGAACTTTATAATGGGAAATCCGATTGACGACATTCAATAATTCATATAAAATCAAATATGAAGTGATGTTCCCAAAACTTGTGTTCATACAGGACAACAACCTCCATGTATGTGTTGAGTTTGGTCTGGATCCTGGCTCTATTGTACCTTTTACAGTGGTTGTGGAGAAGCCGCTGCCGTAACTGAGCTGCTTGGTGGAAGTCTGCGCTATCTGAGTATTTTCTAGTATGTAATAAAACAGGCAGTGTCAGGTAAAACTGTGCAGCCATCAGTGTGGTTACTGACCGCAGCTTATCTAGTTTTTGGGTGACGGCGTGTAGGAGAAGTACAAACATTTCAGTCTGCAGTGTGAGCAGCTCGGTCTACTCGGTCTATATTTCATTACTGCTCCATACAGAAACATCACCAACACAACGAGCTAACGAGCTAATTTTAGCAGCATGACCGGCTAGTACCAGCATGCACTTTGATCACAAATGTGTACTGAGGAGGCCGGTGCAGAGAAAAAGTACCAGCAGCACATTTTTTAGGACAAACGTCTTTTTAAATATCAAGTTTCAAACTGAAGGATCAGTTTGGAGTCTTGGAGAGTAAGAATCCTGATTCTGACGTGAATCGATTCTTTGGCCCACCCCTACAATCTGTGGTGGCAGCCATGTTAAAAACAGTGACTCAGCCTGATTTCAGATCAACTAACCAGACAAAGAGGCCATGTTGAGGCAAGACTGAAGGGACGGATCTGATTTTTGAAGGTTTTTTTTTTTTTTTTTAAGGCTCATGGCAGTATTTTGTCAGAAAGCACCTGTCCATCTCCGCCCCTGAGGGGAGATAGTCAGGTATGGACACCAGCTGATACAGAGCAGTGCATGGTGCTCAGAGAGCCTCGTCCCTGTTTGGAAGTATTTAGTGATTTGGTCATGGTGACATGGTCAGCAACAGTCCTCAGGTAGGTTGTGGGGTTTAAACCAGGCTTAGGTGAGACTAAGGGATCCCCGAACATTGCAGCAGTATTCAAAAGATGTTTCTTACATGTTTTCTATTATCAGTTCTTTTTTTAAAGGATCCAGTCTTTTATTTTTGCTTAAACATTCAGTAAAGTCTGTCTTCAAGGCTCAAACTTGAAAAGTCCTTCTCCTTTAAATCAGAAACAGATCGATAAAGCTCCATCCTGCATGACTCAACGCAGACAAACAAGGAAGTGGACTGTTCTTCACTGTGAGAGCACAAACACACTCATCCACAGAGAGGAATTTACACTGAGAGGTAAAAGGAGGACTTTACAGAGAGAGACCACAGCTTCAGGAGGGAATATTGGGAATACTGGAATACTTCCACTGTGACCAGTTTCTGCCTGCAGACTGAGAGGAGCTTTATAAAACACAGGAGTCAAAGTAAGTTTGAGGACCCTGTGGAGGAGGGAGAGTCCCCTCAGCAGTCTGAGCTGTTGGAGCTGTCTGCCTGTCGTCAGTTCAGCTTCACTCAGAGGAGAATGGCTTCTTCTTGTTCAGAGGACGATCTGTGCTGCTCTGTCTGCCAGGACATCTTCAAACATCCTGTACTTCTGTCCTGCAGCCACAGCTTCTGTAAAGCCTGTCTGCAGAGCTGGTGGGAGGAGAAACAGGTCCAGGAGTGTCCCATCTGTAGGAAGGCCTCAAAGTTTGAACCTCCTTGTAACTTGGCGTTGAAGAACCTGTGTGAGGCCTTCTTACTGCAGAGAGCTCAGAGAGCTTCATCAGACTCTGAGGATCTGTGCAGCCTGCACTCAGAGAAACTCAGACTGTTCTGTCTGGATCATCAGCAGCCAGCCTGTGTGGTCTGCAGAGACTCTAAGAAACACACCAACCACAGGTTCAGACCCATGGATGAAGCTGCTCAAGATCTCAGAGTCGAGCTCCAGGAATCAGTGAAGGTCTTAAAGGACAAACTGAGGAACCTGAATGAAATCAAGAAGAAGTGGGATGTAACAGGAGGACACATCAAGTCCCAGGCTGCAGACACAGAGCAGCAGATTAAGGAGCAGTTTAAGAAGCTTCATCAGTTTCTGTCAGAGGAAGAGGAGGCCAGAATCTGTGCTCTGAGGGAGGAAGAGGAGCAGAAGAGCCGGAGGCTGAAGGAGAAGATGGAGGCCCTGAGCACAGAGATAGCAGCTCTTTCAGAAACAGTCAGAGCCACAGAGGAGCAGCTGACAGCTGCAGACGTCTCATTCCTGAAAAACTACAAGGCTGCAGTGGAGAGAGTCCAGCAGCGCCCCCTGCTGGAGGATCCACAGCTGCCTGAAGGAGCTCTGATCCATGTGGCCAAACACCTGGGCAACCTGAGCTTCAACATCTGGACCAAGATGAAGGACCTGGTCTCCTACAGTCCAGTCATTCTGGACCCAAACACTGCTGGTTTATACATGGCCCTGTCTGAAGATCTGACCTCTGTGAGACGAGGAGAGAGACAGGAGCAGGAGCTTCCTGATAATCCAGAGAGGATCACTGATTGGTGTTGTTCTGTCCTGGGCTCTGAGGGCTTCAACTCTGGGACTCACAGCTGGGACGTCGAGGTCGGAGAGAACACATGCTGGGAGATGGGTGTGGGTGAGGAGTCTGCAGACAGGAGGAGAAACATTGGATTTGGATTATGGAGGATAGAGTTTGATGATGATGAATACAGAGCATGGACCCTGTCAGGTATAAGCACTGTTCTGTCAGTGAGAGGACATCCTCAGAGGATCAGGGTGAATCTGGACTGGGACAGAGGACGGCTGTCGTTCTCTGATCCTGACACTAACACACACCTACACACCTTCACACACACTTTCACTCAGAAGATCTTTCCATACTTTTGGATTGATGATAAAGATCATCCTCTGCAGATATCACCTCTGAAAGTCTCTGTATCAGTGGGACAGAGAAGATCAGATGATGATGGTGATGATGATGATGATGATAGTATTGATGATGATGATGGTGATGATGATGATGATGATGATAGTATTGATGATGATGATGGTGATGATGGTGATGATGGTGATGGTATTGATGATGATGATGATAGTGATGATCCTAATGATGATGGTGATGGTATTGATGATGATGATGCTGATGACAGTGATGATCATAATGATGATGATGATGGTATTGATGATCGTTTAATGTCTGCTGTCATGATGTTTTAATTTTGACATCAGCTTACTTTTTTGCAGTATTTTTCAGAATTACATGTTTCTCATTGGGATGCTACAAAACACGAGACCTCATTTTTTTCTTTGGTCCAGTTTTGAAAGCCTCAGCTTTTGTGTTTTTAATCCATTCTGCAGCATTTCAGGAAAATTTGAAGAGAAGAGAAAAAGACTATTGAGGGGAAGCTTTCATTTTAATCCAATAAACTTTTTTCTTTTTAATTTTAAGTTAAAACCCATCATCATCCTTTGTTGAAGGTTATGAAACAAAATAAAGAAATTTACACATTAAGACACATAAAAACACGTTTTCAGGTGTGTTTTCCCCGGGCTTACAGCTCTTTGAGGCTGCAGTGCATGAGTGTCATGTGTTTGACATTGTTGTAGCTGAAAAACGATGTTGGCTGACTTCTTTTGGTCTCAGTAAAATCTGATCAGTCCCAAACTCTAATCTGATGTGAAACTGCAGGGCTGTTCTTTTCCAAAGAGAGGCCATCATACCTGTGAAACCTGGAGCTCAGTGCTAATCAGAATGTTTAAAAACAGTTGAATTCATCATTTAGAGACATTAATTTCTCTGTTTGGGGTGATTTAAGCCTGCAGGCCTCTGTCTCTTCTCTCTGACAGCAAGCAGCAGACAGGTGTGCCTGTGAGATACATCGACATCACTCTGTACGTCATTTAGCCCCTCAATCAGTCAAAATCAGGGTTATAGTCATAACAAAATGAAACATCTTTTTCATGCATGATCACATGTCACAGGAAAAGCGCATTATGGATGTAAATGAATGTGGTTATTTGTGATCATTGTCTAACAGAAGAAATTCATGTAAATAACAAATCATATAAACATATGCAATGAATTTAAATGTAAACAGATTTAACCTTTAAGGAAAAAAATACATAATCTGACATGAAAATATAACAATGATTATATTAAACAATTTCAAACTACAGTCTTTGATAATATTTGATTATTTGAACATTTTTAGGTCTTTTTGAAAATGCAGTGTTTTTTTTTTTAACCTTTAAGAAGCTTTGCCTAACGTCTTGGTAAATAAATATATGTATAACTGTTCAGTCAATGACGTCAGAATAACCTGTAAATATAGTTTGTTGCATTGAAAAAACATTTTTATCATATTGAATCCTGTTTTTATTTTGTTAAAGTGTATTTGTATTATAATTTCAGTCCATCTATATTTGTATTGTAGATGATGATGACAGCTGTATTTGTTTCTTTAGTTAATTCACTGATTATAAATGTAAACTTGGGCCTGTGGTCAACTGTTTACAGCTTGTTTCTTTTGCAGTGTGATAACTTCTCAGTAACCAAAGTTTTTCCATCCCTGTGCTCATGATGCTCAGATAATGTCACATGTTCACAGCTGAACTCTGATAAATCCCTGTTTTTGTAGAATAAATCAACTTTCTGAGTTACAGAATGATTTTTGTTTTGTGTCTGTAATGTGTGGATTAACTGAGTTTGTAAGGCCGGCTTAATAGACTGGTCAACTCATTGTACATATGAGACCCTTAACAAGACAAATGCAAGCTAATTCAAATTTTTTTGCCGTTTTTTAATTTCCTGATCTGATTAAAAGATTTTTGGACTCCACTGGAGGGGGGCTGACATTGGGCGAGAGGTGGGGCACACCCTGACCCGGTCACCAGACAATCACAGGGCTGCCCTCGCCCCAAACACCTCCTCCACACTCAGACTTTTTGAAGTGAAGGAGGTCTTAAATCAGCTCCAAGAATGCTCTAGAAAACTGTTTGACCCTTCAGTACTTCAAAATTACTTTTAAGATGGCAGCTGAAAAATGTGCATATTTAGGAAAAGAAGTCACCAAAGAGTTAAAATCCCTTAATAAAGCTGATTTCCTCCCCCTAATGGCTGAATTACAGAACAACACTCAGTTCTGGTGGTCTCTACCTGTTTCTCTGATCGGGAGAGTCAGTGCAGTTAAAATGGTTTTTCTTCCTCAAATTCTTGACCTAATTTAAAATATCCCAATTTTCCTACGTGAAACATTTTCTAAAACCTTGACCCCATAATTATTCCATTTTTGTACGAGGCTCATAGAATAAGCAAAGCTCGCCTCTGTAAGTAAAAACCAGAAGGTGTCGTGGCCCTTCAAGTTTTTCATATTATTACTTTGTGCTCTTTAGACAGTAATAATGTGGCTCAACCAGACTTTAACACACTTTAGTTAATCTGTTCAATTAACAGAATGAATCTTATTTTGGAATAGGGTCTTTATCCACATGATACCCACTGCAGGGACCCCCTCTTTTGTCCCCTCTCCCTTGGACTCAGCTGTGGAAGGACCAGCTCATCAGGACAACAGGAGTCCTGCTGGTCAGTAAGAGCTTCCTTCAGTCATCTTCAGGAGCAAATGGCCTCCATAACAACAGTTTCTTTAGATACCTGCAGATCAGGGACTACAGCAAAACTAAAACAGTTAGGGCCTGCAGAGTTTGACCCCCTTTTTAGGTTGGGGTGGGGTAAAGGTCATATATTATCTCTGCTTTATGACTCACATCGGCACTAAAACCAGCTCGGAAAAGGAGTATGGTCAATAACTGGATGATGTTCTTGGGACACAGTTTTTAAAAATGTCCTTCAGTGGTGTAAGTCCAGTTAGCAGAGGTGGTTAGCTGGTTAGCTGTAGCTGCAGTCCATTCTGGTATGATTGTAGCCCAGCTAGCTGCAGTTGTAGCCAGGACTGGTCTGGATGCAGCCCAGCTCTCTGTAGGCCCAGTTTTATTCCAGGCAGCTGTGATCGTGAAGCATCCAGGAGATTTGTGTTTAAAGATTGAGGACCAGGGGTTGGGTCAATGCCAACAGCCAAGAGCAGTGGAAGAAAGAGACTCAAAACGCCCAGGGATGATCTACTCGTTACAGGACATTGTGTTTTACCTGGTGGAGGCCTGGCGTGGCCAAAGACCAGTACTCTTGGAGAATATCAGGTTCTGACTCCATTCGGCTGGATCCAGGGTTAGATCGTCCCTTTTTCTTGGAGATGTTGAAATCAGCAGAAGGTAAAAATATGTTGCACAAACAATTAACAAGTATGTCAACAGTAAAATCAAAGGTCTTCTTCTCTCTTTAAATCGCTTTTTGAGCAAACACACAGGACCTGCCAAACTGAGTGTCTGCATCTCAGTAGCCATCTTGTAGCAAAAACTACTGGACGGATTTTTCAAGTTTTCAGGAAATGTTGGTAATAAACCAGCTTCAAAATGATTAGATTTTGGTGTTGATATGTGTATTTGTCTGGTCCCAAAAAAATCCCAAATTTTCAAAAAAGATTCTATCAGTAAAAATTGGGCAGAATTAAATAAAAAAAAATCATATCTCTGCCATTTTTTAAAGGATTTGCCTCCAATTTTACAGGATAATATGGGGCCCATGTCTCTATCATCGAGGTAGATTTCATTGGGATCTGGTCTAGATTGATGTCACAAGAAAACATTGAACTTTATAATGGGAAATCCCATTGACAACATTCAATAATTCATATAAAATCAAATGTTAAGTGACGTTCCCAAAACTGGTGTTCATACAGGATCAGAATCAGAATCAGAATCAGCTTTTTTGGTCAAGTACGTTTGCAACATACAAGGAATTTGGTTTCAGCAGGTGGTGTCACTCATGGAATAAGCAGCAGCAACCTAAACATAAACAATAGAAAAAATATATATACACCTAACAGAATAGAAGAAAAAAATATGTATGCACCTTGTAGAAACAAAACCTGTACACTTAATATTAAGTATGTATATATATATATATATATATATTTACCTGTGCAGAAAAATAAATATATACACAATTGGTGTAAAGTGAATGTATGACCATTTAGCAGTGCCACAGATTCACAGTTTAGCTAAGAGAGTTATGACAGGAAGAAAGAAACTGTTTTAGAGTCTTGAGGTTTTTGTGTGCAGGGCTTTGTAGCGCCTGTGCATTCTGTGCATAACATAAGACAGACAAACAAGGAAGTGGACTGTTCTTCACTGTGAGAACACAAACACACTCATCCACAGAGAGGAATTTACACTGAGAGATATAAGAAGAACATTTTAGAGAGAGACGACAGCTTCAGGAAGGGAATACTGGGAATACTGGGAATACTGGAATACTTCCACTGTGACCAGTTCCTGCCTGCAGACTGAGAGGAGCTTTATAAAACACAGGAGTCAAAGTAAGTTTGAGGACCCTGTGGAGGAGGGAGTGTCCCCTCAGCAGTCTGAGCTGTTGGAGCTGTCTGCCTGTCGTCAGTTCAGCTTCACTCAGAGGAGAATGGCTTCTTCTTGTTCAGAGGACGATCTGTGCAGCCTGCACTCAGAGAAACTCAGACTGTTCTGTCTGGATCATCAGCAGCCAGCCTGTGTGGTCTGCAGAGACTCTGAAAATCACTCCAACCACAGGTTCAGACCCATGGATGAAGCTGCTCAAGATCTCAGAGGCAAGCTCCAGGTATCACTGAAGCGCTTAAAGGACAAACTGAGGGACTTGAATGTAGCAGGACACATCAAGTCCCAGGCCGCATACACAGAGCAGCAGATTAAGGAGCAGTTTAAGAAGCTTCATCAGTTTCTGTCAGAGGAAGAGGAGGCCAGAATCTGTGCTCTGAGGGAGGAAGAGGAGCAGAAGAGCCGGAGGCTGAAGGAGAAGATGGAGGCCCTGAACTCAGAGATAGCAGCTCTTTCAGAAACAGTCAGAGCCACAGAGGAGCAGCTGACAGCTGCAGACGTCTCATTCCTGAAAAACTACAAGGCTGCAGTGGAGAGAGTCCAGCAGCGCCTCCTGCTGGTGTATCCACAGCTGCCTGAAGGAGCTCTGATCCATGTGGCCAAACACCTGGGCAACCTGGGCTTCAACATCTGGACCAAGATGAAGGACCTGGTCTCCTGCAGTCCCATCATTCTGGACCCAAACACTGCTGGTTCAGCCCTCATCCTGTCTGAAGATCTGACCTCTGTGAGAGAAGGATGGAGACCAGAGCTT
Organism: Cetoscarus ocellatus; assembly: GCA_037902135.1. Taxonomy (NCBI): domain Eukaryota; kingdom Metazoa; phylum Chordata; class Actinopteri; order Labriformes; family Labridae; genus Cetoscarus; species Cetoscarus ocellatus. The sequence goes on from JBAMNC010001225.1 coordinate 522,057, forward strand.
CCTTTTAATCCAGAGAGGATCACTCATGATATGGGGTGCTCTGTCCTGGGCTCTAAGGGCTTCAACTCTGGGACCCACAGCTGGGATGTAGAGGTCGGAGAGAACACATGCTGGGAGGTGGGTGTGTGTGAGGAGTCTGCAGACAGGAGGAGAAACATTTTCTCTGAATTCTGGAGAATAGGGTTTAATCATGATCAGTACACCCCTTCAGATGATTTCATAGCACAGCCCCTGTCATATAGAGACACTTATCTGTCAGTGAGTGGACGTCCTCAGAGGATCAGGGTGAATCTGGACTGGGACAGAGGACGGATGTCGGTATCTGATCCTGACACTAACACACACCTACACACCTTCACACACACTTTCACTCAGAAGGTCTTTCCATACTTTCATAATTATGGTAGTGTTCCTCTGAAGATATCACCTCTGAAGGTCTCTGTATCAGTGGGATAGTGAAGATCAGATGATGATGATGATGATGATGATGGTGATGGTAGTGATGGTGATAGTGATGATGATGGTTTAATCTGCTCTCATAATGTTCTAATTTTGACATCAACTTACATTATTTCAGTATTTAATAATTACATGTTTCTCTTTGGGATGCTACAAAACACGTAGCCCTCAGTTTTTTCTTTGGTCCAGTTTTGAAAGCCTAGGCTTTTGTTTTTTTAATCCATTCTGCAGCGTTTCAGGCAAATTTGACAAGAAGAGAAACAGACTATTGAGGGGAAGCTTTCATTTTAACCTAATGCACTTTTTGATGTACCTCACACACACACACAGGAGTGTGTGTGAGGTACATCGACATCGTCTGTGTGTCATGTAGCCCCTCAATCAGTCAAAATCAAGATTACAGTCATGACATAATGGAACATCTTTTTAATGCATGATCATATGTCTCAGGAAAATCTCATTACGGATAAAAAAAAATTGGTTATTTGTAATTATCATCTAACAAGAAATCTCAGAGATCTAACCTTTCACGACAAAAAGACATAATCTGACATGGCAATATAAAAAGGATTAAATTAAACAGTATTAAACTACTTTGATTTTTTGAGTATTTTTAGGTCTTTTTGAAAATGTTTTTCGCGTTATTTTTTTTAACCTTGAAGAAGCTTCGCCTAACATCTTGGTAAATAAATAGATGTATTACACAGTGCTATACTGAGTATAAGAGCAACTGAAACAACAGAATTTCCCCTTGGGGATTAATAAAGTATTTCTGATTCTGATTCTGATTCTGATTCAGTGTGTTTGGTCAGTGATGTCAGAATAACCTGTAAATATTGTTTGTTGCATTGAAAAATAATTTTGAATACTGTTTTTATTTTGGTAAAGTGTCTTTGTATTATAATTGAAGTCCATCCATATTTGTATTGTAGATGATGATGACAGCCATATTTGTTTCTTTTATTTATTCACTGATTATAGATGTTAACTTGGACATGTGGTCAACTTTTAACAACTTGTTTCTTTTGCAGTGTGATAACTTCTCAGTAACCAAAGTTTTCCATCCCTGTGCTCATGATGCTCAGATAATGTCACATGTTCACAGCTGAACTCCCCTTTAAATGATAATTATATCCCTAAATCCCTGTTTTTGTAGAATAAATCAACTTTCTGAGTTACAGATGGACTTTTGTTTTGTGTCTGTAAAGTGTGGATTAACTGAGTTTGTCAGGCCGGCTTGATGGACTGGTCTGCTCACTGTACATATGAAACCCTTAACAAGACAAATGCAAGCTAATTCATATTTCTGTGCAGTTTTTTAATTCCCTGATCTGATAAAATGATTTTGGGGTTTCTAGGGCTCGTGCACCGACCCCACTGTAAAGACCATTTTATGATTGAATTTATTATTCTTAATGTTTGTCTTCGTTATCCTAAATTACAAATTTGGACACTATGACATGTCCAACACCTCACTTATTAAGAGCATAAAAGAGGTTTATTTTGAGGAAGCCCCCATACTTCTCTGTCTGCTGTTTGTTGGGTATATGTGTCATGATAAGCTCATGGCTGCACCCTAATTCAGGAAATCAGCTGTTTTGAATATAAGTTTGAAATGATGCCTCTAACTCATCATTACTCGTCTTAGTACAGACCTGTGGAGCATAATAACATAACTTAATCAAATGCACTAAAACAAATCTATGTGACAGTGAAATGTATTATTTTGTCTGGTAAAACTCTGCTGAGAAAAGAGAGAGACAGATAGGGATGTACAATATTATTGGAATAATCAGCAGATAACTGACCACAAATGTGATTATCGTGTCAGCAGATATGACATTTTGTCCCGGATAAGCCATGACATGATGACCACCTGCCTGATCATATTTTTGTCCCTCTTTTGCTGCCAGAACATCCCTGACCCGTCAAGGCCTGGACTCCACTGGAGGGGGGCTGACATTGGGTGAGGGGCGTGGCACACCCTGACCCGGTCACCAGACAATTACAGGGCTGCCCTCGCCCCAAACACCTCCTCCACACTCAGACTTTTTGAAGTGAAGGAGGTCTTAAATCAGCTCCAAGAATGCTCTAGAAAACTGTTTGACCCTTCAGTACTTCAAAATCACTTTTAATATGGCAGCTGAAAAATGTGCATATTTAGGAAAAGAAGTCACCAAAGAGTTAAAATCCCTTAATAAAGCTGATTTCCTCCCCCTAGTGGCTGAGTTACAGAACAACACTCAGTTCTGGAGGTCTCTACCTGTTTCTCTGATCGGGAGAGTCAGTGCAGTTAAAATGGTTTTTCTTCCTCAAATTCTTGACCTAATTTAAAATATCCCAACTTTCCTAATTGAAACATTTTCTAAAACCTTGACCCCATAATTATTCCATTTTTGTACGAGGCTCATAGAATAAGCAAAGCTCGCCTCTGTAAGTAAAAACCAGAAGGTGTCATGGCCCTTCAAGTTTTTCATATTATTACTTTGTGCTCTTTAGACAGTAATAATGTGGCTCAACCAGACTTTAACACACTTTAGTTAATCTGTTTAATTAACAGAATGAATCTTATTTTGGAATAGGGTCTTTATCCACATGATACCCACTGCAGGGACCCCCTCTTTTGTCCCCTCTCCCTTGGACTCAGCTGTGGAAGGACCAGCTCATCAGGACAACAGGAGTCCTGCTGGTCAGTAAGAGCTTCCTTCAGTCATCTTCAGGAGCAAATGGCCTCCATAACAACAGTTTCTTTAGATACCTGCAGGTCAGGGACTACAGCAAGACTAAAACAGTTAGAGCCTGCAGAGTTTGACCTCCTTTTTAGGTTGGGGTGGGCTAAAGGTCATCTGTCATCTCTGCTTTAATGACTCCCCATCGGCACTAAAACCAGCTCATAAAAGGATGAACTGGATGATGTTCTTCAGGACACAGCTTTTAAAAATGTCTGTTATTGGAGTTGGTCAAGCTAGCAGTGGTGTTAGTCCAGTAAGCAGTGGGATCTGTCGAGTTAGCAGAGATGGTTAGCTGGTTAGCTGTAGCTGCAGTCCATTCTGGTATGATTGTAGCCCAGCTAGCTGCAGTTGTAGCCAGGCCTGCTGTGGATGCAGCCCAGCTCTCTGTAGGCCCAGTTTTATTACAGGTAGCCGTGGTTGTGAAGCATCCAGGAGATTTGTGTTTCAAGATTGAGGACCAGGGGTTGGGTCAATGTCAACAGCCAAGAGCAGTGGAAGAAAGAGACTCAAAACGCCCAGGGATGATCTAGTTCTTGTTTACCTGGTGGAGGCCTGGCGTGGCCATCGACCAGTACTCTTGTGAATATCAGGTTCTGACTCCATTTGGGTGGATCCAGGGTTAGATTGTCCCTTTTTCTTGGACATGTTGAACTGAGCAGAAGATAAAAGACATTTTTTTTTAGTCCCAACCCGAGCACCACCTGCTGCACCACCGTGCCACCCAAAGGTAAAGCAATGATGCATAAATTAAATAAAATAGGAATCAAAATAGAACAACACTGTTATTTAAGAGGCAAGTATAATAAGCTAGCAACAGATAAAGGAGCTTAAAGTAAAAGAAGCTAAATTATCAGATTAACTAGAAAAGCACTCGGGAGCGCAGACCTCCACCAAGATACAGTTCCGGATCTCTATGCGCTCCGATATGACGACCAAGTCTCAGCTCATGTCTTTCCAGGTGGAGAAGTCCTCCATTGTCATTGCAAGGCGAGCTGGGTAATGTAGTGACATAGGCTTGACAAACGTTGACGTGAGTTTGCAAATAAACTACAATTCCCATGATGATGTAAAGGGCCAGCTGAGGAGAAATGAATAGGATTTGCCATTATAAACTTCAATGTTTTTATGTGACGTCAATCTGGATCGGATCAGCACCAAAATAGTGGTATCTTCCTGGGACCAAACCACACCTCTGGAAAAATTGTCATGTAAATCCATCCTGTAGTTTTTGCATAATCTTGCTAACAGACAGACAAACAAACAGACAGACCCTGGGGAAAACATAACCTCCTTGGCGGAGGTAAAAAAGACAAATATTGGGCTTAAAATAAAGAGAAACTGAAACAAAAAAAGGTAAAGACGACATCACATTAAAGCAAGTCTGTAACTGTGAGTTTTAAAAGTGACTTAAAAGAGTAAGTACATGTGGACATACACATAAGGAAAACCTTACCCCTACGTCCCAAAATACAGGAGTAGGCTTTGTCGAGGAAAAGTTAAACACTGTAAAGAGTCTTACTGTAGCATATTGTCGTAGTTTTTTTTTCGTAGTTTCAACCTGTAAGTGGGTTAATAACAAGGCTTTGGGTCACACCATGTACTGCTTTGTACCAGCTACCATCTGCCCCCGGATATCTCCCCTGAAGCTCGCAAGATCCTTAACTGATGCTCATATTTACTGCTGTAAGCAACCCCACTTCAAAAATCCTGAACTAACCCTTTAAGGACCTTTGACATGAGGGCAGAATGGCCTCAGATGTTTTGCTTTGACTTTGCATCATGGGTAAGACACTACAGTTCACTACCTTTTAATCTTTTTTTATTTTAAATGTAGTGTATAAAACTTGTAGCCAGCCTTCATTACAGTGGATTCCTCACTGCTGTTGGTGTTTGGTTTTGTGCGTTCATCTCATCCCTCTGGTATATTTTCAAACCCACGATTGTGTTTTTATGCTCGCTGTGTGGGTGTGTTCAGTGAAAGTGGACGTCTGCAGAGGGACCCAGAATGTGTGTGTGTGTGTGTGTGTGCATCGTTAGTTTGGTTGTAAACATGCACAAATGCATGGTTGATAGGATTCATTAGAGCTCTGTGCTGCGGCGAATGTGTTCCCTCTGTGTGTTTGTTTGTGGGCATCTGCTCTCTGAACGCCCCCCTGCATACATGTTTTTGCAGCGAGAAATGTTGGAGGATATTTGTGTTCTTCTTTTCATGTCTGTGGATCCATTTCATCGCTGAGCCGTGAGTGTGTGTTGGATGTGTGTCAGTGTTAATCATTTTAATTGGGCCTCCCTCCCTTTACGTGTTTGTCATGGTTAATGGGGTCCCAGAGGAGGATCTGCAGGAATAAACAGCCAACATGGGAGAAGAAAACCCCAGATACACCAGGCTGGGTTTAAAGTAGTGGGGACAAAAGTCTTGTCTCACAGTTTAACTCGGGTCACTGTGAAGACTTTTATGACAGGGAATTTCAGAGGATGTAGAGGAGTGTCTTCTTTCTTAATAAACTCGCTAAAATTACAGTTATTACTGTTGCAAAACTGAGAAAATATCTGTCTTAGACCCTTTTACTAAACAAGAACAAAATCAAGTCCTGCATTCACACATTTATTTAATGTGGCAATGGTTTGGTTGTCTTATGACTGCCACGAATAAAACAACATCATCAGGATATTTATGAGTGAACTCAATCCTGGCCTTGATTTTTACCTTCACCAAGGAGGTTATGTTTTTTACCAGTGTATGTTTGTTTCTTTGTTAGCAAGATTACTCAAAAACTACTGGACGGATTTAGCTAAAATTTTCAGGACATGTTGGTAATGGTCCAACTTAGAAATAATTAAATTGTGGTGGTGATATGGATATTTCTCTGGATGCAAAAAAATCCCAAAATTTCAAAACATTCCCATAAGTTAACATGGGGAAGGATTGTAAAAAATCATGTCTTTTTTTTTTTTTTTAACGGATTTGCTTCCAATTTTACAGAGTAACATGGGGTCCATGTCTCTATCGTCAAGGTAAATTTCATCTGGATCTGATCCAGATTGAACTTTGAACTTTATAATGACTGAGAAAGAAAAAGTTTGGAAAAAAAACTTAATGTTAAAAAAAAAAACAAGAAAAGAAAACTTTATAGAGACTGAGAAACTCTTTTGTCCCTCAGGCCATCAGACTGTACAACTCCTCACTGGGGGAAGGAGGAGTAACAGGAAGACAAAGGACGGGAGGGAGCAGTAGCCAGCCAGTAGCAATAGATTTTTATTTATATTTATATTGATTTATATTTTCGTTTGAATATATCTTTTTTTAATACTTCTTTTAATCTGTAATACTAAATTGCTATTGAATCTCAATTTCCCTGAGGAAGTTTTCCAAGGGGATTAATAAAGTTCTATCTAATCTAATCTAATGGAAAATCCCATTGATGACGCTCAATAATTCATATAAAATCAAAATATTTTGTGATGTTCCCAAAAGTTCTTGTGTTCACACAGGATATCAACCTCCATGTATGTGCTGAGTTTGGACTGGATCCTGGCTCTATTCTGGATCTGGTGATCAAGAATTGTATCTTTTACAGGGCTTGTGGTAAAGCCACTGCTGTAACTGAACTGGTTGGTGGAGGTCTGCGCTCTCTGAGTGCTTTTCCAGTTTGTCCCTGCTTTGACAAAGTGGAGATGGAGAGACTGCCTGCAACTACAGATGTGCATCAATGAACTAGATAATGGAAGAATAATTATTGAAGGCGCCTCTATTGGCATGATCAGTATTGGTGATATTTGTCCAAGAAACGTGAATTAATACCCTTAAACACTGATATCTACCACTGATCACCTGTGGATTAACCTCATGTTTACTCGTGGGTGTCATCCACATTAAGCTCTGTTATCCTCTTAAATAAACTGCAGAAGACTCTCCAAAACTTTGTCTTCAGTCCATTAAGTCCAACATATTAACCCAGTGTCTGAGTCTGAGTTGTGAAAGTCACGCTGAGACCAGCAGGATAAAAGCGAGCTCAGCTAAGCTGCACCAAAACAAATGCAGGTCATGTTTAGTGATGCATTTGAAGTCCAGTCGGAAACACTGTGATGTGTTCAGGTTATCCTGGTAAACTGAGCATTATAAGGCCATGTTTAATCGTATCCTGAGCCAGATTTTGACCTTGAGTTTGACATGTCTGTTTCATGACCAGCCTTACTCCCCATCTCCCTTTTCCTGTTCCTTGGCTGAAAAAGTGCCGCTTCAGAGCTGTTTCTCTTCTTAATATGATCCCATGAAGTCCTAAAAGCTTTGGGTCATTGTGGAGCCCATTGATGTTTTCAATGCACCTTCATCATGGACAGCAGCCAACAGGACATGGACTAAAGTGGATGGGTAATCAGTGCATTTGGCTGTGGGCGGACTCTGCTGTTGTGGTCCATACCATCTCCTGTAATCCTGTAATTCAGATGAAGTAACAGTAAAGGTTAGAGAGCAGATCCTAATGCAAGGTTACATTAAAATTATATGAAACATGGGACGGTTTCTGGATGACTCATATTTATAACAAGAAAAGACTGCGCGGAAAACAGTGCCGGCTGGTTTTGAGCCAGATATTTGCCCTGATTTGCTCCATCAGTGATTGGCTGTTGACCTGAATCAGTGCTTGTTGTAACAAATGAACATATTCATCCTCCAAACCAGATTGGACCCTCTAGTTTCAAGTCATTGATAAGTGACTCCAAGTAAGGCATCTAGTCAGTGTTAATTTTGTTGATTTATTATTTTCGATATAGTTTTCATCAACAGCCTTTTTCCCCCTAATGAAAATTAGACAGTAACTAATAAAAACAAGTGCACATGGACAAAAACTCAAACTAAATTAACTGACATGGTGGTGGGATAAGTTGTGGAGCGATCCAATCAGAGCTCCTCTCTTTATGAACTGATATATTCATGTAGATCAGGTTCACTGTTTGTTGTCAGTTCTGGTATTGTAACTGAGATGCTCTACCAGGTAGCCTAAATAAAGGTGACTGCATTTCACACAAAAGTTCAATTTGTTTCTTTTCATTTATACATTCAGACTTTACTAGCATTCAGTAAAGGGTTGTTAGATGTTTCATTTTATCCAAGTGTAAAACATGACTTAAGAAACATAAAAAATGCCTTACCCTTTACACTTCATATTTTAGTCGACTAAATTTACAGTAGATTTCATCGACTAAAACTAGACTAAAATTTAAGTAGTTTAGATGCCAAAATCCTGACTAAAACTAAAAGATAGTTCAGGTAAAAGACTAAAACTACATTCAGAAGTGCTGTCAACATTAACACTGCATGTAGTGAGCAAAATCAAAGGATTATAGTGTTGATGATGACTTGAAACTGCTCGTAGATCAGTAAGAATCTTCTGGTGTGTTGAAAGCCTTTACAGAAAGATGCCAGAGTCCAAAAGCAACATCCTGTCAGGTCAAATCTGCTGCCTCTTCTGATGTTTCTGAGGGTGGATTCAGTTGAAAAAGACCTTCATACTTAATCTAATCCGTCCTAATTATATCACAGAGCCTGTGCAAATGACTTCTGTCTGTGCACAGAAGCTCCAGGACTCAGGACTAAAGCAGAGTTGGTTTCCCTGGTGGACGTTTCCTCTGGACACTCTGACCTGGAAAATCTGTCTGTTGAAGCCACTTTGATGCCTCAGCAAACTGGGCAATGAGAGCGGTGCCCCGGGGCACATCATCACAAAAATGTGCATCCGCCCGTGCCTAAATGAGCTCACCTACAGTAGCCACCCAAGTTGATAAGCTCCTTTGCCCACGACCATAAAAATAAAAATGTCTCCTCTGGTGGGGGGTGCACGGCCTTGAGGCGAAGCCTCTTACATGACGCTCAGGCCAGAGATCACGACAGCCTGAATGCTTATGTCAGGATCACTGATGACTGATGGACTGGCAGCTAAATACGACTGTGATTAATCTGGATTCTTGCTGCTCCGTGAAGATTCTGTCTACCTGGATTTAATGGTTGGATTTCTCTGCTGATCTCACCCAGCGTATATTTGACCCCACTTACATTAAAGCATTGTTCATGAATATGATTTCTGTGGTGGCAAATCTTTTGGCTGAACTACACACGAGCATCCAGGACGGCTGAGTGGGCGCAATGTTTTTAGTACAAGGAGGAGGAGTTTATTTGGATCCACTGAGCGGCAGATTTTGTACTTTTTAAACTGTTTCATGTAACTCCCATAAAAAGAGCCATTCCTGTTGTGGAATCTCGTATCGACTTGCTAAAAAAAATATATATATATATATATACATATATATATATACATATATATATATATATATATATATATATATATATATATATATATATATTTATATATTTATATCAGGTTGTCTCAAAGAAAGGACATGTCTTTAACCTAAATGTACTTGAAGGACAAGGTAAAAACTGGCCTGGAGTATCAAGGTTTAAAGACAACCTGATGGCTACATAATTAAATTGAATATGAAATAATTAAATTGAAAACCTGCTTTTGCAGTTTTTTTATGCTCTCTTTCCAGGTTGTAATTTTTATTTTGACTAATAACTCACTGAACGACTGCACATTGAGTCCATGATCAGAATGGACCATGATCTGCTCTGTTTCTTGTCTCTGTTTCTTGCTGTCTGATGTTTGTACTTCTGTGTTTGATATAAAACTACAGCGAGAGAGTGAGCTGGAGAAAATCAGGCAAAGGGAAACAAAGGGCAGTGAAATGGAAAAAGATAACAGATGTTCAACAGAAGATTAAACTTAGAAAAACAAGCTCGGAAGAAAAGAAAGAGGACGGACAGAGTGATGGTTTGGAGGAGAAGGAGCATGAGGAGAAAATGTCTTGGACCGCGGGGCAGGAATAAAAGTCTGTCACGAAATCGTTGTCCTCACACACGGCCTTTAGAGCAAGAGACAGAGAGCTGATGACACCAGCTGAGGATCATCTGAGAGAGGAGCACAAAGGTAATAAAGGTGATGGAGAGAGGGGAGGAAGAAGGAGGTGATAAAGAAGCAGCAGAAAGAGAAGGGAAGGGGTGAACAGTTGGGATTGTGATGCTTTAAGAGACAGAAGATGAATTATGGTTTTCAGTCCTGATTTGTGAGAAAAAAGGAATCTGCTTAGCAACAACAGGAGAGGCAGGCAGGTGTCCATGTTGTTGCCTTTTGGAGAAGTCTCTGGTTGGACAGGATTAAACGGAGTATAAAGTGTTAAAGTCGACCGATCACGATCTTTCCACTGTAAGGATGGGAGCTGGGGTGTATCAGGAGCTTGACAATAATCAGTAAAGTGGCTGCCAGGACTCCCAGCAGGGCTGCACCTTTAACCCTGGATTTCCAAATAGTCTGACTCTGGAGGGTCGTGTCGGTGCAGTGGCTTTGTTCTGACCAATGGCGTGCAGCCTCTTCTACTGGGAGCGTATTTTAAGTGCTGCACAGAAGAGTTCAGGCCTGAAAGCTCGAAACACGAGGTAATAAAGATCACAAAAGAACCACAACTTCACTGCTTATGAGTTAACATGAAGAGCAACATCTAAACAACAGGTTATATCTCCTGCCTCGTGTTGATTTGCTGATTTGGCATCAACATTATTTCCACTATTCCACCACAGTTGCCAGGTCTACTAATTATAAGCGACTTTGGACTTCTTTTTTGAAGAGTTGCTGGGATGGAATTATAATATGACACCAAATACAAGATAAGAATTATTTTAAAGTTATATTTTCTCTTCTCTTTGGTTAACCAGTAAAAACAGCCACTGCTTTGTGATCACCACATGTCCAGGAACAGAACGTTTTTTCATTTCCAGATTATGATGTGTTTTCTTTCAGTATACATATTACTCTATTAAAATGCTTTTTTTATATTTTCTGTTGGAGAAATAACAATTAGGCAAAGTTTTGACTATTGATGAGCAAAGTTGGACAAACAGGAATAATGAGCTTTAAAACAAAGTTTAAATTCAGAGCGTTAAACACCCTGCAGTTATTTCTCTCTGTTATCAGCCGCAGAGCCCAACAGAGATTATTAATGGAGTGTGTGTGGGTGTGTATGTGTGTTTATGACTGCAGTCCATCACTTCATTATTTATCCAAAACTTTATAGAGTTTTAAACTTTCACATGTTCATCTCTGTTAGATTTCTGCTTCATTAGTGATTCACAGATTTACTAAGTGTGTCTTTGTTGGCTCTGTGTCACTAATCTTAATGTTGTGTTGCTTCACTGTTCTCTATTGTTCATTATTACCTCCGCCAAGGAGGTTATATTTTCACCAGGGTCTGTTTGTCTGTTTGTTTGTTAGCAAGATAACCCAAAGACTACTGGATGGATTTACATGAGAATTGTACCAGAGGTGTGGTTTCGTCCTAGGAAGAGGACATTACGTTTTGGTGGTGATATTTGGCATATTTGTCTGGATGCAAAAAGTTCCCAGAATTTGCGAAAAATCCCATAAGTTAACATTGGGATGTATTCTAAATAATCATATCTCTGACATCACGTCATGGATTCTCTTGAAAATTTACAGGATAATATATATAATATATCTCTATCATCACGGTCAATTTCATATGGATCCAATCCAGATTGATGTCACAAAAAAATATTCAAGTTTATAATTGGAAATCCCATTGATTTCTCTCTGGCTGCTGTGAGGGTTCCGCTGCCTTTACGTCATTATGGGAATTGTAGTTTATTTGCAAACTCACGTCAACGTTTTTTCAAGCCTATGCCACTACATTACCCAGCTTTTCTTGCAATGCCAGTGGACAACTTGTCCACATGGACAGACATGAGCTGAAACTTTGCCGTCATTTTGGAGCGCGTGGTGATCCAAAACTGTCTTTTCTAGTTAGAGATTCATTGTGGGGCAAGATGGCAGCACTACAGCTTAGTTCATGTTGATGCAGGAACAATTCTGCAGAATAAAACAGTTGCCCAGATTTTAAAAGCTGTAATTATCCAGGCAGAGGGTGGAAACAGAATTTTTATGCAAACAGCTGCAGGTGAGCAGGAAAGCAGTAAAGTGAGGGCGAATGACGGCCACAAACACTCCCACAACCCTTTGGTTCTTGGCTTTTGCTCTCCGTCCTTGAGGCCTGTTTGAGCTCTGTGTCTTTATTGTGCATAACACAATAATAGGAATCCATCATCAATCATTTTTAAGTTATTGACTGAGCCCCCCGTCCTGTTTGACCTCCAGAGACGAGGCCTGAAGAGTGTTTCATTACAGCGTTTGTAAAAATGAAGCTGATGGTCCTTCACCTCCGATCTGACGGTAACTTCACCATGAATATTTGAAGAGGAGCAATAATAAATCACCTGTGTACTTCAAACTTGTGTATTCGGTGTGTGTGTTTGTGCACGTAGTCACCCCGTCTAAACATTATGGGCTCTCTCCACTGTCAAGGCCATTACATTTGACCTTCCCGGCCCTCCTTGGCAGCTGTAACTGATGGCACTAACAGACTTAATGGCCATTGAAGTCCAGTGAACCAACAGAACATAAATCAAAGTTTTCAGCTGTGTGAGGAGGGTCCACTCAGTCTCAGGGTGCTGCATGGTCCAGACTCCAGAGAGAGCCGACCAGCCCTGCTCTGAGATTAAACAGTGTTTACCATCTGACACCCTCAAACAGAAGAGCTGCTCTCACTGAGCGCTCTGTTTGCTTTGTGAGCACTTTGCTTCAGGGTCAGACTTAGGATGGGAGGGTTCAAAGCTTCAGGGGCCACATACAGAGAAACAAAACCAGACGAATGACTAGCTCCTCTCTCCTTTAAGCCCCAGTCACACATTCCCGTTTCTCATGGCGATTGTGCACGACTGTACACGATTGGCAAGGCTGGTTTGATCGGCATGAATTTCCATCCCGCCAACACAACGTCAGCCCCGTTCGAGCCCAGTTTGTGTCACGTAAGCTCCGATTGAGCTCTGTCACTTTTGTTTTTGTCGCGTTTCACAGAACAACGCTGTGAAAAGGCCTTGAACGGGACACAGTCAGGGCACAAACGGATACGTCCTTGTCAAAAAGCTTTCTGGATTGAGCCATGATCAGCCGATTGAGCCCCATACATGCCACCATTACCGTTCGCCTTAGGACTGCATTAAACTTCCTCCCCGCTATACTGAGAGCGATGATTCTCCACGACAGTTTTGAAAAGTTCAAACAGTCGGGACCCTTCCCTGTTCCCTGGCGTTCGTCCATGACTATACAACGCTGATCCAGATCAAGTAGCGTATGCACCACGACTAAAGCATGTTTCATCAGGATTATGACAATCGTGCACAATCGCCATGAGAAACGGGAATATGTAAGTGGGGCTTTAGTGTAATCGAGAATGCTTTAAAGAGCCCATATTTTGAGGATATCTGATTTCATGACTGCTAGAGCATGTCCACAATCACTACTGTCCAGAAAATCTCCTTGTTTTTACATACTGAGCCCCCCTGATCCAGCTGTAATCTCAGCCTGGCCCCCTCCCACATGAGCCCAGTCTGCACTGTGGTGATCATCAAGTTTCCAACAGCTCTGCATTCATTCGACAGAATATGCCAGTGGGTTTTCAGACTATTTTTGCCCAAGGCACACCTTTTTAAATATCAATACAAAATGGCCTCTTTGGTGCTTTATTCTATCTTATTAGTCTGTTTCACATTTATTTTGATCTACTAATGTCTAACAAAATATGACAAACAACTTTTAACCAATAAGAAAGGTTTTAAACAAATTAATCTAACATTTACTTTCAGAGTAAATCTAAAACGAATTAATTAGTTGTTTAGTTTTATTAGTACATATGGCAGTGATTTTCGGCTAGCGGCACAGGGGCCACATCAGGCCTTTCGCAGCATCTAATGTGGCCCCCAAATATTATCAAATTCAGGAAATGTGAGGAAGGAAACATGTTGTGGTTGAAAGAGTAACTTTTCCTCATCAAATTCTTATAATTATGAACAAAACCTCCAACATAATTGCGCCCAAAACAGTGTTATCAGGAGTGACTTCATGTTTTGATCTTTATTAACCAGAATTTAACCAAAGACTTAACTATTAAAGGGGTCAAAATCAGTGATCAGAAACTTGACAGCCCCAGAAACAAGTAGCCAAAATCTCTCAATCCCTCCAAGACTGGCAGCAGTATGATCTCACTTTTAAAGTTAAGAAAAATGTATTTGTATTTGGGAAAACAGTCAAATATGAAACTATAATACGTCAAATAAACAAAAGTTTTCTTATTATATAAGTTTATAAAATCAGGATCCCATGCTCTGGAAACTAAAGATAACTGTAGGAAATTGTATCTTCTCTTTGTTATTTAATCAGCTCTTTATGCTCAGGGCACCCTAAGATCTCTGATATTTAGAGCATAAATCTTCATTTTACATCCATTTAAACCACTGAGTACAAGGGCTGTAACAGGATTATTTAACAGATTTATAATATTGAAAAAGTTTCCTTCTATTTGCATAATTACCCACAAACTTGGTCTTTATCTATTTAAATTGATGTGATTAAGGGAACAGAAAATACATTTAATTAAAAAATGTACCGAAGATCTTTTAGTGTCTTATTATTTTTACAACTTGCGTGAATGCTCTTTAAATCCCCATATTTTCTATTTTGGTTTATGCAGAATGTCTCCAAAAATTCATGTCCTGATAGTGGGTAATCTTTTTCTCCTTCTCTGTTCTCTCTGCAGGATAAATAACAATATACACTCTGAATTTCAGCTGTCTTATGCACAGTGTTAAGCTCTTGAGTCTATGGAGAGTTGAACATTTTACTCCAAAGAAAAGCCTCTGCACTGACCCTGACACGGGGCCAAATAGATAAACAATTCAAAGTTTTTATCAATTCACATTTGTGTACAACTGATCTGGAAATCCAGCCCTTTCTCATGCTGCAGAGCACTCAGCTTCAATCAGAAGAGGTTTTTAGGCAAAAAAAGCACAATATCATCAACAAACCATGACAAGGAAATACGTTTTTCTGTCATGCAATATTCACCATAAATGCACGAAGTCTAAAGGTTTCCTTAAATACCTGTTTTCTACTCTGTTACCATCACCAGAGCTGGATATTTTACTGAGCTGCATGCTAAAATATAAAAATGAAAAGGATTAATGGAGCAGGCAGATTGAATATTTCACACACTGGAAGATTATCACTAATAGGCTTAACAGCACAGCCATAAACCGTGACGTGATGCATTACAGTCATACGGAGAGAGCAATCATGAAGCAGTCAAACAATTATTTATACAATTAGACAGCTCACAAGGAGACACAGATGTATAAATAGACAACATGATACGAGAGCTGCAACATGAATTATTAAAGCAGGTGCTGCATCTTAATTTGTGCTCACTGTGGATCCTTCAGGCTCTAATTCTGGGTTACAGTTTACGTGGAGAAAGCTGAAATGAGGCAACTTAGCAATAAAAATATCATAGAAATTCTTAGAAATCCTGATTGTAGGAAAATTTAAAGAAGATATTTGAACAGTTGACATTAATTTACCGCAAAAACAAACAGGAAACAAGCAGAAGTAAGAGAAAGGCTGAGGTCTCATCAGTGGTGTCCAAAGTTTTGTTTTTGGTGCTCTCAAAGATGTACCAAAAATGTGTGCCTCACCCCGGGACCCACAGCATAAAGTGACATATTTCTGCCCTAAATTGATATTTTTTAAAATGTTTTCATTACTAAAAAACAGATAAAATAGGCCTGAACACACGTTCTTTATACAGGGCCGCTGCACTTTTTTTTTTTCAATAAAATGTAAAGTCTTTATGAAACTCCTTGAAGACCCAAATGGATTAGAAATCCAAATGGATGCATGATTAGATTAGATTAGATTAGATTAGATAAAGTTAGATTGGATTAGATTAGATTAGATAGGACTTTATGATCCCTCTGGGAAACTCCCTCAGAGATATATATATATATATATATATATGTAAGAAAATAGTTTGATGTATTATTGTATATATATATATATATATATATATATATATATATATATAAGTATATTTTTATATTATATTATATTAGTATGACATCAACGTAAAAAGTTGAATAACAGTGTTGGCCAACATTGACATTTTTACAGACGATATATTGACCATACATATTGACCATATAATGGTCAAAATATATATTGCCTCACCTCATCATGCAAACATGTTCAGCTGTGTTGGTCATTATACCTCGTTGTTAAGATGAGTAATCATGCTTTCTAATAATATGAAATAGACCTACCAATTTTGAATGTTCCAGATAATCAGAGTAATGTTTGGAAGCTTTAATTGAGGGGTACATTTTGAATATTTTTGTTACTGTAGCATAAAGGAAAGTGCGAGTCAGAGAAATCTGCATAACTCATTGATAAACAGCCCCTTGAGATAAAAAAAAAAAAAAACATTCTCTTTTTTTGAGGTGCTAAGACTCAAAACTTTGTCACAACACGTTCAATACAAGAAAAGACAAAATCTCTCCTGGGCTAAAACTTCACACATCATTCCTCCAAGCAAACTGCACCCAGACAATGTGAATATGAGCCTCACATGATCAAACATGTGATTACATTTGACAATGTTTATAGTTGAATTAATAGAAATGATAATTTTGATATAGGGACAATAAGGCAGAAGCTTGAGGGCATTAAATCAGCATTACTGAAATTACGCAGCAAAGGAAGCATTAAAGTATTAAGAAGAATTATTGTGGAGGCTGTATTGATTTGATTTATTTTTTTAATGCTATCTGCCATAAATGCAATGAAACTGAAGGACATATTGCTCTGTTATTGATATTTACTGCAGCTATTACAAGGCAGCAGAAAACTGTTATAAATGTATTTAAATCATGTGCAATTCATGACTGTATATCTTAATATTTTTACAGTTTGTGTCAATTTGCTTCAGTTATAATTAGAGTAACATCTTTTGTTTTCAGTCTCCATTGCTCAGGAAAATTGGTGAGAATATGTGGATCAATAGCTTTTTCTGTTATGCTGCTGCACATCGGTATAATAAATGTGTAAAACTCAATATATATGAGTTTCTTTGGGGACTTCATTGACACAAACCGACCGAGTAAACCTTCAGTAATTTCTGTTCAATAGCCCCTGGATGTCAAACAGCTGTCAATCAAACTTCTCGTATTTTTTGCGCCCTTGTGAGCCGCGATGAAGGTCAGGTGCAGCACGGGGAGCTAATCTGGTTTCCATATGTGCAGCATGTATAAAATCGATACATCAATACGCTCAGCTGACAGCTCTGAGGTGTTCTTGAGGAACATGCTTCCATCCTGCATAATCGCAGACCTTCAGTGAACCCTCCATGACCGAAAGATGTCAACCATCCGACTGGAAGAGCTATTTTCCCAAGGTTACCCGCTGCCAAGGCGAGGTGAGGAGTGTTAACGCCTTTTCAAGCCGACCTGTCATTGTTAGGCAGCAGCCGTCCTTGTCTCACTGTCTGACGTGTGGTTCTTTAATCTACCGTTAAATAACAGAGAGATCCCATCAGAGAAACACAGACTATAGTTATGGGCTATTTTTCAACCTGCATCCATCCAACACCTCACGCTCTGTCTTGGGAGCTCACTGATCCACCAGTGGCTCTAATTTGGAGCTGTCAATCAAGCCGTGTTTACTCAGGATCTATATGTGGCATGCATGTTTCAGATCCAAGAACGAGTGATGAAGAAATGAGGATCTCTTCAAGGAGAGGGGTGCTACATTAGCATATGTTTATGATCTACAAAATAAAACAAGGTCTTCCATTCAACATTCAAATATCAGAGATTACAGATTTTTACCCTACAAAACTCAACTCTCAGTGAATTTCTGAAAAAATATCAAACAGAGATTTTAATTCCTTATATTTCCTTTGTTGTCCAAAAGTCTTCAGGGTGTTTTATTAAAAAATTAACCAGACTTTCATACATTTGTCGGAGCATCTGACAGTCAAAACTTGACGCAAAGGCTTCTCATCTTGGTCACGGCTGTGATGACCAAAAAAGTAAGGTCTGAAAAAAACTCACTGTTAAAGCTTTTCTTTACATGCCTCTGAATCTCTCTCATGATCAACGGTGTACATGTGTCTTAAAGTATGTGACAAATTTTAGTGCCTGATGCCTGTGTCACATTTCAGTTTAAGGAATTTATAACTATCTGATTAGCCCAACAACTAGAACTGACTTAACAGCCATCAATAACCAATCATAACATCAGATTTGAGCCAACATTAAAACCCCCAATAATCAATACTGGCATCAGATAAAGGCTGATATATTAGAACAGTTATCTTCATAATCAATAGTTATACCTAATCCAAAACATAGTAACTAACTGTTAAAGTAGACTAATACTTTTATATGAACAATCACTATCAATAGTTACTTCTGATCAGAATTACCAAGATAACCATCAATAATCAAAATATTCGATAGATAATAATATGATGACCTTCATAACTGTTAGTCATGTCCAATCAAAAAAAAACAACAATAATAATAAAAAAAAAATAATAATAAATAACCAACAGTTATATGACATGGGTACTAACATACAAATAAATGAATTATCAACAGGTAATTCTAACCAGAAAAAACATTAGATCTACAATAATAATAATAATAGTGCAATTTTAAGTTTATAATCAACAGTCATGTCCAAACAGAACATGACAAATAGTCATCAAAAGTATCATTATCTTTAACTAACAAACATAAACAATCAAAAATTATCATTAGAGTAAGACTGATAAGATAACATCACTAATCAATATTATCTGCACATCAAAACAAACAGAGCCATTTATCAGTAACATTATTTATCATAAACAAACATCACATCATGAACTGATGATCAAACGTGATCAGCTGTGGGTTATGAAATGTTCTTTAATTTAAAAATAACTTGAGTTAAATGTTTAACTCTTCACGTTTTTACCTAAAATAAGTAAAGATTCAGAACCTTTGATGATGTATGTGTTAATATTCTGACAGCCATATTCTGGCCCATCTGTGTCTGCATGTTAATCAGCAGACTGCTTAATAAAACACGCTCGGACTAAACGGAGGAAATAACCGTAATGGATGGAGTTTGTTCTTCCTGAAGGCTCATCCTGGTCTGGACGTACCCGTCTGTGTCTGCAGAGGTTTAAGAGAGCCCCTCCATGACCCCTCACCGGTCTGGATCTCTCACTGCTTTTCATAAATAGTGTTTTATAAATATTTAATCCAAGTCTGGAGGGTTTGATGAATGTTTCTCACCGGTGATTGTGTCTGAAGGTTAAAGAGGGTGGAGTATTACAGACTAAAAATTAATACTTTGATAAATGACTCGTGAGACCTGTTCCCTGTTATGGACAAAAGTCAAACCTTCTGATTAGATTCTGTTTAAATGTTGGAAGTTTTGATGTTTCCCCGTATAAACTGATAATCCCTCACAGGCTTCACACCTCCAGCAGAAGAACAGACCTGTTCTGACCCGCTCCTCCTGGTTTAACTGAGCCCTGCAGATTTCCTCCAGACAAACATCCCAAAAGAGTTTCAGTCTTCGATATCATGCTGCACGCATCTTCCCATCCTCCTTCATAATTGCCCGAGGCACACACAGATCCAAGCATGAGCATGATCCTTCATAAGCCTAATAATCTCTGAAAAGAATCTGAGGGCTTTAAACATACTGTACTGTAACATAGATCCCAGCAGACAAATAGAAACCCCTGCTGGAGTCTGCAAAGCCTGATTAAGTGTTGCTTTCACTCGCTGTCAGAAGAACTGTAAGTGGGAATTAAGGATACATGAACACCTCGACAAAATACTAATGGATATAAAATAAACTCTCTGTATCATTTCCTGGGATGGATTCATGTTGGGTGTAAACATCTCAGTTAATGCAAAAAAAAAAAGTCAATATGCACTTGAAACTTAAAGTGGGTGCTCATGATTAAATGTTTTGAGCTTGTTAATTTGTAGTTGTACGGGTTATTTTTTTCTTTTGTGCATTTGTTTTGATTGTTTTTGTTGTTGTTATAATCAAAGTGTTGTTGGTGTAGGCTATTGAAAATCGACTATATGTTCAGTTAAGAGCTTTATTGTTTCTCCAGGGGAAATTTGGTCTGCAGTGACAGCACAGTCAGAATCAGGAATACTTTATTAATACCCAAGGAAAAATTCTGTTGTTTCAGTTGCTCTTATACATAGTATAGCATAGGAATATCAAGATAAGAGACATTAAAATAGATAAGAGCATCAAATTCAGTAAAAATAAGACAGCAGGTTGCAACATATAGAATCTTTAAGCAATACTTCAACTTCCATATGAAGGTTATAAATAAAAAATGTAAAGTGAGATATGAACAAGCCCAAGGAATTTGCACTAACATTACCAATATTTACAATATGAATATAAACATGACAGCTTTGTGTAACAGTAAAACACATTGACAACCAACAACAACTACAAACAAATAAATAAACATTGACACAAAACAACAATGCAGTGTACTTGACAAGAACAACCCCAGCAGAGTAGAAAATAGAAGTATCAAAAGAGTATAAAAGAGATGTGATGTGTGACCATCTTCTTTTTTAATTGTTCAAGTAGGGGGTAGACAAATATGAGAAATGTTTTCTTCTTGCTGCTCCTTTCCAATCATTGGGGTGTTGACTTGAAAATGCCATGTGCACTCAAATTCTGTTGTCCACTTTAATGAATGGAACAAATAAACTGAGATAATTTGATTTTCTGTGGTAATGATCCTTATTTTGAGGGTTTTATTTTGCATGTGAACCTCTTTCAGAGCATTTACATTGTTTAAGCTGTGAATAGTAGTGCCTAAATCATTTATGTCTGAAAAAAGAAAGTTAATCTTCAAAAATATATAGGTTTTCACTGTAGTGTCATCGTAAGTGCAACAAATTAGACATTCAATAGCTGTCTTATTGATACATTTTCTCATCTACCACAAACATCTGTTACTTTAACTGGTTAGCATTTTCTCCTACATATTTATAAAAGTATGTATAATTTTGCAGTAGAAAGGATTAAAAACATCCTTACTCCACGTCAGTGTGTTGAGTAGCTGCTACATCATCGTTTAAGTGAGGGAAGGGGGGCTCTCTGCTCGGTCAGTTAAGCAGGGTTTAACCCTACAATCAAGCCAACTTTTAGCTCAGACCTCCACTTCTGATCAATCTCAGCAAAGGCTCAATGATCTGGAGGTCCTAAAGGTGATGTTACTTGATTATCCTGTGGTGTGAGGTGTGTTAGAATCATTTTATCCTCTCTGAAGAGGATCATGGCTGCCCTGACTAAAAATTGTAAATATTGAACATGTTCAATATTTACAACCAAGCAGGAAGCAACTGTAGCCATGGCAACGAGAGTGCAGGTGAAGCATAAAGTTAGACTGAGATCAAAATGGAGGTCCAAATTGTTGATTAGTTTAAAAAACATGCATCGAAATACTGAACATGTAAAGAGAAAATAACAAACTGATGAGGAGAGGAGCAAAAATCACAACTGCCAGGGATGTTATAAGAAGCTAACTGTTAGCCACATTTACAGGGTTCCCACTCTTTTCTAGGAATCATTTTCCAGGACATTTCCAGGACTTTTCCAGGATGTTTCCACCCCCCCCCTTAAAATTGTATTCATTTCTAACTCTTGGGCATGAACATTGTCTGCTAGCTATCTTTTTAGCCTGGCTTTCATGTAGTGTCTTGCTGTTATAAATGTATGGTTTATATGATTTTTAAAAAATCTTTATTTACTCAGTTTTTTAGAAATATATTTTCTTGATTTACTGTTTAAGTAGCCTAAATTTTATTTTGCCATTTTTTATTATTTCTTTGTGTCCCCATTGTTTTGAGTTTTTATATTTTATTCCTTAACTTGCATAATTATATTGACTCATATTTTATGGCTTAGTGTGCAGTAGTTACCAAGTACATTTTAACTTCATTTCCTGTGTGTGATTTTTGTTACTAACAAGGTAGAAGGGAGCTAAATAATTTTCCAGGACACTTCAAGCTTTTCCAGGACATTTTACTTTTTTCATCAATTTCTGTATGTTTTCCATGGCTGGAAAATTGGTCAATCATTTTCCAGGTTTTCCAAGACTTGTGGGAACCCTGATTTAGCTTCCTGACACTGTCCACCATGTTTGTTTACATCACAGGCTGAGAGCAGAGGAATTCTTGGCGAATGAATGGTTGGTTTGTGGTGTCCTGTATCTCTGTCTTTGTGGATCAAAACTGATAAATCTGACATTATCTGTCTTCATGTGTCTCTCACTGTTTCAACATCCGTTAGGATTTTAATCTTTACGTATGTACCAGGCTTTAGCAGTATGTAAGCCTCCACAAACTCGATTGTATCTCAAGTCAAACAGTGTAAATTCTGTGGAGAGGAACATATGGCAGAGCTGTAAAGCTGCTTCTTTGTGGTGAAGATGTCTTTCTTTGTCCATTTCTGTGAGCTATCCTTGAAGTTACTGCTGCATGTTTTCCTCAGTTCCTGAAGTGTGGATGAGACTGAGGTTCAGTATTCAGCGTGTTAATCTATGACATGATGCAGTGTTAATGTTTTCAGCTGCCTACGCTCTACCAGCTCATGCCTCCATGTTTTTACAAAGATAATCGAGAGACCGAACATCATTCATGAGTGTTTTGTGTTACCATTCTGGGTCTATCTTTGTCTCTTTGGCCTCTCAGCAGACCCTGAGAGTCCAGCCTTGACCAGGTTTAATGGAGATTAAAAGTCACTGGTATGCACCCTCTGATTTTCTGCTCCTCCTTCCAATAATTTATTCCTCCTGCTCCAGACCGTGCTGCTCCAGAATTAGCTTTCTCCTCCGGTCACCAGAATTGCTGAAATGAGTCGGGCACACCCACTTGGCTCTCGAGTGTTCTCCAGCATTTGTGCCCAGTCTGAGAGAATTACAGGCTTACATGTTTCTAATCTTCTTACTTGGCCTTTTGTCTTCAGACAGAGTCAAGAACGTTTTCAGCTATTGTGTGAAAAGTCTCTCCCGACTCTGGTCACTGCTGCGCTGTTGTCACTCTGTTTCTTTCTTTAGTCAACAGTATCATCTAATGTTTGGCAGATAAAGGAAGCAAATCAGAAGACAAAGACTCGTTTATGCTCTGAGGCTGATTCCACATGGATATAGTCGGAGCTAAGTAGAAGAAAAGCTGCTTAAATACAGTAACATGAGAAGATTTGATCAATATTATTAGGTACCTCGCTCGTACCAGGTTAGACCCCCTTTTGCCTTTAGAGCTGCCTTAATTCTTGGTGTC
This sequence comes from Cetoscarus ocellatus, assembly GCA_037902135.1. Taxonomy (NCBI): domain Eukaryota; kingdom Metazoa; phylum Chordata; class Actinopteri; order Labriformes; family Labridae; genus Cetoscarus; species Cetoscarus ocellatus. The sequence continues at coordinate 545,586 of JBAMNC010001225.1, forward strand.
ATGGATTCAACAACATGTTGGAAACATACCTCAGAGATGTTGGTTCAAGCCAAAATACCCCAAAGGTGCTCCATTGGATTGACATCTGGTGACTGTGGAGGCCACTGGAGTACAGTGAACTCATCGTTTTGTTGGAGGAACCAGTTTGAGATAATATGAGCTTTGAAACATGGAGCTGCTGGAAGTAACAGTAGCAATACTCAGGGAGGCCTTGGCGATCAATTGGTACTACAGGGTCCAAAGTGTGCAGCCTGGACCGCTACATACAAGTCAGGACGGATCGTCATTTCAGGATTTTCACACTAGTGGCTTTAAGGCTATTTAGGGCTATAGGCCTTAATCTTAATACGCACCATATTTATATTTTAGTGATATTCTAAAATATCCTTTATTACACCTTACATTATTCTATCAGTCTGTGAAGGTCGACGTTTTACATATTTAATGTGAAATCTTCCAGACTACCTTATTCCATATTAGATATTATTAAAAAACATTTCAAAAGTTCATCAGAATTTTTGTTAAATGAATATATTATACAACAAATATAAGCATGAAACATCAGGTTTGGGGAAACAATAATTGGGAGTGAATAAAAAGTGATACTTCAGCCTGATAAATTCTGTCAACTGTAGAAGACAGTGCTTCCTTGGAGCATTTATGAAGCTTTTAAAGCTAAAGAAATTGCGCTTGCACATGGATATTAAGGCACTCTAAGCACTTAAAGAGATGATTGAGAGCTCAGTCATAAGGCTGTTCAATAGTTGCAATAATAACTTGGTTTTACAAAATCCTCGGGCACACCTAGACTTATCTCACAGCACAGTCGTCTGCCTGGCCACACGTTTCTACAAACACTTGTTTCCTGCAAATCCTGAATCTACCTTCTGAATGAAGCAGCAGAAAACCACAATCAACAGGATCAACATTTTAAAGTCTCCTATTTTCCAAGATATGATGTAAATGGTCAAACACAAGAACATGGGAACTTTAAATCCCCTTTCTTCTCCATCCTGATGCTTTAATGCATGAAGCTGCTGCCTTGTGATTGGCTCATGAAGTGACCTTGAAAGCCAGACAATACATTTGTAGTAAATGATTCTCAAATTTAGGAAATGATCTGGTTGGGCATAGCTGAAATCCAACCCATAATTTATATGGGCTTTATATACTTTTTATACTTTTTACTGAAAAAAGAGATGATCAACCAACTTGAGGTGGTGCACAGTTAGCACCACCTTATATAATGTGCTGATAATCTTTTTGCACTAAGGAGCAGTTGAACAGGTGTTCCTAATAAAGTGGCCAGTGAGTGTATACAATTCCATTCATCCTATAGTTAAGCATGCATAAATGTAATGTGGTCTTTAACTGCTAAATAAATCACATCACACACGTTCAACATGCACCAACATGAGGTATTGTTTTCAGCCAATCACACCCTGAACTGAGATCCCAGGCATAAAAACACAAACATGCACAAACACACACACAAACACACACCTGGGATCGTTTTCTGTGAGGCTTCCCGGACAAGCCAAGCCTGCTTGTCTGTTGGCTTGGTTAGCTGGGCCATGAATTATTTGCTCTGCCGCAACAACCCCCGGTAATATGATGAGAGCACAGCTGACTGAGCAGAGCACTCTCTCGAACACACATACAGGGCTGTAGTCGTACACTGAGGGAAAACCACAAGCACAGGGTGAGCATGCAGACTCTCTAACTCCACTAAAAGATGCCTGATTTGCTGCACATCTCGGCGTTTGCGCACACGAACCGCAGCAGACCACAGGGGCGGAGGGTTGCAGAGATGAAAGCTGACAGCAACAAACTAGGCGAGCTTTTAGCCCGAGTGCAGTAAGAGTCGGGAGAAGCACATCCACGGCCTCATTTATGTGTATATGCTTTTAGCATGAACAGATCGGCTTTAGGAGGGGCACAGTTTGAATGTCAAAACATCCCCTCCTCAAATTCACCTTCTGAAAGTGCTGTTTGTGGACAAACAGGCCACAGAAGATACACGGCACACACGTTAAAAATGCAGTGAGTCCATGCTTTGTGGCTCCAGAAAAAGAAACATGTTCGCTCTTCTTCATTCATTTTTCTCTCTGACCTGTAGGGCTGGGTATTTCCAGCAATGTCACGATACGATATGCATCCCAATACACGTAAATTGTAATCATTAACTTCACTATTAACAGAATTCCTGACAAGTTTTGTTTTTTACTGCAAGAAGAAAAAGAACAAGCATGAGTTTACAGCAATATTTTGCTGTATTGATATTTTGAGCACAGGCTAACTGACCTGTGGATCAGTGTTGTCAACTCAAACTATTGTTATGCATCTCTAAAATCTCTAAATGCAGCCTTGACATTGAATTTAAACACACAGGATGTAAAAAATCTGGCCCTAGGAGGTTCTTGACTGAAAACAGATAATGAGAGAAGACAAGTACCCACCAAACCCTGTCCATAGACTCCACCTACTTCAACAGTTTCCTCTTTAAGAATTCAGGACTTTCCAAAACAGCCAACCATTGCTTCTGTTGCTGGATTCATTTTCAGGTAAAGATGCAAAAAATGTTCCTGTTTGTGCTTCAAGATGTCCCAGAATGAAGACAAGACTCAAAGTATGATTTCTAGTGCTCTTCAGGGGTCAAAGTCTGCTCTTGAGGTCCAGTGTTCTGCTTTTCAGTGTCTGGGGTACTTTCTCTCAGATTCTGAGTCATGATTTGCAAGATCTGGGGTTTTTACTCTGCGTCCATGTTCTGTCCCTCAGGGTCAAAGGCTCTGCCCTTCAGGGTCCAAGATTTTGCTTTTCAGTGTGCAGGGTTCTTCTCCTTAGGCTCTAAGTAATGCTCCACAAGGTCTAGAGTTTTACTCTGGGTCCATGTTCTGCACTTCAGGGTTCAAGATTCTGCCTTTCATGTTCTAGGACCAATGTCTATCTCTACAGGGACCAGATTCCAATCTTCAGGGTCCAGGGCTCTGCTCTTCAGGGTTGAAAGTCTGCTCTTGAGGTCCAGTCTTCTGCTTTTCAACATCAAGGTTCTTGTCCTCACACACTGAGTAATGCTTCTCAGGACGTAAGATTTTACTGAGTCCATGTTCTGCTCCTCAGGGTCCAAGTTTCTGTCCTTTAGGGTCCAAGGTTCTGCTTCTCAGTGTGCAGGGTTCTATTCGGGCTCTGCAAGGTTTAAGAATTTACTTTGGGTCTATGTTCTGTCCTTCAGGGTCCAATATTCTGCCTTTCATGGTCTAGGTTCTGCTCTACATGGTCTTGATTATGCTCATCAGGGACTAGGTCTACTTTTAAGTGTAAATTTTCTGCTTGTGAGGACTCATGTCTATCTCCACAGGAACCAGGTTTTAATCATCTTGATCCAGGCTTTTCATGACTCAAAGTCTGGTCCTTTAAGTCTAATGTCCAGCTTTTCAGTATCAGGGATTCTTCTCCTCAGATTCAAGGTCTAGAGTTTTACTCTGGGTCCATGGTCTGCTCATGAGGGTGCAAGATTCTGCTCTTCAGGTTCTAGGTTCTGCTCTTCATGGTCTTGATTTCACTCCTCAGGGACTAGGTCTGTTCTTAAGTGAACAAGTTCGGCCCATAAGGACCCATGTCTGTCTCGACAGCATCCAGGCTGGGCTCTCCTGAGTCCAGGTTACCCTTTATTGTCATTATCCTGCGCTCTTCCCTCCAGGTTTGCTCCTTAAGGTCCAGGCTCTCCTCTTTTTGGTCCAGCTTATGCTTGGACCTTGTGGTAGAACATGGTTGTGCTCCTCAGGCTCTAGGTTCAGCTTCTTGGGGTCCAGAATCTGCCCAGCTTTTCAGTTAGCCTCTGAATGTTGTTCTACATCCTTCCTTTACTCACCAGCACAATCTGAACATTATCTATCCTGAAGTTGGCCTCACTACCCCCTCTAATTCATGAAGATGTTACTTTGGAGACTGTTCCCTCACAGACTTTTCAAAATGAAATAAAGATATGTGTTCCTCCACAGTGACCTGCTGCTGATGTGGTTTAGTTTTCTGGACAAAGGTTCAGAGTGACCTTGAATATGAAGTCAGGAGCTCCATTGCTATTAAATACTTTTGAATGCTGGTAGTGCGAGCATGTTAGGACTGAACTGTCATTTAAAAATGCACAGCCTGTCATTCACTGTGCTTCAGTCATGTGGCAGTGAAGACTGATGTGATGCATGCAGACACTAGAACCAAGAGATTTATGCCTGCATGCATGAGTAACGCCTGTGCCCGGTGGCTTATCTAATTACACAAGAGGATAAATGTGGCGGATAAGTATTGATCCACCAGGAAGCAGCGTTTTCCATAGAGACGTGCACACATGCACGAATACAGCTGTGTGATACCACAGTCATGTGCACGGACATAATGAATGCACATATTTGTCTGAAGTAAACCCACCTGTCCTCCTCACAGATTGAGTTTTCTTCGTCTTTGAAGATGTTTGTGTATTAAAACAGACGTCTTCTGCCTTTTTTATTTACCCTCTGACTCATATAAGCACCCAGCAGACACAGCGGGCACAAACGCAGACCAGTCGACGGCGTTTCTGAGGGAAGATAAAGTCCTTTAGAGAACATGGAGACATCACGTCTGCCAACAGAGCAGCTGTAACAGAATTACAGCAAGAATATGAAACTGCAAATCAGAGCTTCAGTTAGAGGACTGGAGCATGAGTGATTACCTTTTTGGACTGTGAGCAGAGAGAGGCTGAATGAAGAAGAGGCACAAAATGGTGGACGTGATCCAACAGCGTAAAGGTGAAGGGGGACGCAGGGCTGAGTCAAACAGGAGACTGAATGTGAGGAGTGCAGATAGAGGGATGGGATTATTGGAAAACAAAAGTCCCCCGAGAGTTGAAATGGGAGAACAACAAGAGGCAGGTCAAGGATGACGTACAGCGTTGAGAGAGAGCGAGGTTTATTTATGTTATTGGTATGCGGCAGCCCCCTGAGGCTCGGCTTTAGTCATGTTGTTTGTCTTCTGCCAGCGGCTGTAATATCCTGACAAGAGTGTAAATCCTGCATTTAATTGTCTGTCTGACATTAAATTCTCCATCGGGGGAACTCCACCAGGCAGAGGGCTTCACTCACGCACACACTCGACTATAACCAACAAACGGTTCATATATGTTTACATGATCAGTGACAGAAACAGCTCCTGAAGGAGAGAGTTTCCATAATTAAAAACAACAAAAAAAGATTATGTCCCTCAAGTTCCAAGATTGTTTTCCTCAGCTAAGCAGCAACGTCTGATGTTGAAAAATGAGGCCTGAGCCCAGTGCCAAACAGGCTTCAGAAACACAGGTAGTCACATCATTCTTAACTGAGCCTTTGTTGGCTTTCTGACTGGCCCGCTGACCAACCAATCAGAATCAGACAGCCCTTTTTCAACGTAACTATTGGTGGGTTACTCCTCAGACAAATTCTGTTTTGGTGGAGTCTATTTTAGTGCATTGTGGTGAAATCTGTTTTCTCAAAAGCGTTACTTCAGCATTGAAAATCAGAGAAAACGTACTTACACTCAACAGTAGGATAAAACATTTAATGCTGACATTTGGTAACCTTGCAGTGCAGCTGGATCCACCTTATGGATCCATGTTGCCAAACTCCAGAGCAAGAGCGAGATGACAGCAGGAATCGACTGCTCGTACAGAGATTAGCATAGATGCTAACAGCTTCAGTTTCTTTCTTAAAATAAATACAAACAAAACTGAAAGTATTTCTAGATAAGAAGGATATTTCTGCTTCACTTCCGATATGTTTTGGTGAGTTTGTTCTACAAAGTGGCTCTGGTTTTGTACTTTACACCGTGGCAGTAGTGCCCACTTACTACATTATCTGATTGGCCTGTAATGAATGTGCCTGATGGAATAATCATCCAATCACCTGCTAGATTTGCTTTTGGAAGAATCTGCCCATTCTCAAACACTTTCTGATGGACTTGTGAAATGTACTGAACGGTCTGTCTGGTTGTAGGATTACATATTTGGTGCTCGCTGTATTTTGCAGAAATAATAAATCTATTTTATTGATGTGAACAGCCTATGCTAGACGACATCACTAAGGTAATTCAGAAATATTGTCAGTTATTTTAACATTCATTGAGATTTTGAGTAACGAAGGAGGACGAGGCTTGACAGAGTGTTAAAAAGTCAATTTTTATAACTGAAATAAACAACTTCTGTCTGGTCCGAAGAGTTAATCCATTAGTCCTCTGATTGTACAGGGAGAGTTTTGATTTTATTTATCAATATATTTATTCATTCAACCTTTATTTAATCCGAAGAACCACTGAGGGATTGTGACTTCAGTAAATCAAAAGTTTTAACAACTGCACTCTAATCCAAACGTGTGAGCCTCTGCCTCTGATGATATAAAGTCATTTCTAAGATTGCCCTTTGGAGCTAAAATGCTTTTTGTCCTCTCATGTTTTTTTATATTAACACTCTGCTGCTGCTGCTGCTGAGGAGACAGGAGGGCAGGAGCGGAGGAGACATGGAGCCAGGTATCGATTGTCTGATCGTGCTGGGTCAAAGATGAAACAGAGTGGATTATGTCCATTCTCCCAAAGTGAACAGACTCTTTTTCAATTACAGAAATCTCAAGTGAGACATTTTTTTTACTTATCCCATCAACCAAGGACAGGCCTCAATGTTAGAGTAAAATAAGTGCCGTAATAACAGCCGTCAAGCTTCCTGGCACAGTTCACCCTCGACTGTACATCGGAGTTTATTAAATCTCTGCTCTCTTTTAAAGTACGATTAACTTTTCAGTTTGATCCACTTCATGTGCACATTTGAGAAACAATATGGAACTTTCCACCATGAAATTGTAGTTTTAAAGTTGATCTAATGGCATAGTAACTGTCAAAAGTGAGCCTGGAGTTCTTGGACTGTGGGAATAATCTGATTTGATGTGTTTACAGGCACCTCGGTATTCCCATGAACACCAAAACTCCTGTTTTCTTATACATCCTGATTGACCCCTTTGTTCGGTCTCTTACTTTTGTGATAAGACAATGAAAGTGATTAAGTTTTGGCCGTCTACATGATGAAATATGTCTACATTCTTTATCTTGTCGAGCATGAAATTAATTCCAGCTTCACTCCAAAAAAAGTGGCTTTCAGGTTCTCTCTGCTGTTTCATCTCCACCCTCTGCTGGGGTATCTATCATGCTCAGATGTAACAAAGCAAAACAAAAACAGGAAAATCAGCTGGAGACATGCTCTGAACAATCCAAAATTGACGTGTTTTGTTCAGATTTCTAATGAATCAGAATTAGAAATACTTTTTAAGTCCCAAAGAGGAAATCTGGTTGCTTCAGATGCCCTATACCCAGTGCAGCAGCAGGGACATCAAGATATAGACATAAAAATGAAAAAGAAATATGAATAGAAAAGGAAATTAGCAAAATTACGAAGCGAAAAATTTTTAAGAAACCAAAAAATGAAAATAGTTATTCAGCAAAAGTAAAATAAGATCAAAATAATCAAAATGAGACTTGATACTAGCACAAATAATTCACATTATGAAGAATATATGCAGTATAAATTATAAATGCACAGTAGGGACAGCAGGGATATTTCACAGAAAGTAGAAATAGTTCAGTTTTAACAGGTTTTCAGTATGGATGCGAGTATAAGAGGTAAAATTGAGAGTGTGTACATGTAAGAGGCACAAGTAAATTTAACAACAGAACCTGGCCTCCGTTGTGAGGGTGATGTGATTGAGTCTGTATCATTTTATACAAAACCCAAAACCAGTGAAGTTGGCATGTTGTGTAAATCGTAAATAAAAACAGAATACAATGATTTGCAAATCCCTTTCAACCTATATTCAATTGAATACACAGCAAAGACAAGATACTTAACGTTTGAACTGGTAAACTGTGTTATTTTTTGCAAATATTAGCTCATTTTGAATTTGATGCCTGCAACATGTTTCAAAAAAGCTGGCACAAGTGGCAAAAAAGACTGAGAAAGTTGAGGAATGCTCATCAAACACTTATTTGGAACATCCCACAGGTGAACAGGCTAATTAAGAACAGGTGGGTGCCATGATTGGGTATAAAAGCAGCTTCCCTGAAATGGTCAGTCATTCACAAACAAGGATGGGGTGAGGGTCACCACTTTGTGAACAAATGTGTGAGCAAATTGTCGAACAGTTTAAGAACAACATTTCTCAACGAGCTATTGCAAGGAATTTAGGGATTTCATCATCTATGGTCCGTAATATCATCAAAAGGTTCAGAGAATCTGGAGAAATTACTGCATGTAAGCGGCAAGGCCGAAAACCAACATTGAATGCCCGTGACCTTCGATCCCTCAGGCGGTACTGCATCAAAAACCGGCATCACTGTGTAAAGGATATCACCACATGGGCTCAGGAACACTTCAGAAAACCACTGTCAGTAACTACAGTTCGTCGCTACATCTGTAAGTGCAAGTTAAAACTCTACTATGCAAAGCCAAAGCCATTTATCAACAACACCCAGAAACGCCGCCGGCTTCGCTGGGCCCGAGCTCATCTAAGATGGACTGATGCAAAGTGGAAAAGTGTTCTGTGGTCTGACGAGTCCACATTTCAAATTGTTTTTGGAAAGTGTGGTCGTCGTGTCCTCCGGACCAAAGAGGAAAAGAACCAGCCGGACTGTTATAGGCGCAAAGTTCAAAAGCCAGCATCTGTGATGGTATGGGGGTGTATTAGTGCCCAAGGCATGGGTAACTTACACATCTGTGAAGGCACCATTAATGCTGAAAGGTACATACAGGTTTTGGAGCAACATATGTTGCCATCCAAGCAACGTCTTTTTCATGGACGCCCCTGCTTATTTCAGCAAGACAACGCCAAGCCACATTCTGCACGTGTTACAACAGCTTGGCTTCGTAGTAAAAGAGTGCGGGTACTAGACTGGCCTGCCTGTAGTCCAGACCTGTCACCCATTGAAAATGTGTGGCGCATTATGAAGCGTAAAATACAACAACGGAGACCCCGGACTGTTGAACAACTTAAGCTGTACATCAAGCAAGAATGGGAAAGAATTCCACCCGAAAAGCTTCAAAAATTGGTCTCCTCAGTTCCCAAACGTTTACTGAGTGTTGTTAAAAGGAAAGGCGATGTAACACAGTGGTAAAAATGCCCCTGTGCCAACTTTTTTGCAATGTGTTGCTGCCATTAACTTCTAAGTTGATGATTATTTGCAAAAGAAAATAAAGTTTCTCAGTTCGAACATTAAATATCTTGTCTTTGCAGTGTATTCAATTGAATATAAGTTGAAAAGGATTTGAAAATCATTGTATTCTGTTTTTATTTACGATTTTCACAACGTGCCAACTTCACTGGTTTTGGGTTTTGTAAATCCTTCTGGTTCTTTATTGATGATTTGTTGTCTTTTAAGCTTCATGTTGAAAAACTGAGTTTGGGCTTTAAATTAAAGATAAATGCAAAAAGCATCCTATCGCAGCTTCTTTTCATGCCTCTGCTTGATTATGATGTTTTATATCTGCATGCTTCTTGTCAATGCCTTAAATCTTTGGATACTGTTTTTTTAATGGAGCTTCATAGATTCATAACAAATCTTAAGGTGCTCTGTATGAACGAGTTTGCTGGCCACTGGAAGACTCAATATTTACAAGGCTACACTTAATATGCTTCCTTCATAATTAAGTAACTGCATTCAGTGAGAAATGCTGGAAGCTTCTGTCCTCACTCTGTGACTCAGTCAGCAGACTTTTTTTTACTATCTGTTCCCAAGGTTTGTCTTCATATAAGTCAAAGAAGTTTCTGATCTGCTACTCCTGCAGACTGAAATCTGCTACAGGAAAAACTGTCTGTAGAGCTAGTCTCTGTAAATCTTTTTAAATGCACTTTCTGCTCTGTGACTCTGAGTTGTTGATGTGTGTTTATCTGTTTGTTTTATTTCTGTGTCTTGTTCTGCTGCCTGTCTCCACTTGGACAATCTTGTTTTACTCTCTTAATAAACAAAGAAAATTGATTTTGCAACAATTATGCCTGAGAGGTAAAGGCAGGGTTCAGCCATTTACTCAAGAATGATTTTGGTCTGTGGGAGGAAACTGGAGTGCCCGCAGAAAACCCACACATGCACAGGGAGAACAGCCACACAGAACGGCCTTGGCCACCTTGGGGAGTTGAGCTTGCATCCCTCTTGCTGAGAGAAGGAGAACTACCTGCCACATCACCTTGCAGCCCTTCTTGCACGGCGTGTAGCAGATAGACACAATATGACCTGACACAATAAAGTGACTGTAACTGCACTGGCAAATCAATATTTTTGATTCAAGGTTAAATTTCTGCCTTTTTAAATTTACATATCTTGCAGAAAAGTCTTGAACCAACCTCCTGGGTGCTTGTCAGCTTGAACCATCATATTTACAGACCTCAGGCTGTTGGGGGAAAAGTATGGACAGGACGTCACGTTTTTGTTAGTCTGAAGAAAAGTGATCTCTGTATTTATTGATTTAATGCTTTTTTAACCCCCCTGATCTGGATGTTACGACGGAGGGTTCGGGCTATGTAAAAAGATAAAGTATGTTTAGTAAGTTATGAGAATAAAGTCAGAAAGTTATGAGGAAAAAAAGTCATAAATATATGAGAAATAACTCGTTATTTAGTCTGTAGAGTCTATCAGAAGAGCAGCAGCCGCTGTAAAAAACTGAGGAACATCGAGCATCTTATGAAGTTATACTTTAGTAAAGGTCTCAAAAATAAGGAAATACTTCTTCTTTCGGCACATCAGCATCATATTATAATAAGTATTAGGACCTTGAAAAGATACTGCAGGAAACTGAGGCTTTTCAGAACAAAGAACCACACCAACTCGCTACACTCCTCTGGTACATCCTTTCAGAATAAAGTTTGTTTTCTAGCTTAATTTAAATAGATTTATGACTTTATTCTTGTTACGTTATGAGATTATTCTTGTAACTTCATGACTTTATTGTTGTAACTTTTCAACATTGATCTTGTAGCTTTATGAATTTATTCTCATAACTTTGCTTTTTTCCCCACATACTTTTTTTTAACGTGGCCCTAATCGTCCGTTGTATGATGTCCTGTTTACATGAACAGTATAAACTCAGTGTTTACAGTATATGTGTCAGAATAATGCATATTCACTCGAGGGCTGCTCCCCTGCTGCCGTGATAAACTGTGAATGATTAAGTGTCAGACTGGAGCCACAGTGAGGCTCTCTCAATGAAACTCTTACTGTATATTGCTTTGTGTCGTCAGTTTAATAATTCCCCTCATCTTATTTCCACCTGTCAGTCATCGGTGTTATTTGGTGCCTTTATTATATTCCCTTTCAGCACCCTCCTCTCCCTCTTTCACTGTCGTATCCCCTGTATCTGTGACTGTGAATTCACTGGGATGCATCACTGCACCAGAAGACCTCATGCTGGCCTTTCAACGTGCATCATCTTATATTGATTTCTTGTTCAGTTCGCTTTTTTCCATCAGACAAAGAATTTAGCAGGTGTTTCTTTCTTCCTTTTTTTCTTTTCTAACAGCTCATGAGGACACGCCACAGCATTCTGACGATGCTCCTGAGAAAGACTGCAGTCCAAATATGTCAAGGTAGAGAACGTCTACATTCTTCACCTGGGAGAAAAGAAAATCAAAGCTGCTCAACATTATTGTGAGTCTTCAGTCTTGTTTATGAAAATTCTTCGGTTCAATAGTGCAACCATTTTCACCAATAGCTACAGGATTATGAGTAACAAACAGGGAGAAACAGGCAGTGTACATAGCAAGGAGAAAAACTGTTGTGGAGGGAACAAGAATCCCTTTTTGACAACAATGTAGAGGAAGGGAAAACCAGCCAAGGATCACAATGAGGCTAGCTTAAAGGGCTTTCATCCTCAAACATACATTTTAAACAGTGAACAATAACTTAACTACAAAAGAAGCTATCCAACAACAAAAACAGGCACAAATTCAAGCAAAACCCCTTAAAAACAAACCCAAACAACATGTAAGTAACCTTAAGGCCTGTTTAATATGTCTCTAGAACCCTGGTAACACACAAATATACATGCAAATATGCGGTAAAAAATGATTAATCTTACAAAGCATTATTCTGAGCTCCATATAGGACATTGGCATATGTGACAGGAATTTGGAGAGCTGCAAGGCACAAAAAACTTTTCTCCTTAAAATACGATGAAAGGCTGAACTTGGATGGTGCAGTCTGGCTTTACCTCTGAAGATGGTCCGAAGACGCAGGGTTACAGATGAATGAACAAAAGTCCCAGAAAAGTATCTGCAGGCCTGGGTGAGCTTAGTGATCCTCTGTTGACAGTTAAACATCGTTCCCTTTAGGGTCACAAAGCTCTCCAAAGTCCGCACCATTACATCCAACAAAAGCTTTTCCATTCATCCAGAAACCCTTTGTTTTCACAAAGTCCAGCAAAGGTCCAGCAGACTTTCTGCTCTTTGGCCAAATGTTGCTTTCAGAGCAGTGGTAAATGTCAGGGCGGCAGCCAGCAGAAATCACTTCTGACGTCAGTGTGTCTCTTCAAAAAGCTGCAAATGACGGATGCGACTGCCTGCTGTCTGTCAGGGTTTATCATCCAGTGCAGGACATTTTCCACCTGTGAGTACACCTGGCAGCAGAGCACAGCAACAGTCAGTGATTTGGACAAACACAGAAAATCTGCAGCAATCTAATGGACAGTGTGTCGTCTAACAGCACCACACAAGGGGGATGACAAAACCTCACAGTTTTTACACATCCTGCATAAACAGGTGAGATTATTCAGCTAAATCATGATGCTAATGCTTCCTTTAGATCGTGACGAACCTTCAGAGCTACGAGTAAATCAGGCTGTTTTTATTAAGCCAAACCGATTACACATTATTCACCCTGTAAGTCTTTCTATTCCCCAACAAACAACAGAACATTCATTTAAATTTATTTCAGAAGAGTTTGTGGAAATGCAAATTTGTTGAGGTCTTTCCATAAAAAAGGAATTTAACCAAGCTTGTTTGTCCTAAGGAGCTTCCACACTGAACAGTTTGGACTGAACAAACATACTCTAGCAATCCATCCATCCATCCATCCATCCATCAATCCATCCATCCATCCATCCATCCCTTTATTCATTAACAAGTCAATCATCCGTCCACTTGTTTATCACCCATCCATCAATCCATTTGCCATTCGTCCATCTCTTCAGCAATCCATTCATCCATGCAATTATCCATTAATAAGTCCATCCATCCATCCATCAGTCCATCCATCCATCCATCCATCCATCCATCCATCTATCCATCTGTTTTTCTCCCATCTTTTTTCCATCCATCCTTCAATACATCTATCCATTCACCCTCAAATTATTCATTAACCAGTCAACCCACCCATTTATTATTGGTCCATCATTTCATCCATCCATCCATCCATCCATCCATCCATCCTTTTATTCTTCAAATGTCAGTATAAACTTGTGAAGACAGAAGGGATGAAATTCTGAGATGTTTGTTTAAATGGATGATATTTGCCAACGCTGATGTGCGTTCCTGTAATAAATGTCTAACTTTAAATCTGATTTCTATGGGGGGTCGTTCGTCCACTCCCATCACTTAAGTTCATGCTAGCAGAAATTCAAAGATGTAACTGAAAGGAAGCCAAGAATGTTTGATTTGATTTATTCATAATGAGTTCAGAGAAGATGATGAAAACTCATCAGCTCCCTGGGATAGTCACATTATGGAGGAACACCTGGCTGTCAGGCTCAGTGCAGAGCACATTTCTTTGTTATTCAAGGATTTTCATCACTGCAGCTCTGAAAATGAAGATAAACGTTAGGTCAGGGCTGATGGGAAATTAGTGTTCACGCCATTAATGAAACAAGTCATTCCAAAGGGTCAAAGGTTAAGGTTAAGGCTGAAGCTTATCCTCTTTGAAGGGTCAAAAATCACCCGGATAATTCAGGCTTTACAAACTTTTAGGTGTTTATGGCTTCTCTTTAAAATCTGCAGTGACTTTAACCTCTCTGCTCCCTCATCCCTTTTAATGCACCCTCATTCTGCCTCTGTTTTATTACGCCTTCACCTGGTTTTATCTGCTATCGTGCTTTGTTAGCAAAGAAGATGTAAGCTGCAGACATTTCCTTAAATCCTGAGGTTTTCTGTCACCTATGTTATTTTAAGAGTGTTGGGGATGTGGGATGGAAAAAGGGGGCGGTGTTAGCTCATCAAACCTCATTTGTAGATCAGAACAAAGTGTATCTCTGCTCCCTAATTGCTTGTTGATGATTTCAGTCTGACTTTGGCTGTTCCCTCTGCCTTTGTGATGCTGCGCCCGTGTGTCTGGGGCAGTCCGTCAGTCTTCTGTAGGTGTTTTGACACCTGGCCTGAACGTGTTTTGGCTCAATCTGAATACAGTCAGATCACCGAGGACACGGCGGGATGACAGGGGAGGACAGGACAGCCTGATATGTGACGACAGATATATGTCTGCTTAGTGGGGGTGCAGAGATGAGATGGTTATTGACATTGATGGAGAGGTCAGGGAGGAGGGAGGGCTGATGGGAGGATTAAACGTCATAACAAGGACAGAGGGGGGAGTGCAGGGGGGAGAGAAAGAAATAGGACGATAAGACGGGCTGAAGAGACACTGGCTGATGAGTGTTGGAAACTGAATCAAGGCGAAGGACGATAAAGAACATTTTTACATTGAGGGCAGCCCTGTGATTGGCTGGGGACTAGGCCAGGGGGTACTCTGCCATTTGCACAATAATGGTTAATAACCACACACACACACACATATATATATATATACATATATATATACATATATATACACATACACATATATATATATACACACACACCACACACACACACACACACACATATTTATATTTATATATATGTGTATATATATATATATATATATATATATATGTATATATATATATATATATATATATATATATATATATATATATATATATATATATACATACATATATAGACTTAGAGGAATAGTAAAGAATAGAGAAGAATGTCCTTTATTGTCATTATACTTAAAACTTGGGTCTCTATGTGGCTTTTTTCTGCCACAAAGGGGTGATATTTAGGACAAAAGGGAGTGAAAATGAGGAAACTTGATTCTACATAAATTTTGAAAAATGTAATTTCAATGATCAAAAATACACTGTGGACTAATTAACTACCCTTTCGTCCTGTTTTGGCTGTTTAAAAGCCACAAACTTTAGCTGCTGTAAAAACATATCAGATAATTTTTTTTTCAGACTGTTTTTTTCCCCAAGTCTCTTCATCAAACTCAGTCCTGATCAAAACTTTTTATTTTTTGTTTTTAAATTATGGATTTTAACTCTTTAAATGCCAATTTCATAGGTGACTTCACTGCGATGTCATGGCTGCATTCAAAAAATGTGGTTCTAATAGTGAGTAAACTTAAAATCTGATGCTCCGCAAAAAATATTAATGCACCAAAGCTGATGTTTTTACCAATCTTTGACATAAGCTGATGTCCGTATTTAATTAAAACAACAAGACAAAATTTAGCAAAGGTTCATGTCATGAGATAGAATGCAGCAATATTGGAAATTTGGCCTTTACTTTTGTTTTTTATGCATCTGGGATAAAGACAGGAGCGACAAATCTTAGAAATATCCAGGGAGCAAGATTTATATCAGTCTGTGCTCCAGTGACCTCTACCTGACCTTGCTGCAGCTCTCTGACCTGATCTAAGGAGGGGAGCTGCTGGCGTAAGGATGCATAGTCCTTCACTGCATCACAAAATAGGCTATCGTCCACCCAAGGATATCTCCCCCTAGAGATGAAGCTTGCAAGTTCCTTTATTGACATTCATATTTACTTGGCCATGGGCCTCCAGCAACCCCACTTGAAAAAACCCTGACCCTG
The DNA here is from genome assembly GCA_037902135.1 of Cetoscarus ocellatus. Taxonomy (NCBI): domain Eukaryota; kingdom Metazoa; phylum Chordata; class Actinopteri; order Labriformes; family Labridae; genus Cetoscarus; species Cetoscarus ocellatus. The sequence goes on from JBAMNC010001225.1 coordinate 561,524, forward strand.
ACCTGACCCTGTGATGTTACGTTATCAGGAAGTGAAAAGGGACTTTTATTTTGAAGGGGATTTCTTCTCTTGAGCCGGTAGTTTCCACTTACTTTTTTTTTTCTTCTTCCAGCACATATTCAGAAGAACAGCCGGTCAGATGCGTGCTAGTTTCTTCACAGAAGAGTTTATTGTCGTCCCTAGCTCCTGTTTGTTGTTTCTCCCTACTTTGTACCTTGGCAAGCTACGTCTGTAAGTTCTGCTCCTGGTTGGTGTCTGTCATAGAGGCGTTGCATGTGTGAGTGATTGTGAAATGAGTAACTCCAGCTCACTCTTTCTGTTCATTTTTGCTGTTAGCCTGATTTGATCCAGATTGACGTCACAAAAAAACATTGAAGTTTATAACGGCAAATCCAATTCATTTATGGCATTATGAGAATTGTAATTTATTTGCAAACTGACGTCAATGTTTTTCAAGCCTATGTCACTACATTTCCCAGCTTCCCTTGCAATACCAGTGGAGGACTTCTCCACGCCGCTCTGTCTGCTGTCTCTACTCTGTCTCCAGGTTGTCCCACCCACAGCATCATCCGATTGGTTACACGCTGTGGTTACACGCAGAGCCACGGCACGGCGAACAGCCAATCAGCACTGAAAGCTGTGCATGCTCACAGACACAGCGGAGAGGAGGAAAAGTTTTGCCAATGGAGAAAGCCTGGCCCTGTTCCTGGAGCCTTGGCTTCTAAGATAAATCAAGGCAGCAGACTCTCCTGAAATTGTGATGAACATCCCAGTCCTCTACAACTCACAGCTCCCAGTAACAGTACTGTGATCCCATTATAGAATGTTATAGAAACATACGTGGTCCTGCCAGACGTGCCTGTTAATCACTTGAAACAAGGCTGCTGATAATGTCGATACGGAAATAGTCCGTCATAGCAGAAGTCTCTGTGTATGTGAGTGTAAAAACCTAACTCCCAAATTCTACATAGAGTGAACGCGCCGCTCAGCAAAGCACTGTGGTTTTGCTCCGACTGACAGGCTGGCGACATCACCCACTGGAAGCACTGTGGCACACACAACCCAACATCTGTACAAGCAGCATCAAACTGGTTCAGTCAACAAGTTACAAGACCCACTACTGACTAGGTCACTCTATTGGATGATATTTATATCAACAATAATCACACTTCTCGCAGATTGATATTTTTCATTCCACAATGTGCATATAAAATAAATATAGGACTATAATGTTGGGTGGAAATCACAATGCTTTTTTAGTTTTCAATTAGTTCATATGAAAATTATCTATCATGTGCATTTTCTTAATTCTGAGGCTATTGTATTGATCTATGTACATTTATTGACATTCACTTATTCAAACTATGATTACATGTGTGCAGTAATGACATACAGCAGACATGTACAACAACTAATTTTAAAATGTTTATTCTGAGCACTCCTTTTTCTGTGTTGCTTTTGTAAAGTTTAAAAAAAAAAAAAAAAGGGGAAGTGGATCCTCAGGGAAGATCACAAAAGTTCTAAAGGACAAATCCTGGACTCTGTCTTCTTTGGGTTCCTCGCTTCATGTTAGCTATCTGTCGACCTGTTTACGTCAGACACAGACACGTAGGACAGAATAGACTCCTTCAGTGTAAAAAATCTTTATTGATACAACACCCAGGCCGTCCGAACCGGTTGGCTGTTTTGTCAAAGCCTCTTAATAAAAAGAAAAAAATACTCTTGTGTTGGAAGCTTGATGTTGTGAAGAATCATTTCTGTTGTAAGTCCAGATAGAAAACAGTGATCCTGACGGACAGACCTTAAGAAGACCTGCAGGTCTCTCAGGGTATCTTACCTTCAGGAGTGTGTGTGTGGACAACAGGAGAAGAGTGCGTGAGAGGGCGAGGGTGATGCATACGATGAGAGACAGATGGTGTGAGATGGAGGAGGTGTTTGTCGGGCTTTCAGAGAGTGTGGGGTTTGGCTGAGGACGGGAGACTACAGGCCCTGTGTCCTGAGCCGGCCTGTGTGTATGTGTGAGTGTATATGTGAGCGCCGTGTCCTTGCAGAGAGGCAGCAGACTGCATTATCATGTACAGCCTGACTCAGACTGACCGGCAGAATCCCTGATGCCGTCCTGACACTCAGCAGACAAATCAGTCAGCCGTGTAAAGTCATCCACTCATTCAGTCAGGAGGAAAAAAACACGGAGCCACTGAGCAAGCCATAAAAATACTCCATTTGTCAATAAAAACATCCACTCGGTCAGCTGGAAGAAAAAAACGACCCTGCACCCTCAGACTTCAGAGCGGATAAGAGCATTTGATAACATTAAATCCTGGTTAACAAACAAACACTATATGATTTAATGATCTGCTATTTTTAAACAGTTAACCAATTGTGAAGTCTTTATGGTTCGACTGAATGCCTTCAGGCTCCATCATGTCTGAGTGAAAATGAATTTTGTCTTTTAGTTTATTTGACTGACCTCAGTCAGTTTGTCATGAAGCGCTAATAGTTATTTAAATCAGAATCAGAATCCTTTTTTATTGCCAAATATGTGACACATACAAGGAGTTTGAGTCTGGCAGTTGTTTCTCTAGAACAAGGGAAGTAAAAATAAATAAAAATACAGAATAAAATTTAAAAATTACTCTTAACAAATGCAGTGTATATGCAAAATGCACATCAGGAACATATATACAACCATCTGGGAATATTTACAACTGATGGGAGGAAAGTGTAGCTTTTTTGTGTGTGGCTTTTGTACAATTGTGCAAATGAATAGTGATTTATTTAAAGGGATAGTTCAGGGTATTTGAAACAGGGTTGCACGGGTATATGGCATCGATCTGATTGGTATCTGTACTGAAATAACCGGCACAGAAGCTAGAGCGATGATCTCTTTAAACATACAGAATCAACCAGAGAGATGAACTCTGTCCCACCAGCCAGCTCTTTTTTTTTCTTGACTACTTTTTCTGCAGCTTCTGCACCGAACACTAATATATACGCCAAATAATTTATTTGCTACTTTTTGGTCTCAGACCTTCATCTGTTATCTAGTTTTGCCAATTCATATCAAATTTATATCCTTACATCAGTGTTAAAAAGTGTGTTATTAGCATCTTTAAAGATTTGATAGGAGCACTGAACCACAGAAGTGAACATGAAGCAGCGTCACTGCGTGCATGACTGTTAAACCACAGAGAGGAAGCTGCAGAGTTTCAGCTGAGTATTTCTCATTACAGGATGATGTGACTCGCCGCAGTGAATTAGCCTGATAATTCTCTGCAGCGTTTAGACATGAGCCTACTTGGACTCTATACTGATAAAATACTAGGGAGGGCATGATAAAATGACCCTACTAAAGTCCAAGTGAAATACTTAGATAACCCAGGTAATGTCATTTTGTAAGTGTAAATTGGGTTTAATTGTCACAAAAAATCCCCAAGAATGGAGGAATTTAAGCTTTTGAGGCTCAAAATGCTCCTTTTCCTATCACTGTGGAGGCAAAAACTGCACCTAAAGTAAACCTTTATTCATTATTTGGATTATCACAATGAAAAATAAACTCTTCCCCCACCTAACTCAGGGTTCCCACGCGTCCTGGAAAATCTGGAAATCTGGAAAATGATTGACCGATTTTCCAGTCATGGAAAACCATATGGAAAATGAGGAAAAAAGTAAAATGACCTGGAAAGGCTTGAATTGTCCTGGAAAATGATTTACCTTCCGTCTTCCTTGTTAGTGAACAAAAATCAAATATAGGAAATTAAGTAAAAATGTTCTTGGTAACTAATGCACACTTAGCCATAAAATATGAGAAGATAAAATAATGCAAGTTAAGGAATAAAATATAAAAACTCAAAACAATGGTGACAAAAATAAAAAAAATATAACATTGCAAAATAAGATTTAGGCTACTTAAACAGTAAATCAACAAAATTCAAAGCGTATGTGGGTGTGGGTCTTGGAAAAGTCCTGGAAAATGATTTCTAGAAAAGAGTGGGAACCCTGTAACTTCACTACCTGCACACTTACAGGGCAGGCTGGATCCAGCCCTGGTGAACAGAGCAACACTTACTCGCCTCTTATTATGCCTGCATCGTTTTGCATTAGAAACCGCTCTGGTTAATTTTTAATGCCACATTATTTTAAGATTACTAAGACGTGTTTTTCTGCTGCATTAATGTGACATTTGAGAGAACAGTACATACGTTGAACCCTCTACAAGTGTCATTATTAATCACACACCCACGTCTTTAAGTGATTCGTACACCCAGTGATTTAACTCATTAAAGCAGCCCGAAGCTGCTTAATGTGTGTAGGAGGAAAAATTGAGTAGAACTCGCTGAGCGTTGGAGTTACAATGATAGATCTGTTCTTATTAATCAAGCCGTGGTGCTTTAATGTGGATGTTAGAGGTCATAATAATGTTGAGTAAAGTTTGACGGAGTGTGTGCTCTGCTCTGTAGAGGATCTTTGGAGCCTGGAGTCCTTCACGGAGCAGCTGGAGGACTGAAGCTGCACTATTATTACACTCAATATGACATTCAGGTGATACGGAGTCAACTGCTATGGTTAATAATTACCGTGTGGATGATTATACCATCAATGTTTTGAAACCTCTATGTGCTCCCAGGCTATCAATCATCATCCCATCTATAATCTCCCCCGTTTATAACCATCTAATCATTTCTCGTCAGGATCAAAATCCCAGACTATAAATATGTATGGAAGATTTTCCCCTCTGATGTTTGCTGATAGGACCGGACTGGCACCACAGATATCAAATCCCAGCACTAAATGACTTAGAGTGATTACCACATGATGCCTCAGACCGGCCCCTTTATCATAAATACGCCGATTAATGATAAGATAAACACATGGCAATTTATACGGAGGTGGTGTAATTTCATAATCTATAAATTAAAGATCACTATCACATGTATATAAGAGGAGATCCATATGAAGATCTGTACATTTTACACATGCTGTTGGCTTCTTTCTCTTTGCCACAGTCAATAAGTAGAGAAAACTTTTAAGCCTTCAGTGAAGGCTCTTAGTTTTCTTTCGGGAAATTTGATATTTGCTTGGAAAATTAAAAACAAAGAAACAAAACATGTCTCTGAATTTGATTTAGTAGCAACATGAACCAAAGGACCTAGAGTGCCTTTAACCAAGATGGTCCAGCCCCTCAAATTTTATGAACATGTCTGTCATGCATTTTTATTTAAATTGTTTCATTCATTAGCATATTCATTGGCCAATTTATTAGGCACGCCTTGCCAGCACCAGGTTGGACTCTCTTCTTCCTTTGGAGGTCCTTAGCTCTTGGTGTCACAGATTAAACAAGGTGCTGAAACATCCCTCAGAGATGTTAGTCTATATCTCCAAGATCGGCTGCACATCCATGATGTTAATTTCCCGTTCACCACATCCCAAAAGTGCTCTATTGGATTGAGATCTGGTGACTGTGGAGGCCTCTGGAGTACAGTGAACCCAGAAACCGGTTTCAGATGATCTGAGCTTTGAGACATGAAGTCTCCATCAGAAGATGGTCCACTGTGGTCATAAAGGGATGGGCATAGTGAGCAACAACACTCAGGTAGGCTGTGGGGTTTAAAACATGCTCAGTTGGGCATTTGACAGATTTGAGATCTGGTGACTGTGGAGGCCACTGGAGTGAACTCATTGTCATGTTGAAGACATGGAAGTGGAAGTCTCCATCATAAGATGGTCCACTGTGGTCCTCAAGGGATGGACATGATCATGGTAGGCTGTGGGGTTTAGACCATGCTCAGTTGGGACTAAGGGGCCCACAGTGTGCCACGTAAATGTCCCCCACACCAACACACCACCAGCAGCAGCCTGAACCGCTGATCCAAGGCAGGATGGATCCATGCTTTATGATGTTCACACCAAACTCTGAGCCTAACATCTGAATGTGGAGCAGAAATCCAGACTCATCAGACCAGGAGACACTTTAACAATCTGTTGTCAGATTTCAGTGAGTCTTTTTGAATAGTAGTCTCCGTTTCCCAGCCTTAGCTTACAAGAGTAGCACCTGGCATGATCCTCTGCTCCTGTAGCACTAGACTGGAAATGTTGTGGTTATTTGAGTTCCTGTTGCCTCTGTATCATCTCAAACTACACTGGCAATGCTTCTCTGACCTCTGCTGTCAACAAGGCATTTTAATCTGGGGAAACTACCTCTTACTGGATATTACCAGTCCAGCACCAACAGCTGTGCCAAGTTCAAAGTCACTTCAGTCACCTTTCTGATGCCTGGTTTGAACTTCAGTGAGCTGTTTACATGCCTAAATTTGCTGAATTGCTGTCATGTGATTGCCTGGTAATCTTTAGGTGTTAATATGAGGTTGGCTGGTTTTACCCATAGCTGATGTTAGATGAGAACATATCAAATAGGAATTGACTTGGAGGCAAAATGCAAAGCAATCATTACACTAACAGGCTGTAAAGTTGTGCAAGCATCAGTCAGACTTCAGCAGTCCAAACAGACTCCACAGGGAGCAGAAACAACATCCACAGGCTAACAAGCTAACAAGCTCGGAGTCTGCTGTCTGAATGTGACACATGAATGTTTGGTATTCCGCCTTCAGTGTCAGACATCTATAAACCTTTGGATCTCGGTATGTGATCGGCGCCGCTGTGGACAGACACAGTGAGCACCCACAGAGGAATGCAGAGGCAGACACCGAGGGTCAGGTGTGATCCGACGTGAAACAGCACCGAACTAAACAAAAGAAATTAACAAGAGGACGCAGGATGCTGTTTATCAGGCTGAAAGTCCCTGAAGCAGCCTGTAAGAACAACAGCACGATGCTTCAGTGAACAGCAGATGTATGGAAACACAAACATGTGGAGTGTTTTATTCCCTCCGAGCAGGACTCATGTTTAATACATACACAATCTTCAGGCTGTGCTGCTGCGCCAGCCGTTCATTATCTCACACAATAGCCTGTTTGTGCCGACTCACCCGTGTTCATCCTCGTACTCACACATGCAGGCAGTCATATGGACACAAGCACACATGAGCCATGTGTTCGGCTGGTGTGGGGATCTCAAATAACTTATTATACATGAAATAAACAGGAAGATAAATCATTCATCACTGGTTGTATTTATGTCGAATGCATACACATTATGGATTTTGGAGGAGATATGAATTTATGGTAACATGTGACCCTGAGAATGTTCAATACATTTTTATTCAGATGGACTTTTCAGGCAGCGTGCGGTCTGTTTTGGGTCATTATCCCTATCGACTGTAAAGACGAACCGAAATCAGTGTTCTTTTGCTTTATGTGCTTTTAATTTCAATGTAGCGCCCACACATTGGAGTCAACAAAGTCCCCTAACATCTTTAAAATATCCATCCCTCCAGTGGTTTCAGACTGTTTTTTTTTCCTAGTCTCGAGCCACATCTTCTTCTTACTTACAAATAAGCCTTTTGAATCCATGTTATCATATCTTATCAGCTTGTTCTTCTTCTTTATTTTTATCTACAAATGCCTGAGAAGACAAGACTTACTTCAACAACAAACGAAATATTCATCAAGGTAATCTGACATTTGCATTGAAGGTAAATTAAAAACATAAACATGTTTAATTGTGTTATAACCTCGTGGTTGTACAAATTTCCAAGGCACACCAGAGTGACCTGCTGCAGCGCCTGCCAACCACAGGGCTGGCACATGTACTGTATACTCATTGACTATTCACCAGGTGTGACTGTTAAGCTGCCCTTTTAGCTCAAATAGCTAATTAGGCAATCACATGGCAACAACTCCAAGCATTCAGGCTTGTGGACATGATCAAGATGACCTGCTGAAGTTCTAAGTGTGATCAGGATGGAGAAGAAAGGTAATTTAAGTGACTCTGATTTTCACACAAAAGCAACGCAAGGGTTTACAGACAATGGTTTGAAAGAGAAAATATCCAGTGAGTGGCTGTCGTCTGGGCAAAACTGCCTTGCTGATGCCAGAGATGAGAGGAGAATGGCAAAGGTGGTGTGAGATGATAGGAAGGCAACGGGAACTCAAATAACCATGATCACTTAGGCATGCAGCGGACTATATCTGAATGCACAACACATCCAACCTTGAAACAGATGGGCTCAAGCAGCAGAAGACCACACCAGATGCCACTCCTGTCAGCTAAGACTAGGAACGCTACAATTCACACAGGTTCATCAAAGCTTGACATTAGAAGATTGTAAAAGTGTCTCATGGTCTGATGAGTCTGGATTTCTGCTCCACCTTAAGATGGTAGGCTCAGAGTTTGGTGTAACATCATAAAGCATGGATCCATCCTGCCGTGGATCAGCGGTTCAGGCTGCTGCCGGTGGTGTGATGGTGTGGGGGATACATTCTGTGAACACTTTGGGCTCCATAGAGCCAACTGAGCATTTAAAAGACTCTAGAAATTAGTGCTTCCTGGACTCAAAAGGAGTTTAATTTTAGGCTTTGGAATCAGATTCACATAGTCATGAAATTGACTAAAGAAAGGCTCCAAGGCACAGGTACTTAGGAATCAAGTCCTCATCAAGAATGATCACATTCAAGCTAAGCTGAAACTTGTCAAAGTGTGTTTTTAAGATATTCATGGTTATTCCAAAATAAACAAGGCACCTAATCCTTTGAAGACAGTGCCCATAGTCTTTTCTTGTTAATGTAATTGTTAACTAAAGAAAGTTAGTACCAGATATACCTTTGTAAAAATATTGTGTAAATATCTTCGACAATGTCTCATGCTAGTTTGGAGAATGCTTGAACAATATTTTACTTTTTACAGTGACAATAAAGTATTGAATTAAATCAATTTATAATGTCATAACTATCTGAGTGTTGTTGCTGACCATGTCCATCCCTTTATGACCACAGTGGACCATCTTCTGATGGAGACTTCCAGCAGCTCCGTGTCTCAAAACTCAGATCATCTTAATCTGATTTCTGAGTTGACTGAACCCCTCCACAGTCACCAGGTCTCAATCCAAAAAAGCACCTTCAGGATGTGGTGAAATAGGAAATTTGCATTTTGAATGTGTAGCTGACAAAACGGCACCACTGTGTGATGCTATCATGTAAATCTAGACCAAATTTTTCTGCAGAATGCTCGAACCTTGTTAATCATGAGGAATTACGGCAGCTCTGGGAGTGAAAGGGGGTCCAACCTGGTACCTGCATGGAGTACCAAGTAAAGTGAGTGTATATGCCATCATCCACACTCAGAATGTCACACCAAAGGACAGCTTACAGCCTCCAGTTAACCTGGCTATTGTGTTTTGGTGGATGGGAGTACCTCAAAGTAACCCACACATGCAAAGGGAGAACATGCAAACCCAGCTAATAGTCCATCAGTCACTTGTGGGACAACACTACCATGAAGCCCTAAACTTGTAGCGCCTGTTATTTCAAAAGTTACTCAACACAAACCATGTCCTTCCTACTTTCTTTAAAATTGATTTTTCTCAGCAGCATCCAAAGACAGAACAAAGAAATTCTAGGACTTGTGGATTTACAAATGGAGATGAAAACAATGAGCGTCTGAGTTATTCCGAGAAACGCTGCAGATTCTTATTTTACTGATAAATGTGTCATTGAACAAACTACAGAGTGACTCTGGCCTTGTTTCCTCAAATGTTTCCAGCTTTTGGTGATGCCGTGTTTTATTCAAATATAAAGGAAGGGTTTAGAGATGCGCCCAGTGCTGTTGTTTGCTGTAAACTGTAATCACTGTCCACCTTCGGCGTGCTCTTTTAGCTCATCAAGCAGCCCTCTGCTCTGTTTCATGGGAGCCTTGAGTCACCGGTGTGTCTGCATGGTTTGTTAGCTTGTTTCATCGTGCTCTGCTGTGATTTGTTCTCATCAGTGTTAAGGTTAAGGATGCAGCCTGTTCAGAGGGACCCAAAATCAGATGGAGAAAGGCAAAAAGTTGATTTTTAATGATTTATTCAGAGGTCAAAATCCTGACCAAACTCACATTGAATCAGATCCCGGACGACAAGAGCCAACTCATGACCTTTCTGTCTGCAGCCAAACACAGAGGCGCTCGAGGTTATCCTTCTCTTTCACTCCAGTTTACCAGACTTGAAATTTCAGAGCACACCCACTGCAGACTTGAAGTTTGTATCAAGCCAGAGGTCATATATATGGATATTTATGGCATGTTTACCAGCATGCGCAGCTTGTTTTTGATCTGTTATCTTCTATAGCGCACAGCCAACTCCCTGCTGAGACCTAAACGTATGCTCAGTAAATGGAGATATTGATACTGTATGTGATAGCAGGGCTGCAAAGATTGCATAACATCCCGTGAGGCATGACTCCATCTAAATGTAAACAGCCAAAGCTCTGAAGGATTCTCACATCTTAAGTCAACATATAGAAGAGCTTATATTAGAGGATGGAAACGGTCTGATTCCCAGAGCCTCTGCCCCATTTCAGAGTAAACATCCCAGTGATCAACACTCGAGACAGCGAAGACAGCATCAGGACATAAACGGAGGACTGTCAGGTCAGGCCACTTTTCACTAAGTCGTCCATTAGAATCCTTGGATTACTTTTGTCTTGCTGTGGGACATTATTTGTTTCTTTAAACTTTTTCATTCCCGGAGAGAATAGACCTAATATTTTACTTTTTGTCATCACAACAACATGAAATCCCTGAAGCATCTCCACAGCTTCTGTGTCTCTCCTACCTGTTGTCCACTTGCTGTGTGCCAGGAGAATATAAACAAATTGTTACTGCCCCAGTCACACATTCCCGTTTCTCATGGCGATTGTGCACGACTGTACACAATTGGCAAGGCTGGTTTGATCGGAATAATGCGGGAAGAAATGACTGTCTCCCCCGTACATGCACTGTCAGTAACGCTTCTATGGCGCTTCTACAGCACTTCGGGAGCATTGGTCCCGCTTCAATTAGGTCAATACAACAATACGACAAGGATTCCATGAATTTCCATCTCACTTACACAACGTCCGCCCCGTTCAAGCCCAGTTTGTGTCAAGTGAGCTCCGATTGAGCCCCGTCGCTTGCCTTTTTGTCACGTTCACTTCCCGTATGAGAAGAACAACGCTGTGAAATCGCCTTGAACGGGACGAGGTCGGGGCACAATCGGATAGGTCCTTGTCAGTCATCCTCATAAAGCTTTCTGGATTGAGCCACGATGAGCCCGATTGAGCCCCGTACATGCCACACTAATACTGTTTGCCTTAGGACTGCATTAGGCTTCCACCCCGCTATACTGAGAGCGGCGATTCTCCACGACAGTTTCCAACAGTACAAAACAATCAGGACCCTTCCCCTTTCTCCGTCGTTTGTCCACGACTATACAACGCTGATCCAGATCTAGTCGGGCATGCACCATGACCAAAGCACGTTCATCGAGATTATGACAATCGTGCACAACCACCATGAGAAATGGGAATGTGTGACTGGGGCATAACAGTGTGAAGTGCACATAAGGAACAGTGGATTATGGCATGTAGGCCTATATTTGACTATTTTTACAACACAAATTGCCGATGCTGAGGAGAAAAAGGGGGGAATCTGTGCCTTGTGGAACATTCAAACCAATCAGTGTCACCTCTGAGTCCAGTTGACATGTGCTTGCCTTGATATTGTAATTTACACAGCCTGTTTCATAGCACACAAAACACAAACAGATGCAGCCACATTCATTTCCCCCTTCAGCTGAATGCCTAATGAGTTCCAGCCAATTACAAGCAAACATCCAGGAACTGGGATTGCCTTCATCTCTTTTGGGATGTGCCTAAATTCCACCAAAAACCTACTGATTTCTACGATTGCGTGGTGTCCCCATGAGACTGTGCTATCCTCATGAAAACTCATCCAGTGGACCTCAACCAACTTTTCTTATCCAGCTGTGTTTCCCAATTTAATGAGTCTGGATTTTTGCTGCAGGCTCAGAGTTTGGTGTGAACATCAAAAAGCATGGACCCATCCTGCCTTGGATCAGTGGTTCAGGCTGTTGCTGGTGGTGTGATGGTGTGGGGGAGATTTTCTTAGCACATTTTGGGCCCCTTAGTCCCACCTGAGCATGGTCTAAACCCCACAGCCTACCATGACCATGTCCATCCCTTGAGGACCACAGTGGACCATCTTCTGATGGAGACTTCCACTTCCATGTCTTCAACATGACAATGAGTTCACTCCAGTGGCCTCCACAGTCACCAGATCTCAAATCTGTCAAATTTGCAGCAACTGTGTGATGCTGTCACATCAATATGGACCAAAATCTAAATGTTGAATTTATGCTAGGGAGAATTAAGGCAGCTTTGAAGACATTAGGCTGTCCAACCTGGTACTAACAAGGTGTACCCAATGAATTGGCCAGAGAGTGTATGTTTAAGCATATATCTGCTCATAAAATGTAATTTAAAACCTGATTAGTGTAAAAAATATAATTATCTATGGTTTGTATTTATGATAAATGATCTGCCTGATGAACTGCCTGCTATTATACCTCTGGGGCCCAGCAGGGGGCCACAGCTGCAGGTGGAAGTCTTTTAAAGACGTTTTTTATTCAGGCTGTCCAGGGCGTGTCCCACCCTATGCATCCATCATTTCCGAGTCGAGTGGAAACCGCTATAATTATGGGCTCTATTATGAATGAATAAGCGTGTAATTTTCACTTTAGTGCCTCGTGTCTGTAATTACATAAAGCTCAGAATTGCCACTCAAATTGGCCTGAAAAATATCTTCAATCATAGTTTATGCCCTGTAAAAAGGTTGATGTAAATTTTACAGTAACTTACTGGCAACAAGATGCCAGTAAGTTACTGTAAATGTATTACAGTAGCATTACTCTATTTTAATTTATAGCATTTGTCTTTTTTTTCTATAATAGCTTTACCACTGTATTTTTTATTCAAGGTATCATTACTGTCTTTCAATTTACAGCATAATTACTGAATTATCAAAAACAGTATCCCCACTGTTTTTTTTATTTACAGTACCATTATCATATTCTAGTTTACAACTTTTTTAATGTTTTTTAAATTGCAGTGATCAGGCTGTATTTTAATTTCTATTACTATATCTTTGACTATTTCACTGATTAATTATTTGGAATATATCACTTTGTAAAAATAAGGAAAAGAAATATACATCACTTTTTATCAAATAAAATACTTTTACTCAAACATTTGTTGCACCCAAAAATGTGAAACATATCTTAAAAGAAAATTTACCTGCTATTAGACAACTTTCCTGGGAAAAAAAATGAATTTTCTCTTGATCTATTATCTTTTACAGTAACTTACTGTCTAGAAATTTTACAGTAGGTAACTATAGATTTTATGGTTAAAGAGTATTAATTTACAAAAATCAGTGTGTTTTTTCACAATCTTTTGCTATTTACAGTAGCTAATTTACTGTAGATTTTTTACAGTAGGTAGCTGTAGATATTGTAGTAAATTACTGTTAAGTTTACAGAAACGAGTTACAGTGTGTGATGGTGTCAAAATCATCTATACAAACAGGGCTAACAACATCAAACGAACATTACAAAAACAGTTGGAAACTCCATCAAAACAGCCACAAAGCTGAAGTCTTAAAAATCAAAGGGAGCTTAAATCCTAAAATAACTGATCTAAATAAACTTTCCTTTGTTACTTTGAGTGCTAAATGAGAGCAGCTCAGCTCGAGCGTCATTTGTAATCTGAGCGTGCACTGCTCAGGGAGACAAAGATTAGAGGAAGTCAGATATCAAAGCCAGCACTCGTGAGGGCCCGCCGCTGCCTCCCCACAGGTTTTCTTCCATTCAAACATAAACGCTGAATGCGTCCACTGAAGCGTGTGTTTGTATTATGAGGAGCTATTGTTGCGTTCCAGTGAGTTTCCTCCTCCATCTGAACAGAAACAATGAGTCCCCGATGGTTTCCAGAGCCAGGATTCAAAGAGTCTGATGGTTATGAGGAGACGATTCCCCTGGAAAATGTAGACGTCAGCCTCAGTGATGAATCAGAGCTAAGCCTGGAAACATGAGGCAGGGGCGACCACGGCAGTGTTTCAGTGTTTTATTGACCTTATTGTGCTTTAATTACCTTCAGTAGTCTTCTCCGATCAGCTGAATAAATGCAACATGGAGCTTATGAGTGTGATTTTGGATTTGAAGAGTAGGTTTCATGGCTTCAATACTTGGTGGAATGAATTCAACAAGGTGCAGGAAACATTTGTCAGAGCTCTTGGTCCATATCTCCAGGAAAACATCACACAGTAGAGAATCTCCTGTTCCATCCCAAAGAGGCTCTACTGGATTGAGATCTGGCGACTGTGGAGGCCGCTGGAGTACAGTGAACTCAGAAGCCAGTTTGATTTGAGCTTTGAGACAGATGAAAGTCTGCATCAGAAGACGGGCCACTGTGGTCATAAAGGGATGGGCATGGTCAGCAACAATCCTCAGGTAGGCTGTGGGGTTTAAAGGATAAGTTCGGTTTCTACAGCTTTCACATAGTTTATAGAATGAAGTAGAACAATATACTCACCCAGAAGGCTTTCCTGATCCAAACAGTGCTTCGGGAGATATTTAGATCCAAAATCAAGCGGCGGACATCCGTATAAATGGTAGCAGACGGGGCATCTGTAGCGTCGCTCCTAAAACTGCATTAATCGTCCAAAAACTCATTAGTTTCACCAACATTTCATCATGGTCCGCTCGCGCTACCCCTCCACGACAGTCCGGTGTCACTCCATCCATGTTTTTGTGACTGTGCTGACCTTTGAACTGAAAAGTTTCTTGCCTCTGCGTCCTCCTTTCGAGGGCTCCTCATCTGTATACTCTGGCTCGAAACTGTAAGGACACCCATCATATTCAAAGTTCTCGTCCACAACATCTTCATCCGATAGATATTCGTCCATTTTGCACAAAACTGGAAGAAGAAAGTTATTGTGTAGCCACCGCTCGCCGATGAAACAATGAGCCGTACTGCGCATGCGCGCAACCGGAAAGAAACTTTTCAGTTCAGAGGTCAGCACAGTCACAAAAACATGGGTGGAGTGACACCGGACTGTCGTGGAGGAGTAGCGCGAACGGACCATGATGAAATGTTGGTGAAATTAATGAGTTTTTGGACGATTAATGCAGTTTTAGGAGCGGCTATACATGCCCTGTCTGCTACCATTTATACGGATGTCCGCCGCTCGATTTTGGATCTAAATATCTCCCGAAGCACTGTTTGGATCAGGAAAGCCTTCTGGGTGAGTATATTGTTCTACTTCATTCTATAAACTATGTGAAAGCTGTAGAAACCGAACTTATCCTTTAAACTATGCTCAGGTGCAGCTAAGGGGCCTAAAGTGTGACAGAAAATGTCCCCCACACCATCACACCAGCAGCAGCAGCCTAGAGCAGGATGGATCCATGCTTTCATGATGTTCACCCCAGATTCTGACCCTCCAGCAGAAATCTAGACTCATCAGAGCAGCAAACATTTTCCACTGTCCAATTTGGTGAGTCCTTGTGAATTGCAGCCTTAGACCCTGTTCAAGCAAATACGAATACAGCCGAAAAGAGAGTTTTCATTACGTTTTCGCGTACCTGTTTCCGCGAGAAAAGTGTTAGGAGTGCCTGAATCCACAAAATTTTGAACCAGGGTTCAGAGTGGAAAGTTTTGAAAATGGATTCATATCCGACTCATGTAGACGAGATTCAGTATTTCAGGGTGAAACACTGACGTCACCCCATGTGCAGTACTCTTTCACATGAAGGCTGCGTACGCATACCAGGAACAACAACAACAGCTTCGGCCATCTACCGACCAACATGTGTGCTGCTTTCTGTGCTCAGTTTGTTATCCAGACAAAAATATCCAGACACATTTGTTGTCCAGTCAAACAACTCCTGCGTCTTCGTGCGTCCACTTGTCATTGTTGTTTATGAAAAGTTTGTCTTCACCGGAACGCATACACGTGTTGTAACACCGCTGTTTCACTACAAACCGACATCACCATCTTCTGGCCTGGCATGCATGCTACAGTGGTTTCAGTCGTTCTCGCGGATGTGAATGCAGAGAACTTTTGAAAATGCAAAGGAAAAACCTTTCCGTTTTTGGTGACAAAGTTGTTGTGCACTTTCAGAAATGATCTGCAGACCTTGGTTGTAGCGAGAGTTACTGTTCCCTTCTCCTCAAACCTCTGGCATCAGCAAGGCCTAGAGTACTCTTGCTTACTTGACATTTTCTTTTTTTTGGACCATTCTTTGTAAATTCTGAAAATCCCAGGAGACTGGCTGTTTCTGACAGATCAGCCACTCAGGCACCAACGACCATGCCACGTTCAAAGTCAATTAAATCTCCTTCCTTCTCCATTCTGCACTGCAAAAACTCAGATCTAGGCAAGTGTGTTTGTCTGTTTTCAAGTCAAAAATATCTAAAACATTTATTGTAATCCACATTAGAATAAATTGAGATAAATATCTTACTTTAAGGAATGAAAGGCAAAAATAAGGCATTGAGTTGCTTGTAATGAAGAGAACATATCAGCCAATGAAACAAGGAAAGTTTGACTCAGCTAGGGTCTTAAATTAATATTTAGCATCTGCTTAAGTTAAATTTGTCTTGTCTTATTGGCAGATTACTTCACTTATTTTTACAAGCAACTCAGGCCTTATTTCTAGTTTTTATATCTTCAAATAAGATCTTAATCCAGACATGTAAGGTTATTGTGGATCAGAAGACATCTTTTGTCTTGAAATTGGATAAAATACTCTCACTTAGATCTGTTTTTTTCCCCAGTGTGTTGCTTGGTTAGAATTTCAGCAGGTATTATTGGCTTTTTGTCTGTTGCTGCCATGTGATTGGCTAAGTAGCTGTTTGCACTGTCATGCAGTTGCTAATAAAGTGGCCCATGAGTGAAGTGTTTTGGTGATGCATAGCCAGGCGAGCGTTTGTCCTGCAGAGCATGAATGATGTTTGTGTCTCTCACAGCTCCTTTGAAAACACAGTTTTATATCTCTCACCGATTTAACCGCCTGAAATGTGAGCCTGGTTTTTAGTTTCAGGCTGAAGCCATTTTCTGGGTTTTTGGGTGATGAGATTTTCTGCCCTTTTAAGCTTTTAAGACCCAGTTGTGCAGTGACTCCTGCATTTCTAATGAAGTATGGATGCTCATTTTACAGCGAGGGTTTAGAGTGCTGTGGCCGGGCTGACATCCCTGGATATTTTACTCTGAGGCTGCAGGATGGAGCTGTACTCCCAGCTGGGGATCCTTGATGGTTGAAGGGTTTTGGGGTAGAAGACGGCGAG
This sequence comes from Cetoscarus ocellatus, assembly GCA_037902135.1. Classification (NCBI taxonomy): domain Eukaryota; kingdom Metazoa; phylum Chordata; class Actinopteri; order Labriformes; family Labridae; genus Cetoscarus; species Cetoscarus ocellatus. Next base: position 578,803 of record JBAMNC010001225.1, read on the forward strand.
GCGTTGAGGGAGAGGCCCTGCCAGAGCTGAGGGCAGAAGCTAACAGGGTTTTCTACTTTCACACCACGCTTGGTTACTATCTCTCAAGTTTACTCATTGATGTGGATTGATTTTTACTGAGCTGAGAGGAAGTGATGGAGGCTGAAGAAGAATTTGTTCTCTTTCAGTGTTCGAGGAGAGTCCATGTCAAAGCTAATACAGTACTTACTTCAGAGTGAAAACAGCTGACCTTCAAATTCTTATTAGCTCATCCTTCAGCATTAGAGCATCATTTAGAGATCACTTTAAAATAACGACCCAGACAGACAGTAAGCCCAAACACACACGGTCTCCTCCTCCTCACTGTCTCCATATGATTCTATTCTCTATTTTTATTATTTGTGGGCATTTTTTGCCTTTATTTATAGGAGAGCGAGAGAGAGACAGTGGATAGGCTTGTGAAAGGGGGTGGGGGAGAGTAGGGGGAGGACACTGCAACAGGCCACAGGCTGGATTTGAACCCAGGCTGGTAGAAGCATATGCATGGGCTGTGCCTGGTTTCTCACCACTCCACCAAATCAGCACCCAGATTTACAAAGTTCTCTCCTTTACAGCTCAGCACTACCGCCCACATTCCTTATTATTGATTGGCCCATAATGAGAGCCAAGGGCAATTTAGGGTCACCAATCAACCTAGTGGGCATGTTTTTGGTCTGTGCAAGGAAGCCAGCCTACCTGGAGAGAACCCATGCATGCAGATGGAGAACATGCAAACTCCACACAGAAAGGCCCTGACTGACACAGGGTTTCGAACCAGTTACCTTCTTGCCGTGAGGCATGTGCACTACCTGCTGCGCCACCGTGCCGCCCAAAAGTGCCTAGGTTTAATAAATTAAAGGCAATAGTAACTCATTTACATGATCAAAATCAAGTTTCAGCCAAAATCTGAATCTCCAGCTCTTTAAATAACATTGGAACTTAAATGTAAGAAGGGCATCGGTGATCGTACTCACTGCCTGGTCTTGTGTTAAATTACAGAAATACTGGGTTGATGTCTTATTTGAAATACGAAAGGTTCTGAAGAAGGAGCTTGAACTCGACCTGGTTTCCCTCCTTCTGGGTCTTCCAAGTGGCCTTGTAACTGATAAGTATCAGAAAAATTGTACAATGTTATGACATTTTGCACCAGGAAAAAATTCTCTTCAGCACTGGATTTCAGATACAGCTCCCTCAGTCATGGGATGGCATAGGACAATAATGGACGTTTTGACTTGTCTCCTGCACAACAAAACTGGTGCTGGAGACCATTCCTTGATTAAATTAATGTAAGCATTTCTGCTATACTGATAAGAGCATTTATGTAAACTATTATTTGTATTATTATTATTTTATTTTTTACTTTTTTCTCTGAATTTAGCTCCCTTTGTATTTTGCCCTATACGCTGACTTGGATCTGATTTTTCTGTTTGTGTTTCTGGTTTTTATTAGTCCCGGCTTGTTTTCATTTTGTTAGATCTTGTCTTACGTACAGTATATTTGTTTAATTAAATATTAAAAATAAAAAATAAACAAATAAAATGTAAAAAATAATAATAACATCCAAACACATCACTTTCTTGTCCTCGCTTAAACCGGACGAACCTGAATGCAGCTAGACCTCAAACACATCACTAAACAGGATGTGCATATGTTAAGGACCAGCATTTTTAGCTTACCCCATTAGCTTTTATCCTGTTTGTCTCAGTGTGAATTTCAGCACAAACTTCAACACTGGGTTGATATTTTTGGCTAATAGGACTAAAAACATTAAAGGCAGTCTTTAACATTTTATTTCAGAGGATAACTAAGCAGGAAATGGAATATCAGCCGATATTGACTTTACCTTTAAATTCAATTTAAGTTGAAACAGTTCCATATTGTTGCTTTAAAGGTTCAAAGACTCATAAAACTGACAACAATTATGTTTGTTTACCATTTTTACTGGTGTAGTTTAAGTGAAAAATGCTCAGATCAGTGTACAAATCAAAAATAGACTCTACCTTTCCTCTTTCCTCACAATCTTTGATGTTTTAAGTTGCATTAAACTGAAAATGGGACATGGAAGTGAGATAGTTTGTTTCTCTGTATTGTTCCTCTCCCACTGTTATATGATTTCCGTCCTCTCTGCTGCCACACTTTCATCTTAAAGAGGGCTGCACTAACAGCGCCTTTAATGGACAGTTGATGAGCTAATGAGCGATGTGATGTGAGCCAATTATCTTTTCTCTGTTTCACCCGCTAATGGCCCTTTATAACAGAGACATGATGGCTAAAGATATGAATGATGTGGCTTATTGTGTTAGCTTGGGTATGTTGATTGGTTATGTCGATCTCAACATAATAGATAGGAAATGTTACTCACTTTTTAATTGCACTTACACGACTGCTCAGCTTTGAATGACAGCTCTGATTGCTCTCATGGTTGACATCCAACTGAAAGGATTTAATTAGTTCAAATTGTTCAAAATTATCATAAATTACAGAAAATATTAGATCTACTCCGACTGATGTCAGAGTGCCAGCAGCCGCCATGTTGAAAATGACTTCTTAACAAACTTACTTTAATGTAGACAGACAAAAAGTCCAAGCTTAGGAGCCTAAATATGGTTACACCAACATTCAAGGTTTGTCAGAACCTTCTTAATCACCCAACAAACATCAGCACCTCAAAGGCATTTGGTCTTACCAGTGAAGCTCATATTTTCATACATTCAGATCTTTAACAAACCCCTGTGGCTTTCTTGGGGCCACACGGTCACTCCAAGGACTCTGTGGTCTTCCTTATATATGATATAAGATTATATTTATTATCTATTATTATTATTTCATCTTATTTATTTATTCATTTTGAATGAATGAATGAATGAATAAGTTTATTTCAAACATATAAAAAAAGGCAAATGAAAAGTACAGATGGAAAAAAAAACTAAGAAAATTAGCTCTTGGATGTTTCATGTATGAAAAGGACTGAGAAGAAGAAGAAGAAGTCAGAACTTATTTAATTCCACTCCCTCTCCATCAATTAATAACCAATTATTCAGCTTCCCAATCTATATAAATACAGTTTAAGTCTAATTTTATCTGTCTAAAAAAAACAGACTTAATCATTTAATGAAAAAAGACTGTCTATCAAATTGATTAAATTGACTATACATGAGTACATACACACAAAATTATACATTTATATACATACACATACACACGTCTACCCACCTCTATACATATATACACGTACATATACAGACATACATATACCCACAGCTACACACATACAGACATACATGCATAAACACTACATACACATACACACATGCATGCACACACACATATACACAGTCATACATATATATGTGCACACACATACATACTCATACATATATATTTCCATCAGAAAATCCAACATCAGGAAGTTGGATGCTCTTGTGCATCAAGGCGACTGTCCTCCAGTTACACACATAGCGCAGGTGAAAGAGTGTTTGAGTACAGGGTTTAACAGTGAGTTCATCGCAGGTTGTACTTTCTTGATCATCACAGCAGTGATGGAGTCAGAGAGCAAAATAAAACACCCTTCTGTCTCAGTTATTTAAAGACCGTCATTGGATTTTTTTGTTTTTCTACAGCCTGTTATCAAGTGTCCAATGGCCCAGTGTTGGGGACTTAAACAGTTTTAAGGCTGCGGGTAGAACAGACCTTTAAGTTATTCAATAATAAAACATTTTCTTCGCAGAGGGCTGCACAGCACTAACTGTCATTTTGTTCAGATCCTGGTTTCCTTGGCTCTCTTTGAGGAATTTGGGGCGTGCATAGTCATTAACGTGGTTGTTATTCTGCCTCTTTCCTGTGCACCATTAGTTAGCTGCAATGAGAGAAACACTAATTAAGAGCGTTTTTGCTGGAGTCTGCATTTATGTGAGTGTAACTGCTCTACTTTCAGCACTTCAGACGTCACAGTACAGCTGCTCTGAAACTAGTTTAACAGTAATGGGAGTCAGAGCTGCATGTTTGAGCAGTTAGTCCACACAGCACTGATCAGATTAATCTGCAGAGCCCTTTTGATCAGATCGATCCTGCTGACTCGTGATAAGAAAAATAGTTATTAAAACACACTAATCCATCCTTCTCTTTCTTTGCCCCTAATGTCTCTGATTTTAATGAGTGAGTGAAAAGTTTTGCAGTGCTCAGAAAATCAGGGATTTTCAGTTCAGCAGTTGTTTGTTGTGCTCCGGTCTCCGATGACCTGCAAATCCAACTCTGACTGTGGTCACTCTGCCAAAATCAATGCACAGCCCAGCGCTGATCCCTCAGATTTGGTGCTCTCCACCTGCTCCCTGATGGATGCTCTCCAGATCAGCTGAACTCTGCTTTCTGCTCCTCTCCTTTGCATTAGTTTGTTGCCATGGGAAAACACTAAGGATGATGAATCGCTTCAGTCTGCAAGTATAAAATCATTTTTGTATAAAACATCCACTTTCACCATCCCAACCTTCCAGAAAAGAGCACAAGAATCATTAATTATTGTTTCATATCATTCATTAAAGATGACTTGTGTTTCCAGAGCACTTTCAGGAGTTTTTCCAGTTAAAATGATCTGCTGACTCGACTCTTGACCCGATCAGATGTTGTGGTTGAAGGTTAACAGATGACACGGGATAGAGATCAGCACATTGGAAATGGATCAATCGTGTGCATCAAAGGACGAATTAGCCTCGGCTAACAGAAGCTGTTTAATCCGTCCAAGGCCAGATATTCCCAGAGACAGCAGAGTGACGCAGGCTGCAGGCGGGATCACTCTGTGAAGTTTGGATCTTCAGTCAGATAATTAACTCAGCAGCAGCCGTCTGTGTGTTTTGATCCTTAACTGTGACTCTGCGCCCATGGTGCTGACTTTAACTTGCCCATTGGAGGTCACATTTAATCTCAAATAAGCTTTTTAGTGGCCTTTGTACATAATCAGTCCACCTCCTTCTGTTGTTTACTCCATCCTTTCAGAAAATATATCCTCAAACACTCAGTCTGGACATTTTCCCCTAATGATGTCATGAGGGATATGCCACCTCCTGCAGATGGGAGACACTCCCTGAGCCAGATGTTTGTTCAGCCCGCAGTGGAAGGAACAACGGCACATTCAAGTTGTACTAGGAAATCGGGACTTCCAAGTTCCGAGTGGGAAATTTCAACTAAAGTCGGAATTCTGAGTCAGAAGGCCCCCGGAGTTTGCAATCAAAGAGGGCTGCCCGGTTGTACTGGCATGTTCCAGCTGATCTCTGAACTGGGACAGTCCTAGTTGCAAATAAAATTAAATTTATGGGAATGCCTCCTTTGGTTGGAATTTATTGCTTTGAAGTTGGACGTCTTCAGCAAGCCCAACTTTACCAGCTCCTAACTGGAACGCGCCTAGCTGGGATATTATGTAATTCCCACTCCCTCTTCCAAGTTCCCATGTAAATGGAATACACCACCAGTGCAGGCATGTATGTGCAGCCACAGTAAACATCAGAGCACAGTGTTGGAAGGCAAAGCCAAATTCAGTTCAAGCTAAGGGCATGACTGGACTCGGCTTGTGAGGACAGCCTGTCCTGAGGAGGGCTGAGACAGAGGGTTGAAGGAAATACCAAAATCAAAAATATGTTCTGGAGACATCTTTGACCAGTGTACACTGTAAAAAGATTGTTGAAAATTTTACAGTAACTTACTGGCAACAAGATGCCAGTAAGTTACTGTAAATGTACTTTAACTGCAAATGTACTGTAACTGTTTTTTTTATTCAAGGTATAATTACTGTCTTTCAATTTACAGCATAATTACTGTATTATCAAAAACAGCATCCTTACTGTTTTTTTTCATTTACAGTATCATTACCATATTTTATTCAACAAATTTAAAGTGTGTTTTAAATTACAGTGAGCTTGCTGTATTTTAAGTTATATGGATTATATTAAATTTATATCTCTATATCTTACTGGTCTTGTATTAGGAAGATATCACTTTGTAAAAAAAATTAAAAAGAAATATACATCAATTTTATCAAATAAAGTATTTTGGCTCAAACATTTGTTTCAGCCAAAAGTGTGAAACATTCACTAAAAGAAATTTTACCTGCTGTTGATCAGTTTTCCTGGGAAAAAAAAAAAAATTCTCTTGTGCCATTACCCTTCTCAGTGACTTACTGTATAGACATTTTACAGTAGGTAACTGTAGATTTTACGGTTAAATAGTTTTAATTTTATGAAAAAACAGTATGTTTTCCCACAATCTTTTGCCATTTACAGTAATTTACTGTATAGATTTTTTTTTTTTACAGTAGGTAGCTAAAGATATTATGGTAAAATACTGTGAGGTTTACAAAAGTCAGTCACAGTGTACACTTGCTAAAGCGGAGTCAAACATGACCTTTTAAAGTAAAAATGTCAGAATGTTTGGCCTTAAAATAGTTTCAAAGAAGTGCCCCCGACCAAAGCTTCATAAGATAAAGTTTAGTCGGCTGTCACCTTATGATTAATATTCAAATATCTGTCTTAACATGGTGGTAACAATCTGGACTTGAACTGTAAATATACACTTCATAGAAATTATACACTGCTGAAGTACTTAAGGCGCCTGGAGCAGTGAATCCAACAGAGGGCTCTCCCAGCACAAACCAACCGTCCAATGTTTTCTTCTCTGAAACATATCATTTGTAGTCACGCTGGACACCCCTTTGTGTCGATTATGTGTAACTCCTTATCCATGACACATCCATGGCCTGTTAGCCTTGGCCAGCCTTGTTCAGCCTCGTACAACAGCATCCTCCTCGGCAGGCCCTCGCTACAGCCACAGAAGAAGGTCATCACAGACAAGACTGCAAGATGCACGGACATGCAGTCCACCAGTGTGGCCTTGGAAGAAATTAGTGCTTTAATGACTTCTCTGAAGCATTTACACCTAACACAAGTAAGACATTGGTTCAAACTCACATCTAAGTTGCTCTTTTATCAGTTTAAACAGAGATATCGGGGCTGCAGCTTTGGATCAAGTCAATCCACAGTGATACAGTCTGTACAGTGGACACAGGTTGAGTAGTGCCCCTGTTATGAAGCAGTTACATGGTATTATGATGTGCTTGTTTTTGGCTCAATGTTATTACCGCAGCTTTAATAAAATATCATCCATTTTGGGATCATGCAACAGCCCTAGTGTTAAATTAGCTGTATCTCTGTTCTTGCACTTGCAAAAAGGGGACCTAACATTTAATTTTTCATACTTAAAGCCTAAATTAGAGGAAGAAAATGTCCTTTTTTAAGCGAATTGACAAAATAATTTAAAAGCTCTTTTTTCTAGATAGGTTTAATCATGTATATAATTCCCTAATACACTTTACTTTGGTTAAAATGCAGTGAAGATGAAATGCAGCGAATAATTTCTCATTAAAATGCATCAGCAACTTTCTTTAAAATCAAGTGCTTAATTATAATGATTCAAATATTTTCTTTTGTCAAACAAACACAACAAGACTTGATCCAGATAAGACTGGTGGAGAACAGCACCAAAGATTGGCATCAGCAGAGCTCCACAGTTATTGTCACACAGCGATAAGCACTCGGTCATATCAGTGTGAAGAGGACGGAGACTAAACAAGGCTGAAAGAGAGACAAAGAGAGGGGGACATCACTGAAGTGATTAGAATTGAAGGCATGGACGACTTTCCCTCAGCAGAGCACAAGTTTGCCAAATTTGATGGACCATATGCTGTCAAAAATCCCTCAGACCATTACAACGAGTGTTTTCGATGATCAATCTTCTGTGGCGTCTCTGAACTGCGGACATGCTGGATTTTTTATTTTTGGACAGAATTGAGAGTGAGAGAGGTGATCAATGATTGAGGACACAATCCAAGGTAGGGGGGAGATGTCAGACGTCTCTCATCAGTCATATTTAGACATCAGCCGGGGCGGCCCTCAATATGCTGACAGTCTGGTCTGGGCCTCCCTCGTCCTGGTTTTCAATCTGCAATCTTAATGTTCACTCTTAGGAACCACTGAACCATGGCGTGAACTCATATACACAAGACACAGGACTACAACAGTGCAGACAAAAATAGTTTGGAACACAACATGGACTCTTGTTGATATATTTACCAGTGCCTCACATGTGCTGCTGCAGGGTACCACAAGACTTCAACCTGTTGACTGAGAAGTAAAACTACAATAAATTTTCTCTGTGCTTCATCCTAGCCGCCTTTGTGTTAAGGTGAAACAAGTGACTGCCAGTGTTGCTAGATTTTGGTCCTGAAATAAGCAACCAGGTTGATAAAAACAAGCCCAAAACAAGTGACCTCTCAGCTAGTTTGTTTTCTAATGTGACGTGTTACTTTTTCTATTAAAGAAAAATCTACATAAAGCATGTTTTAATTTTGATTCACATTGCATTTCAATCTTACTGACAGTTTTTCTTATTTGGCTCTTAATTTACCTCTTCAACATCCTTTTCTTTACACAGAAGTGAAGGGAGGGGCTACTGTTATTTATAACTCTGTTATCACTAAACAGTTTGTCTAACCTTGATTTTTGTAAGCAAACAGACACAGTCAGGCTTTTAAATAAGTTTTATGTTGATCCTCTACAGCTTTTTTATGGTGAAAACCATAACAGCTATATTAGAAATAGATTTATGACTATAAGGATTTCTTTTTGGAAACATCATGTTTGCCTCCTTTTACAGTAAAATTTACATTTGTGTTTGGAGTGGGACAAAATAGTTTGTGTAACTTCTGAATTGAGTTTATACTGGTCGTAGAGTGAGCATCAGATCCCACCTGGGTTTGGGGGCACAACAACAAATGAACAACTGCACCTTTGGAACAAGCCAAAGAAAAAGCAACCTGCAACTGCCAATATTTACAAGCAACTTTTCAAAAAAAGAAACCAAAAATCGCTTAGAAAAAGCAAACCTGGCAACTATGGTGACTGTATTAACAGGTGACTGTCAACTGATTGTGTGGACAGATGCTTTAGTTTGAAGGACACTTCGGGTTTTTTTAAGTGAGGTTGTACATGGCATTAGCTTGGACTTTAGCCACAGCAAGAGCAAACAGCTCTGCTTCTGTACAGAAATAGTTGGCGCAGAAGAGCTATTGCTGCACTTGGGGCCACAGTCTCGCTGCAATCTTAGGAGTTTCAGGGGGAAACAAGCTACAGAAACAGCAAAGGGTGATGGCATGCTATATCCATTTATTTGACAACAACTTGTTTTTTCGTATTCTCTGAACACGGGCAACCTCGGTACACATTACAGCCAATGTGTCCTTGCAACTGCAATCCAAACAACCACTACCAAACTACAAAAGTGGGTGATTTTTGTGACAAACATGGCAACTGTTCACTTTGTAAATACTTCTATACACTTGTGTATATATATTTCCACTCCACTTCTGACATGTTTTGGTGAGAGATTGTTTTACAAAGTGGTTCATAATCTGTCCTTTACATTGCAGCAGTAGTGCCCTCCTACTACATTATCTGATTGGCCCTTAATGACTGTGATTGATGAGACAATCATCCAATCACCTGCTGGATATGCTATTGAAAGATTCTGCCCACTCCCAATCACTTTCTCAGGGCTGTAGCCTGTGTAACCTAGTGAAAGATATTGAGTGGTCCATCTGGTGCACAAGTTTAATTAATAAGTGACTTGCAGATTACATTGTGGCCCTCCAACAGAGAACCTTTTGCACTGATTAGAGCTGCAACAATTTTCTCCTCTTGATCGACACAAATAAAGCTCAGGATTACTCGAGCAACGATGCACACTAAAAGCATTTCCCTTCATTTATTTTAATTATTCAGACTATTGCAATGTGTTTATAGCAAAGGTGCACATTGGGATAACAGTAAAAATGACATAATACGCACAGCCCTAGTCAATGCAATGCACAATCAAGTCTATTGTGGTGGCAATGCATCAGTGATTTGGTGAATGTTTCTCTTATTTGTCTGGGAAATGCATTTGACTTTAAAATAAAGGCGGATCATTTATTTAAAGCATTCATTGTGATTTTATACAAACTGATGGGACTTAAAAAGTCATTTGCGTTGGTTTAAAATTCTTGTAACAGCAAATTATTCCACAGACGTAAACATGACTATGCAGTTTCTAAAATGTTTAAATAGTGAACTCAGTATGTTAAGTGTGAGTAAAAAACTAATTATTTACTTGAAGGAGATAAATATGTATGTGATCCCATAATGAGGGTGTGTGACGCTCTTGACATATTAATGGAGTAAATGTTGAAATTAATGGCGGCAGGTCCATTAGGGCTGAAATTAAATCTCAGCACAAATTAACAAATGATTTTACTCCAATTTATTGTACTCTGCTAATGGGATTATTTTCCATATCTTTAAATTTTAATTTCACTGGTGTATTATGTCTGTAGTATGTGATCCTCAGATGGAGGCAGTGAGGTTAAACATAAGAAAAGAAGCATTAATCTTAAAGCTAATTAGCTCATCAATCATCAGCAGGAGGGGAACGAGGGAAGAGGGCTTAACGATGGGGCATGACCCCGAGCGGGCTGCACCACAGGGTGTGTGTGTGTGTGTGCGTGTGTGTGAGTGTGTGTTGTGATACTTATGAGGGGGCGTAGTTGAAAGAAATATGTTTTTTCCAATAATGAATATTGCAGACTGAAGCAGATTTGATGATGGTTTACAATGCAGCTGCCTCATACTGGGAACTCTGGGACTGTTTTTCGTTGCGTATTCAGCAGCTCTGCAGGTTTCCTCCGTCTGTGAACATCAGTATTCAGGCTGTAAATCAAGAGGCACAGTGCTGAGCAGCTCCAACAGGGGATGGACAGAAAAGAAAATATCGACAGCTCTGGACAACTCTTCAGTTTTAAGCTCTGAAAGCTTCCTAAAAAAATAAACTAAAATAAAACTTCTACTGGGTCTAAAATCACTGAGGACACTGAATAATTATCACTGTTTACAAGATCTTCTTTCAGACCTGATGTCTTCTTTCATGTTCACCAGAATTTTTTTTTATTTTTTATTTTGGATCCCCGTTAGCTACTGCTGAAGCAACAGCTACTCTCCGTGGGGTCCACACATTAAAACACAATCCACAAAATACATCAATGACATTTAATATACTCTAAAAATTGAAACAGGAAATAAAAGGCAGTTAAAAAAGCAACCATCTGACAGTCATAGTGATAGTCTCTTAGATGCCCAAAGATCAGGGTGTATGTACATCAATTAATAAATTATAATTTAAAACAATTCTATAAATGAATGAGTCCACTTTTTTCAATACACAGCCGCCCTGAATTTCGGCAGGTAAATCCTGTGTGTTGGACCGAACCACCAAAACAGCGGTACACCAGGGGGTGGTTCATACTCGTGCGCAGGTCGGGGGGGGGGGTTGCATAGCATGCGCTGTTAGCGTAAGAGAGAGACACGGTAGTTACCCTCGAGCGTTGGCTGGTCCGGCCTCTGCCATGTTGGTCAGCTACGCAGTTTCTACGGCCGTTTCCATGACAATGCGCGTCCGTGAACTTCGAGGGTGACCGAAGTTTTCGGTCTTTCGTTTAAATGTAAAATATCAACAACCTCTCTACTTGTTTTCTCACACATCACTGACTACACCTTTAAGAGTCCAAAATAATTTACATAAATGCTTTGAAGCAATTTTCCTGTTGGCTGATCAGATCTTTGTTGTTCCAAATGGTCAAGCATCCCTGTTCCTGCAGCAGCTTCTCCTAAAGCCTCGGCCTGACAGGAGAAAGATGGACGCTGCTGCTGGAACCTGGGCCAGGACCTGCTTGAAGACAGCAGTCTTCTACAAGAGCCTGAGGCTGATAATAGAAGCCAAGCTGTTTCTGAAACCTTATCTGTGCCTCAGCTTGGTAGTAGATAGTAAGCTGCTGTTGAGGCCTGGACTTGGACCTGGAGGTTGGAGCTTAGGTCTAGACCTGGTGGGGGAAAGCTCGTTGCAGATAGCTTGGGCCTTGGCTTGGTGGTAGAGCACTAGCTACTGGGCCCTGTAGAGTGCTATCTGCTGCTTGAGACTGGGCTAAGACCTGGTGATAGATAGTGGGCTTGATGCTTTCAGAGCCTTGCCCTGGACCTGGTGGTGCAAATCTAGCTGTTGTTGAAGTCTGGACCTATTGGTGTAAGACTAGCTGCTTCTGAAGCCTGTACCTGGGCCTGCCTATGGAGAGTTTATTTGCTTTTTGAGCCTGGATCTGGACCTGTTGGTAAAAAGCTTAGCTGCTGGAGCATGGGTCTGATTGTAGAAGGCATGGCTGCTGCTGGGCCTGATACAGGGCACTAGCTGCTGTTCGAGCTAAATTCTGGTCCTGGTGGTGGATGGATAGCTGCAGCCTGTACCTGGGCTTGTTGGAAGAGGGTGTCTTTTGTTTTGTCTTTCACTGGGTGCTGTTTATTTTAAGATATCTTCGATTGCTGCCCTCGTTATCTGTCTTACCCAAAATATAGATCACAGTACAATCTTCGTCATACAACTAATCCTTTTATGTTTGTTCCAAGAACTTATAAAGAAACTGGTGGTTCTGTTTTTTGATTCAAGGCCCCATCAGACTGGAACCATTTGCCTGATTCCCTCAGATTAATTTCGTCTTTGACTGTTTTCGGGAAATCTGTCTTTATTTATCTACAAACACTCTGCTCCTGTTTTCGGCATTAGATGTGTGAAATGCTTGACTGGGCCGAAATGTTTGTAAGTGTACCTAATAATGTAAATGTTTGCATGTTGTTACATGAGTGTGGGTCTAACCATTAATCCATGGTGGACTGGTGGGTGAGGGATGGTTGGGTTGGGAGAGCTTTCTGTGTTTTTGTGTATTTTCAGTATTGTAATGTTTCTCTTGTAATGTCAGAGTGATGTCTGTTGGTTTGTTTCTTATGTTTTGTTTTGTCTGTATATTGGTGTAAAGGTCCCCCTTGAAAATGAGATGATTCATCTCAAGGAGTTATGCCTTAATTAACTGAAGTTTAATATTCTTGCCTCAATTCACAGAAATAATCAAATTTCTCGCTTAGTCTCTAATTATTTGAAGAGACATTAAACAGGAGGCAACATCTGAACTAATTTCTATAAACTCTTAAAGGAAAGGTCTTCGTCCAAAGCTTTGACAAAAGTCAGTGTGCCACACTAAAACACAAGACATCTTTTTACATCATCAATGCATTTAAGAAACCGAACTTCCACACCAGAACATTCTCACATCATGACCTTGAAAGGTGACTTTGTGGTGTTTTAGGTCTTTGTGCTCTTCCTTCACCCAGGTCGTGCTAGGTCATGGACAGCACACGCCCTCTCCCTCGTGCACGTCAGTGTTAGATCTAAATCAAACTCAGTGCAGCGATCGTATTTACAGAACAACAGAGGTGACTTTTGCAATTATGCTTTATTAGCACAACATAATGCTGCGTCACAGGCTTCAGGCCCCTGTGTGTGTGTGTGTGTGTGTGTGTGTGTGACGGGGTGTACTAGTGTGTGTATGTGTTTGCTTAAATGAATTCCCATTTTCATTTTCCCCTCCGTAATAAACAATAATAATCTTTCATAATCCCCATCGCCCCGGCCCATGTTCCCCTCTGTCCTCCAACCTCAGTGCAGGCACGCTCAAGCAAACACCCCCCCCTCCACACACACACACACCCCATCCAACACACACCCACGGCTGCCAGCAGCTGCATGTCCTTATTAACAACAGGAACAACAATAACATCAGGATGAATTAATTATTGAATAAGGATGAGGAAAATTTAAATCTTGTTTCTCCTTCAGTCACAGACACATTTTAGGCTCTGGTTCAGATTTCTCTCCATCCAAATCTCTCATTTACCGTAAAAAAAAAAAAAAAAAAAAGATATTTAAATTACTGTGTCCCAAAAGTGCCATAAAATGATTTAATTTAACATTTTTTCTACTTTTACTGAACCCAATGTTTTTTACCAGCTTCAAATTTAAATGACAGTTTGAGTAAATGCACAAAAGTATTTTTTTATGTTTTTGGTACTTCCACAGTCCAAAATGTCACAGATTACTATGAAATTGACTTTATTTATTTATTTACTTTTTTTGTAGGTTGTTTATTTTCCAGCTTGAAAAATAGATGAGCCTTAATAGGACATTGCTTCCCAAAAGTAGACACATCAGAAAAATGCTGTAAAATCTTTCTTCCTTATATTTTTCCCCATTTTCACTGCATCATACATTCTCACTCTCCCAGTCCTGTATAAAATATGATCATTTTATTCTCAGAGGGTTAAAGTAATCCTCTAAAATTACAAAAAGGAAATTAATTCTCAGGTTAACAGTCTGGGTAATTAAATTAAAATCAACAACATGGACTTTTTATGCATTTGTATTTTTGATGCTGTTGTATGATCAAAAAATGGAACATTTTACTCATTTTAGTTATTTTTCCATGCTGATTAACTTTTTTTTTTTTTAAGACAAATAAAAACTGGTCAAAAATGGTAAATAAAAAAAAAACCAAAACAAAAAAAAACAGGGCACATCCACCCGTTCACACCCATTCAAGCTCACGTTCACTCACTGATGGTTGGGGTTGTCCATCTGTATCACTGAACACATCCTCACCCTTTCATGCCCATTTACACGCCACTGATGCAGCAGTAGGAGCAACTTGGGGTTAAATGTCTTGCCCAAGGACACATCAACATGTGACAGCTGGAGCTGTGCTCGAACCTACAACCTTAACAGTGGGCACTATTAGACTGCGCCCCAACAACCTTAGTATCATACAAAACAAACATGAAAATAATAGTTATGACAAACACAATAATAAATCACAAAAATATGGAGAATAAAGTTTTTTGTTTTGGGCTTTTTTTATAGGGAGGGGGGTCGTAGGTATGCAGCAAAAGGTCTTAGGTGGGGGTCAAACCCCGGCTGCCCACACGAGAGGAGGGTCTTAATATACGGTAACTGCACATTTGCAACTCACTCTGCTAAACTGCCATAAATATATATATTCATATACATATATATGTAAATAAACCTTGCAGTGCTAATAGATCTGCGGGGGATTGTAGATTACAATATCAGAGCTGTGCTTTTGTAAACATGAGCTGCTTGAGTAAAAACATTTTTATATCCTGACAAATGTCATGACATTACCAAGAAAAGTCGAGAAATTAATAGAAATGAAATGTAAATAGACAAAATATCCGTAGAAACTGAGACACGTATAAAACAACAGCATCCCACAAAGAGCTCGATGAGACCCGAGGGGTTAGTAAGAGACTGATAAACTTGAGGCTGCTTTAGCAAGCAGGTGGCATTAACAGCTCCGCTAAAGCAAAACAAACAAACAAACATCATATTATGAGGTTTAACGCTCCTCTCTGTTCCCTTTGATTCTCCTGATCTCTCTTCGAGGCACTTTGTCCTGTCCCTTCGCTTCCGTTTAGCTGTTCTTCCATCACGACAAATTACTAATGTTTGTTTTTTTTGTGTTTGTTTTTGTGAGTCGTCATCTTGAAAATCCATCTGAGCTGAAGTGTCATAGCTTACTCCGCAGAGTGGCCCACATATTTCTTTATTTTCTCCCATGGGGCAGGGTGACTCACGACTGTGACGAATGGAGAGTGTGCAGAGAGGAGAGATGTGTGGCCCCGTCATTTCACAGCACATTTATTTACATTTTTATGCCATAGTGGTTGTGAAGAGTGTCTGCATGGATCCATATCTTCAATCTTTCAGGTCAAGTCTCCCCTGTACGTGAAGTTCATGTGGCGTCCCCTCAGAGATGGTTCATGTGAGTGTGGAGAGAGGAGTTTAGAGTGGATGTCATGTTTGGATAGGTTTCAAAGCCTTCAGAGAAAAAGTCCAGCCTGAAGTTGTTTAAAGCTTGCATGCACGGTTGGTATGTTTGTGTTCCAGTAATTTACTCCTTTGGGTTGATTTGTCGTAAATGTTACCTCCAGGCCACTTGAGGGCAGCGTCAGTATTTATTTTATTTTATTTATTTATTTTGATCCCCATCAGTGTTAATTTTGTCGACTAATTATTTTCGTCATAGTTTTAGTCAACAACCTATTTTTTCCTGATGAAAATTAGACAGTAACTAATAAAAACAAGTGCACATGGACAAAGATGAAAAATAAATTAAGTGACATTTTCATTAACAAATAAAAACTAGACTAAAATATTTGACAGAGAGTTAATTGAATTTGTACAAAGTAGGGACTTATCTTCGTGGTGGGATAACTCACAATTGATTTATTCAAAATGTTGTGAAATTTCATCGACTAAAACTATAACTTATAAGATTTAAGATGACTAAATTAGGACTAAAACTAAAAGACATTTTAGACAAACCATAGCATTTTGTCTCCTCTATCCAACACAATCTATTCTCTCCGTAAAACCACAAACCTTGAATGTGCGGCCCCGCCTCTCCGCCGGTCTCTGGTTTCCTCTCAGTCACAGGTGGCTCTGTTTCCAGACTCAGTGCTTTGCTCGGATTCCTTCCTCCAATGAAATATTAAGCAGACACTTCTCACTATCTCAATATTTGATGTTTCCTTAATGCCTCACTTTGGTATGAGCTCTCAGAAGTTGCCAGGTAGTTTGCTAAGCAGGTCTTTAATAATTAAAAAGTGTCGGGTGAAATTAAAAGTCTCCCCACTCTCTTTTTTGTTTCTTTTGTTCGGTCGGTCTTCATTAAATAGCTATTCACAGCCCCACACCACCTCTGCTGATAACAAAGTTTTAAAGCTCCTTTCAATTTTACAACTTCAGCTCCACAGTGGATCTATTATTTATTAAAAACTTCACATTTTTGTAACTTACTTAAGGATAGATAAGTTCTCCCCATATGGACACATTTGCATACTTTTATCACTGAGTGCAGCAGTAAT
This sequence comes from Cetoscarus ocellatus, assembly GCA_037902135.1. Classification (NCBI taxonomy): domain Eukaryota; kingdom Metazoa; phylum Chordata; class Actinopteri; order Labriformes; family Labridae; genus Cetoscarus; species Cetoscarus ocellatus. The sequence continues at coordinate 595,716 of JBAMNC010001225.1, forward strand.
TTAGTGGTGGGGGGTTCACAGAGAAGTCTTAATCGGACAGATTTATATGAACAGAGGCATGTTCGTTATTGAACTAAAATAATTTATTTCAGTACATTTCTCAGTTTTGGTGCAGAATAAGTGACAACATGGACACAGAGGCAGGTCATCCAAAAAGGAAGAAGGCATGGCTATTCTTCCATCCCGCCCTCCATCCTTGACGCAATCTATCAAATTATCCATCTTTTTATCCGATGACTCATTCATCCATCAATTCAACCCTCCATCCATCCATCCTCCCCAAATCTACCCATAAATCATGATATTAATCTTCCATTCATCCAGCCATTCATCAATTTATGCATCCATCCATCCAACATTCCTCCATCCCTGAACCAATCTATCCATACATCATAATTAGGGGTGCCAAATTATCGCGTTAACTGAGATTAATTAATTAATTACATATTTAGCGCTATGTTTCTTATCGCGTAATCTCATTTTTAATCTGATTTCACTGTTTTGGTATTTTCAGAGGGCAGAACCTCAAAATACCAGAACAGCTGGTGATTGGACGATCGGTCCGCTCGTCACACTCTTCACAGTCCAATCCATGTCAAGCCACAGTATGACGTTAGCCCAAACTACAAGTACTTCAGTCCTTAGACCATTGTCTTATCTTATATTAAATTATACCACACAGATATATCATTTGCCACTTATACGTGACATGAATGTCGTTTAAGACAATACCCACCAAAGTTTTCGCGGTAAACTTCTGAGGAGGGCATATCTCATATCGTAGGGTAACCATGACTCCGGCCCGGCATTGTTCCCGCAGCATTTCTGCATCTCTCTCAGATTCCCAGCGGTGATCCCCGGTCGGGAGAAGAGCAAAAACATGATTCCCCTTGAGAAAGCTTGAAGTGACGTTCTTTGCTCCTCTTTTAAAGGCGAAATCGAGTTCATTTCTGCTAAAACTGCAGATCTTTATGCATCCACGGAGACCGCTTTTACATGCTGCCATTGTGTTCAAACATGCAGTCCCTTCCTGTTGTCGTCACATCCGCAGCCCCCTCTGTCCCCTGATTGGGCCGTTAAAGTTGGAGAGTTTTTATACATTGGACTTTTGTGCTTGAGTTTTGGGGGTTGGAGAACAATCTTTTGATCTGCCACAATAATCTAAGGAATTTCAATGAAAATACCTCAAGTTGTGGACTTTTTTCAGCAATTTTTAAGTGAGATTATTAAAGACATTAATTAGATTAATTAATTACAGGTCATAATTAATTAATCTCTCAATTTTTTAATCTCCTGACAGCACTAGTAATAATATCAGTCTAACTATTTATTCATCAACTGACCCATCAATCCATCTATCCATCCATTCATCCTCTACTAATCCACTGACCAAAACTTCTAACCATCATTCATCAATTCATCCATCCATTTATCCATCCATCCAATTATCAGTGCACCCTATTATTCATTTATTCATCCATTCTCTAACCAATCTATCCTCACATCATGATAAAATAATTAATCCAAGTACCGTAATTTCTCGTTTATAATGCGCATTTTTTTGCTCTTAGAGGATACGTTCGGTTTTTTAACACTTGGACCTTATTTTTAGGATTAAATACGCTCGTAGACTCTACCAGACAATTTTGGCGGAGCTCAGAGCTGTTTTCGAGCAATTTAGATCCATCCGATGGCGTTTTTTTCTCATGCCATAGTAGCAGACGGGGCCAGAAATCGAAGCCCCTAAATTAGACATTATCTGCTGTGAAACTCGCTCATTTCAGCTACATTTTATAAATGAATGGCCAGTGTTATCACCATGTCAGCTCAACTTTGTTGTTATGGTCATCCGGGGCTTTACAAGGATGGGTAACTTTTGGTGACGTCATAGACATGCACCGCAAGAGCGCAGCTGAGCAGAGCCGCTATTGTTGCTAGGCTACACGGCTACTTTTGTGCAACATGGCGGAATATTTATCCAATGTAGAAGTGTCTGACGACGACTTTGAGTATAATGGATGCCCGTATCGTTTTGAGCCAGAATATACCGATGAGGAGCTATTTGAAAGGACGATGCAGAGGGAAAGAGCTGAACAGCTGGCCAGAGAACAAGCAACCACTGCACGTCCACAAATGGGGGCTAACTGGTGGTGTTGTTGTGGACATTGCACGGCAATTGCAACAGAGGAGGAGTGAGTTTCGCAGCAGATAATATCTGATTTAGGGGCTTCGATTTCTGGCCCCGTCTGCTACTATGGCATTGAGAGAAAAACGCCGTCGGATCAATCTAAATTGCTCGAAAAGGGCTCCGAGCTCCGCCAAAATTGTCTGGGTGAGTCTACAAGCGTATTTAATCCTAAAAATAAGGTCCAGGTGTCAAAAAAACGAACTTATCCTTTAAATAACGTCTTATTTTTGGGTGCGTGTTATACACAAGCACAAGCAAAATATTTAAAATATTTAGTCACACCAACATCGCGTTTACAACACATCTGATACAAAAAGCCAAAATATTCTCTTCCTCTGCGAAACATTACCACCAAACTTTTGTAATTCTTATTAAACTGACTGTTAAACTGTTCTGATCCAATATTTTTGGTCTTAATTAGTTTACCTTAGTGTAATGATCATGTAATTCTCAAGCATTACGGTACCACTCTCGTGTAAACACACATGGCACTGCCATCTTGTGAGCAAGGGAACCAAAGTAGCTGTGCTGTGATTGGTCAAAGACATCGGCATGTTGCTAGCTGCTCTCTTATTGGTCGGTACACTACGCCTGCGCATGCTCTGTCAGAAATCGAGTAGGTGCACATGCCTGAAGCAAAAGGTGTTTCCACATCCAGTTGAGAGAAAATCATGTACGGTATTTGTTGTGAAAATACTGAAATTTCATTGATTAAAGCTTTGAAAAAAGGTAATTTTTGAGTTGTCGGAGAGATTAAGGTTTGGGCAAAATGTGGGTGTGTGTTTTTTATGAATACAGCGTTTTTCCTGGAAAAAAGCATGAAAAAATGGGGTGCATGTTATAAATGAGGGCGCGTTATATGAGAAATTACGGTATGCATACAGTCACCCACTGATTCATTTTCTGACCAAAACTTCCATCCATCCATCATAATTCATTTATTCATCCATTCTTTAACTAATCAATCCATACATCCATTAATCCACTGATCCATCAATCCATCCGGTCATCCATTTACCCATTCATTGATCATCTTTTCATTCATTAATCCATCCATTCATCTCTCCATTCACCCACTCGATCATTGATATCCCAGCTCATCTTTTTACCCATCCATCCTTTGACTAATCCATCCATGCATTCATCCATCAACCCAATGAAGGCAGTTCCAAGACGATGATGTTTGGCCTGCATCTTCTTCGGACTCAAATCCAGAAGTTTATCCTCAGTGGGTTGGTTGTAGATTATTGATTTTTATTTCCCTTTTGTTCTGTCATGTCGTTTCAGCAAATTTTACAATTGACTGAATATTTTTTACATGAAATAATCATCATGATCCGATGTGTGGGCTGCATGGTGGCACAGTGAGTGGTATTGTTGCTTCACAGCTGAAGTGTTGCTTGTTTGACTCCCTGTTGGGGCCTTTCTGTGCTGAGTTTGCTTTTGCTCCAACATCCCTCACAGTGACTGAAGTTCCCTATGTATAAGTGTGGCATGGTATTTGTGTCTGTATGTCAGCCCTGTGATTGACTGGTGGCCAGCCAACTAAATGTTCGACTAGGATAGGCTCCATCCCCCATGACCCTGAGCAAGGATCGTATGATTTAGGGAAGAGATGGATAAATATGATGTTAATATTTAATGAGCTTGGAGGGAGAACTTTTTCTGTTTGCGTTGCTTCTTTCTACGACAAAACTGAGTTTATGTGAGACTTGATGTGAGCTGGTCTATTCTTGTTAGTCTTTCAGAGAGGGAGTTGAACCCACCAAGCTCTGCTGCAACAGTAAATCAAGTGGCACCTTGATAAGTAAGACATACAAGGCTCTGACAAGCAGCTGAACACCTGATGGAAACTCCAGATCAGGAGGAAGACAGAATAAATGAAATGATGCACACTCATCATACTGTCCCATCATTGCAAATTATCCTGCAAAGATGACTGATTATTTTTAGAGCAAAGAAAAAATGAAATTATCCAAATTCGAGAGTCCTAGATGCTTCCTCTCTCCTTTGAAAAAAGAATAATACGTTCAGACATTTTCCCACTTGACGTTACATTAAAACCATTTCCCCGCTGCCTCCATGAATCGGCTCCATCCACCTTCTCTTCTCCTTCTCCTTCAAATCTAATCACATTCTGTCTAACCAAGTTTTGTCCTTGAATATTACTTCAAGCAGAGTGCGGTAACATTATTAACCCTCCCTGTGCCCCTATTAACCATTTCATTTAAACCAATGTCTCCACAATACGTGGATCAGAGAGAAGGTCAGGGGCCAACCACATCTGGATTCATGTATGATAATGCTAATTATATTTCTGACCGGGAAAGACACAGAATCCTGTCATTTTTAAGAAATGCTTCATTTTTCACTGAAAGAAAAAGCTGGAAATACCTCCTGGTTGTCTAACCCTTCCATGCAGGGCACATAATTTGGTCAGTCTGAGTAAAAAAGACGTTGAAGAAGAGGGCTGAGCTGGTTTTAATGATAGTGTGGTTGTCACAGTCTTACCTGTTGATGAAAAATGTCACTGCTGGCAATGAATTTCATTAAATATAGAAAAAAACAAGTTTTTGTCATATTAACCATGCATAACTCAGGTTTTAGTTTGGTAAAGACGTTAAGAATTGATGATTTATGGACTAAAACTTCAATGCTTTACAGAGTTCAAACCACTTAGCCTATTAAGTAAACGATTCAATTCAGTTGGATATTACGATGCGACACAGTGAGTAGTATTCTTGATTTTCCATATTTTTGAACCAGGCTACTATTTTAGATTAAAAAAATACAAGCACTCAGACAAATATGAATTCATTTTATTAATCAGAAATGGCTTTTAAGATCAAATGCAACCAAAATAAATACACTGCATAGGTCTCATCTTCATGATTATTATCTTCTTCCTCAGACACAAAACTGATGCAGCAGCCTCTGCAGGATTAATGATTACTATCTCTGCATCGATGCACCTTCATCTACGTCTGCATCACAATGCACTGACTAAAAGATTATCTTTGACACCCCTAGTTAACATGGCTGCATGTTTAACTGTAACACCAGTCAGACTGTAAAAAGGCATATTTACATCGTTTTCAATGTGATGCACGTGTGGCAAGGGCGTTTTTAAATACTTCATACATGCGGACAGATTTTCATTTTTGAGAAAATGTGTTTTTACGTACTCGCCCATGTTTGGACACAGCCTTTAAAATTATCCTCTCCTCTCTCTGTCATTTCAAGGAGTAAGAGAACTACAAAAGAGCAAAGAAACTTAGATTAAACATGTGACAGATGTTTAAAACAGCGATGCAAGATGGCTGTAGGGACAGATGCAGCAGCAGGCTGTCCTCTCACTTTACAACAGAGCAGGCTGAAGACAAACTCTTTATTTAGATATAGATATGTGCAAACGGACAAATACACATAAATATATTTATAATTCTATATACACAGACATACATCCAGAGATGTGTCCATCCAGGCAGAGACAAAGGGACGAAAAATAAGAATTTATAATAGAGACAAACCCATGGACACTCAGATCATGAATCTGTCCTCATCACATTTGTCTCTGCTGAATATAGATTCAAACAATCAATCTTTATTTGTATAGCAACACATTTGTTAAATATAAATTTATTTAAGGTATCCTAGGTTCATCTAATCATCCAACACTTTTAAACAGTTTACTCTTAGGAAGTGCCATGTTCGACTATAATCCTGTCAGGTTTATTTTTGTTTGTTTTCTTGTTTTTGCCTCATAAACTATGACCTTTATTAGAATTGGAAAGCAGCACTTTGCTACAATATCCCTCAAAGCTCTTAGAGCGATCAATCATCGTGACGGCAACAAGAAAACATGACAGAGGCTTTAAAAATATATGTCAGCTGTGAGGCACAAACATGCTGGTGTGCTGTGATTTTTTTACTCCTGCCTTCTGCCAGAGTTTGTCTAATAAATGTCACCAAAACAGTGAACAAAGCCTGACGGGTCGATACGCTTTGAGAAATGGCCTTCAATCTCTCAGCAAGTATCTCAATGACTCTGAATTTAGCTGCTCCCTCACACAGGCTGCTGTGTATCTGTATATGTGTGTGTGTGTGTATCCTGGTGTGAATGCTGCTGCTGTGAATAAAGACACACACTGGAGAGTAGATAGACCACTCCGAACCCCTGTCTTGTTTGGTTGGATGAGTATGGCTGAGGACACAAAAGGCTTGTAATGCTCCACGTCTGATATCATAAGCTATAACACAAAGCTGTTCAGCGTTCAGGCGGAGAGGTGGGAGTGGGGGGAAGGCTAGAGCTGAATTTAAAGCAGAGTTTGAGTGAGGAGCCCAAACGACCTGCCCTTGGTGTGAACTGCTCGATGAAATGATGTGCCGGCAACAATTAATCTCTGCGTGAGATCATTAGGACGACGCTGAGCTCGGTCCCGGAGCAGAGAGCGGTAATGAGCTGGACCTCCAGATCTGCATGTCTGTCTGTCTGTCTGTGGAAAATCTGCAGACAAAAGACAAAACAGCGAAAAGTTTGATCACAAGACAGCAGAGCTGAAACAAGGGAGATCAGGAAGGAGTCACGGAGCTTTGGCACCTTTGGGGTGCTTCTAGCAGCACATTAGCCTTCCTGTTTTTGGGCCAGTTTGTTGATAGAAAAGTTTCTTCAGGGACAACACTTCCTCACTCTGAACTTATCAGTTAAAACTAAATATTAAATAACTGTTCTTGGTCTTAAATTTTTATCCTGCTGGCCTTGTTTCCTCCACCAACATCTTTAACCCTTAAACTGGTGTCGAGTAACGTCAAACAGTAAAATGGTGTTGACAAAGTCAGTGGCATTTCTTTCTCTGATCCAATCGAATCCACTTTATTTATTTATTTTAATAAAAGAAAAAAAAAACATTTTAAAACATTTATCATCAGGAATAGATCACAAGAGGGTAATGGCATCATCTTTGGCTGATGGATTGAAGAAGGTGGTGGAACTCAATGATATTTTCTATAAATGCAAACTAGTATAAGCTGAATTCGGCAAAATATAATATGCAGTAGGGATTATGGTGGTGCAGCAGGAAATACACATTGCTCACAGCAACAAGGTCGCCAGCTCGACCCTGGGTCCATCAGGGCCTTTCTGTATGAAGTTTGCATGTTCTCCCGGTGCATGAGTGGGTTCTCTCTGGGCACTATGGCTTCCTCCCACAGACCAAGAACATACTCATTAGGTTGACTGGTGACTCCAAATTGCCCTTAGGTATGAGTGCGAGCGTGAGTGGTTGTCTGTCTCTCTATGCAGCCCTGTGAATGGCTGGGGACTGGTTCAGGGTGTTCCCAACCTCTCATCCAATGACAGCTGGGATAGGCCCCAGCTCCCTGCGACCCTGAAAGGGATAAGCAGTGTAGAAAAAGAAATGAATAAATATGCAGCATTCAAATATTTATGAAACCCGCAATATGCCAACAACCCTGGATGTCAGACTGGATGTGGATGTGCATTGGACCAGTCTACCTTGCAAAGCTGCAACAGGTCAGGGGTTGAAATGGTGGACAGCCACAATGTATATAACCACAGCCTTAGCAATGTTAGCATTAGCATTAAATACATTTATATCACAATAAAATGAATCAAACTAGTAAATGTAAATATTTTCAGTCGTCACATGGATGTTGCAGGTTTCTCGTGTGTATGTCCAGTAGTGAAAATCATGAAAATCCAAATAAATCACACATTAGAGTTCATTTATTCAGTTAATGGACATTAATTTAGTGGCACGAGCCATGAGCTGCTATATTGTCTACTTCTGATTTCATAACCAGAAACAGAGATAAGCTAAATAATTGGATACTGAGGATGTTAAGCTCAAAGCTTTATGCTTAAGCTTTATCTCAGTAGATGGCAGGAATGCACATTATATGATAGTCACCATTCGCCAGAACAGAAAAGTAGAAGTAGAATCACCTCGGCTGTGTGTGGTACACTGCAAAATGACAAAATTAACGTCCATTAATGGCCTAAAACAAGTCTTAGGAGTGATTTACTTGGGCTTATGTGACTTTCACCACAGGACACAAACATGTTTATAAATGTAAAAAATCAATGCTAATGCTTATGTGGTTGGGTAATGGTGCTGGTTCCATGCATACTGCTATTTTTCTCCTACTGCTATTTTTATAAACATTGAATGACGTAGTTGAATTATTATACATCTATTAAACCTGTCTGCAACAGTTTAAGTAGCAAACACATGGACTAGTCATTGCGTCCCAAATTAGACCACAACCTGACCTATGTAGTCGGCAGTTTATGACACAGGCCGACATGTTCTAGAGAACATTAACAGGCTAAATGATTGAATTCTGAGAGAGAACAAATCTGTTTTTACTCGACACTGTTTGCATCTGTGCTTTTATTTGAAACCTACATTAGATTTTTCTCCCAGCGGTGCCAAAGTGTTGCTCTTTATCCAGATAATTGCCCAGTGATTATAAAATCACTCTGCACTGATTGGACTTCTGATGAGACCCTTCACATGTTGCTGCTTTGTGCTACTCGACGGTGATAATGACTGAACACTGAGACTGTATCAGGTGTTTTCTGTACCTCTGAATAAGTCTAAGCATGCATGTAGATATTTTTGTCAGTACTCGCATGTTCAACATTGAAAAAGATGAAATGAAAAAAGAGATTCTGGTTTCCAAGCTCAAACACTTCACAAATGTGATGTTACAGTCAGTAATGGGATCAGAAACTTTATTTTAGACCCTGTTTTCTGTAAGATTCACTTATATCATTCTAAGAATTACAAGGTGCAGTCCTCAGTTTAGTACAATGTAGAAATGGACGAGGATTCAGACCACCGAGGTCCAGGAATCATGGGAAACAGAGCAAATCACATACTGTACCCTCGTCCGCTCTTGCTCACACACATTTACACTCACACACACCCACTTGAGAGGCTTTTTAACTCACCAAGCTGGTAAATTGAATTCCATAGAGTCCCCGAATGAGTTTCTCTCCTCAAACTCAAACCCTGGGGCCAGCCATTACAGAGCAAATTGTTTCTTTCTCCCCCGACTACTCCTGATTTTTCTACTTGTGTTTTTTTCTCTAACAAGTCATCACCTTGGGTTTTGCCTTTAGTCTCTCTACCCCTTCTTATCACAGTGTGCTCCGTGCTATGCAGGGATCCTGGAGGTGTTAAAGACTCGGTCTTGAAGCTGTCTTTCCCCTAAAGCTTCATGGATAATAGGGAGTAGAACCACTTTTAAAATAATGTGCAATAGTGTGTGACAATTGCAGCATAACTAGGACATAAAAGTGGGATTTTATTTAGAAAGAGCTTGTTGGTTAGCCATCCATCCATGAATCCACTGAATCATAACTGATTCTTAACCAGGGGAATAATATGTAAATAATTCACCTGCAGAAGAAAATGAAACTGCCAATGAACCAGGTAAAGAATGGAGGAACTAATGCTGACCTTACACCAAAAGGACTTCCCTGCGATTTTAGATTTTCAGGCCATTTTCCAAAGTTTTTGGAGAGTCAGGCATGATCCTGTGATCTCAGCTGTTAGATGAAGGTGCCTTACGGCCTGATTTCTGCAGTTTAGAGGAAGTCTTTTTCCAGTTGCAGCCTTAAAACTATCGGGATTCTTTAGTCTTGTCTTATGCAAACTATGCCTCTCAATGACGTGGCTGTAGTCAGTAACCAATAACAATTCTGCTAGACGCTGATGTTTTATGTGTGTTTTACATTTTTTATTCATATGATCTGTTTGATGCTCACAGACTAACATATATGACATTAGCCACTGCCCAAGGCCCAATTTTATCTACACTATGATTGATTTTTTTGTAAACTTAACAGTGTTTTCCTATAATGGCTACAGTTACCTACTGTAAAAGATATATAGAGGAAATTACTGTAAAATTCAGTCACTAATTCTTTTTAAAAATGTTTTACAGTGTAGGATATTTTATTGGCTACAAATATGTTTTTTTTTTTTAATGATGTATTGCTCTTAGATAATGAGAAAAGCACTTGCCATGCCACGTGTTTGCCATTGTTGCTACTGAAAACTTTTTGTAAGCCGAATTTTGCCCAAACAGAAAATCCACGGGAGTCGTTAAATAATTACATTGATGGACAGAATTGACAGTGGCATTGGTATCAATAAAATCATTTCAATTCTCATTCCTAGTCCTTCGGCAGTGATGCTAAACAGTCTGTCCGCGGCAAAAGACGGCAGATGAAGCTGAGGCACTACCGTCACTTTGTTTAGGGTTCGATCAGGTTGCGATGTGCATAGATTCTGATGTGGAGCCTTACGGATGAATTAACCATGACACCATATAATTGTCCCATCCCTAATTCACTCATTTAATTATTCGGTTCTTCGTGATTCATTAGTAGTGAATGACGGCCATTTATTTCCTCTATAAAAGCACTTAGTTACTTAATTGTTAGACATTATTATGCAAACTTCTGACTTCTTATTGCAGAGATTTTTCAGTTTTTCTCTCTGCAGTTGTTCCGTTTGTTTTTGTTGTTGATTTATAATGTAATTGTGACATAAGTGATGAAAGAGCAGGTTTGTCAAATAAAGCCTAACGTTCTGCTCCAGAGCGCGTACAGTTATGACCCTAACGAGTATTTATCTACACCGAGTGTGAGCTGAAATAAGCACGATGAGCTGAACGCGCAGAGACACAGAATACAGCACAAACAGATACAGAGCTGTCACATGCAGTCAGATCTTTCGGTGAAATTACTGCACACACTTCATTTACATTCTCCTTTTTTCATCTCGAAATGCTCCAACTGTGGCCCGACTGTCACTGACTATAAACCAGATAACACAGCAAGGAGCTTAAGAATTCTCTTTTATGAATCATCACATTTTAATGCCTCCATTTAGGTTATCACAGCGTCCACCGCCCTCGTTTCTCTGTTCCTCACTTCTCTAACTTTACAGGCCAATTCTCCCTTTAAAAGGGAAATCTCTCCATTTCACCATCCCTCTATCGTTCTGCCTCGCTGTGTGACTGCGAGCGCGGCGTGGTAAGTGAATAAAGAGAGCAACAGAGAGCATTGTGGGAGGAATACTGATGGCTGTGAGATGAAGGGAGAGGATGTGATGTAAGTGAGTACAGAGGAAGACTGAAGACGACCCTCTGCCTCCTCACTCTTTCTTTTATCCTCCTCACATTCAGACCAAATTATTGATGATTTATAGCTTAGTTATAATTAAAGTAGTTCTGCCAAACAGTTTATCAAACAGCACTTTACCGCAGGGGATGGACAGGCAACTTGTTAAATGTAGGAGCTAAAAACTTACTACTAAAAACATCAGCTTCACTCCACTGAAGCTACAGCCTGGAGAAAAGAAGCGAGCAAGCACAACGAAAGGAGTTCACAACATTCAAGCCAGAGGGTCTCAAATGATCCAGATGTGCCTTGGAAGTTTGTCTAAGTTTAAGCTACTTCTACCAATTAATTTAAGATGCATTAATTTGTGCTTTAAGCTGCAATTTGTGGAACTTTTCACAATCTTAAAACCTGCAAAGGGACAACGTTTGCAGGAAACAGAACTAGAACGTAACAGGAAGTTTTCTAATTCATTTTTGCTTTTGTTTTTCTGTTGGATATTATTAGATATCATGTAAATAACTTGAACAGACCCATAAGATATTGCCATAAATGTTGAAAGGGCTGTTGTGCTTTGTTACAAATGTGGTGCGTCCTGAGACTTTGGCTTGATATTTAGTGGATGATTGAGGAAAAAATGTTTGAACACCACTGATTTTAACTTTCATCTGTAGGCTACTCCTGAAAAACAAAAAAGAAAAAAAAAAGGAAAACATTATTCCAGTTGACGATTTCTTCCTTTTAAAATACCATATAGTTGAAAAGCCTTAATAGTTAACAATGAGGTACAAGAGGGAAACCGGAATGTCTTTGCATTTGTATTTGCTGTAATTCCACAAAAATTGATCATTTATCAAAATAAATGTTGCAGCCAATCACTGGCATATCTCAGACTGAGCATTCCAGCACAAAAAAAAAACCACTTTGCATACATTAAATGAAAAAAAATTCATTACAGGGTTAAACTTATGAAAATGAATTCATTTTTACTATACGTGTTGAGGGCTGAAGTTAATGACCAAAAAAAAAGAAAAATATTTTTTTTCTTTTAATGTTTAATTACCTTATGTTTGTTTAATATTTTGAAATAAAAAATAAAAATATCCTAGAAGGGTTTTCAGAGGGAAAGTGTGATTTATTTGTTTTTGTTGTGATGGCACAAAAAGAAATAATCTACCAAAATAAATGTTGAAGCTAATCATTGAAAAATCTCACAATTAGCATTCCAGCACAAAAAAAAATCCATTTTGCATTCATCAAATAGAAAATAATCTTTCTGTTTTGCATAAAAAGAAAGGGCATTATGTTAATAAACTGGCACTTATCTCTAAATTATTAAAATGAATTCATATTTGATAAATGATGGAGACTGAAGTTAATGACCACAGAAATAAAGATGAAAGAAGTTTTTCATGTTTAGTACTTTTATTATTTTGATATATCCTAAAATGGCTTTGAGAGGGAAAGTGTGATTTGTTTAAAGGAGGGTCTGAGGGCTAAAGGGAAGAAATAACCGACGGAAATAACATTTCCAAACTATTTTTGAGGAGTATACAGAGCACATTGAGCACAACCTTTGTCAACTGCTGATCTCATATGACGCTAAGAGAGAAAGTTGGATCTACCTGCCAAATTCACAGAGAAACCTCAAATTATACCGTTGTTATGTTTCAATGATCATTACTTTATTCAGCCCAACTTTCAGACAGTAGATACAATCATTGACAGAGACTGGTTTGATCCAGTTATACAGAGAAATAACGATTCCCTTATTGATTTCTGCTGACTTTCTGTGTGGGCAAAAGTTGGCCTTAATCATCAATATTATTTAATAATCTTGATATGTCTCCCAGGAATACATAAATGGATTTGAAAGGGCGAGGATGTTTATCTAATGGAAATCTTAAGTAGAAACTCCAAGATCAGTGAGTCATTGTGGGAGTGAATGGTAGGTGTCGTCATTGTCAGAAAGAGTAAAAAAGCTTTACTCTTTGCTGATGATGGAGCTTATTTAGACACTACTGCACTACTTTATCAATGAAACAGACTGAGCTACTGAAAAGCTGCTTGACTGAGAAAACAACAAAGATACCACAAAGCTGATGTTACTGTTCATCACTGCTGTTGCATTAGTCTGATAGCTCATCATAAAAATCCTATTTTCATCTTTTAGATGTTATGGTGCATTTAAAAACACAGATTTAAAGTTGATATTCGGGTCAGTCTGTGCCATCGCTCCTTCATTTACATAGTGATCAACACTTCGGAGCTGAACACTCACACAAGTCGACATCTTGTCTCCAAACTTTAAAGGCTCTCATGTTTCCTCATCGTCCCCTCTCTTTTCTGCTTTTTCCATCATGTTTTTCTTTTGCATCTCAATACCCCAAACCTCTTTTTCTCTCTCCATCTGTCCTCGACATCCCCCTTTTCCTTCTGAAGACGTCTGTCCTCAGAGATTCCCTTTGATTTCCTCTCTCTCTGTCTCCATCTCCTCTTTCCTCCCCTCCTCTCTTTCATCTTCTCCTTGTCTCTCGCTGCTTTTCCTCATTTGTGTCACTTTCACTTAGCTCCTCTTTCTTCTTTCTCCTTGACCTTTCTCTCTCTCTTTCTCCTTTTTTGCAGCGTCATGTCCTCGACATTTCTCCCCCCCTCCATTCATGTCTCCTTCCCTCCTTTCTTTGTTTCCTCTTCTTTCACCTGCTTGTTGTCTCATTTCTGATTCCTCTCTCATCTGTTTTCCTCGTTTCCTCTTATATTTCCTGTTTTTTTTTTCCTGTCCTCTTCTGACCTCCTCAGCTGTCCGTCCTCTCCTGTTATTCCATCCTCACTTCCCCTCTTATCTCCTCTCTTTGTTGCAGTTTGTCCTGTCTGCTTGTTGACTGATCGGCTGCTTTCTTGGTTTATTTTTCTGGGTGTCTTGTAGGGAGAGCTGAGGGTGCTTCAGCAGACTGAAAACCATCATCTTAAAAATATATAATCCAATGTTCACCTTATTCTTTAGGATATTACATTAAAACTTCAGGGGATTTTTGGATGACAACTTCCCACGCCTATGCTTTTTTTAGCCAAGGAAATAGTGAAAATGTGGAAAGCTGTCCGATCTAAGAATTGATCTCCTGGTGTTTCCCAAGCTTTATGGTGGTTGTTACGGACCTGTCTAGAGGGAAGGTCCATAACATATTAAAGGGAAAAAGAGATGTCACTTCTTGGTCTCCAAAACCAAACACGAGACCAATCTTCAATTTTGCACTATTTATTCAAAAACAAAGGCAGCAGATATCTACACAATGAACTGCAAAGCAAGTTCTTAAACATCAAGGGTACAAAAACAAAAGGTAGCAAGAGCTTACAAGCAAAATAAAGAATCACCCAAAAAACTATGAATTTTTAGGTCTTGGACCTGTACTTTCAATTCCTCCACTTATCTTTTAGGTTTTCCATGTATCATTTAAGTTTACCATCCATATTTAGGTTTCCGACCTATATTTAAGTTACATATGAATCAGTTTAGTTATCCATGCTTCCACATGTTTGTGTCCTCATGATGCAGACTAAGGGTTTGGCACTGTAGCAGGAATAGCATGACCACTGAACATGTTGTGTGGAGTTACACTAACCATGTACCTGAACCATGTCTGTGAACACATTAAAGCGAGTGAAAACATTTGTCTGAGTGTGTCAGTCCACCAGGACTGTGCCACAGCCGTATAATAAACCATCCAGATAATCACCAGTCATGTCTCTAAGGAGTTTGTTTTCCAGCATCTGATGTCTCATACTATCAATTTGGCTATCATTAATTAAAACCTGGAATTAATGTAGTAAATTAACTAAGATACTTAGTATAATATTTACCATTGTAATATTTATCTCACACTTTTTCATGTTTGTGTGGTAGGTTTTCTGTGAAATGTTTTATGTGACATAACCCATCCTTGTCGCCAAATAGAGAGTATGAGATGTTCATCAGATGCAAAGATCCTCCTGCTGAAAGAGCACTCACTACTTACATGCCTGCACACACCAGAAGGGAGCATCACCACAAATAACACAATATAATCATAATATACCACCAGGGCCGTGACAGTGATGATAAAGCTTCATTTTAAAGCACTGATTGACCAAGATGTCCATGTTCTGGTGTTTGGATTATCCAAGTCTTCTTGGTGCAGCAATAGAACAAACAGTTGTTGATCCTGCTGCAGTGATGCTAAAGAAAATCTTGAGCACAAGTGTTCACAGTGCGGCGCCCCCCCCGCTGAGCACGAGACCAGACCTGCTCCTCCAGCAGATCCATCACACCCCATAGGCTCGGACATCAAGGACAAGATACACGCTCATACTGCTCCTCCTGAAATATCCTAAATAATCACCGTCCTGAACAGGCCACACCCCCTGCAGGTGACGCAGGAGTCAAACCTCTGTTTCTCACTTCAGCACATAACCTACATCCTAACGAGGAGTCCGTGGGGGGTCCGCGTGAGTCTCAGGCTTCATGTTCAGGATGTGCAGATGTACAGAGGCTCCTGTTGAGTTAAACACTTGGATGCTGCACCGCTGATTCTTCTCATGATTATTTTAGAAATATATTTGAATCTGAATCATAAACCATATTCCTCCTCTAGATACATTCATTTTTCTTCTTCTGAGTTCATCGCTGGTGTTACTTATTATCATACTTTTATTAATATTGCTGACCTTGTCTAACAGTTTGCAGCGGATGTTGGGGGTTTATTAATGAATCACATTCTGTGGGAGGTCTGCCTGTTGAAAACAAGTATTCATCTTACCCTTTTAAATGCCACAAGTGTTTGATTAAAGTTTATTTATGTTCGCAATAATACCAGGACTTTTTAATCCTGTATAGATGGAATGTAAGAAATAGGGATGTTTTTGTTGATCAATCCTTTGAAATATTCTATAAACCTTACAAAACTAGTATTTTGGCTGATAGCTTACATAAACTCAATATCAAACAGGGTTCACATGGAGATAATACTGGCCTGCATTGGTTAGTTTTTTGTTAATATCTGTCTATTTGAGAATCCATCTGTCCGTCCATCCGTCCGTCCGTTCTTTTTTCCAAAGACACATCCATTAATACACAAATATGACCAGTAATTGCTTTAAAGTTATCAAACTTGATCCTTTATTTCCCTTAATTGCATTTGCAACACATTAATCAGTATCATTATTTACCTGATGAATGCAAAATCAGATACACTGAACAATATTAGTCACTCTAACATGAGCAAGATAAAATGACTCCTTAGTGATGTCACAGTGGCAGATTAAATAACAGTGGATGTGCTTACATGCATTTCAAAGATAGCTTTGACAGACCCGTAAACATTTATTTCAGCACTTTGTATTTTCACCTTTCAGTTTATTGATTTTAATTCATTGATTTTGTTTTTGAACCCCAGCTTTTCCACTGCTGTAATTATTGGATGTGTTAAATGTGAATGCAAAGTTGAAAAAGCAATTAATCAGAAAGCTTCCTGACCTGTGATTCTTAAACTTATCATTATTTATTTTCTATACAGTGTCTGAATGAATTATTTTTATGACTGCAGGTACAACAAAGGACCAGAACCTGAGAAGTACAGTCTGTTCTGAAAGCTGCAGGTGGCTCTCTAAAGACCCGAAGGTAAGTCAAGGTAAATTACTTCACTGTTTTTTCTGTGTGGAAAAATACCTACAATGTTCCGAGTACTTGACTGCATGGTCAGTGAGCCCTGCTGGTGTGTACGTACCTGTAGGAGGGATAAGCATCATTCTGCTCTCTGCAAAGCCTGCATGTGTTTGACTGAACAGTTTTATATCAGGATAAAAACCTTAGGACTGAGGTCCGAGGCTGGATTGTTTGAATACCTGGAGATGTTTCAGGTTTAAAGGGCAGATTTTCTACGTCTTTGATGAAGATGGAGGAGGTATTTGCAGAATGTCCCAGTATGGAGCTCTGGTTTGATGATCTTCCATAGATTTTAACACCCATCTTATTGGAAGCCCACAGTTGGTTATATGTTTCAGAGCCGAAGCACCAACATAAAAGATCTGTCTCCTGAAATCGCTGCACATTTCCGTTTTATTTTGTCCAACGAGGACAAACAGCATGTCTCAGCATACTCTGAAGAAGCATGAGAACAAGAGAGACAAAACTCACAAGTCAGTAATGATTCTTGGCGATGGCGTGTGCTTAAAAGTCCTCATGTCTTTGGTAACTAAGCTTTGCTTTAATGTCTCTGCGGGATGAAGTGAAACGGTTGTTTTGCTTTGCGTGATGTTGAAATTAACGATGCAGATGATTCAGTTCTGCTTTCTTACCTGAACTAACCTCTGAATAAACAGCTGAACTGAAGTGTGGGACTCTAAAGGCTTAAGCAAGGACTGAGGAAAAAGGACCAGACAAAAAGAGTACGACCAGAGTGTAAGAGCTAATTATCAGGTTATCCTGAAAACTAGAGTAAGAGTGAGAAAAAGAGAAGCCTGGAGCAGAAGGGGACGAGATTTCGGAAAGGAGAGTAGGAAAAAAGTCACAGTGGGACTAGGACTTTCAGTGAATTGGAAGAAGTAGAGTAGACAACTCATGTTCAGGCCCGCCCACAAAAATGCCCGGGCCCTGAAGGACGTGTGAATGGGGCCAATATCAGTGTTTATGAAATGCCAGCGGTCTCTCGGTTAATTTGCACACCCCATGTGCAGGCTGTAGTCCTTGGAAGTGGCTGACTCGGTTTAAATGCGGCTTCTGAGTCAAACCACACTCTTTATTCCCAACTTTCAACTCTATCCACAGCCCTGTCACTTAAGTGAAGGAAGAAGAAGGTCAAAATTAAAGTAATACAACATCAACAAAATGATAATATTAATATGTGTATGTCTAAAAGTAGAGTTAGTTTTGGAACCATTCACATTCTGGGCAACTTTGGAGCTAGTTTCAGGCTCTAGCATGGATGGCTACACCAAACATTATTATTCTAACTGTTGAATGTAATGGTTCCATTCACAATATTAACATAGAAATAAGGAGTATGCCATTGAGGGAGGGAAGGGTTTAGACTTGGAAACAGGAACTTATTATTTTTTGCGTTTACATAAATGGAAAGTATTTTGGTTCAAAATGTGCAAAGATGAGTAAAATTAGAGGAATGACATTTTGTCCCTGTCTTAATTGAATGAAAACTTGTCTTTTTGAAACTGCTAAAAAAGAGAAAATAACCCTGATCCACATCGACCATCACTCTGTCCGAGATGCTCAGTTAAACTCCTGCCTTTTTGTGGCCCCCTTTCCTATGCAGGCCCAGTCCTGATTGGTCAGGTCAGTGCTGCATGGCACCATGTTGTCAATAACTCTGCATTCATTCTCTGTGCTTGGCTTGCCACCCCTCAGCCAACGGGCTTGAACTGCTGACGAACATTGATGAGAAAGGGAGAAGATCTGACTTTTGTTCATGAAAGTGCTCCGACACGGGAGGAGACAAATCAAACTCCAAAGGGCTTATAAAAGAGACAAAATGGGCACTTTGAAGAAAATAAACTGGAAATATCCAATGAAGTTTGGATGATGTTTATAATTCTTCTACTGCATTTCTGAACTTCTAAAAACTTCATAAAAAATAAAATTTACATCTTTATTGGCTGTGATGTTCGCCCCCTGCAGCTTCAAATTCTGGGAAATTACAGAAAGACCAAATCTGGTTTTTGAAATTGAGGATTTGGAATTCGAAAAAATCAACTTTAGTGCAGAAATATTCAACGACATGTCCCTAAATGCAGCAGTGAAGACTTTTATGTCTGCCTGCAGTATATTCCGGTTTTGTTTGTGTTTGTTAAATGAAGGAAATATGTGTTTGTAAATCAAATGAAGATGATGCTTAAAATTTATACCGACTATAATCTCTTCTCATGTAGGAGACTTAAATTATTTGTCCAAGTCTAAGTGTTGTTTATATTTCGTAAAGTAAGACGAGAGCTAATTAAACTCCATTAACAGGTTTAGTGCATTAACACCATCTAATTAACATTTAAACAGGAGCTGAATGACTTCATTTAGTTTCCAAACACACAGACAGAGCATGAACAGATAGCAGGGAAGAAGAAAGGCTTCTCTTGAATATGAGTAATAGAACATACTCTCTCTATATGGATGCTATTTATCTTAATTACAGTGAGAGCAGGACGGGAGTGTTTATCACCGACTGCTGCATGTGGGGGGGGAGTAAGAGGAACATGAAGAAACATTTTCATACGGCATCTGTGGACGTAATGTGGAGAAAAGGGTGATCCTGCTTTTTGTGAGATCATTTTTCAGCCTCAGAAATGCTGCGTGTGGACCGTCTTTGTGTTTTTAAACTGTTACGTGAGTCAGGATTCAGAGGGGGCTGGACAGTCCCAAAGATTTTAGACTGAACTGGCTTGAGAGTTGTTTTAGCTTCTTTAGGGCCATGGCTGAAGACGATAAGGGTCTGTCTGAGCATGTGAGGTCACTCTCTTGGACCAAGTGATTTAAATTAAGGGTCAACAATCCCAATTGTACCCCTGTGCCCTCCCCCTTTGTCTTACCCCTTTGTCCACCCCTTCCCCGTTATGGCATCAACCAGAGGCGCTCGCTGGCTGTGTTGTAGGCAGAAGCAACAATTCTTTATCCTCTTGGTTACATTGTTAATATTTACACATTTACACTGAGTAGCAAAGGATTGAATATCTGATAAAAACAGTATCATTACTATGAAAATCAATGGTGATGCTTAATTACTTAACCTCATGTGCCTTCTCTGGTCTAAGCTCTGCCATCTTGTCAGCGGGTGCAGTGAATCATGGGAAATTTCTCATGCCCTTCCTTTCAAATGAGGTCCCGGTTTGCCTTCCCCCCCACCTTATGAAGAATTGGGATACCCCTTTTAGACGTGAACGCACAAAACCAAGGGCTAAGGGGTGCAATTGGGATTGACCCAAAGTCTTAAGCCATTACTACCAACCCTATTTTCATGCACCCTACAACACAAGACACAAGCATTGACACAAAGATACAGAAACAGTCCAGCACTGAGCTGCACTTCCCCCATTGCCTTGCATTAACGCTGTCCCTTTTACCAAAAACATGACCGGTATTTGCTTTGCTTTGTTTTCATTTTCCTATCAATGTAGTTTAGCCCGAAGTGCTTCCACAGAGTGACTTTGCCCGTCTTCCATTTTTGTGAATTGTACTTCCTGTTTTTGAGGTCAAGAAAGCAATGTACAGTTGGATTGCACAGGGAGCGATCCAATCTGTTCGATTGGATTCAAATGTATGTTTACATGTCTATAACAAGGGAATATCTCTATCCTGCAGCAGTCTATTATTACATTTATGCTGTATATTATGTATATATTAGTGCTGTCACCTTCTAAATACTTTTTTTAAATTAAAAGTCAGTAAGGGACTACACAATAAAGCCAAAGGACGGCACACAGAAATGAATAAAAAATGTACTTTAATATGACAGGATCAGCTTCAGAGCTCGACCAATGTGTCTTCTGGTAACTGACCAAGCAGAGAGAGCCCCCCTTACCTAAATAGGATGTTTTTAGAGCCATGATGCAGCTATAATCACATTCTTATTCTCCTTCGTAGGTTAAAAAAAATCACAGACAGCTCAGTGGACAAGTCAAGAGTAATCAGAAGATATCTGTAGGCTTACCGCCATAATTGTAGGCCTATTTCAGAAAAGATAAAATATGTAATTGAAAGCAAAATAAATTTAAAGTAAAGGGATCAAGTTAAATATTATAATAAGAATTCATAATTTCATCACAGTAAATATAAAAAATAAAGATAAAAGGGTTTATGATTTAATAGTAACAGGAACAAAAAAATCACATATTAAAATGTTCCTTCTCAGTATTTCAAATAAATTTCTTTCTGCTTGTCAATAACTAAATTATTTGTGGGGTGTTGGAGACTCAGTTAATTTAAATGTTTGATTTGATATATTCATAATCCAATGGAGTTCTTGCGGTGCACTCTTGGCTCAGGCTAACCGTAGCCCTGAGCGAAGGGCACCATCTCAATCGAATTCAGGACTCAGAGAAGAGACTCAGAGCCGGAGCATCATCATCAGACCCTGATGGATTTTGTTGAATCCTCTGTTTTATTCTCTGCACTTTCATTTTCCTTGCCCGTCAGTAACCTCACATTTCCCAGAACCCCCTGCTGCCTGCTCTCTGTCTCTTTCAGAAAGGAAGAAAATATATTTGAGCCAGTCTTTTCCTTCGGCCCTCCGCTCACTCCTCCATCTGCTGCAGCCGGAAACTCTGCTGCTCCATAAAAATCAAGAAAGTAGCCTCTTTCATTTGTGAGCCATAAATAAATATGCCTCTGCACGCCTCCATCGCCTCCGTCTGCTCTGCATGAACTTTCCCTCTGGTAAGACTAACTGTTGTATTTATATATTTATTTATTTATAAATGTGTTCCTGCATCACACTGGTATTTGAGCACCAGCCTGTGCAGAACATTTGATCTGAGCATCGGCTGCAGGCTTTTCCTTTGACTCGGCCCCCGCAGTTAACGGTCAATGAGATAGAATGTTCATTATGATGATAAGCAGATATATCTCAAGGTTATGACATTTGTGATAATCTCTGACCAGTGTAAAAATATGCTAATTCGATTTCCAATATAGCTTAATCTGATTTTGCAACACTTTATTGGTAAAGGCTTGTGGCTCAGGGGCAAGCAGTCATAATAAGCTATAAATGCAGTGCATGCCCAAGCCCTTCAATAAAATCATTGAAAATATTCATCTGACAGTGTGTTTTATTATACAATACCTTAGTTCTACTGTTTTGGTCTTAAATCCCTGCCTTATCTGTCCCGTTTTGCTTGCGAAAAGCTGGAAAGCTGACAGCTTGTTTCGCGCATGCGCACTGCGATACCGAGCAGTATCAGCCTATCAGCGCTAGAGGCTGTGTTTATTGTACATGGGCATTTTGTATGGCAAAAAGCTGTCGGTGAAGCAGCTTATCTGCCAATGTGCATGCGCATAACTGGATTCACTTCAAAACTTCATTGCCATGTAGTAGCTGTCAAATGAATGAAATCAACACCGTACAGTCTTTGCGTTCAGTGCCGTTTTCCCGGAGAAGTTTTGAGGAAAAGAGGATTATAATTTCCAGTGGTCGGCCTACTCCTGAGGTTGTCATCACCAAAACTGCAAAGAATTATGTCCATCACTTTCAAGCTAGCACGTACGAGAAGCATAAATGGCTAGCTGGCTGTCCACAGGTTAGCAACTTGTTCTGTTGGCCATGTCTCCTTTTTTCCACGGAACACACAGTCTGGACTACGACAGGTTATGGTGATTTAAACAACCTTCACACTGCTATGAGCAAGCATGAGCGCTCATCTCCGCACATACTTCGCTTAGTAAAACTGCAGACATTTGGAAATACACGGATTGATCATCAGCTGAATGAGGGACTGCGACTCGCCACAGAGCAGCACAACGCGCGGGTAAAAAAGAACCGGGAAGTGTTAAAGAGGCTTGTGGACATCGTTGTTTTCCTTGGAGCACAGGAGCAGGCCTTTCGAGGGCACACAGAAGGGGAAGGATCAGACAACCGCGGTAACTATATTGAACTTGTCAATCTACTCCGGAAATATGACGAGAGGCTTGCCCATCATTTGGAGTCATGTACTGTGTTCTCTGGCATGTCAAGCCACATTCAGAATAATTTAATTGAAGCTGTGGCTAGTGTGGTGTTGAATGAGATAAAATTGGAAATCAAAGATGCCATCTTTGTAGCTATACTCCTTGATGAGACAACTGATGTGTCCAACTTCGCCCAGCTTTCTACTGTCTGGAGATATGTCACCAAAGAGGGAGAAGTGGAAGAGAGATTTGTGGGCTTTTCTGATGTCAGCGCTGACAGAACAGCCGCGGCCCTAGCGGAGCATGTTTTTGCCGCTGTAGATAACATGCAATGCGGTGACAAGCTTGTCGGTCAAACATATGACGGAGCCCCAGTGATGTCTGGACACCTCAATGGCTTACAGGCCAAGGTTAGGGAGCGATACCCGTCTTGCTGTTTCGTGCACTGCATTGCCCACATTCTTAACTTGGTGCTGTCACAAGCGTGCAGCACTATCAAAGACTGCAAGGTTTTCTTTTCAACTTTAAATGGCCTAGCGTCATTTTTTGCTACCTCTGCAAAGCGCACCAAAGCTCTTGATGACATTGTGAAGAGGCGATTCCCCCGAGCTGCCCCAACTAGGTGGAACTACACGTCTAGGCTGGTGAACACAGCAAAAGATAACCACGAAGCACTAATGGAACTCTTCAATGACATCAGAAACAACCCGTTGGACTGGGACGAGAGGTCCATTCTTTCAGCAGGGGGCTTTCTGCAATATCTAAAGGACCCCAAAGTAATTTTTCTCCTGCAGCTTTTTTCCGATGTTTTTTCACACACAGATGTGCTTTTCAACATCCTGCAAACTAAAGGCTTTGATATTGGTTATTGTGTGAATCAAGTGAAGAGAACAGCAGAACAATTGCAAAGACAGAGAGGGGAATTTGAACATGTTTTTGCTCTGGTCCCAGAACCCGAGAACCCAGCAAAGAGGTGCAGAGGGGCAGATGACATGAAAACGGAATATAAAGAACTTTATTTTAAAGTGCTGGACACGATTGATTCCCAAATGCAACAGCGCCTTTCATCATTGGATAAAATGGCTTTTCTGGGTCTCCTGGACTTCTCCAGATTCCATCAGTATGAGCAGGCTTTTCCAGACAGCGCATTTGACTCTCTCAAATACACTTATGGACAGTTTTTTGATGATGTGCTTTTGCGCAGTTAGCTGAAAGTGTTGTATGCGTCTCCTGATCTGAAAAAGCGAAATGTCTCGGAATTAACCTGTTTCATGCGCTCAAATGGCCTGTGTGATGCCATGCCCCAACTCTACAAACTGTGTGAACTGTTCCTCACTCTGCCATCCACCACTGCCTCGGTAGAAAGAACATTCTCTGGACTAAAATGGATCAAGACTTATCAGCACAATGCCATGGGACAGCAGAGATTGTCTGGCCTTGCCATGATGTCTATTGAACGGAGGATGCTTCAGAAGATCAAGTTGGATGAAAGCTTCTATGACAAAGTCATTGCGGAGTTTACCAAGAAGGCCTGTAGGATGGAATTCATCTATAAATAAGGTAGGACATTCATTTATTATTGAGTGTGTTTGTACTGTAACTGGCCTTGTCATTTATGTCACTGTATTCATTCATTAATTGGGCCTAATAATGTAGGTTGCAGCCCACACACATTCAAGATTTTTCAAAACTTTTTTATGCGTGCTGTCCATGGTGCTGAAGTCCCTGTGCTGCCATAGGGATGGACTTTTTTTTCCCTCTCCCTCCGCTCCGCTCCCCAGTGCTGGCTGCACCGGCTTGAGCCCACTTCCAGGCTTATAACGAGCCCAGTTTAAAACACTGTAATTTCCAACATGTTGGTAAACCTTTGCGGGCATGTGATTCTGTCTTTTGGATGAGCACCTAGCTGGTTACATTACTGTGTGTGTGCATCAACCTATGTCAGTCCTGAATATTTCCGCTTTCATTTAGCCTACCTATATTACACTGTAAATTCCAACACATTGTTGTTGGTAACATGGGGCAAGTGTGAGTGTCTATTAAAATCGAGTTGATATAGTAGTTAAAAAACATATTATGTGTTTTTATTAATAAATAAATACCCAAAAATTTTCGAGCGAGCGCGCTCACTGTAGTTAACACTTCAGCATGACTACTGTAACAGGTCACCACTGTTGTGGCTTGAAGGCTTACATTTAGGGTGGGAAACTGGCAACCCACGGACTACCAAAGATAACGAGCTCTGCACTGATTGGCAGCCCAAACGATGGCTGATGGGAGGGATTACAGGCACCGGACTGGACTTTCAAAACAGTCATGGCGTCTGCCTGTGATGAGCAGAAAACACACATGGAGGCGGAGGCTGTATAGCTATGACATCATAAAACCCAGGAAGTAAAAAAACTAGTAAAACAGAGCATATGAGAAGGCATTGTCTTTAAAAAAGGGAGAGAGCATTTCTGCATTCAAACTGATTTTGCAGCACCTGACAGATTTGAGAGTAGAATATAGTCATAACAATCTTTGATGAAATCAATATTTTGTGGCTCAAATTAGCCTTAATTCTGTGCCTCAATCAATAAGAACCACTTAAGCAGGATAAACACTTCAAGAGTTTGGCTTGAATCCTCACTTTCAACCAAAGTCAACACTCGGGTCAAGGGTCTAATGCACACAAGTCTGGGTGCAGATCTGACGATAGGAAATATTTTGGGTGGTGGGTTCAGGTGGGCACAGGTTGAAAAAATGTGCAGGACTCTGAAGCAGGACAGAAAACAGAGGGATATACACTGGAAAAAGGTTCCTGTAAATTTTACAGTAGCTTACAGGAAACAACATGCCAGAAAGTTACTGTAAATATCTTTAAGGAGGATCACTGTGTCTCAGTTTACAGCATAATAACTGTATTTCCAATAATAGATTAACTACTGTATTTGTTTTGAAGGTATCATAACTGTAACTGTAACTGTATTTTAATTTAAAGCATATTACACGGTATTTCATTCTTCAACTTTTTTGGTCCATTTTGAATTACAGTGAACTTGCTATATTTTACTTCATATTACTTTATCTTTAACTATTTTACTGGTGATTCATTAGCAATATATCCTTTTAACAAAATAAATCAAACAATTATTCAATAAAACACATTTAATCAAACATTTTTTTCACCCCAAAATGTGAAATATTTCCTGAAAAAAATCTTTCCAGCTGTTTGCAGTTTCCCTAATCAAAATGACATTTCCTCTTGATCCATTACCCTTTTGAGTAATTTAATGTCTATATGCTCTTGTACAATTTATCATCTAATCGGCCCAGAGTCCAAACTCAATTAGGGAAACAAACTTTTTGCTATGCTGCCCCCTCCGGCTGGAACAAGACAGAACTGAAAATGTCAGAACTGGTCTCAGTCAAAACTTTCTGTTCCTTTTTTCTTGCAAGGCAGCAAGAATCCTATGAGCAAAGCTTGTCTTCTAATTGTTACTGTCCTCAAAACTGTCACACGTTCACTGTCAGATTGTTAAATTCTTTTCCATATTTATTGTTTGCAATATATTTCCTTATAAAACCTTTTTTTTTAATTGTATTTATTATGATGTGTGATGCTGACCTCTTGGCCAGGTCTCCCTTGTAAATGAGAGCCTGATATCACTGGGATTATCTGGTTAAATAAAAAAAAAAAAAAAAAACATTTCACAGTAAGTAACTGTAGATTTTATGGTAAAATGCTGTTAAGTTTACATAAATCAGTGTTTTCCCACAATAACTTGCTATTTACAGTAATTTAATGTTTCAAAATTTTATGGTAGATAACTAGATATTATGGAAAAATATTTTAGAAAATCAGTCACATTGCAGTAAATAAACTGAGTCCAAAAACTTATTTTCTCTGACATGAGTCAATGGTGACATGAATGCTGAAAATCCACTGACATGATTTGCATGGATATGTTTGGAGGCAGAAACAGCACATAAATCTATTTATTTGTTTCTCTTATGATGAAAAAAGTGAGTTTCAGTGTTTGCACGCTTGGATGTCTTCCCTTTATGTGTGCTGGTGCATCAGTGTGTGTTGGCTCATGCTCATGCCTCTCTGTCCTTTCTCAGCGTGAGTGTGTATTTGAGCGAGAGAGAAAGAGAGATCCTTCAATCAATGAAGCCTCAGGGATTTCATGTGATGGTGGGATTTCTCTCTGCATCTCTCAACGTCACTCCACATTAGTGCCTGTTGTCACTCTCTCTCTCGCTCTCTTATACAAAGTCACACTCTTGTGCACGCGCACACGCTCGCTGCAGATTATTATTTATCCAGTGTGTATTCCAGCGGGGCTGTCAGAGCTGTCACACTGATTTCGTGCTGACAGGTTGACAGACTGTAAAGAGTGCTTGTCGTTTACTGCTCGTATAGACTGGACGCGGCCTCTTGGTCTAAAATAGTGACGTCAGAGCCGGAGGAGCGTAGACCTGCACACCTTCCCAGGGTCTACAGGAGGGAGCTTTGGTGGTCTCTAGAAGATCTGGTCTGTCTATCTGGACTTTGTCTTACGGCATGAACATGCATGGAGAGCAGATAAATGAAGTTCAGTCACTGATCAAAACTCTTCCAGTGTTTGAGAACACACCAGCGACGCTATAGATAGATAGACGCTTTATTCCAGATCCATATCATCAAAATATAAAAGTATAAATATTGATAATAAAATAAAATAAATGAAAATACAAAGATACATCAGAATCGGAAATACTTTATTGATCCCCAAAGGGGAATTTTGGTTGTTTCAGTTGTTCTTATACACAGTAAAGCAGTAGGAAATATCAAATAAAAACAATAAAATAGATAAGAGCATAAAATTTTAATAAAGGAAAATGAAAAATTAAGTAGGCAGGTTGCAACATGCAGAATCTTTAAGCAATATCAACTTCCTTATGAAGGAAAAATAAGTAGATTATGTAGAAGTGAGACTATAAATAAGGCCAAAGAATTCACACTATTAACATTAACAATATTTACGATATGAACCTAAATATGACAGCGCTGTTCGTCTGAAAGGCAAAGTTTGGTAAGGTTTTTTTTCTTTTTGGAAAGTAAGGTACTGACATTAAGGTTTAACAGTAAGGTACATTTACTCCAATGTTTCCAGTAATACCTAGTATCACTTGATGAAGGTCGAGTCAGAGACATCAAAATTTAATTTTCTGAAGCAGTTAATGGGACACAAATCGGTACATTACATTTCTAAGCACAGCAGGAAAAGTGGGGACATTATAAGTGACAAACAACTCACTCGCACTCGACCATCTTGGTAATTTGATAAATATTCTGAAAGCTTCATTGTATGCCACTTGCAACTTTTTCATCCTAGTTTTACTGTAGTTAGTCCACAGGTGAGCAGAATAAATCCAAGCAGTGACACTTGTAGGGTGGCTGAGGCACTTCTTACCTTCAGTCCACTTTTATTTATAAGAGTAAACATTGAACAATTGTCTTGGAATTTCCCTGAACAGCCAAACGATCCCATTGGTGCCTAACCACGCCAAGAAAAAGGCTTGTATGTTCGTGTATATAATATTTATTCATATTTATAGTATATATTAGGGGTGTATATAGGCATAATCTGGCAGAATGATTCATACTTGTATATATAAGTGATGATTTGATTTGTCAGGATTTATCAAAATGCTATAAACAGGTTGGAACTTCATGATGTCTTTCACTTAAATGTCTCTTTTATTTTAATTATTATTTTTGTCATTGTAGCCCACACTATTGCCTGGAAAGGATACAGCTCCTAACCAGTGTTACTTATGTAAAGCATGATCCCTTTTACTTTTATTAACTTTATCGTGTTTATTCCAGAAACAGGAATAAAAGCAATATATGTAACGGAGAGAGTCAGATGTCTGGAGTGAGCTGTTGGTCAAAGGCTGCACTGAAATATAAAACATTGATGTCAAATAAATCATTGAATAAAAAATATCACAGTCTGCTGTAAAGTAAAAATACAGTATTGGCCCACAAAATACTTCAATATTTTGGTGTATTTGTATTCTTAAATTTACTCAGTGCTTGACAGATTTATTCAACCACCTGTCATAAAAATGAGAAAATAGAAACATAATTCACCTTTTTAATTAAAATATGAGCTGCTCACTGGGCTTATATGAGGAGTCAGAAATTAATCTGTTCAGGAATGCAGGTAAATAACTGTAATCTGACATCTCAATCAAGACATAATAATGAGTTTTATTATTTTTTCATTTTTTGTGAAACAGTAATTTTGAAAATTCATGGATAAAAATAGAACCTGCAGATGCAGCTTCCCTTCAGTGAAATACAGTAGATAGTGTTTTTTTTTCCTTAATAAAATACTGAATAAAAACTAACTTTGTAAGAGTTACATGCCTGTAAAGATATTTAGTTCTGTTAAATCATTTAAAAACTCAATGTGAACACCCCTAACATTGATTTGTAACTTTTACACCCAAATGTTTGGACAAGATGAGTAATTTTAAGCATTTTGCAAGTTGACCACAATTCAAATATGCAAATTTGAT
The DNA here is from genome assembly GCA_037902135.1 of Cetoscarus ocellatus. Classification (NCBI taxonomy): domain Eukaryota; kingdom Metazoa; phylum Chordata; class Actinopteri; order Labriformes; family Labridae; genus Cetoscarus; species Cetoscarus ocellatus. The sequence goes on from JBAMNC010001225.1 coordinate 625,251, forward strand.
CAATTGAGAGTGTTGGTTTGTGACATTAAAGCATGTCAGATTTATATATTTAGAGCTGTAATAGTGCTTTTCACGTGATCAATGACACATTATTTCCTGCTTGCTCTCATTGGCTCTGGTGGGTATTACATCATAGGTATTAAAAATTAAAAACATCATGACAAGATATTTAGAGGTCAAGATTGCAGCTCTGACTTGATTAAAGTCAGAAAATAAAACCAATAAAGCAGGAAGCTTTGGGATTATTAAATTAAGCTGGATAAGGTCACACCCTTAGATGTTACGATGGCAAATCAGGTCCGATATCTGTCCTAAAACCATCCAGCCTGAGACATTGACCTCCTCTTTGGGCTCCAGGATTGAATTCTTGTTAACAGGGTGAAAGCAGGGTCTCCCATCAGCTGAGTGATCACACTGTTGTGTTGTTTCTCCACGCCGTGCCGCAGTTTAACATCGAAGTCCCCATCTACATTATGGACCGCCGTCATTAGTGGTTTTAGTTATTGTGAGCACCAACTGTTCATCTCACACAGCAGACAGTAAAAGCATTAAAGCCAAAGTCTTGGTGATGCTGACAGAAGCTGAAAGCGACAGCAAACAACACGCAAACATACAACAGATTGCAAAGCACACATTTGAGCCGGCAGTTTGTGGTAATGTGTGTGTTTTTGTTCCCCCCTCCGCTCTGGAGATGTCAGTTTGTGTTGTCAAAGCAGCGTGAGGACGGTGCATAGCAGAGAGAGACAACAATACCGCCATGCACACACTCCATCCATATGAGGGGGAGGTCTCCTCAGGTCGTGTGCTGTGGGGGGGCAGTCAGACCTCACAGTCCTGATGTTCCTCCTGCTCGGTTATATCCTTTAAACAAACACTCTGTTTGTATTCCTGAGTGTGTGCTCACCTCTGTGTGTGCGAGAGCCTGAATTAGTTTGTTAAGGAGCTGTTACACCAATCTCCCACGGATATTACTGCTGAAACAGTCTCAGTGCGGCGACACGAAATAACCCCGACAGCTCAGAGACAGACTGATCCACAAAGAGGGACGAGTGCTTATGGAGCCCTGAGGCTGAAGTCTCTGAAGGTCAAGTCCAAGTCCAGTGTCAAGTCCCCTTCAGGTGCAGCTCGAGTCTCTTCGTGGAGTCACATCTCTGCATGTGAGGAGTCCCAAAGCTTTAAAAACTCCAAACTGGAGGTCAAGACCCTCTGAGGGGCCACAAGACGCTTAGAGGGGTGTCATGAGGTCCCTCAGAAAACAGCAGAAGGTATCCAAGTAGGGGTGGGCGATATGAGGGAAACAAAACATGATATTTTTAAGGCCGTGTCAGGATCTTGATTTTATCACTCTTGTTTTCATGCTCATAGTTCATACTTCTTATATTTTTTATTTAACCTTGACCGAACCAGGTTTGTCCCATTGAGATCAACAGATCTCTTATTCAAGGGAGGCCTGACAAAGAATGAATGAATGAATAACTGAATCTATGATATGTTTATTTCAAACACATAACAAAACACAAATTAAAAGTAAAAACAGAAAAAAATAGCACTTGGATAAATGTTACAGTCAAAACTTATTTAATCCCACTCCTTCTCCATCAATTAATAACCTTTTTTTTGGCTTTCCAATCTATATAAATACAAAAAGTTTATAATCTACTTTTATCTATGTCTGAAAAAACAAGAGTTAATCATTTAATGAAAAAGCCAAACAGTTAGAATGTTTTTTTTTTTTAATTACTGACTAGAACTGAATTTAAGTCCAGAAATATTATTTTAAATATACAAATACTGAACTTAGAATACAAGTTAAAGGCTGTTTGTTTAAAACATATGCTTGTCTTTTGAAATAACATGTCATTCAGTGCATGGAGTATTTAAATATTCTTAATATTAATAAAAACAACAATAATACATTTTATTTACAGGCACCTTTCTCAGCTCTCAAGGTCACAAGGTCTCAAGGTCACCTTACAGGGCAAAGTATAATACAAAATACAAGATAAGAAAAGGATCATTGCATAAATGATCAGACTTGATCAGATTTAAAAACAATCAGACGGAAAATGCCAGTTTGAAAAGATGAGTTTCTAAGCAGGATTTGAAGATGTCCTGAGTGTCAGATGGGAGGAAACGCCAATGGCGAAGCAGGAGGTTGTGTTGATGTGTACGACCTTGAAGGCGAGGAGCAAGACCTTGAAGTCAGTGTTTTACTGGGAGCCAGTGGAGCTGCTGAGGAACAGGGGTGATGTGAATCGTGGGTTCAGGTGATGATGCCAGCTTAAGAATTTTTGGACAAGTTGAGGGAGACCAAAAAGAAGTGAGTTACAGTAATCGATCCAGAGTGTGATGAAAGAGAGAACAAGGACAGCTGTGGTGTTGGGTGTGAGGGAGGGAAGAAGGTGGTTGATGTTGCAAAGGTGGGAGTATTTAGACCGTTAGTGATTCAAGCTTGGAAAGACAGAGCTCTGCTGCTTTTCATTTTACAGGTGAAACCATTTGGTGATTGGGGTGTGGATTCAGTCTTTGCATCCTGATGTGGAAAACATCCAAAGGAGGTTCTTAAACCCATGGTACTGCTCTTTTTATTGACTTATGGTGCGTTCCCTGAACAAAATGCTGACGTCCCAGTTAGTAACCATCATCTAGAACACCCGTGAAAGTCGAAGGTCCTACTGGGAAACTCAAATAACCCTCATGGGGTGTTTCTCATTCCATAACTTCCATCTTCACTTCCTCCAACCCAGAAGCCATCGTCCCTCCACCATGATGAAGATCTTCCAAAAACATAAAACAGTATTTCTTTTCAGGAAATCTTTCAACCTTAGATTCACTGTGATTGGTTTGCAGGTGAGGCATTGGACGAAATGCCATCTTCACTCTGATCGTGACTTTTATGCACTGTTTTTCTGACATTATAAGCTTCATACAGGAGGATTTATTCTGAACAAACTGCTGTTTACGTGAGGCCACATTATTGTGACGTATCATTTGTTCATTTTTGATATCAGAGGGTCTTTCACTGATGCAGCTCAGAAAGATTCTCACATCACTTCCTCATCTCCCTTTTAATTTCTCGCTGGAAGGAGCTAAGGTAACAATGCAAGTGAATTAAGTAGGATGGACAAAGCTATGTGATGAGAAACACCCCATGGACCCTGAGTTTGTCAACAAACATGACTTCCCAGAGCGTAAATAGGAATTGAAAGCTGCGCATTATTACCTAAAATATAACTTAGGGTTGTTCTTATGCACTGAAATCCATCGCATCAATAGTATTATCTTTAGTCTACATGTGGACGTATTGTGAAGCTGTCTTTTGTGCTAAACTGTCTTGTGTTGTGCTGTTTATGTCGGTAACAATGCTAATTGAAACTGGCGCTCCACTGGGTTGTTGTTGATCTTTTGAAAGTGTCACGAAATGTGAAAACTTCATTAAAGTCTCACTTGTAAATAATAGAAAAATGATGCTTTAGCACTAAAGTTTCAGGAATAGTTGTTTTATAATGTGAGTCTTAAAGCGCTTTCTGACTCCTGCCCACGGCCGAAACTCTAACACGCTTCATCTCATATATGGCGTCATTCCCAATTCCCCCATCAGACCTCAAACGTTAATGAAAGGCAGCATTAGCCAGCTAGCAGGGGTGAACAGAGTAAAAAATACCATTCTAAAGTTCAAGTTACTTTATTAAAAATATCACCCCCACATTTTTCCAGGCATGCAAAAGCAATTTCTCTGAGAGTTGGACGAAGACAAGGTGCAGCAGCAGACCTGGGCAGAGATCCCATCGTGGGTGTTTGTGTGTGTGTGCTCCATCCTCTGACGGAGGGCTGTGACATGAACTGTCCGTTTGGTCGCACACCTCGGAGTGCTTCATTTCATCCCTGGGTGACACCAGCAAAAGGCTGCATCAGGTTAGAGGAGAGGACGGCGAGGTGAAATTTACAAAGTTTGAGATTTTAGAGGAAATGTGACCTCGTGACCAAAACTTGAAAAAAAAATGAAGTTTTTATGACATTGTAGAGGAAATTTCATGTCTACTGTGAAGTCAGTTGGGTCAGACGGCCCTGTTCTTTTATAGATTATAGCAGAGCAGACTTTGTCTTAGGAGTGATGCCTTTGTCAAAGAGCTTCTGTCTTGAGGAACAGAAGTTGCTTCAGCAAGTAACTTAGACAACAAAACAGTGACAAATATCAGAATCAGAATGACCTTTATTGTCATTCTGATTCTGAGATTGGAGAGCTCCTCCTTTTCAGTGCAATAGATAGTTATGTAAAAAAAAAAAAAGAAAAAAAACAGAAGCAAATATGAAATAGTTGTAAAAAGTATAGGTACAAGATATATACAAGATAAAATTCTACAGGACAATGCAATTGAAAAACTCTCTATATAAATAAAAGATAGAAAGGATAAATATTAAGAATAAAAAAATATTTCTATTTATGTATGGAAATGTATTGTACCTGAGTATTGCACAGGATGGTTGAATATTTACTGAATACTTATAGTGCACATGGTGAGTAATACTTACAGATTGATAACACTCAGCAGATATATTTCAGTATATTTATATCTCTTTCATATTTGTAAAATACACTCCAGATCAAAATCTTAAGACCATTTCAAAAATTGCAAGAGTTTTCATTTTGCACTGTTGGATCTTAAAGGTCCGTGTTTTGCTCCTTTTCTGCAGTTTAACATGGATCCTTGATGTCTTCATGAAACGTTAGTGACATGCTTTGGTCCAAAAAGCCTGTGAATAAAGCACAGCTGCATTCTTTCCACTCTCACATTACCCTTCTGTTCAGAACAGAGGGCAGGTGCCTTCATAATGCTAATGAGCCAGAGCAAAGCAGCGTACATTCGGAAATTCACGATAGTCCTTCAGTGCAACTCGAGCGAAGCGGGTGCTCCAGCCACGTGCTGCTTACAGTCCTGAACACATACAAACCCTTAATTCATGCCAGTTACCACACACACGGTTACAACAGCAAAGCTTTTTTCCCCCAAACATCACAGGCCAACACACAACATGCTAACCACAGTGGGATAGCCACAACTTAGCCTACCTTCCGAGCTAACATTAGCACAAGTGGAGGGACCTGGGGTCAGGCAAAGGACTGATTATATTCAGCCAACTGTTAAACTTCTCTTCCTGAACACACACGAACTAAAAAAAGTTTATGCCGTTTAACAGATAACAGCAATCTCTTTTGACTTGACTGATGTAAGAATGCTCATACATTGAAGTTTATCCTTCAGACTTTCAACAAGTAACGTGAACATTGACAAACATGATGTGCAGTTACCTCTAGTTCACTTCACCCTTCTGTTAGCATTAGCTCATAGCAATGAGCAAAATAAATACTACACAGCATTAAAATACTCACATTTCCATCATCAGGTTAGGCGACAGATTGTTGGTGGTGAGCCTGGATTCAGGAAAATTCTAGTTCCCAGTCCTGTGTTGAACTGACTGAAGTTGAAGAAGCAGTCGGCCGTGAAGTGACTGGCACACACATACAGGTTTTAGCCGACTGTAGCTGCTCATTCCCCTCAAAAATAAAATTAATCCACTGGATTCTTTGCTCCTCCGAGGCTGGTAGCCTATATGTGAAGATATATAGTGGGCTGGGAGGAAGACGAAACACCCAAAAATGTGTTCAAATGCCTTAAAAAAAGTGTTTTTTGTATAATATGTCACCTTTAAGGTTCTATGTAGAGCTTCAAAATGCAAAAAGAAGAAGTGGGAGAGAGAGACAAAAACAATTGAGCCGGCAATTTATTGAAAACTGTATTTGAACTCAAACTTGCTTTTGTCAGCTGATCAAAAGTATAAGACCACAGCCTTTAAAAGGCAAAATCTGTGCAAAAATGTGAATTCATATCATTTTCTGTCAGTCATTCACACTGTCATGTCCTCCTGATGGGAGAGACTAAAAAGCTTTCTGACTTTGACCATGGTTGGATTGCTGAGCTACATGAGCAGGAAGACAGTCATTTTCAATTTTTTCAAATATACTGAGGGAAAAAAAAGAAAACTCTTGCAGAAACCCCCAAAAATTTCACCAGCACAGAGGACCTGATTGGTCCATCAAGGCCATCAAGACATGGGATGATCCATGACCCAAATTAAGGCTGTTACTGTTGCTGACTGCAGCCGTATAACCATCAGACTGGGTTTTCCAACAGGACGACGCTGCAGTTCACAATGCCCGTCTGACAAAGGACTTCTTCAGCAGAATATCGTCACTCTTTTGGACCATCCTGCATGTTCCCCTGATCGAAGCCCAACTGAGAATATTTGGGGATAGGGGTGAAAGGGAAGTTTACAAAATGGACATCAGTTCCAGACAGTGGACGCCCTCCGTGAAGCCATCTTCACCACTTGGAGCAACGCTCCCAATAGCCTTCTGGAAACACTAGCATCAAATAAATAACTAAATAATTAAAAAGAACGGTGGAGCTGCTCATTACTGAATCATTATTTGACACTTTATTTATGTTTTGAGTTTTTTTTAGCTGTGGTCTTCAACTTTTGATCAGCTGGTGAACAGCCTATTTCAGTTCAGTCTTGTTTTCAATGAATTGCTTACTTCAAAATGTTTTGTCTCTCTCTACCATTTCTTCTTTTTGCATTTTGAAGGTCTACTTAGAACCAACATCCAAAATATGAATAAGGGAGTTTATTGAAACTTGGCATTGATAATCATCTCAACACAAGGATAAGACAGCGTCACACATCAATCCTTTATTAACACAATATCTTGATGAATGTTTAAAGTGTTTTACCAAAACAATTTTGAATGTTAATCTCTTGCTTGTAGACACTATATTCCCAGAATCCTAGGTCAAAGGTCAGCCATACTGTTAGCACCGTCTGGAGTTTAACCCTGATACTGATGTGTGCTCCTCTCACAGACTCACTCTGTCAGCGTAGATATAATGAAGTGCTGTGTATGTGTTTGTGCTGCTATGTTGGTTCACTCTCACGCTTAAGTGTTTTTACAGAGCGCAGCGGGTCGCTTTAATCGTTGGCAGATTTAGAGCCTCATCAACAAACACACTCAGAGGGAGATGGATTAGTATGGAGCTAATATCAGTCAGTTAAAGAAGCTTAAATTCTGCCTCTTAGACTTACATTTAATACGTTTCTGTGTTTTACTTTCCAAACAAAGTCTTAAGAGAAGGAGATGGTGGGAGGGCAGCTTATTGTCACACTCTGCAGAACTTCTGTTGTTCCTTTAACACAACAGAAGTTTGAGATTTTCTTTGAACGCTCTTCAAAGACTGAAAAACAAATCTTGAAAAGCTGCCTGTTCGGCTGCTCGGATCATGGTGTTGTAGATGAAAGGGTTTCTTTCTCTCAGAGAAGTTTTTCCAAGTGTGATGCTTGTATGTATAGATTACAGAAAGAGGAATACAGACCCTGAGTGTTTTATCTGTAGCTTCTGTGTTTTCGAGTTTTACTTTCTTTTAATAGAAACAAAGCTTTTTATTTCTTTTTACCAGGATTATTTTCAAGGCTTTCAGCACTTGGGTCAGGTTTTACAAAAAATAGCCAGAGCCCATGTTTGCAGTGCAATTGCCCCACACTTTATGCACTGTTCTTTTATTTTAGGGCTTTTATGCCTTCATTTGTGTGGGCATTGGTGGCAGTGTAGCTCAGTCCATAAGAGCTTGTGTTGGGTTCAAGTCTGGATCAAACCATGACAAGTTGGTTTGGTAGCTGCAGTTGCTCATGAAGCTGACGGGATTGGTGTCCTTTGCCTCTAGAGCCTCATGGTTTAGGGTTTACACCCTGCACCCTCAGACTTTATCACACAGTAACACCTACAAATAAAGTAGGATTAACGTTTCTGGTGGTGCAGATGAGTCAAGGCTTTTCACGGCCAATGTTATCATATGAGGAGGATTTTTTCTGAATCCAATAATGAGGCCACAGCAACATTTAGGCTCAATTTGATGCTGATGTGCTTCAAGTTTGAGTTTCCCAGTGCAAGGACTGATAAATGTTTCATAAAATGATGCTATTTTACAGGATCCCAGAGACTCCACACTTGTATTCATGAGCTGAAACATGATTATTGAAAATCCTAAACTGTCTACTCACACTGACACCACAGATTACAGGAGCAGTGCTTCCTCACTCTCCTCACAAAGTGATGTGATACCTTGGCCTCACCTTAGTGCTACTCGCTGCAGGGGTTTCCTCACCCCTACATGCTGACTGACAGGCACAGATGCAGTGGAGCGAGTACAGATGGAAAAGGGCGACAATGAATGAAACTGTTTGTACACTAAACTGAAAATAACAAAATTAGTGCTAGACAAAAAGTTTGATATTTTATTGAGACAGCAGCATCCCTGCTGCTCATTGCTATTACCAGAAATATCCAAACCCTTCTTGTCTGTTGTTGTTTGTCACAAAATAGTGGGACCACCAAAGAATAAATTCACATAAATCAGCCTCAAGTTCAGCCATCTTTAAAAAGAAAGTTTTCTTGACAATGCTTGAGTATTTAAGGGTGTAAAATCCCATCAAAAACATCTGAAGCTTCCTCCGGGCTTGATTGATTTTATTTCATTCCCCCGGCACTCGACAAACTCAAATGGACTCGACTGCAGCCGTCGCTCACAGCAGTTAAAGTAAAAGTCTCAAACTCACACACGAACACACTCCTCCTTGTGTGATCTGCCATTAAATTGACTTCACAAACGTTTCCTGTTCTGTTGATTTGGAGTCTGAATGCATCATCGCTTCAGCCTCTTCCCAAACTGCATTTTAAAAGCACATACACGAGCATAAATACACACACAGCAGCTATTTGCTCTCCTCCATCTCTCTGTTTGTTGTTCACAATAAACTGCATGTAACACCTCATGCTTGAGCAGGCAGGAATCAAATTTTCCTTTTAGAGGGAGCCTAATATACCGCCGGCTATGACAACTGAATCAAGTCAAAAGTTGCCACATCCGCAAATACATTCTGACAATGAGTGTGTGCGTCGGAGCTCACGGTGTGTGTTTCGCTGCTGATTTAACCGACGGGGTCAAATTCTCACAGCATGGTCAAATTGAGTTTAGCGAAAACAAGTAAACGGTGCATGTGTTTGTGCCTGTGCCCCCTAAAGAAAACACTTTTTGTAGTTGTGGGATTAAAAAAAAAAAAAAAAGAAAGAAAAAGAAAAGCTGTGAGGCCGGATTGAGTTCAGTGGATCACCAAAGTAGGAGCTCCACAAACACGTGAAGTCTAGTGAATGTTTAATACACCTGTAAAGGGGAGAATCGACCCTTTGTTGGCTTTCTGACTGGTCAATTGACCAATTAATCAGAATAAGAGAATCTCTGATAAAAGTAGCCAGCATCACTGGCTACGTTACATTTTTTATTATTTCGAAAGATTCATAAAATTTTGATTTTACTGTATGCACCCCACTGTAGTTTAAACTTTATTCCTTTACTTTGGCAAAATCAGGAAAAAAAAGGATCAAATGAATTAAAGCTTGTCGAAAGTGGGTAATTTTCAATTGTTTCAAATGGGAGAGAGGTGAACGACAACAGATTAAGTCTAACCTAGTAACAGTTACCAAGGAGGGAGGAGCTTAACAGAGCATCACTTCCTGGAGAGGGCAGAGCTTAACAACGGGTCAACTGAAGGAAGAAAGTAAGAAAGAGAGATGCCTTTGCAATATATTGAATTTAAGGTCCTTTTCACACCTCGATCATTTGGCACAGTCTGTTTGAAGATACACTATATTATCAAAAGTGTTGACGCATTCCTCCAGATCATTGGATTCAGGTGTTCCAATCACTTCCATAACCACAGGTGTATAAAATCAAGCACCTGGTCATGCTGACTGCTTCTCCAAACATTTGTGAAAGAGTGGGTCGCTCTCTGGAGCTCGGTGAACCCCAGTGTGGTATCGTGACAGGAGGCCACCTGGTATTACCCAGTATGTCCAGTCCTGAAGTCTCCTCACTACTAAATATTCCAAAGAGGTTGTTAACGTTCTGCAGAGTCAACAGCTACAGACCCCCAACCTTCATGTGGCCATCAGATTGGCTTAAGAACAGTATAGAGAGCTTCATGAATGGGTTTCCAACAGGGTCACGACTTAACTCGTCACGCTACTGTAGTAGTGTTAATCAGCAGTCATAATAGCTGCATCACAGCAGCCAGGTAACCAGACTGACAACAAACTTAATAATAATGTTCTGATCCCAGAGAATCACAACACACATGAAAATATCAACAGGTGAACTTAACTTAGGCCCTGTTTCCATGACAAGATTTTCACCAGAAACGGAAAGGTTTTGCATCCACATGGAGATGCAACAATGACTGAAAACACCGTAGCGTGCATGCCAGGCCAGTAGATGGCGCTGTAGGTTTGTCCAGAAACAGTGGTGTTACAACACACGTACGAAGCAGAAAAACTTTTCACAAATAACAATGCTGAGTGGACGCACAAAGACGCAGAAGTTTCTTGTCTGGACAACAAATCTGTCTGGATAGTTTTGTTTGGATAACAAACCGGGCACAGCTAACAGCACACATGTTGCTTGGTAGATGGCCGAAGCTGTTGTTGTTCCTGGTATGCGCACGCAGCCTTCATGTGAAAGAGTACTGCACATGCGGTGACGTCAGCATTTCACCCTAAAATGCTGAATCCCATCTACATGGAGCTGGACACCGATATGTTTTCAAAACTCTCCACTCTGGACCCTGGTTTCAAAAGTTTGGGAATTCAGGCACTCCAAGCACTGTTCTAGTGTAAACGGGAGGCAAAAAAACGCAATGAAAACTCTCCGTTTTCGGCCAGAAATGGAGTTCTGTAAACAGGGCCTTAGTGTCTCCACAGCAGATCATCAAGACTCAACTACGTGGACTGATCCAAGAGCTGGTTTAGTTCACAGAGCTTGGTCCAGCTCGATCAAGCAGGAGAATTTATCCTTCTAAAAGCTGCTTTCTGCTTTTTCTGCATCACTGAGTGTCCCTGCAGTCACCTCTGCAAGTGTTACGCTGTAACAAGTTCTTGTGTAATCTGGTGTCCTCTGTAGTCTGCCGTGAGCTGCCTGAGCACAGAAAGTTCCTCTGTGGGATCAAAACATTATTAAGTTTGTCATCAGCTTGGTAGCTGTAATTCAGTTATTATCATCACCTAGTTCCTGGGGTGATTGTGTTCTCACTGCAAAAGGCCCACTTCAGGGGTCGACTGGAAACATGCCGAGACCACCTCTCTCAGGCGGGCTTGTTTTATGAGAACAGGATAGATTTCTGAGTTCATAAGTATGCAAACAAACAGAACCGAGCCTGGAACAACTGTCCAAAGTAAGTGTGAAAAAGACCTCAAACTGTCAGTGAAAAGAATTTTCCATTTTTGTCAAGTTTGTCATCCCTCTTGGTCTTTGTGTCTCTCCCTAAAATATCACTGGTTAGAGCAAAGACATGAAAAGAAATGCAAGTGAGGGCTGTCAGGAAACTCAAATCATTTGGGACAAAGACCCCAAGTTTCTTGTGAACCACCCACGGTGCACGTTCTCCTCAGCCACACTCTGCAGATATTCACAGACAGAAACAATAGTCTTTATCAGCGAGCATATGTTCAGCTGAAAGAGTATTTAAAGGTCTGCAGATGTTCACAGAGTTTCACGCTGAATCTTCCCCTGGCGGCTCTGTTGAGTCGACATGATTTTATTAAATTTATCTATTTTTCCAGCCTTGATTTGGGCGCTCTGCACTCCCTGGAAGGCATCGCAAACTCCAATGCCAAACAGTCACAAAGCCGCATTGAGTGATCGTTCGCCTCCCCGTGGAGAAGCTTTTCTACAATAATAAGAGAGGAATCTCAGAAGATGAGAACGCCTCCATCCACTTGGCATCAATGCTCACTGAATAACTGCATGAAAATGATCTGAACCATCTACAGTCAATCTGAGTGCTGAAGACGAATCAACAGACTTAGGAGCAGTCTGCAGTTAATACACATTTCAGCATCTGGCCAGGATTAATGTTTTCTAATCTGTGCTGCCTCTGTGTGTGTGTGTGTGTGTGTGTGTACTTATTCTTCTAAACAGACTGCAGCACAGTTAGGAGAAACTGCAACCTGAAGTCAAGTTGCAGTTGAGGTGGTCCTGACAGCCAATTAGGGATCATCGTGGTGCCTCCCTGTGCAGATCTTCCAGGCACGTCCAACTGAGAGAGGACCCAATTACTGTAGATGTTTCTGATGACTCTGCGTAGCCAACATGATGTATATAAAGGAGCAGGATTATGAAAAGCTTTGCACAAACGTGCTCAATAAGCTTGAGATCTGGTGACTGTGGAGGCCACTGGAGTACAGTGAACTCAGAAACCAGTTGAGATGATCTGAGCTGGTCCACTGTGGTCATAAAGGGATGGACATGGTCAGCAACAACACTCAGGTAGGCTGTGGGGTTTAAACCAAGGGGCCCAAAGTGGGTCAACAAAATGTCCTCCACTCCATCACACCACCAGCAGCAGCCTGAAACAGGATGGATCCATGCTTTCAAAATGGTCACACCACACTCTGAGCCTACCATCTGAATGTTGAGCAGAAATCTACATTTCTACAATCTTCTGTTGCCCAGTCTTGGTGAGCCCAAGTTGTACTTACAAGGGAACTTTTTCCTGCACTCTGGGTTCATGTATTCTGGGTGATATAAGTGATTTTGAGCGGCCTTACAAATGTAAGTAGCACTCTGTAACTGATGCTTCCAATGAAAAGGACGCTCCCTGTCCTTAATTTTCGGTCACAGCAACCAGTGTCACCCATCCTTGATCAACATGTTCTGCATGCTGCAGTTTTATTTAGAAGAAGCTTTTTTCTGAAGCAATAATGCAGTAACCTGACACGACAGATGGACAGTCCCATATATCCACCATGGAAATATTTCACATGTCCATCTGGAGAAGAGTTCATGGAAAAAGTTTTCAGAGGTGTAACCTTCAAAAACAACTGCAGCTGGTGATTGGACGATCGGTCTGCCAGTCATCACAAACCGATCATATCAAGACACAGTAAGACATAGTAGCTAGACCCTGTTGTTAGCCATGAGCTTTAACTACATTTCAGTCCTTGGACTATCGTCTTACATTAAATTATACCACACAGATTTATCATTTACCACTTATATGTGACATGAACCTCATCAACGACAATCCCCACCAAGTTCTCCTGGTAAACTTCTGAGGAGAGCAGATTTCACCAGGTATCGCTGAGTAACCATGACTAACTGGCATCGTCCATGGAGGATTTCCGTATCCCTCCCAGTTTCCCAGCAGTGATCCCTGGCTTCTCCGCTTCTCTGATTTGATCATCCATTAAGACAACCAGCCGAGACACGATTATCACAATGGGGTTTGGAGTGCTTTCCATCTTTTTTACAGCCAGAGGAGCCAGTTGGTAAATCAAACTCTTATCAAAACCAGTCGGGAGAAGAGCAAAAACATTGTCTACCATAAGAAAAGCTTTAAGTGGAGTTCTTTGCTGCTCTTTTAAAGAAGAAATTGAGTCCATTTCTGCAGATATTGCCGCATCCACGGAGACCGCTTCAGAAGGCGCCATTGTTTTCAAACATGCAGTCACTTCTCGCTGTCTTCACATCTTCAGTTTCCGCCTCTTTTCCCTGATTGGGCCGTCTAGCTTTTGGCCTTGATGTCATTGAAGGTTGGAGCTTGGCAAGATGGATCTGTGTGATTTCAGACAATGACTCAGGCAGGTGCATCTGCTATGATGCAGGACTGATGCTGCAAAGAACTGTGCCTAAGGGTCCGCCTGCAATGACATGCCATGACAGGGATTTGACCCCTGACCTTCTGCTTAGAGGTCTAACCCACTGAGCTCTGCAGTCGTGTGTTGGTATCTGATTGGTTTGGTACTGTACATAGTTTAATGAATACCCCGAGGCTTGCTGAGGCTTGAACAGAATCAGATTTACTTTTACACTCTCTGTATTAGCCGCTCACAGATAATGAGTTAGTTTGATGTGATTAAAGAAGGCAGAAGTTGCAGTTTAGAGAGAAATCATGAGCATCTCATAATCATGATGTGCTCGCATATTCAGCATGCATCACAGAGTTTTATCCTTTGACTGTTAATTAATTGAAAGCAAGAAAATTGGATTTAATCAGTGTGAAAGGGAAGATAAAACGTCCCTGCACGTCCCCCCCTCACCTGCTGCGCTCCGACTCTCTAACCGTCTGTAACAAACCTGCAGGATCCTCGTATTAAAAGTCATTACAGAAAAGATATTTGCATTGCTGCTTGTTCAAATTCACCTCATGGAGACGGGGAGCTTTGTGGAGGCAGAGAGCGAGACTCCCCGGCTCTGTTTGTGTGTGCCAACTGCACGGTAATGAAAGTATGACATCTAATTTCTCCTCGGCAAACGTGCAGACTGAAGCGCAGCAGAAGGCAAACTGTTGAGCTGAGAGCTGCTCTGCACCGAGGCTTCCTGGAGGGAGTTGAATAATTCGAAATTGGAGTTGTGATCACTGCTGCAATCTGACTGTGGATTGGATACTGATTGAGAGAAATGGCTTTCCTGTTCGGGTTAGTTTATTATCAGAGGCTAGTGTCGTACTAAAAGACTGCATTCAAGGCAATGCAGAGTTTCTGTAAAACAAGGCTCTGCAGATGAAACGATGACACTGGTGTTGGTGCGCTCTGTGCAGATATTCGTCAATATCAACATGAATTTTTACTTTTTAAGCTCAAATTG